>CM068751.1:12458151-13102296 GCA_035084275.1 Hydrolagus colliei | reverse complement strand
TTATCGTATTGTAAACAGTATATTTCTCCTTAATTTGCTGCCAGTGAGTCACCAGAATAGTCACCGTAGAATAATATTATTAATAACCTGTTGGCAATAATCCTATTCCAAGAATTTCTAGTTGTCACTTTTGGAGAAATTAGTCTTTTCAAATTGACTTTTCCATCTGACTGTACTCTGCCCCGCCCTTCAAGCTAATGTTGCCAAGAGGATTCACTGTACAGTATTTCTTTGTGTGTGAGCATCTGTGTGCGTCTTTGAACGAGTGTGTGTTAGTGACATTGACTCCAGCCCTCATCTCAGATGCCCTTCGCTGTGCAGTGCCTTGGAATGTACTCCCAACATGAAGACGCTATAAACATGTAATTTGTTGTTTGCGGTGTCTGTACTTGGATGTGTCCTCCGTCATCTTCTGGTGCTGGGCAAGAGCAAGTGGATAAATAACAAAGAATCCTTCCATTTGATCCAGCAGCTTTCACGCCGGGAGGCAAGCGCTTCACAGGATTTACTGTAAAGTGTAGTGACTGTGTAATTTTCAGACAAAGGCGGCATCACACAAACTGCTATGAAGTGAATGACCAATTTTTATCTCGTATAGTGTGTCAGCTGGGAACAAAAATTTGCATTTACATAATAATAATCGTTGCATTCGATATAGCGTCCTGTCGCTCAGCGGTTAGTGCGCTTGCTTTACAAACGAGAGACTTGGGTTCAATTCCAGGTAAGGCAAAACCTTTGGCAAATTCCCTTACTCCACCCTCCTGACAATAATCCCGAAAACAATAATAAATTGGTCATTTTGAATCCACGACTGTTTGTGGGACGTTGCCGTGCACAATTGGCTGCCATATTTTGCCCACAAATGTACAGTCAATTCTTTTTAAGGGTATATTCTGTGAAGCGCTTTGAGACGTGTAGAAGATGTGATTTCCAGCACAGACTCGATGGCCGAATGGCCTCCTTTTGTGCTGTAAAATTTGATGAAAAGCACTATATCAAATGCAAGGATTATTATATTATAGCGCCTTACCACTTTGTTGAGCTGTCTCAAAGTGCTTCATGGAATACAGTGCAAAAGTGGATTGACTGCCATAACAGTGTCACATAATAATCTGGGTTGAAATTTCTAATTATTTATCATAAAATGTATTTTTAAAAGGATTATTTAAGTGATTTGCTATCGACCAACAACCGGGTTTCTACTTGCTGCTAGGTCAATGGATTCATGTGGAGTGAGGAAACTTGCTTATGGTTTTGTACTGCCTGGGCATTGAACCTGGGTCCTGACGAGACGAGCGCACTAAACACTATGCTGCAGGCCTCCCAAGTAGGACGCTTCATGTAGGGTAACGACTCGGAGTTATGACTCAGAGATGGGAGTGCTCCCCACTGAGCCAGACTGGCAGCTTACACATGACAGGTGCCCGCCCATATCTCTCCCCAAAAGGCAACACAAAGAACGCATTAGGAAATGTCACAATTTCTAACCAATTATGCGTGCCCATAGTTTTACTGGACAGAGTGGTTGATTTCCAGAGAATTTTGCCTGAGATGGCCTTTAGGATAATTTCATTGAGGAAAAAAATGTGTAAACGAATGATTACTGTACTTGTTTAAATCATCGGCTTCATGAAAAGGAACGGCTTCTCTTTGTTGAGAATATTTGGCTCCGTTTAATTGAATTGGGTGTTGAGACACATTGCCATCACTTGTGTGTTTTAGTGTTATATTATTTCAAAATAGCTGTTCTGAGTTATGGCCTGAGATGGGCGTTAAACATGTGCTAGATCAGGATCGACACTCGATGTCTCAGAATTTTTTAAAAAATTGAGCGTTGCTTGTGAGCAGGCCAGTGACGTGGGGGTGGGGTAGGGGTGACTTTGGGGGTGAGGGGAGTGGATTTGGGAGGAGGGGGGGGGGCTTGAAGGGAGTGGCATGCGCTCCCATCTTTCTTGCTCCCCGTGTCCCCCGCAGCTGTGACTGAGCTTTGTCGCTGCATTGTTACTCTCTCTAACTCAAATCCCCCCCATCTTAACGATAATACTAACACTGTATTAATCTTTGCATTTGCTATGGCGCCTTATCACATCAATGAGACACTTTCAATGCTTCAAATTTGTTCTGTAAAGTGGAATGATTGTTGTATTTTGTGGGTGAAATGTTGGCAGCCATTTGTGTACAGTAATGTCCCAAATAGTCGTGGAGCGAGTGACTGATTTTTAAATCTTATTCTGGGGATTGTTAGCCGGGACACCGGGAGAGAGAAACTCCCTTTTCTCTCTGAGTAGCACCATGGGAACTTTAACATCCACTTTAACAGGCAGAGCGGACCTCAGTTGAATATCTCTTACGAACAACAAAAAAATTACATTTATAGAGCGTCTTTCACTTCGGGAGGACGTCCCAAGGCGCTGAGGATGTCATCTCCCAACAATGGAACACACCCCAACATTGCATTGGAACATCATCTTAGACTATGTGATTTTTTTTTAAATCCAGCCTCGGGGCTTGAACCCACAACCTTCTGACTCAGTGATGAGAGTAATACCGCTGTACCAGCCTGACCCACTGACCCCTGCTTTCAAAATCCTCCCATTTCCCTCTCTGTGACTGTGCTTCAAACTCCCTCACCTTCTCCAATCATCTCTATGATCCTGGTTTTTGCTTAAGCTTGGATTCCCAGCCGTTGTGAATGTTTGTGGGGAGATTCTCTAGCTATGGTGTATCACTGTACCAATCAGCAATGGTCCTTTGTTTGGTGCACATTTCAGAATGCCTCAGAGTTTTCTCTAAAGTGTAGTGACTGTAATTTGCTGGTGTAAATGTGAGCCATTTGGTATACAGCAGTGTACCCAGCTGAGAGGCTAATAACTGGTGACTGTTGACCAAGTCACCGGATACCTTTCCATCAATGTTGCAGGATCCATAACGTTTTCCTGACCGGGTAGACAGCACTTTGCTTTAAAGTTTCTCCCAAGGGAAGGCATCTCTAACAATGTAGCACTCTCCACCCCCCTCCCCACCCATGTAACCATTAATAATTATCATCATTTGATATAGCGTTTTTCATGTCTTCTTGAGGTTTCAAAACGCTTCACAGGAAACACTGTTCAGTCGAGTGACTGAATTTTGTGGGTGAAATACGGCAGCCAGTTTGTCACAGCAGTGTCCCCAACAAAGAGGCCTCTGAGCAGGCGATTCCGTGGAGAATGCCTGTCTTGTTGGGAGGCCATTCATTGCTGGGTCGGGGAACGGATGGTGTCATAGGTCACGGGAGTCATAGGTCCTGAGCGAAGTTGAGAATCTCTTGATTTCTGGCTGTTCACACAATGGTTTGCTGTCTGTGTGTGTTGGCAGGCTGCGACCAGTCATTGTGGTTTGTCCTCAGAAATGTGAAGCGGCTTCAAGAGGCAGCTTTCTCTCCAGCCAGGGATCATTAGTTGGGCATATGACAGCAAGAGATTGGGGTCTCGGCTAATCGGCAGGAAGTTTGGTTACGTTCTCTTGCTGTCTGAATATTCATAGGAACAGGACAAGGCCATTCAGGCCCTCTAGCCTGTACTGCCACTGCACTGGATCACGGCTGATCATGGTTTGAGATTAGATTTTGCTAATCTCGCAGTTTCGATATTACTCTCGGTCTCTTTTTAAGCTAAACTTTGGTCTGATACCCAGATTTGTGCGCGTGTGTGTGTGGGAGTGGTGGTGGTGGGGGGATACTACACTCCAACAGTGTCTGTCAGACACCTGAGAGAAGGAAGGGAAGGTACAGACAGCGCGGCTGTTGTGGGAGGAACAAATCACCATGGTTACAAATGAGCGAACGTTTTACCGAAGTCCAGCACACACATTGCAGCTCCCACAGGCTACAATACCACACAATGGAGAAAGGGGTGTCAGTACAGGCCATCAGGAATCGTGCCTGCGCTAGTGCTCTCTCCCCACACTGGAGCTCTCTACTCTAACCCCATTCCCTGCTCTCTCCCCACCATTTTATTCGGTGAATATCTTACTTGCTCTGGTGAGTGGAACGGGTTAGTGGAGAGTTCTGAGTGAGGACACTGAGCTGACTGGTTGCTTTGCCCATCTTTGGACATCCGTCGGTTGTGAAAGGCGTGATACACAAATGTGACTTGTGTTCCAAGTTGGCATTTGGAAAGCGACTGGCAGGGAGAGTGGGGGAGGGGAATTGGGTGGAAAATGTTTTGACAAATTGTACTGTGTGTTTTCCAAAACACAACAATTTCTAGGCTTATAGGAACAGGTGTGGGCCATTCAGCCCCTCTAGCCTGTTCTACTGTTCCATTAGATCATGGCTGATCTGTACCCCAACTCTGTTTACCCACCTTTGCTCCATATCCCACAATATCCTGAACTAACAAACATCTATCTACCTCAGTTTTGATACTTTATCATTGCCTGGTGCCCCATAAATGTCTTGTTACTCTCAAGCGTAGGAGTCATTAGGGAAGACAAGAGGCTAGGGGACCTCAGAGCAATGTATTGGCTGTATCTCTCACTGAATTCACTGGCACAATCTGGCTCCACCATTACCCTGCTTTGTCCAGTGGCTACCCACTCTCTCTCTCTTTCTTTCTCTGTGTGTGTTTGTTTCTCTCTCTAGTCAATCGTTGTTGGTGTTTACAATGGTACTGTTTTCACAGGGACTCCGTGGTGTTCGGAGTAATAACCATACCATCTTGGTAATGAGTACAAGCCCACACACAGACGCACAGGCATGCAAGCATACACACACCCCATATGCATACACCTCAGATGCACCCACACATAGGATTGAAACCCGTTCAGCTGCTCAGTGAGTGGAGCGTAGGAGTCATTAGGGAAGACAAGAGGCTAGGGGACCTCAGAGCAATGTATTGACATAACTGCTGGAGTTCAACTCAGCTGGGCTATCAGCAGTAATGGCACTGGAGTACTGCTGCCTCACCCTCCCAGCTCAGGACCCGGCCTCCAGACTGCCACAGAGACCAGGTTCAATTCTGACATTTTGAATGAGTTCAGCTCCAAGCAAACCCTCCCCTCCTTGAAGGATTGTCATTAGTTGGGCATTCCACATCCAACAAGTGCGGACTTGAGTCTTCACTAGAGGCGTGGCCAGAATTTGTAGCTAAGAATTCCCTGCCAGCTTCCCAGTGGACAACACAGCTCAGCATGAAATGTGTAAGAGCATTGGCACCATCACAGGTAATCAAGAACTCGGGTTCTGCTCAAGCCCTCGAGGTGGTGCAGAGGAGAATAACAAGGATGATCTCTATTGTTAGAGGAATGAGCTATGAGCAGTGATTAGACAAGCTCGGGCTCTTCAGTCTTGAGACAAGATGACTCCCAAGTGGAACTCCCATGGAATTGGTTTAAATGGGATTGAAAAGTAAACCCAGAACAATTCTTTCAAGTTCACCAAGATGGAGGAACAAGAGGAGGGGCAATTTCAAGGCAGACAACAGGAAGTTTTTCTTTCCCCAGAGGGGAATCAATGCCTGGAACAGTTTGCCAGATTGAAGCCAGCTCACCTCTGTGGACACCCCCGCTTACCCCATTGGCTAGGGTGTGGGCTATTGAGGGCAGGACACGGGATTTCTAATGAGAATCTTAAAGGGGAAGCACTGCACAGTCGCTCTCTGTAACACAACAGTGTCTGTTGTATCAGATTCATCCCTCAGATAAGATGTTAATCCAAGGTCTAGTCTGCCTGTTCAGGTGGACATTAAAGATGGCCCTGTTGGGAAAACAGAAGGGAGTTTTTCTCTCTGTCACAGTGTTCTGGCCAACAATCCACCAAATGAATTATGATCACTCATTCCATAACTGTTTGTAGGACATGGCTGTGCACAACTGGCTGCTGCACTTTTCCCACAAAATACAGTCACCTCACTTTACAGTATGTCCTATGAAGCGCTTTGAGATGTGATAAGGAGCAACATTTGTCAGGTATTATGGGATATAGGGTTGGGTGGGTAATTGGGCTTGAGGTACAGATCAGTCATGAACTTGTAAAATGGTGGAACAGGCTTGAGGGGTTGAATGGCCTCCTTCTGGTCCTATGTTTCTCCATCAAATGCAAGAATTATTGATAGGAACCTTCGCACCCTCCAGTGACCCAGTGAATCTGGGCAGCCAGAACCGGTATTGTGTTTGGGTCACAGAGAGAGATAGGGGGAGAGTCCCTGCTCAGCACAGACCCGTCACAATTTATCACTTGTACAAACCAGCAAAGAAACAAACAACAACAAACAAACAAAACTTACATTTATATAGCGCCTTTCACGTCGAGAGGACATCCCAAGGCGCTGTACAGTTAGGTAGGACAAGAGCAGGGTGGGAAGGATCAGGGCAGGATGAAGAATAGTAGGAAAAGTAACTGTATATTAGTGGGCGAAACGTGGCAGCCAAATTGCGCACAGCAGTGTCCCACAATCAGTCATGGAAGTGGGACTAGGGGCAAAAGGGGGTAAAGAAGCAAAAGGGGAGGGGTCGAGGCAGGGGGAAGAAAAGCAGGAAAGTCGACTGTATACTTGTGGGCGAAACGCGGCAGCCAAATTGCGCACAGCAGTGTCCCCACAAACAATCGTGAAAATGGGGCCAGGGGAGAAAGGGTGAAAAGAGGGTAAGGGGGGAGAGGGAGGGAAAGGTGGGATGGGTTAGGGTTAGGGAGGAAGAGGGGGGAGAAAAGGGGGTAAGGAAGAGAGGGAGGGAAAGATGGGTGGGGGCAAGATCGGGAAGAGGGAGGGAAGGGGAAAAGGGAGGAGAGAAAGTGGGGAAAGGGAGTGAGGGAAGAAGAAGATGGGGGCAGGGGTGGGGGGAATCAAACAACAATAATAAAACAACAAAAGCAATAATATTAACAACAAAAACAACAACAAACAACAACCAACAATCGTCCAGCAACCACTCCTTGTCCTCGCCGCCCGCCTGGATGATCCCTGAGATGGCGGGAAAAAAGGGCCCAGTGTGGTGTCAGGCCCCAAAACCGACCGGCTCCTTTAACATTGACTTTACAATGAATCTGGCATTCACTTCATCCATCCTCAACACCATTGTGCAAACCCATTGTGGTGTATCACCATTGCAAAACGCCACCTCAAATATCCTGTCCAAACTCTACATGTGGGACCCACCAGCCCTATTGTGCAACCTGATTGTATCAACCACGACAAATTATGTTTACACTGCACCTTTGGTGGAGTCTTGTGGCTCAGTGGTTAGAGCACTCGTCTTACAAGCATGTCCCAAGGCGCTGAACAGACAGGGATTTAGGGGTTGAGATCAGGAAGGCAGGGATCCCAGGTAGCAAACCCATATGGGCCAGTTTGGTTTGATTCATGCCCATATGGGCCCCACATGAGCTTGCTACCTGGGAGGGTGGAGGTAGGAGGGTGACAACTATTGAGAGCCTTTGACAACCCAACGCAGGCCAACTGCAGCACACTGTTAATTAAATAAAACCCCAATCCATATTAGAGACACAACACCATCCTGCTCTGAAAAGATCTAGTTGACTTCCTGTCCATCGGTCACCACCAACACCACTTCCTGTTTTCTGCGCATGTCCCACAAATAGTGAACCTGTGGAACAGGCTCCCTTGGGAGATGGTTGAAGCAGGAAGTGATTGTTTTGAACGCAGATTAGATAAGATTCCTTTTAGGGACATTAACATTATGAGTTGTCGTACATAGGTAGTTTGTGGGCATAGGTGCATGCGACTGCCAGGAAGGTGGAAGGCAAACTAGATGAACCTTGGTCTTTTTCCGTCTAGCATTTCTTATGTTCTTATGTTATCCGATGAGGCAGAAGTTGACTTTTATTGAAGGGCGAGAAGCTAAAATGGCTGAATTTCACATTATTTAGGTTCCCTTTCATCTGCACTGCAAACAGGGGAAAGTAAGGCATGTTTTAGCAGGGCAAACCCGCCTCAAGACAAGTATTTTATCCAATCCCTAAAATAGAGCTAAAAAGTGTATGTGGGGCTGTGGGGAGGGGGGATTTACAGGCTAGTATAGAGACTGTATTTGTATATCTGCGCTCTGTTTTCAAATCCCTGCACAATATTCTTTTACTATTACTTTTATTATTCACCTCTTCCCTGTCCTCCTCCTTTCCCTACTACCATCTCCGTGCTTTGGGCCAAACAAAGTGATGAACGCCATCCCCCTCTCTCCCCTCTGTGCTGCCTCCCCTAGCCCTTGCCATGTCCTGCTGAACAACAACAACAAGATTACATTTTTAGAGTGCCTTTCACGTCAGGAGGACATCCCAAGGTGCTGAACAATCAGTGGTCAGGACCCAAGCATGGTGGGGTGGGGTCAGGTGGCAGGGTTGGGATGAGGGAGGGCAGAGAGGTAGGATGGTGGCTGAAGGCATGGTCAAAGAGGAGGGTCTTGAAGGAGGCAAGGGAGGGTGCAAGGTGAAGGGATTGTGGGATGGAGTTCCAAAGCGAGAGATTGAAGGCCCAGCCACCGATGGTAGGGCAGATCAGGCGGGAACCATGGAGCCTGCTGAACAGAGGGAGCGGACAGGTTGGTAGGTGGGGTCACCAGGTCAGAACAACAAAACAACAGCATAGTTACATTTGAAATGTAACAAGTCGCCAGTTGTGTTGGCAGATTGTTGCTCCACGGCTGTTGCTGTGTACAAACTGGCTGCCGCATTTCATCCGCGAAATACAGTGTCTCCACTGTACGGTATAGCATGTGAAGCAGCTCTTTGAGACTTCTCAAAGTCATGATAAGGTGCCGTGTCAAAAGCAAGGATTACTATTGTGCAAATGCACCACTTGCATGCCCTCACAGTTAGCCAAGTAGCCTGTGTGTGGGTGTGTGTAGATGTACAGGGTCCACAAATTCCTCTTACCCCCTGTTGCAATGCAGAAGGGGAGGGGCTGAAACAAGCTGCCAGAGATGCTTGCAGCCTCCTTACTCCATCCATGTTGTGGAGTGCCTTGGGACATCCTCCTGGCATGAACGGCGCTATACAAGTGTAATTTTATTGTTGTTATGGAACATGTGGCACCGAACATGGTGATGGATCATTATCTGCCATGAAAACAACGCTGCTCACTTCCTCCGACCCTCTGGATGCCTAAATATGTTTTGCCCACAGAATATACTATCAATCCACTTTTCAGCGTGGAAGGCGTTCTATAAATGTAATTTTGTTGTTGTTGTTGTACAATATATTCTGAGACTTCTCAACAAGGTGTTGTACCCCCCCCCACCACCGTCCCTAGCTCGGATCTGAAACAGTGATTGTCCAGCGCCTTGTGGAGTCCTCCTGACGTGAAAGGCACTATATAAGTGTAATTTTGTTATTGTTGTATCAAATGCAGGGATTATTATTGTTATTAATAACCAACATTAACCAATTCAATACGCAGGTACAGCAAACAACTAGGAAGGCTAACGGTATGTTGGCATTCATTACAAAAGGGTTAGAATATAAGAGTAGGGATGTCTTGCAGCAACTGTATAGGGCCTTCATGAGACTGCAACTAGAATATTGTATGCAGTTTCGGCCTCCTTATTTAAGGGGGGTTGCAGCATAGATTTACTAGGTTGGTTCCTAGGATGAGGGGATTAAGCAATGAGGATAGGTTGAGTAATCTAGGCCGATATTCTCTAGTATATAGAAGAATTAGAGGTGATCTAAAGAAACCTATAAGATTATTAAGGGGCACAAAGGAAATAGATAGTGGGAAACAGTTGGAGAAAGTATAACTAAGGGTTATAGTTTTAAGATTAGGGGTCAGCCTTTTCACACTGAGTTGAGGAAAAACTTCTTCACTCAGATAGTACTGAATTTATGGAATTCTCTACCCCAAAAGAGCCAAATGGCCTACTCCTTGTTCTTATGTAACCTCCACTCCAATTAACCGCCCTTGCCCCATATCAATTGATACATTTGTAGTGAATACAATGAAGCTGCTCACCTCCGTACCCGTTTTCTCTCCGCAGGATCCTGCCGGCATTTTCGAACTGGTGGAACTAGTTGGGAATGGAACATACGGACAGGTTTATAAGGTAAGAGACACCTCTCCTTGGATTGTGTTTCTAAATTAGATCTGGTTCAGTGCTGGTCCCATTGTGCAATGTGTGAATTCCCTGTATGGCTACTGAAATATAGCACACAATAAGCAAGATTGAGAGAGCCAACCCAGAACTATAGATTCACTGAAATGCCAGGACAAGGACTTATATTCTGGGGACTGTTACATTGTCAGAGTCACCATCTTTTGGTTGAGAGCTGAAACTGAGCTCCCCATCCTCGTCTGTTCAGGTGAACGTTAAAGATCCCACGAAAAGAGAAAGGGATTTCTCCTGGTGTCCTGGCCAACAATCATATTCACTTCATGGCTGACTGTGGGATGCTGTTCGGAGCAAATAGGCCGCTGCCACACAGTCACTTCATTTAAAAAAGAGCTGTCATAAAGTGCTCAGAAATGTAATAGTCAGGGTGGGCGCTCTATGAAGCGTGACCACGATGATTTGTTTTTGATTGCCAAGCGTTCATTAATATTGGGTTTAAAATTGTTTATAAAGTGTTACTAAATTGGGCAAGCAGCCGTATCCCCCCACATTCACCCCACTCCCAACCTGTATGGGAGGAAGTGGGAGGGGGTTGATGCCGAGGGAAGGAGGGGAAATCATAGGCATGGTTAATGGGGGAGGTTTAAAATGGGATTTAAAGGCTGATAGAGGGAAGACTATTTAGCTGGGTGAATAATGGGCTGTGAGAGGGATGTGTGGGTGAGGAAAGTAGTGAGAGATTGCAGTTGTGGATAATGCTCTGTGGTTAATTAGACTAAGGAGCAAGGGCAGTGGCCTGCATGATTGTAAACCTGGGGATTATGCAAATGTCTCTTAACCCTTTTCCCAATGCTAGGCTATATTTAAACTGTACGGTGTTGGCTGTCTCACATCTCTGCTGCTGATCGCTGCTCCTCAGTCATATCGCCCTCAGCCGCCATTGATGACAGGCAGCTGCAGTGATCTGAGCCTGGCTCAGCCTCTGGTGGTCTCATCTCTGGGGTCAGTGGGTCATGGGTTTAACCCTATCCAAACTGATGCTTTGGCGCAATGCTTGTGGGGAGCGGCATTATCAGAGGCGCTGGCTATGTTTTGAACGATTCATGAAACCATCTGTTCCCCATTCAGGTGGTCTTTATGATATGGAGGTTAGGCACGTTCACCTTGCGAGCAAGAGGACCTGGGTTCGATTCCGGGTTATGGCGTGATAATTGTCTCTATTTATTTTCAAGAGTGGCAGAAAGCCTCAAAGAATAACCTGCAGTATAGGGTTGAATTGAAGTTTTCTATGGTTTAGAAACCTCCCTTTCTGAAGCTGCCAGGCTACTCCTCAGACCCCCTCACAGCTCCTGCATATACACGATCACTTTTCTGGTTTGCAATCCAGAAATTCCTGACATATTTTTGCGGTGGGGGAAAGGAGAGTGAGTCGGCATGCACTGTTGCCTGTTTATAGATTCCTCATTGATCCGAATTTGAGGGAGGCTGGAGACAGTCCGACAGAAGCTTGTCAAATGGACACCTCTCTCTCTGCGTGCATGCGTGTATTGGACAGCAGTCGAGAAGGAATCATACTACAGAGAAAATCTTAGTGAAGAATTTTAAGTTCTGTAGCATAGTGGTTAGAGTATGCAGCTTGCAAACGAGGGGAAGTGAGTTCAATACCCGGGCAGAGTGAAACCGTAGGCAAGTTTCCTGATTCCACGCATCTTTGTTTACCCAGCAGTAAGTAGGAAACCGGTTGTTAGTCGATAGGGATCGCTTTCAGCGATGTGAAAGGTGCTCTATAAATGTAATTCTGTTGTTGATGTTCTCGGAGCAATAATCCCTTCAAAAAACAAAATGTCACTCAATACTGCAGATTATTCTTTGAGACACTTTATCAAATGCAAGTATTATTATCACTATAAGGTTTCCAGACCCTATAATAAATTATAATCCTTGCACCCTAACAACCGGATTCCTACTCACTGCTGGGTGAATGGAGGTGTATGGAATAAGGAAACTTGCCCAATGTTTCTCAGATCGTGAATCAAACCCGGTTCTCTCGCTTGTGAGGCGAGGGTTCTAACCACTGAGCTACAGGACTCCACACATGGTGGGGGGATGAAGTGAACTCCAATAATGGGTGTAACGCAGTCACAAACTCTGCCATGATGGGCTGATGGATTTGAGCTCTGGAGATCGGGGAGTGTGGGGGAGTGGATGAGCCTGCGTGGAGTGGGGGAATCAGAGAGGGGATTAGGAAATTGTGGTGAAAAAATGGACTGAGGGTGTGAGCCGCAGGGATCAATTTGTATTTTTGGATAGTTACATCAACGATATCATCTGTTGATGACCAGAGCGGAGCCAATAGAAAATAGCAGAAGTATTTCAGTTTTACTGCTAACCTTACAATTGGGCAACACACCATCAGTACAGGTCAGAAGGGAGAGACTTGTCCGCCTGCCCGTCCACACTGGTTTGGGGGAGTGGGCAAGATCTCTGAGAACAAACTGAGCCATAAATGAACGATGTTCTCAGTGGGACAAACACCCCGAGGCCTTCCCCTCAGAGCAACAGCCATGGAGGGCAGGTGGTGAAGAGTGATGGGTAGCTGGGGAAAAAGCCCTTGGAGTCCTGTAGCTCAGTGGTTAAAGCACTCGCCTCAATGTGTACAGTTGGCTGTTGAATTTCGCCTACAAAATACAGTCACTACACTTTACAGCATATTCTGTAAAGCGATTTGAGACGTCACAAAGACATGACACAGCACTATTTCAAATGCAAGGATTATTATTTTTGGTGGGAATAGATATTTCCTCCAGTAGCAAATCTTAAATCCTTCAAGAACAATCGCATGTTCTAGTTCAATGACAATGGAGGTGTAGTGACTGTTTGTTTGCAGCAGCTCAGCGTCTTGAGACAAGGCGACGGAGACCCATAGAAAATCACGTCACAGAAGAAGGACATTTCAGCCCATCGTGTCTGTGCTGGATCTTTTATGAGTGTTTTATTAAGTGTTAATCATTGAGCGCAAGTAACCCTTTAGTGAGGGTGCACCCATTTGATTGTGAGCTTCAGCTATGATGACAGTTGAGCAATGCAGCCTAAAGCACACAAACCGAACATGCTCAATCTTGTGCCACCTTGAGTCCTAGTGAGACTATCTGTTTAGCAGCAGAGGAGAGCAAGGGATTATGTAAGGATAGGGGGTGTAGGAGAAATTAGGAGGATTCGGTGGTTGCGTGGGGTGGGGGGGGCCACGAGCACCAGCACAGAACCCTGTCACGGTTTTATCTGGAAGGGTGGAACCTGCATTTCTTATGTTATGACTTTGAGTTTGTACCATGTTAATGTGTTCTTTGTAATAATCCTGACAAGACAGCTCACGTTCCAGTCGGTGCCTATTTATTCTGTCTGCTGTTGGGGAGATAGACATAATACCGAGCTGTCAATCAATGGAGATCGTTTTTTTTCATTCAAGACTCTTCTTGTTCTGCCCATACTTGTTCCATCTGTTCAAAGTGTAAGAACAAAACCATTCTTGCCCCATCCAACCCCACACCGAGTGCGAAAACTCTAGCCATTGTCAGGCTCTGAGCCTATTTTCACCTAAACGTTTAACATACTACAGTAGAAACCTGTTTATCCATGAATCGATGCACCAGAACTTCCGTATAACCAGCACACCAAAAAAAAAAGTCTCCATTCGATAAACCGGAACTTATCCGGAAAAATAGCAGTGGAGCATTTGTAAATGCATAAATAATAACAGATAATAACAGAATATTTTATTGGTACTTAGTGTTAAAACTACTCTCTTGCGCCTTTTACCTCTGCTGGTAGATACTGCGCTTGAAGCCATGATGCTGCAGTTGAGGTTTATAGTCCAGCGATTCTTTTTAAAATGGAGCACGCCAAGCGGGTGAAAAAAATGGGGCACGACTTTAAAGTCATACTAGCGGCAAGCCGATAACGCTAGCCAATAACCCACATTGTCACTCAGGTGCAGTATTTTGGTTTGTCGCTAGTAGATTCGGCTTTCTGCTAGTAAAGTCGCGCAACTTTAAAATCACGCTGTTGTCTGCTTGGCATTTAAAACAGAATCGCTGGACTATAAACTTCAATCAGTAAAGGTAAGAAACGCAAGAGAGTAGTTTTAACAATAAGTACCAATATAATATTCTATTATTATGTTATTACTTAGTCTGGTGTGTATGGTGTGTGTTAAAATAACTTTCATTTTTTTGTAGTGGGTTTTTGACTGCGGGCCGCCCGAATATTCGGGAGGCGATTTTATCGGCATTGACCAGGTCCCGCAGGTGCTGGGTAAACAGGCTTTTACTGTAATAATGTTTGCAATTGGTATAGTATCTTATCAGGACGCACCTCAAAGCGTTTCACAGAATATACCATAGAGTGTATTTTATGGGTGAATCTCAATCAATCAAAACTGAAATTTATATAGCGCCTTTCATGTCGAGAGGACGTCCCAAGGCACTGTACATTTAAGTAGGGACAAGAGCAGGGGGGGGAGTGGGAGGGCCAGGATGAAGAAGAGTAGGAAAATTGAAAATCTCAACAGCCAATTGCACACGGCAATGTCCCACAAAGAAGTTGTGAGGTGAATGCCTGATTTATCTGCCGAAAAGACTCCCCATCAATACAAGCTCCCTACCACTGCACTGAGATATCAGTCACGACTGTGGGCTCACAGGCACTGACGTAAACCTGCTGAACCATGAGAGCTGTGAACAATGTGGTTTCTAACAGTCGGAAATGGGATTGTGAGTAATGCTAGTTATAAGAATAAAATAATTCTCTTTGCATTTGATGTAGTGCTTTTCACATCTTATCTAAGTCTCAAAGTGCTTTCACAGAGGACTGTAAAGTGAATTGAATGTATATTTTGTGGGCGAAAAGCCGCAGCCAATTGCGCACAGCAGCGTACCACAAACAGCCGTGGATTGAAATGACCAATTTTATTATTGTTTTTTTTGGGGGAGGGATTATTATTAGGCATGTGGAGTAAGGAAACTTGCCCAATGTTTTGCCCTGACCTGCCTGGATTCGAACACTGGTCTAGTTGGATTCACTCTGCATCAAGGGCTTTCACATAACTGAGATAATTCTTCCACATTTTTGTTAATTGATATAAATGAAGCTAACAATTGCACAAAGCAGAATAACTGTGACTGGAAGTGGGGAATCCTTTAGTGTAATGGCTAAGAGTACAAGCCTCATAAGTGAGAAAAATAGGGGTGATCTAATTCCGGTTTTGGGAAAAATAATGGGGTTCAACAAATAGGGTAGATACAAAGAAACTATTTCCTCTGGTGGGGGAATCCAAAACCAGGATGCATCATCTTAAAGTTTGATTTAGTAATGACCCACAAACAGTCATGGATTGAGATCACCAAATGTATTATTGGTTTTATAAGGGAATTTTTATCAGTCATAAGGAAACTTGCCCAAGGTTTCGCCCTACCTGGAATTGAACCCAGGTCTCTCGCTTGCAAGGCGAGTACTCTAACCACTGAGTTACAGGCCTCCAATTAGCGAGAGGTAAATAGGAACCTGGCTGTTAATCGATTGGATCACCTGCCTGGGGATAATAATCCTTTAAAAAATATATATATATCATCTGGTCACTTCATCCACAACTATTTCTGGAACACTGCTATGTGCAAAACACGACAGCCACATTTCACCCCAAAAATATACAGTCAATTCACTTTACAGTATAATCTGTGAAGTGCTTTGAGATGTCTCAAAGACACAATCAGGCGTTATATCAAATGGAAGGATTATTGTTGTTAAGATCTCTCTCTGTTGAGTGTGTGTCTGTCTGTGCGTGTGTTGTGTATGTTGTTCAAATGTTGTTATGCAAGAGTTTTATTTCCAAGTATTTTGCTTGAAATTTAAGATTGAATTGAACACAAACTGGTTCTTCTGATAAACGCTCTTAGCACAGTGATGAATTACTTCCTTAGAAGTTTCATAAGGTATGATCAACTCCATGTCAGACCATGAAAGGAGCCTTGTGTGAGAACAGATATTGAACAAATTCTTGTCAGAACTGGATTCTCTCCCTTTGTGTAAAGGCCATGGTTGCTCACTTGACCTCACCAAGCCAGTCGGGAACCTAGGTGTCTTCTTCGACCCTCAACTGTCTTTCCTTCCCCACATTCAAGCAATGACTCATTCTGCCTTTCCTCGTCTCCGTAATATTGCCCGACTCCTCCACTATCTCACCCCCAAGGCCGCTAAAACCCCCATTCATGCCTTCATTACATCCCGGCTCGACAGCCAATGCCCTGCTTGTCGGTATTTCCAATTCCTCCCTCCACAGGTTGCAGATGATCCAGAGCTCTACTGCCCGTGTCCTCTACCATTCCAAAATCTATGACTCTCATCTCTCCCATCACCACCCGAATCCATTGGCTCCCCATCAGTTCCCCATCATCCAGAGGATTCAATTCGAGATCCTGGTCCTCATTTTTAAAGCCCTCCACAATCTCGCCCCAACCGACATCCGTGACATTCTAACCCCCTACCAACCCACCTGCCCCCTCCGCTGTGTGAAAACGTGAGAAAAATAGGGGTGATCTAATTCCGTTTTTTGGAAAAATAATGGGGTTCAACAAATAGGGTAGATACAAAGGAACTATTTCCTCTGGTGGGGGAATCCAAAACCAGGATGCATCATCTTAAAGTTTGATTTAGTAATGACCCACAAACAGTCATGGATTGAGATCACCAAATGTATTATTGGTTTTATAAGGGAATTTTTATCAGTCATAAGGAAACTTGCCCAAGGTTTCGCCCTACCTGGAATTGAACCCAGGTCTCTCGCTTGCAAGGCGAGTACTCTAACCACTGAGTTACAGGCCTCCAATTAGCGAGAGGTAAATAGGAACCTGGCTGTTAATCGATTGGATCACCTGCCTGGGGATAATAATCCTTTAAAAAATATATATATATCATCTGGTCACTTCATCCACAACTATTTCTGGAACACTGCTATGTGCAAAACACGACAGCCACATTTCACCCCAAAAATATACAGTCAATTCACTTTACAGTATAATCTGTGAAGTGCTTTGAGATGTCTCAAAGACACAATCAGGCGTTATATCAAATGGAAGGATTATTGTTGTTAAGATCTCTCTCTGTTGAGTGTGTGTCTGTCTGTGCGTGTGTTGTTCAAATGTTGTTATGCAAGAGTTTTATTTCCAAGTATTTTGCTTGAGATTTTTAGATTTACGATTCAATTGAACACAAACTGGTTCTTCTGATAAACGCTCTTAGCACAGAAGTTTCATAACTTCTAAGTTATGAAACTTAGAAGTTTCATAAGGTATGATCAACTCCATGTCAGACCATGAAAGGAGCCTTGTGTGAGAACAGATATTGAACAAATTCTTGTCAGAACAGGATTCTCTCCCTTTGTGTAAAGGCCATGCTTGCTCACTTGACCTCACCAAGCCAGTCAGGAACCTAGGTGTCTTTTTCGACCCTCAACTGTCTTTCCTCCCCCACATTCAAGCATTCTGCCTTTCCTCGTCTCCGTAATATTGCCTGACTCCTCCACTATCTCACCCCCAAGGCCGCTGAAACCCCCATTCATGCCTTCATTAAATCCCGGCTCGACAGCCAATGCCCTGCCTGTCGGTATTTCCAATTCCTCCCTCCACAGGTTCCAGATGATCCAGAGCTCTACTGCCCGTGTCCTCTACCATTCCAAAATCTATGACTCTCATCTCCCCCATCACCACCCGAATCCATTGGCTCCCCATCAGTTCCCCATCATCCAGAGGATTCAATTCAAGATCCTGGTCCTCATTTTTAAAGCCCTCCACAATCTCGCTCCAACCAACATCCGTGACATTCTAACCCCCTACCAACCCACCTGCCCCCTCCGCTCAGCGAACTCTGGCCCGCTCCACATCCTCTGATACATCTGGCTCACTAGACGAGCCTTTAGCCACTCTGCCCCCAATCTCTGGAACTCCATCCTGCAGTCTCTCCGATTCGCCTCCTCTCTGGCCTCCTTCAAGTCCCTCCTCGAGACTCTCCTCTTCAGTGGTCCCTTCGGCAACTACTAATCTCCCCCTTCCTTCTCCCCTAGTCCCCCCGTCCCCAGCTAGGGTCTGACACAGTGACTGTCCAGCGCCTTGGGACGTCCACCTGATGTGAACGGTGCTATACAAGTGTAATTTTGTTGTTGTTGTAAAGTCCTTCACTTTGATGGTCACCTTTCCTCTCCTGAGCTTGAGCCCAGCGCCCATTTGGGCAGTGTTTGTGACCTGACCGTGTTGCACCCTAAACTGCAAGGAGGACACACGGCTGAAAACCCTTCTTATGAAACACTACAAAGTGTAACGCTATATTGTTGTGTGGATGAATAAGGCAGCCAACTTGCACACAACAACAACAAAACAACAAAATTGCACTTATAAAGCGCCTTTCATATCGGGAGGATGTCCCAAAGCGCTGAACAGTCTTGTCGGGACCCGAGCGGAGTGGGGGTGGGGAGGGTCAGGGTAGGGGGAAGGAAAATGGGAGATGGGGGCAGCCGAAGGCGCGGTTGAAGAGGAAGGTCTTGAGACCGGCCTTGAAAGAGGAAAGGGAGGAAGCAAGGCAGAGGAGCTGCGGGATGGAGTTCCACAGTTTGGGAGCAGAGAGACTGAAAGCCCGGCCGCCGATGGTTGGGCGGTTAGGGCAGTGGATGCGGAGCAGGCCTGATTCTGCTGAACGGAGGGGGCGGGCAGGCTGGTAGGGAGACAGTAGGTCAGAGAGATAGGCGGGGGCAAGACCGTGAATAGCCTTGAAAGTGAGGACAAAGATCTTGAATTCGATCCTCTGGGTGACGGGAGCCAGTGGAGATGGGCGAGGGTGGGAGTATTGTGGTTGCGAAGTCTGTGGAGTGTTAGTGTGAGTTCCAAATCCTGTCGCGGTACTCCCAGAGGTGAGAGTACCACCAACTGAGCAACGCACATGCTGGGGACGCAGTGGCCTCGGAACAGACACTGGGCTTTCCCTTTCGAGTGGAACTTGGGGTGCTCAACACATGCCAAAAGAGGAAGTAGATGCTCTGCGACTGAGGGTTTCAATTGTTAATGACTTCCCCGCAGACAGTGGTTAGCTGCTGAAGAGGAAAGGATTGATTTAAAAATAATTTGTTTTTAGAAAAACCCGCAACATGTTCACTATTTTCTCTCGTGGCACCAAATCTCCCTCCTCAAAACCCAGACCCGTCACCTTAACCAGGAGCAGAGGTATTATCAATGTCTGCGTTGGTGCTTGCTCCTTCAATGCAGACCTTTAATCCCGTTCCCATATAAGAGAACGGGGTTAGAGAAGAGAGCTCCAGTGAGGAGAGAAAGCATTAGCGCAGACACTGATGGGGAGAGAGCAGGGAATGAGGTTAGAGTAGAGAGCTCCAGTGGGGGAGCGAGCGTTGTCACAGTGGGCCTGTCCCATGCTGTGGTTCATTTGAACTGTGCCTGTGTGAGGGATATCATTAGCGATATATTTTTGGGAGCTCTGCTGCCTGATTGCAGAGGCTCTGTGAACAATCTGTCTCTGCTCCCAGCCTCCTCCCGAGCTGCTCCTGTCACATCCAAACACAAAGCTTGGCACCGAGTGTGTATGGACACGCTCCACTGAGAGGCAATGTACAAGGTGCTGAGCCCTCTGCCATGGCAGCCTGCACTGCTGCCCAGGAAAGGGGAGGGGTGGGAGATGAGTAGACCGTTGTTTGGTGCTGCAGCGTGATGCTGGGAGAGGGATTGATGCTCTTGTCTCTCTCTTTCAGGGGCGTCATGTCAAGACAGGTCAGCTCGCTGCCATCAAGGTTATGGACGTCACTGGGGTAAGCGAGAGTTACTACAATAATAGCAACATTACACTTCTCCAGTTGGCCTTCACAATGGAAGGACATCGTAAGGCGCTGGTCAGTTAGATTTGCAACCGAGCTGAGGGTTGGACACAGTTTGGGAGGTTAAAGTATACAAAGGAACAGGAGCATGGCTGACCTGCACCTTAACTCCAATTTCCTGCGCTTGCTTCATATCCTTTGATACCCTGACCTAACAAACATCTCCCTACCTCAGTCTTGAAAATATGAATGGGTTCTTCTGGTAGCCTTTTGTGGCAGAGTTCCACATACCCACTGTCTTTTGGGTGAAAAACTGTCTCTTAATTACACTCCTAAACGGCCTCACTCTAATTTTAAGATGATGTCACTTGTTCTAGATTTTCACCTACCTACCTGACAAAATAGTTTCTCTGTACCTTTTATTATTTTAGACACCTTAATTAGATCAACATCTCAACTCAAGGGCCTGCAATACAAGTCCCGCTTGGAAGAGAAAGGGGATGTGATTTTGGGGGCCAGTCTCTCTGCTGGAGGACTGGCTGGTTGGCGGACTGGCTGGTGGGGGCTGGCTGGAGGGCAGGGGCTAGCTAATGGGTTGGTGATGGTGCTGGCTGGCTGGCTGGTGGGGATGAATGACTGTTCTGCCATCTCCTCAGGAATCACAGATCACTGCCTCCCTCCCTAATAACACAGCCAGGCTGCACCCTGACAGCCTCTCCACCCGACCCCATCATTATTTCCCTCCTACTTGTTTATCTCTATGTTTCTCGACGAAGGTCTTGACTCCAACCAATGATTCCTATAGTGCATGGTTTGAGCCGTGCCAATTTGGGGAAAACCGTGGGAATGTTCAGCTAGTGGGATCTCTCTCTCTCTCTCTCTCACACACACACGCCGTCTTGTCCCACACACTTACTTTCACACTCATACACTCTCAAATTAACACTGTGATAGGTTGCCGGCGGCTGAGCTTGGGTGGAGGTTTGGTGCCTGTATTTGAGGTGCCGGTTTCACTGCTCTATAAATGTAATTTGTTGTTGTTGTTGTTTTCCTGTAGGATGAGGAGGAGGAGATCAAACAGGAGATTAATATGCTTAAAAAGTACTCGCACCATCGCAACATTGCCACATACTACGGGGCCTTCATCAAAAAGAATCCCCCAGGGGTGGACGACCAGCTCTGGGTAGGTCTGAGGTTCGGTGGGGAGGTAGGGATGGGTGTGAACGAAGGGGTTGGTGTGGGATGGGGGACATTGTGGGGGTGGGGGGGGAGGGGTGGGGTTGAGCACCGGGCAGATACACACATGGAAGGACACATCACACAGAAACTCGCTTACACTTGCTCTCCTGATGAACCAGTTTAAAATTGATGTTAACAGGGAAACAGCCCAAGTATCAGCCACTGCCCTAAGGTAAAATTGTTTGAGGAGGATGATTAATTTGATTAAAGGATATAATGATGAAACCAGTTTAGCTGCTGTATATTTATTAAGAAAACACAATCCCAATGAAGTCGCCTCTTCTTAAATAAATTATAAAATATAGGGTCTGCACAGTGGGTGGGTGGGCGGTGGTATTCACCACTAGTGAACAACAGTAAAAGGTTTCAGTAAGTGACGATTGCTGAGGGAGCCGGGGATAAGATGGGGGGGAGGGGCGGGGATGTGGGTGGAGGGGATATATGGGAGTGGGGAGGGAGGTTTGGGAAGGGATTTGGGAAGGGATTTGGGTGTGGTTAGGTGAGAGGGGTGTGGTTAGGTGGAGAGGGGTGTGGTTAGGTGGGGAGGGGTGTGGGAGGTTTGGAGGGAGTGAGCTTCCTAGTGGCTGTGCTCATGTTATCCTCTCTCCCAGTTGGTTATGGAGTTCTGTGGAGCCGGCTCCGTCACCGACTTGATCAAAAACACGAAAGGGAACACGTTGAAAGAGGAATGGATCGCATACATCTGCAGGGAGATTTTACGGGTTTGTTCACACTGTCAGCATGTGATCTCGCACACAAACAACACACACACACACACACACATGCTCAGTGAACTTCCTAATCAACACGCAGGCAGTTCTCTAACAGTTAAACCATGTAAAATCACTTTGGTTGCGGATTAATAGTTAATTTTGTGACTTTTGATTGCATTCACTGCCTCAGAAACCCTCGCGGTTACAGATGGATGGGTCTGCCTCCAGCGCTGCCTGGGTGGGGGAGTGGGAAGGAGGGCCGTAGTGTTTAGAGCGCTCGTCTCTCAAGCGAGAGGACAAGGCGCATGATAATCCCTTCGAAAAAATAAGAATCATTCGGTGCCTCAAATGTTTGTGGGACACTGCTGTGTGCAATTGGCTGCTACATTTCACCCACAAGATGCAGTCAATTCACTTCACCGTATATGTTGCGAAGGACGTGAGATGCCTCAATGATGTGATGAGGCGCTCTATCAAATGGAAGGATTATTACTATTATTAGCTTGGGAGTCACTAATGGCTCAGCCTATGACACTCTCTCTCCTAATACCAGGGACTGACCCACCTGCACCAGCACAAAGTAATCCATCGGGACATTAAGGGACAAAATGTGCTGTTGACTGAGAATGCTGAGGTCAAGTTGGGTGAGTGGATTTCTGACTTTCATTCCTCCCCCCACCAGATGCGTGCACACACACACGCGCACCCACACCCACATCCACACACTCTCCATCCCCGCGCATAAACAGACTTCTTCCTACTATCAAGGGGCACCATTACCTGTGTACCTTCCCTGACGTCCGGACACACACAAGCCATTTTTACCATTTTCCACATCCTTTCAATTCACGCAGGACACTATTGACTGCCGCGTTTCACCCACAAACACACAGTCAATGCACGTGGCAGTATATATTGTGTGAAGCGGTTTGAGACAGCTCAATGGCGCGAAGAATAATGCAACGATTATTATTCTTGTTATGAATGCTCACCCCCACCCCCCCACCACTGGATGTCTCTGCAGTTGATTTTGGTGTGAGTGCGCAGCTTGACCGCACAGTCGGCCGGCGAAACACCTTCATCGGCACACCGTACTGGATGGCTCCCGAGGTGATTGCCTGCGATGAGAACCCGGACGCCACCTATGATTTCAAGGTCAGTTGGGAAAATTTTCTCATTTTTTGGCGCCCGGACTCCGGCAATCTGTCCCCGCTGCAATACCGGTGGGCTGTGAGCGGCACAGCGCGTCCCTAAACATTCGCTTGTCCTTGTCCTCGCTTTCAAAGCCCTCCTCGGCATTCTCCGTCCCTACTTCCATGATCTGCTAACTCCATACTGTCCTCTCCGCTCAGCAGGCTCTGACCTGCCCCAGGACGTTGCTCCACCCTGCCCACCCCACTATCAGTGGTCTGTTACCAACCTCTCAAACTCCCATCACATTATCTCCGCCTCGTCCCCTCCCTTGCCTCCTTGAAGGCTTGTCTCTATATCCTCCTCTTTGGTGGCCTTTGGGCACCCACCTACCCCACCCTCCCTGCCCTCCACCCAACACCCCCCACCACACCCCCACTCGCCCTGATTCCAACCCCTAACTCAGATATGAATTCTTGACTATCTACCACCTTGGTCCTCCCAGTCGCACTGATTTCCCCGCCTGCTCACCCCTTGCCCCGCTTTTGTGATACAAATGTAAATTGTAAATCCTGTGGGGGAACAGCGTGACATGATGCAGAGTGCTGTGTTTTGCAGAGTGACCTGTGGTCTCTGGGAATCACCGCCATCGAGATGGCTGAGGGAGCTCCACGTGAGTCCAGTTTGTGCCTTTAGCTCACACACTCGCTCGTTCGTTTGCTCTTTCATTTGTTTTGCTTATTCGCTTACTCACGTTCACTCTCCTTCTCTCTCTCTCTCTCTCTCTCTGTGCAGCCCTGTGTGACATGCACCCAATGAGAGCTCTCTTCCTCATTCCCAGGAACGCACCTCCACGCCTCAAGTCCAAGAAGTGGTAAGTGGGGGTTCCTCTGTGTTGCCTGTGGTGTATTCCTGAGAAAGGATCAGGAATCTCCACTCCTGCAGTGAGAGGTGTTCAGGTAGAGAGATGGCTGTAGCCACCAGCCAACAGAGATGATAGAAAGAGAGCAGGGAATGGGGTTAGAATAGAGAGCTCCATTGGGGGTGGGGGGGAGTGAGCCAAGTCACCTTGGGGTGGGGGAGAATGAATCCCTAGCTGTAGGGTGCCCTCATTGGCTCTGTCTCGTCTCCAGGTCCAAGAAGTTTGTGTCCTTCATCGAGGGATGTTTGGTGAAGAATCACGGGCAGAGGCCGGGCACAGAACAGCTGCTCAAACATCCATTCATCCGCGACCAGCCCAACGAACGGCAGGTCCGCATCCAGCTCAAAGACCATATCGACAGGACCAAGAAAAAGCGAGGAGAGAAAGGTCTGTTCTGTGTCCACCTGAGCGCTGGCGGGGGGAGTGGGAGGGAAGAGGGAGAGAGGAAAGGTTTATCTGAGTAACCTGTTGCTTCCCGCCCACCCCCCCTCCCCCCCCCCAATAATTATATCTCGCTCGTCTCGCTCGTCTGAGCGCTCGACATTCGTTACCTAATGAGCACAGATTTGGCCAATGGGATGTTGACTGCTCACTTTCCCCGCAGATGAGACGGAGTACGAGTACAGTGGGAGTGAGGAAGAGGAGGAGGAAGGTGACATTGGAGAGCCCAGGTGAGCAAAAGCCCCAGGAATTCAATCAACGTTTGAGTCTCCGTGTGGTCGGTTCCGAGACTATGGCCATTGCCGTTTGATGGAGCGCTTTGTAAAGTCCTGCTTCACAGAATTCACTGTAACTCTGTCAGGAAAATAGAAGGGAGTTTGTCTTCTTTGCTTTCTCCTCAGTGGCGGGGGGGGGGGGGGGGGAGGGGCGGGGGCAGGGGAGAGCTCGAACTCCTATCCTGACCCCGAGGCCAGAGTGCAAATGGTGGAGCCGGGCTGACTGTGCGAGATAGATTTTGCATCTTTTTCCGATAAGAAGAGGTATTCACGGGGAGGGAGCCGACTGTGTTCTATTGCCCAGTGTGTGCGCACCCACCATGGCTGGGGCTCTGTCACTGAGCATCCCCCTTCACGTCCCCCTCCCCTCCTTTACAGCTCCATCGTGAACCTGCCGGGCGAGTCGACTCTGCGCAGGGACTTCCTGCGGCTGCAGCTGGCCAACAAGGAGCGCTCGGAGGCCATCCGCCGGCAACAGCTGCAGGAACAGCAGCAGCGAGAGAACGAGGAGCACAAACGCCAACTACTGGCCGAGCGGCAGAAGCGCATAGAGGAGCAGAAAGAGCAGCGGCGGAGGCTGGAGGAGGTGATTGGGGGTTGTGTGGTGGGGTGGGGGCTGAGGTGGGGGAGGGTTGTCAGTGGCCGCCAAGCGTTGGTGGGGAGGTGCCATTCATCCAGTGGGATGCGGGGGGAATGGCCAGGAACTAAAGGTTCTGCTTCGTCCGAAGGATATCGTGGGAAAGGCAAATGTTAAGAGTATCATCTCGTCCGTTCCCACCCACTCACACTTGCATTTGCCCGGCTTGCTGCACTGTAGCCCAATGGTATTGCATTGCGTGGATCGGTGTCTCTAGTGCAGCGAGTATATCCCTCGGCCAGCCTGACTGACCACTCGCTGACTGGGGATCGCTCGCTCAGCTGTCTCTTCCCCGGCATTTGCAGCAACAAAGACGGGAGAGAGAGCACAGGAAACAACAGGAGCGAGAGCAGAGGCGGCGATACGAGGAGAGGGAGCGAGCCAAGCGGGAGGAGGACCGGCGGAAAGCCGAGTGCGAGCAGGTAACGAGCGGGCAAGAGAGCGGGCAGGACACAATTAGTTAGTTGCTGAAAATCCTTGTGATTGAGGAAGGGCTGCATTGGGCTCCAGTGTCCCCAATGACAATTGTATTAACACACTTCCCCGTCCGTCCGTTTTCCCCCCCCAGCATCCCCCCCGTCTCCTCCCCACCACCCTGTCCCCCCACCAAATGCATCCAATTGCTTTTGACTCCCCTCCCCAGAGGTGGCATCACCCTCACTGGTATTCAGTGCAGAGAATTGGTTTTTGAATGCCACACTCTCGAGGGATTTCTGTTCTGGGCACCACACTTTAGGAAGGATGTCAAGGCATTGGAGAGGGTGCCACAGAGATTTCCCAGGATAGTACCAAGAATGAGGGACTTCAGTTATCAGGAGAGGCTAGAGAAGCGAGGATTATTCTCCCTGGAGCAGAGAAGGATAAGAGGATACTGAATAAAAGTTTTCAGAATTTTGAGGGAATTCGAAAGGGTGAACAAGGAGAAGCTATTTCCATTGACGAATGGGTCGGTAACCCGAGGACACTAATTTAAATATTTAATACTGTTAAAAGAAACAGAATCGAGGCTTCATGCAGTGAGTGATTTGGATCTGGAATACATTGCCTGAAAGATGGTAGATTGAATAACAACTTTTAAGAGTGACGTAGATAGTTATTTGAGGAGGACAGGTTTGCAGGGCTATTGGGAGAGAGTGGGGGAGTGGGGTTGGTTTGGACAGCTCTTTGCAAAGAGCCAACACAGACACGATGGGCCAAATGGCCCCCTTTCTGTGCTGTATAATTCTATTAAATTGCGATGTGATGATTCTCAAATCATTGATCAACGATGCTGACAAAGGACTTGAGAACCAAGGATTATCTATAGGAGCAACTGCTCTCCCCTACCCACCTCCTCATGCACACACTTATCTCCATCCTCCCCAGACTCAGTCACAGGTTTAGGGCACAGCCATGGTTGGTGGCTCCATCAGGATTGGTGTTTATTTGAGACATTTCAATAGTTAGGATCAACATGTGTGGCCCCAGTGCTGCTCTTGACCACACCCCACGCCAAAATCCCTTTAGACTCAGTAACCCTGACAGCCTCGTCACTAATGGTTAGTTCCAAAGTATCGGTAATGCTGGGATGAGTAGGGACCAAATGTGCTGTGTATCACATATTGAGTTGATAGTTCCTTGGCCCTGCTGGTTGTATCTATGGGTGCATCCTGTCTCAATCGTCCTGTTTCTGCTCTTGTCTCTCTCTGTCCCTGTCTCTCTCTGTCCCTCTCTCTCTTGCACGCTTGCAGGAGTACATAAGGCAACAATTAGAGGAAGAGCAGAGGCAGTTAGAGATCTTACAGCAGCAGCTGCTCCAGGAACAGGCTCTACTTCTGGTAATGGACTGAGTGGATCCTTGCCCCAGCTTCTCGCATGCCCTCCCCACTGTCTGTGTTTGTCTTGTATTGTGCCTACCCAGTCCTTACACCAGGCTACAGACATCCAGCCCTCTCTTTCAGTTTCCAATTTTGAGAGTGGGGAACCATCCAAGTCTTAACATAACATGCATTTTTGGTGCGACACAGAAGCTTAACTATTGGGGGAGGGCGGGTTTGCAAGGTTATGGGAAGAGAGCTGGGGAGTGGGATTATGTTGCTCTTTTTAAAGAGCCGGCACAGACTCGATGGGCCGAATGGCCTCTTTTTGTGCCATAAGATTCTATAATTCTATGTCTCTTACCCTGACCAAGGAGTGTGGACTCACAGTGTAGAGGGAGTTTTACTGTGTCTCTAACACTGACCTAGGAGTGTGGACTCACAGTGTAGAGGCAGCTTTACTGTGTCTCTAAACTCTGCTATCACTTACCTGGGAGAATATGCCAGAGGTCTTCACATTGGGTTTAATTCAGGAATAAAAGCAGTTAATGAAATTAAGTGTTTATGGTTTGAGTATTTAGGCTGCCCATGAACAAAGAAATGGGGTGGGAGGGTGGGGGGTCCTGGGGAGGGGGTGGGGAGATTGAAAGTATGGCAAGGACTGCACCGATGAGCATGAAGCAATGTTTTTTTTTGGCAGTTACCAGACTCTCGGTGCTGATCCAGAGCTCCAAGATGATGGAGGGAACGATGGAAAACCTGGAGTGGAATTTGATTCTTTTTGAGGGGTTTATAAATTTGAGTTTCCTCAAAACAATTTTTTGCCTTTAACAATTGGGTTGGCGCCAGACTTTGTCTATCTCTGCACTGTGATCTTGTATGTAGGATGTCTGTTGCCTATGGTTAACTGTACCAGTGTCCAGTTGGCTACCTCCCTGATCTCCTGAGTCTAGTTGAGAGTTGTAGCTTTGGTTTGCTTGGCTGTCAGAGCTCTTTACCTGGTCAGGCCGAAAATTTATATGACTCTCCAGTCTGGACTTGTTTAGAGTTAGTGCTGGGAGTTGGTGTCACACTCCTACCTCCTTCCAGTCTGCTGCATGTGCATGTCCAACCCTCTCAGCTATTTCATGAGTGAGGAGTTGATCTAGAAGATATCTGTGTTTTTGTTAGGTGATGTTCTGAAATCTGTAAAATTGTAGACAGACCAATATTCCATCAAAGCAAATCACGATTTTTCCACAAAATAAACTCCCTCTTTCTTCCCCCATCCCCACACCTCCTGCACGTGCGTGCATACACACACACACTGAGAAGTTACTTAATTTTATTCCATATAAACTGTGTTAACTGTATTTAGATATCCAGAGGATCGGTGTATATGTGTGTGTTTATGTGTGTGAGCACCATTATGGCAGATAATGATCCATCGTCATGTTCGGTTGCAAGATCTCCTGTGACGTGGAGTGAGTAGGCAAAAGGCACATCTGACAGCTTGTTTCAGTTACTCTGTCATCTCATATCACTGTGTTGTAATGGAGACTAGGCCTAGGTATGGTCTAGGTGTCCAGTCGAACTCTTGAATGTTTGCCCCTCAGCTAATGTCTGTCTCCCGCCCCTCCTCTCCGCCCCCTCTCCCCACCACCCCCTCCAACCCGGTGAAGGAATACAAGAGGAAACAACTGGAAGAGCAAAGACAAGCGGAGCGACTGCAGAGGCAGCTACAGCAGGAGCGGGCGTATCTGGTGTCCCTCCAACAGGTGCAAGAGCCACGGGCTGCCGACAAGAAGCCACTCTATCACTTCAAAGACAGCATCAACCCCCCAGAGAAGCCAGCCTGGGCTAAAGAGGTACCTGGAGCTCTCGGTGTGGCACCTGGTTAAATGTCTGGATGCTCGCTCACTGGCTCACCTCTCACCGGGGTGTCCCACGGTGTATTTCCCTGTTTATTTAGTGTGTATTATAAATTATTTATTTAGTATGTATTATAATTTATTTTCCTTATATCTATCTATTGTGGAGTCCTGTAGCTCAGTGGTTACAGCACTCGCCTTAAAAGCGTGAGACCTGTGTTTCGAATCCAGGCAGACCAGGGTGAAACCTTAGGCAAGTTTCCTTACTCCACACACCTAATAATAATCCATCCAAAATAAAACCTATAATAAATTGGTCATTTCAATCTACGACTGCTGTAGGACACTGCTGTGCCAATTGGCTGCCGTGTTTCGCCCACAGATATACAGTCAATTCAGTTTACAGTATATTCTGTGAAGCGCTTTGAGACGTCTAGAAGACGTGATAAGTGCTAATCAAATGCAAGGATTACTATTTTTCTTTTGTCCTTCACTTGTTACCTGGATAATTGCTCATTTGTCAGTATAACTGAGAGTCTCTTTTGAGCTGAACGAGCTCCAAGTGATGTCTGGCAATGAATATTGGCATTGAGCCAGCCCTCTTTGGTGGTCTTTAGTCCTGTTCCTGAGCCAAGCGGGTCCACAGTATTCCAGGGCACTGCTGATGACAGTCCAGCTCAGCCTGGCTTATTGGTAGGACTTGAAAGGACAGATCAGATCAGGGAATCCTGCCACTCAGGATTAAAGCTGTTAGAGCTGCAAGCCATAACCCTAACGGGTAGGGTGGTCCTAGCTGGACAAGCAGCGGGAAAGCTTTGATGTCCTCCTGATGTGAAAGCCACTACATAAGTGCAAGTTCTTGTTAAACCTGTCAGTGTTTCTATGGAACTGTTTGGGTGGTGTGGGCATTGTGGCGGTAGGGTGATGGATTGTAAGGGGTGGAGGCGGGGCGGGGAATGTGATTTAACATTGGCTGGATTTTCGTTCCGAGATGGTGGGTGGCACAGGACATTTAAGTAAACGATTCTCTGATCCCGACGCAGGTACAGAAACGATCACTCAGTAACTCTCCATGTCGGCTGCCTAAGCGCGGCAACGGTATGGCTGCAGCGACTCCTCCCGCCTCCGACAGGCACGTGGCCTCGGCCGGGGTACTCGCCAAACGCAGTCAGCACAACCAGCCCGATCCCTCGGCATTCCAGCTCACCGAGTCCGCTCCAGAATCCCGGGGCAGAACCGGCAAACTCCTCATTACCTGTGTCCAGGTGAAGGATTGTGAACAGCCGGAGCACGAACACGATCAGGATTTCTTCGATTTGGCCAACTCCAGGCCGAGGGCATGGTCTCATGACCGTCCCCTGACTAGAAGGCCCAGATCGACCGATGTCTCCTTCGAAGTGGGAGCAGATGGTGTGCTTCAGGTCACCAGAGGATCATCCCAAAACCTGCAGGCAAGAGGGCGCAAGCTAGCCCAGAAAACCTTGGTTGACCAATTCCCCAGAGTTTGCAGCAGGGTAATTAGGAAAAAGAAGCCCCCTAAGCAGGTTTTTATGGTGAATTCCAATGGAGTGATAGAGAAAATGCCAGAGGCACCAACTATTCACGTGGAAGCTGTCCCTTGTATACCCGCCTTGGAGCTGGAGCAGCTTAGCGGGCAGCATAGCAAGAGCCCTGAAACTGACCATGACATTTCCATTGACCCGCTGTCACCCGATGGCATGTCCCCTTTCTCCCGCTCCTGCCCCGAGCATTTGTTCCGGAAACTTGCCAACGTGTTGCTGGTCCCCACTCCGGGATTTTACATGTGCCAGGGCAAAGTGTCCAGCACTCCCAACCTCACCTCCCCGTCTGCAACCAAGTGCTCTCCCCACTTCTTTCACTCTGTTCAGAACTCACCCCACCTCTCGCCAAGTTCCTCATTGCACTCTGTATCTGACTCCTCCCTGGAGCTCTCCTCCTTCGAGCTACCCTCCTATTCCTCACTGGGCACCCCAGAGCTTCAGTTCGTTGACTCCCCAAACTGCTTGTCTCGTCAAGGCAATCCCTCGTTTGATCAGTCTACCATCCAACGGATATCTCACTCCAACCCAAACAGCAGGGTCCATACTCCCATTCAAAGGTTTGAAGTTGACCCCGAAGAGAGTTTTTACCTTTCCGATTCCTCATTCAGACAAAGGGCGTGGTCAAACGGAAAGCCCTCCACTGCCATCATCCCTGGCTCGTGCCCCGACCAGCAGTTCCACCACAACCTCGCGTACCCCAGAAACAGGCATTCATGGTCAGCCTTCCCACCCCTCCCAGCACCATTCCCACATCCGTTCGCCCCCGGAGGTCACACCAAACAACCGTTCCTCCCTCAGGGGCATTAGTGAGATCTAAACTTTAGTTATTGTACAGACAAAGAATAGACCAGCAGCAATTCTCCAACCCCTGATTACTCTGCTGCTTGCTTAGATTTTAGTTCTAGGGTGAGAGGGAAATATAGAGGGTTTATACACAGTTAAATCATTTTATTTTGTTCATGTATTGAGTTGGGGAAATAGTTTGGAGATCGGGGTCTTGACTGGTTGTCAGAGCTTCCTATGGCTGGCATTGTCTCAGCTCAAGACAATTCTGCCGTCATGGTTCCTGACCGTACTGGTCCTCTTACTGACCACTTACTATTTGGTGGTTTAGTTGGTAGTAAAATTCCTGGGCTCCTCTTTAATTACCTCCAGGTGAGGTTAGCATGTTATTACATTAGTAATAGAAATGACTCACTCTTGTCTTCCCTCACCTCCACAATATTGCCCGACTCCGCACGCACCTTACCCCCAAGGCCGCTGAAATCCTCATTCATGCCTTCATTTCATCCCGGCTCGACTATGCAAATGCCCTGCTTGTTGGCATTCCCAATTCCTCCCTCCACAGGTTGCAGATGATTCAGAACTCTATGGCCCATGTTCTCTGCCACTCCAAACTTCATGACCCCATCTCCCCCAACTCCATTGCGTCCCATCATCCAGAGGATCCAATGCAAGATCCAAGTCCTCACATTTAAAGCCCTTCATGGCCTCGTCCCACCCGACATCTGTGACCTTCTAACCCCTACTAACCTGCCCGCCACCTCCGCTCAGCAGGCTCTGGCCTGCTCCATGTCCCCTGACCCACCTGCTCCACCATTGGCGGGCGAGCCTTTAGCCACTCTGCCCCCAACCTCTGGAACTCCATCCCGCAGTCCCTCTGCCTCGCCCCCTCCCTGGCCTCCTTCAAGTTCCGCCTCAAGACCCTTCTCTTCAATGATCCCATCGACAACTCCTAATCCCGCCCTTCCCTCTGTCCCCTATCCCCAGCTCAGGTTTGAAACAATGACTGTCCAGCACCTTGGATGAATATCCCCCCTCCATTTGTCGGGTGATGGACATTCTTGTTAATATCAGTCCCCAGCAGGCTCCCAATCCTGCTCCCATTGCCCTCTGTCTTGCTCACAGCCCCCTTAGTGCCCAGTTCCCTAAATGCCATGTGGTATCTATTGAGGAAGGCAGCTCACCATAAGGGTGGCATCAATGGATAGGGTAGGATGCCTGTCTGCACTGTTCCATTCAGTTTCCAATATCCTTCAGACCGTCAGGCAGTGGGTTCTGCTGACTCACATTCCGTTCCTTTTCATCAGCCAACATTCTTGTGCTTCTCACTATCAGCATTCACTCAGTCTTGTCCCCACCATGGCCTCACTCTCCCCCAATCCCTCCATTCCTCGCGCCTCTTAATTACAGGTGACCTATTCCTCCCTACATGACCTCTGGGAGCGGAGAACCTCACACACTTGGTGCTAGACTTCAGAGACGCGGTCACTCTCAACCGATTCCTCGACTCCAAACCAAGTTAGAGCTCAGTCATTTCACTAAGACAGCGCTTGGGAATAGCATAAGAATGTGTGGCAGCAAGTGCAGTAGCCCTAAGACCCAGGACCAACTTCGCTCCAGAGATAAAGTGTTTGAGCCTCAATGAGACCCAATATGTGGATTTGTCCATCAGAAATACAGACACTGAAGATCAGTAGACACAAAGAGTTAGATGTGTGTGGGTACAAGGTGGATTTGGTCTTGACCATTTATAGTTTGGGGATGTTTAATGTGATTGAAGCTTTAGCCCCCCAGCCCCCCTACCCACCACCATCTCCTGAATTTCTCTTCCCTCTCCAGTTTCTGGTCTGAACAACTCCTCTCCTGTTATGGGAGGCTGGAGTCCCACTAACCCCAGGCTGGGATAGGTGAATAAATCCTTCACAGAATGAGAGAGTTCGAAGCTTCCCATGTCTGATCGAACTAGGGTGAGAGCCTTGCAGCAGGTCAGGCCGTCACAGGCCACGCTTGATCTTATTCTTACCAGCTCCCAGCAGGAGCCACGGGCTGCAAATTGGAAGGCAGCGTTGATGTACCCCTCATAAATCGTCTCCTTTGGCTGAAACTTGCTATTGTTGGCGGGGACAGGGGAACAAAACTCAGACCCTCCCAATAAGCCTATACCTCTGAGGTCCTTTAGACCATCCTCATGCCCAATATTTCTGAGACCTGACTCGAAAACAACCAAGTGGATTCTTCTAAATCTGTTGAGGTCTTGTCTACTGATCTTCAGACAGTCACTTAATGCCCATGGTATCTCTGATGTCCACTGCGTCCGACAGCTCACAAGAGCACGGGATCTCGTTTTTAATATTTACTAATATCCATTCTCCATGACCGAATGTTTAGATTCCTTTAGAATTAAACATTGGAGATACTAACTGCAGAATGCGATGGGTCAACTCGACCCAACCAAACTCCACTAACTGATCAGCCTGACACAAGTGAGCAAGTTGTTGTCACTGATCTTTCCTGGTCTTGGAAGTGAGAGCAGGGCTGCCCTGAGATAGCTAGATCTTTCATTGAATATAAATAAATAGTTAAGTTGAAACCCCCAGAACCTGGATGAATTGTGTGCTGTTTAATTGGGGGATTTCTTAATCAGAAAGTTGGGGGTTCCAATTGGAAAATCTTGGAATCACAATTAAGAAAGGCTGTCAGGAAATAGCAGCAGACTTGGTCTCCAAGACGTAAAACACAAATTCGTAATTTTGGTTTCCTCGTTAGATTTTCTTCCCCCTTCATTTACTTGATAATTCAACCCTGGTAGCCAATGAGGGCAGGACATATAGGGAGAACTGGATAAGTCTAGGCGGTAGAAATCTCTGGACCATGCTGTTGTTAGTCTGCTGTTAAAAACAGGAGAGGTGAGAATAAATGTTTTCACACAAGTTATTTGGATCTGGAATGCATTGCCTGAAAGGATGGTGGAAACCGATTCGATAGCAATGTATAAGAGCAAAGTAGATAATTATTTGGGGAGGACAAGTTTGCAGGGCTACGGGGAGAGAGCAGGGGAGTGGGATTGATTTGGACAACTATTTCAGATATGATGGGCTGTGATTCCATGGGAGGTGAGATGGGTTAAGTGAGACTGAGGTTCAAATCCAACTGAGGGGACTGAGTCTAGGACAGACACCAGGAAATCTTCCTTTAACCGAAGTATAATGCACAGTTGGGAATAGGTTACCAGGGAAGGACAGTGAAGATCAGGAATGCTGAGACTTGCTTAACAAAGGGCTTGATACCAAAATGTGAAGATTGTTAAGGAAGTCTTCTTTTTCACCAAGTTCCTATGGGATTTGTGTTAATTGTCGTTGGAAGTAGCTGGACATTGAGATAAAGGATCAGTTATAGAAATGCGAATGCACTTTATAGTTATGATCATTGAGGGATTAGAGGGCGTGGGAACAGGTACTATTATCAGCCAATGCTTGATGGTTAGGCTCCAAGCTGAGGATCCATCTCCCCCTTATCCTGTCTCACTTCCAAATCTAAGACGGTCACAAGAGCTCCTTCAATGCCAGGACTTAGACAGGCCATCCACATTCAGCCTTGCTGCCATGACTACATACTAAGCACTAACCCCTGAGATAAGATTCTGGTGGTGGCTATGCAGAACTAACCCCAGCTTGGTGTTCGGGTTGTCTGCTTGTTGTGTGGGAGCAGCGACTGTGCAGAGGGCAGACAGCATGGTTGGTGATGGGATGGAGCTGTTCGTGCTCCGATGCTTCCTGACTATTTCCGTGTCTTAGTGACACAGACTTTGGGCATCTTCCGTCCATTGAAACTTGCACCTGAACTGAAGAGGATGGGGCTACACTGGCCTGGACTTTAGTTGCCGAAGGAAAGTTCCTAAAAAAAATAAATAAAGATATATATATATAAAGCCTCCGGATGGGAATCAGACTGCAGGATGATCTGAGGCCTTGTTTTGTGTAGCTTGGATAACTCGAGCAACCAGCTACGATTTAAACAGAATTTGAGAAGCTCCCTGTGTGCTTGGATGCCAGTTTGGAAGGACTTTCATTTTTCTCCTGGATTCTATTCGTCCTCAAAGGCTGAAGACAGCAGTCTCCATGTTCCTGTGAAGCGACTGCCAAACCTTAAACTTTAACCTTCTTGCTGCTCTTTCCAGCTCGCTGGAGGAGTAAGGGATGGAGAGTGTAGCTCAGTTGGAAAGCAACACTGATCTAGTTTCTATGTCTGACGCTGTGTCCACTCACCACCTTGTGCCTATCTAACTGCCAAGCAAATTTGTATTCAAATTAGGACCGTTTGAGGATGTGGGTCCTTGTTTTGCTTGGTGCGTTTGTGTAAGTGGTTCCTGACTGTGAACATGGCACCAATGCATCTCATGGCACCCACAAGAGAAGCTGCCGAGAAGCTGAAAGCAGGAGCCAAGTGGGTTAGGGGCGTGAGGGTCGGTGAGAGAATCAATCAATCTGATTGGCATCCATTGATTACTGCATACACATTGGGAAGTTGTGGCACAAGGTTGATTGGCAACGGCTTTGGACGCTTTGGGATTTATGTGGGTCTGATCTTCCCGGCTCTTGGGATTTGGGGATTTTTGCTGGTGATTTTCTGTCTCGATGGTCGCGTGTGGTTAACAGTCGGTCACTGCCGTTACCGTGGGTCTCAGCCCATTTCCGAAGCAGAAAGTCTCACAAGCTGGGTGTAATTGGGCCCCATATGTCATGAGGTTACGAGGCTTTGTTAATATAAGCAAAGTCTGATCCCATTCAGTTGGTGAGTGGGGCGGGGAAAGACCGATTAGCACAATCATCTTTTTACTCTGCTTCGGGGTGAAAGAGCACTGAGGTGAACGGCAGCATAGAGATAGGATAACAATTGAGTGAGACTGGTGACTGACAACCTCTTTTCCGCCCCCCACCACTTCTCTCCCCCAATAGGTGGAGGAACGCTCCAAGCTGAACCGACAGAGCTCACCCTCCATGCAGCACAAGCTGGGCAGCCGTGCCTCAGACCCCAGCATGCCTCCTCGCTCTGAGTCCTTCAGCAGTGGAGGGGTGCAGGCTGCCCGCACACCCCCGATGCACAGGCCCGTTGAGCCCCAGGTAGCAGAGTCAAAGGTTCCTGAACATCTTCACTTGCTCCACTTGTGGGGGAGTGGGGAGGGCATTGGGGTGGTCCAGCGGCTCACAGTGCACTTTGATCCTACTCTCTATATTTCAGCGCCTTGGGACGTCGTCCCGACATATACATATACAAATGTAATTTTGTTGCTGTTGTTCTACTCTTGAAAGCTTGCCAGACAGCGATATCAATGGCAAGCCATGCGTAGAAATCTCAGCTCATTGTGATGGCTTTCTGAATGTGTCAAGCTTGATACCCGGCTGGCCCAAAACAGAAACAAAAAATTATCCTCATGCCGCTGTGTTTCGTTTCTGAGCAGAAATCCCCCCAGTCTTCGTTTGTGAAGATTGTTTCTTCCTTAAAAACATGCTGGTGGCAGAATTGTAGAAAATCTTAAAATTCAGTTTTTATCCAGAACATTAAAATACTGTCACTGAGGCTGAGGCTCTGGTCGAAACTAGGCAAATGGTGACTTTACACAGAAGGTGGTTTGGGGGCTGAAAGCTGCAGAGATTTGATAATAGTGGGAGCACGGGAAGGATAACCTGGGGTGGAGAGGGGGGAGGGGGGAGGAGTGGGAGACTACCTGTGGTGTGGGTGGTGACTGTTCACACAGCAGTGAGGAGCCACAGGCTGAGAGGTGACTCACTGTTGTGCTTTTGCAGGTCCAGGTGGCTCACTTAGTTCCACTGAAGCCTCACGGTGGCTCCATGACGGCCTCCCAATCCCTGCATGAACAGCCCACCAAGAGCATGACTGGGGCCTTCCACTCCCAGGATGCGCTCCCAGCACATCGAGCCGAGATGCCGCGGCAGAACTCCGACCCCACTTCCGAGACCCCACCACTCCCACCCCGCACAGGAGCCAGAGAAGAGAAGTATGCAGGAGGCGCCTGGTTCCGCCAGGAGGAGTCCATTCCACCCAAGGTACCAGAACAATCTTCTGTCTCCTTTTCGTTCTTCCTCAGCTCGGATCCCTGGCGCCCAGACTATCCTTTCTGACATGAAGGGTGCAAAACAAATATAAGTTGTTGTTCCCCCCCTTCTCACTCTCTTCCTTTTTGAAACAATGACTGTCCAGCGCCTTGGGATGTCCTTCTGACGTGAAAGTCTGATTTTGTTGTTGTTGTTTGCCGCCCGTCTCTCTCTCTCTCTTTTCAGCAACCAGAAGTCTAAACCCTCAGGTGTCTATATGCTAGATTCTGTCAATCCCTCTCTCCCCTGTACACCCCCCACCCCACCCCCCCCACCATTAGTACCTGAGATGTTGAGGTGCAAGCTGTAATGTCCTCTGGTAGTTAACAAAGTCCTCAGTACACACACAGCGTTAATGGGTCACTGTTGGAATCCACGACACTGACTTACCTCCCAGAGGGTAGTCAGGGCAGGGGGAGGTTGGGTGTGTGTGTGAGAGAGAAAGAGAGAGAGAGGGAGAGTGTTGTGTTGGGGCGGTGGGATGTGTGTGAGAGAGAGTGGTGGGTGGGGAGTGGAGGAGAGGGATGTAATGTGCACTGACTTGGTTCTGTCTCCAGGTACCCCAGCGGACGACGTCCATATCGCCCGCTCTGGGGCGGAAAAACTCTCCCGGGAATGGAGGTGGTCTTGCCCGGCCAAACACCCAGCTACTGCGAGTCAGGTACCGACCCAAACCCCTATCCCCACTACACTCCCCCAGCCCATCCTCACCACACTCCCCCCATCCTCACCACACTCCCCCATCCTCACCACACTCCTCCACCACCCCTCCCCATCCTCACCATACTCCCCGCAACCTCACTACACTCCTCTCCCATTCTCACCACACTCCCACCAGCTTCACTCCACTCCCCAACTTCATTCCACCTCCCCCAATTTCACTCCAACCCCCCAAACTCTCTCTCTCCCCCCCTCAGTAATTGTTCCTCCTCACACCTCCCCCCTTCTCTCCACCACCAGTAACTGTGGCCTCTCTCCCTACAGTAACCCTGACCTGCACAAGATCGAGAATCTGCTGGACAACCCACTGCACAGAACCAGCAGCTCCAGCACATCGAGCTCTAGCAGCCCCAGCTCCCAGCCTGGCTCCCAGCCCAGCTCCCAGCCCGGCTCCCAGCCCAGCTCCCAGCCCGGCTCCCAGCCCGGCTCCCAGCCCGGCTCCGAGCCTGGCTCTCAGCCTGGGTCTAGTGAACGTAACCGTATCCGAGGTAAGAGCAGATGTGGAGGACGAGGAATTGAGTCAGCTGCCAACACGTGTCCTGAGTGCGTGGGGCCAAAACAGGGGGCAGGCTCACCCACCGGTTCATTGTACACTGGCTAACATATCAATCCCATTTTCCCTGTGTTTTCCATCTTAATGTCCAAACAATTTATTCATCTCCCTTCTAAACTTCTCAGTTTGCTCTGACTCAATGGGGATTAGGGCTAGAGTAGAGAGTTCCATTGGGGAAGCGAGCACCAGCACAGACATAATGGGGAGAGAGGAGGGAATGGGGTTACAACAGTCAAGAAAATTACACTTGTTTAGCGCCTTTCCCTTCAGGAAGATGTCCCAAGGTGCTGGACAGTCATTGTTTCAGACCCAAACTAGGGTAGGGGACGGGGAGAGTGGAGGGAAAGGGAGAGATTTGAGGTGAGCGATGGGACCGTCAAAGAGGATGCTCTTGAGGTGGGACATGAAGGAGGCTAGGGAGGGGGCGAGGTGGAAGGACTGGGATTGGGTTGGGGGTAGAGTGGCTGAAGGCTCGCCCACCGATGGTGGGGCAGGTGGGTCGGGGGGCGTGGAGCAGGCCGGATCAGGAGGTCCTCGGTCTTGTTGACGTTCAACTTGTTGACGTTTAGCTCTCAGGACTTGATGTCTGACAGGCAGTCTGTCAGGACAGCAGTCCTGGGGTCGAGGGTAGAGGCAGAAAGAGAGTTGGGTGTCATCTGCAGACATGTGGAAGTTGACCCCAAGTCTGAGGATGATATCACCAAGCATGTAGATGGTAAAATGTAGGGGGCAAAGGATAGAGTCCTGGTGGACTTCAGAGATAACAGTGCAGGGGCTATCTGAAATTGCTTAAATTGGAAGAGAAGCCATTTGTAGCAACAAAATGGAGATGGTGAGAAAGGTAAGAGTCAAACGAGGCAAAGGCAAGTCCGCGGAGATTGAGCTGGGTGGAAAAGCTGTGTAGGAAGATGGAGTTGTTGACAGTGTCAAAGGCAGCAGAGAAGCCAAGGGGGACGTGGAGGCAGAGAGAGCCCTGATTACAGATATTTAAAATGTCATTGGAGACTTTGACCAGGGCTATGGGCAGCACGGAAGCCGGATTGTAGGGGATGAAAGAGAGAATGGCGAGAGGGAAAGGAGCGAAGCTGGGAAGCAACGACTCATTCTAGGTTCTTAGAGAGGAATGGGAGGTTGGAGATGGGGTGGAGAGTAGGGATGGGTCCAGTGAATGTTTTTTCAGGATGAGTGTAGAGAGCACTAGTGGAGGAGCGAGCACCAGCAGACATGTGCTGTGCGATTGTTCAGTGGTTAGGACCGGACTTAATGAAGTGGAGAGTTTGTTCAAATTTTCTCTTAATTTCTTACAGGAACAACAAAGCCGGAAGGTTCTCCTGTGCTGTACCACGAGAGTTCCCGAATCAAACAGGAGGAGGGTCGAGATCTGACCCGACCCAGCAGACCTGCTGTAAGTCCTCCCGAGGGAGCTGGCCACTCTCCCCCACCCCACCCCCCCACCCCCCTCTCTCATCCGCCTGCTATCGGGAGTCCTGGAATTCTGCCTGGTCGCGGCCGGCTACACCATTTTATTATTGTGGAGCCCTGTAGCTCAGTGGTTAGTGCACTCGCCTCATAAGCGAGGGGACCCTCCCATTCCTCTCGATTCATTACTCCACATGCTTCTGCTTACCGAGGGATCAGTGGGAACCTGTTTGTTAGTCGATTGGCGGATCGCTTTTCTGGAGATTGTAGCCCTTTCACCAAAAAAAGATAAGTTGGTCACTCAATCCATGACCATGCTGTGCGCAATTGGCTGTCGTGTTTCACCCACAAAATATACAGTCAATTTCCTTTACAATAGATTCTGTGAAGCGCTTTCAGACGTCTCAAAGACATGATAAGGTGCTATATCAAAAGCAAGGATTATTATTACCATAAAAGTTCCACACATTATATGTGAAGTTTCTGACAATTTGTAGTTGGCTAAATTCTGGGGCTGATACCAAACTGTTATAATAATATAACAACAAACAAAATTACATTTATAGAGCGCCTTTCACGTCAGGAGGAGGTCCCAAGTCAGGACGGGACCCGAGCAAGGGAGAGGGGCAGGACAGGGGGAAGGGGCAGGAGAGAGTTAGGAGGGCAGGGAGAGGGTTGGGAGGGCAGCAGAAGGCACGGTAGAAGAGGAGAGTCTTGAGACTGGCCTTGAAGGAGGAGAGGAAGGGAGCGAGGCGAAGGGACTGTGGGATGGAGTTCCATAGTGTTGGAGCAGAGAACTTGAAAGCCCATCCACTGACGGTAAGGCGGATCGGGCGGGGAACACGAGCAGGCTGCAGCGCGCTGAACAGAGGGGGCGGGGATTTTCATAGGTGGACAGCAGTTCAGAGGGGTGGGGGGAGGGCGAGGCCGTGAATAGCCTTGAACGTGAGGACGAGGTAAAGTAATCTTTCCATCGACCAAGTGGAATTTCAGGCTTATTTTTACATTACAATCTTATTTTTACATGTATGTATTTGTTCCTTGTTTGATCTACTCCCTTTCCCGCATGCAGGTGCAGTTCTCTATCTCTAGTTTCTCTGAACTCAAAGATCAACCTGATCTCACACTGGAATGTCTACAGTTGATGTGCACACGCACTGACACTGTTTGGTTCAATAGGTGGATTCCTGTAGCTCAGCGCACTGTAGTTTAGAGCAACAACAACAATTTACATTTATATAGCGCCTTTCACGTCGGGAGGACGTCCCAAGGCGCTAAACAAGAGGCGTGTGACCCGAGCTGGGAGGGGAGTGTTTGGGAAGGGGTGAAACACGAAGGGGAGGTAAAAGAGTTCGGGGTGGAACAAAAGGCACGATCGAAGAGGAAAGTCTTCAAATCGGCCTTGAAAGAGGAAAGGGAAGAGGCGAAACGGAGGGATTGAGGGATGGCATTCCATCAGGTGGGAGCAGAGAAACTGAAGGCACTCACATCGCGAGAGGACCTGGACGTGATTTCCAGCAGGGCAAAACATTGGGCATGTTTCCTAGCAGTAAGTAGCAACCTGGTTGTTAGTTGATTGGTGGATCACTTTTGTGAGGGTAATAGTTCTTTGAAAATAAATTATCAAATTATTTGGGAATGCATTCCCAAATAATTTGGGACTGTTTGTGGGACACTGCTATGTGCAATTGGCTGCTGTGTTTCGTCCACAAAATATATAGTCAATTCACTTTGCAGTACAGGTAGACTCCACTTAACGTAGCCTTGGCTAAAGTTTTTTCATTATTGCTTTGCTGGTGTATTGGGAACATATATTAATTTAACGTTGGGACGTTCGCTGTTATGTTGTTTGCCAGCGGGTGGAAAGAGGGCATGATGGCGCTAGGACCTAGGAGTGAGCCAGGCCGGTAGCGAGAGCAAGCCAGCTGGCAGTGAGTGAGTGAGCCGGTCAGGCAGTCAGGGAGCAAGTGAATGAGCCGGGCAGGCACTCAGGGAGCGAGTATAATGTTTCTTTCAGAAAAGGTATGATGAAAAATGTCCAAAAGAACCTAACTCCAGGTTTTACATTCATTCTTATGGGAAAAATCTATTCACTTAATGTTGCACTTTTCAAGAATCAAACTACGACGTTAAGCGGGGACTACCTGTATATTCCTTGAAGATCTTTGAAGCGTATCGAAGACATGATAAAGCAGGCTCTATGAAATCTAAGGATTATTAGCATGTGTGCAATACACTGCTCTGTCCAGCAGAGGGCACTTGCACATCAATGGCCATCAGTGTGAAGATTCAGTTGAACTTTGAACTTTCAGAGGTTTATACGAAAATAATGGAACATAACTAACATTTTGTTTTCCCGTGGGCGTTTCATGGATTAACCTTTCTATTTTCTCTCTAACCACTTCCTCCTGGCTTGCCTCTGGTTTGGTGCAATCCCTCTGGCTGCTGACTAACCCTGCCTTCCCTCTCAGAGTTATAAGAAAGCGATAGACGAGGTTAGTGGCTGGTTTGCGGGACGGAAGCGTGAGGTGCGGAGGGGCAGATGTGGGTGGCTCGAGTGTCCAATGGCTGGTGTCAGGGTTCGGGTTTGATCACTCAATTCACGACTGTTTGTGGGACGCTGCTGTGCGCATTTGGCTGCCATGTTTCGCTCACAAAATATACACTTTACAGTATGTTCTGTGAAGCACTTTGAGACGTCTGGAAGACGTGATAAGGCACTACATCAAATGCCAGGATTATTATTATAATTCTAAAAGGAGATGTTTAAAGCACCTGATGGTTAAAGTTTCCATTATTCGAGCAACTCCTTTAATAACTGCCACGGCAGGTTGATTCTCTGCTAGAATCTGGCCTCCTCCATTGAGAGCTACAGCCTAAACTGGTTGGTTGGATGCTCGCCTCTAGGTTCAGGAGGTTGTGAATTCAGCCCTAATGTGACCTCACAGTACAGGCTGAGGCTCTGCTCCAGTGCAATGAGTGTGTGGGGAGGGGTGGGTTGCATTGTCGCAGTCGCCATGTTCGGGTGAAAAGTTAAACTGAGATCCCGCCTGTGCCCCGCTCAAGATGATGTTAAAGACCCTGTGACTGTACTGGAAGAGGGAGTTTGCATCTGGTTTCCTGGCTGACAATTCTTCCCCACCGCCACTCCACATCACCCCCCCCCCCCCCCACCCCTCCTCCACCCCTCCTCTTGATGTGCAAACCACTTCACATCGACTCCCTGCAAAGCGCTTTGAGTTGCTCCACCTTCTAGGCGCTGGATCAAAGGTACGGATTATTGTTAGTAGTAAATCTGATTTAGATTCAGCTCAATTTTCAACCAGTTTCTTTCTCCTCCCCCCCCACCTCGCCCGACCCTCTCCCTCTGACCACGTGATGACTCACCGGTCACCATGCTATAGGGGGAAATGGTAAGGTTTGAGCACTCATAATGCTGGCTTCAATGTCTGCATGTTTCATGTGTGGGACACTGTGGTCGAAACCATTCCAACAAGGCTGCCTTTGCTTTGCCCCCCACACCCTCCCCCCCCCCACCACTTCCAATGCTGCCTCGTGTGTCCCTCGTCCCCACCTCCGGTAAAGCTGAACAGACTGAATCTTGCACAAGGCTTTTCCATGCCATTTCTCGGCTTCTCTTAAGTTTCCATGGTTCCACATCACCTGCCTCTTCTAGCTGCTCCAGCTCCATTTGCTTTGGGTTTCGTGGGGGAAGGGGTTGGGAGCCTAGAGGGGGAGCAGTGGTTGGGGTGTGAGCTGGTTGCAAACCTTCTCTTTGTTAGGAATGCTCTGCAGCCCAAGGGATGACGTTTGTCTTGAGCTTTGCTCCAGCCACTCTGTGCCCCGTCCACACTTGTCACATCTGTGCTGTTAGCTTCACAATGTAACTCCCTCGGATGTATCTGAGATGTAGTTGTTTTAGTCGCAACTCTTTCTTTGGAAACATTACTACATTCGCTCTCTCTCTTTCTCCTTTGCCCCTTCTCCATTTTCTTCGATCCTCCCCAGGATTTGACAGCTTTGGCCAAAGAGCTGCGAGAGCTGAGGATCGAGGAAGCTGCCCGACCTCCGATCAAAGTCACTGATTACTCTTCGTCCAGTGAAGACTCTGAGAGCAGCGAGGAAGAGGAGGAGGAAGATACGGAGAATGGGACCCAGGACGGCACAGTACCAGTCAGCGACATTCCCAGGATAATGTAAGGGAAGCTCTTGTCAATGTTTGCTGGGGTGGTGGAAGGGCGGAGGGTAGGTTAGAGAAATGGGAGTCCGGTGGGTGGGTGATGTTGGAGGCACAGGGAGTGGGATTAGAGATTAGTGCACCTGCTGTTGATAACGCCATTTGTCAATCTTTCCCGCTTCTTACCCTATCGGTGACTACCTGATAGGGCATTGGCTTGAGGGATAATGGGGTTCAGTCTTAGTGAGCACCTCTTTCTCTCCTCTCCCCCAGACCAACAGTTCCTGGCAGCAGTGAGCAGGAGTTGAACCTGATGGGGGTTCACGACCACGAGAGGTCCCTGTCGTCCGATCTGTACAGTAACCTGTCGGGAGATGGAACCCTGATTATCCGAGAGGTAGGTTTGTTCGCAGTGCTTTGTGGACCCGAGGCTCTCTGAATTCCACCCATTCTCAGCCCTCAGACCACTTTTTCTTTGGTCTGGAATTTCAAGGTGATTCGGTGGTTTGTGGAAACTTCGAGAATTTGATGTGAATTTGGATCTCTGCAGTTCTCAACAAGAGCTTAATTTGAGTCGATTTTACAACGTTCCCAAAATGCCGCCCGTAACTTCATAAATTTTATATTGATGATCTCAGGGCAAAGATCAGGTGAATTTGAGGTCTCGGGGAACAGGGAACAGGGAATAGAAGTGTTTCCTGACATTGTTTCCTTTGATAAACACCAGATAAGTTTCTCGTTGAGAGAGGCCGGCTCTCAGTCTGAACAAATCTCCGTTTCACCCCTTCCACCTTCTTCCCTTTAAACAGGAAGTCACAAGCTGTGGGTTCATTGGAGCTCGGACATCAACGATGCATTGGCTCCAAATGTGTCTGGCTTGTTGGCTGAGTGGGGGTTACTTTTTGGTCAGTTAGGTGTCTTGACGCATGCGGAAACCCATCACCGTGATCAGCCGGGTGTCTGACGCATGTGGAAACCTATCACCGTGCTCAAGAGTCTCCAAATCAGACTGCAAGTTCCCTATATGTTTTGCATTTACACATTGGAAATCTCCCCACATCAGGAAGGGAATGCACTCTTTCTCTCTCTATCTCAGGAGAGATGCATGCTACTTACTGAATTCCGGCAAGTATTAGGTGCAGGTTTGCGTGTTGGGTCACGGTTTTGCGGAGGTCAGGGGCTAAACTATTGAGGTTGTGAACCTGGATTTGTAACAAATTGCCCTCTGGTGGTAACCGCAGCTGAATCCAGTGCCCGAGGGAGATTCCTGGGATTCAGCCGATGTGTGGCCACTCATCAGCAGGATTGGATATTTCTAAATCGTATTTCATGAGGGTTATGACACAGCCACTGCCCCCGTCCTTCCCAACAGGAATAATGGAAAGATCCCTTGCCCTCTTCAAACTCCCCAGCAATTAAGCACCTGTCCAATTCCCTCCTTATGTCAGCCCCACCCCATCACTCCCAAGGCTTCCTGGTAGTACTGACTGAGGCATGTTTCTGTCGGGGGCCCTTATGGAGAGAAGTCTTACTGCACTGATACCTCAGCATCTTTCTGTATCTTGCTCTGTCTTGTTCTCTCCATCTCTATCTCTCTCTCTCTGCAATCTCTATCCAGCACCTCAAGAATTCCCAATTTCCCCGTTGACTTCCCATCCCCACCCTCTCCACCTCTCATCCTCTGATGAGCACCTGCCCATTGCCGAGCTAAGCCACATGGCCTGTCCACCTCTCTGTCTCTGTCTATCTCTCTGTCTCTGTGTCTCTGCAGACGTCTGGTGATAAAACGCGGAGCAGTCACGCTGACAGTAACGGCTTTGCCGGACACATCAATCTGCCCGATCTAGTGCAGCAAAACCACTCTCCTGTCACTACACCGACTGAGGTAATGGGACGGATTATGTCTCAACTCGCTCAAGACCTGGACTCGGCGGCTGGGGTAGGTGGTGGGGCCTTTAGGGCCGAGTAAGGAGGCAATTCAGCCCATCGACTCTGATCCACCATTTGATATAGATCTGGGCAGGTATTTCAATCCCCATTTTCCTGCCCCTTCCCAACAACCCTCCATCTCTTAAGTCTCTCTCCATCCTCTTCTCAAGCAGTCCTATCCTTTCTGCCTTTCCATGTGATGAAAGGTTTCTGATCTCACTTCTAGCCTCATGCTCTAATTTCTCAGCTCCCCCCATCCTCCCCACCCCAGGGGTAGTCCGCTGTTTCCAAGCCTCAGTCAGATCGCCTCGTCCCCACCTCTCTCCTCACCATACCTCAAACCACCTGTTTCAAATCTTCATGACCTAAATCGATTGGTTAACCAGCCTCTCTCAGAAGACTGGGGTTTTCCACCCCCTCCCCCACCCTGAGCATGCGCACACCCTCTTCCTCCCCTCCCCTGCCTCCCCCCACCCGGGCATCGTGGGCAGGTCCCTGCCATGTTTCCTTACTCCACATGCCCAATAATAATCCCCCCCCCAAAAAAAAAATACAATTGGTCATTTAAATCCATGACACTGCTGTGCGCAATTGGCTACCGCATTACGCCCACACAAAAAAATACAGTCAATTATTTTACAGTATATTCTGTGAAGTGCTTTGAGACATCTGGAAGACGTGAAAAGTGCTACATCAAATGCAAGGATTATTATTATGTTGCTTGATGGAACAATCTAGGGAGCAAAATTTGTCATGTTTCATAGCTAATTCCTTTGGATGGTTATCACATGAAATGTAGCAGATTTGCCACCCCCCCTCCAGCACCCCAGCTTCCCTCCCCCAAAGCTGCTAGTGTGTGCATGTTGGGCTCCCCCTTCACCCCAGTGACTTTGCAGGGTTGATAGTTGGGAGCATCCAGGGATGATCTATTACTTCATCATCTATGGAGGTTGGACAGACACAGTACAGGTTGGAAGAATGTTGGGCAGAAAATAGCAAGGTGTGTTGAGATAATTATCACACGGTGAAATAGACCAGTCGGCAGACGTTTATACAGTTTATTGCATTGCGTAAACTACCATCACCCCTTAAACACAGTGTTCCCAGGCCAACAAGTAGGAAAATATCTGAGGAAGTTTTTTATTTAACCATTACCTCATTGGGACCTTGTCTGAAAGCTTCACAGTTTATTACGCTAGAGCAGTGGTTCCCAATCTTTTTTTGCTGCGACCCTAAATTGGCCTCCAACTGGTCCTCCCACCCTTAGGGGGGCGACATCGCGACTGAAGCGAAGCTCAGCCAAGACGATATCTCCGTCTCTTTTGTGGACTTCCATACACATTGTTCGACGGTGTCACCTCGGGCACTTTTCAGCATTAAAAAAAGCAACAACAAAAAAATTCTGATGACCCTATGCGACCCAACTGAAGACTCCTGTGACCCCTGATTTGGATCGGAAACGGAGGTTGGAAATCACTGGGCTAGAGTGTAATAACTGTTTAGCATTGTCAGATGTGAGGTGAGTGACCAGATCATTTCTGGGATTGTCAGCCAGGACACCAGGGAGACACGTTCTGTTCTTTTCCAATTATGTTGAATGTCAAAACAACAACAAATGATATTTACACAACATCTTTCAGGTCGGGAGGATGTCACAAGGCACTGGACAGTTTCCATCCGAGCTAGGGTTTGGGATCAGGAGGAAGGCTGGAGGGCAGGGAGGGTAGGACTGGGAGCATGACCAAAGGTGCACCAAAGATAGAGCAGTCGATTCAACATCCATTTGAACAGCGCAGACAGGACCCTCATTAATTGCTTGTTATGAGAAATTTGAACCCCATCAAGTGTGCAAAAATGCAAATATGTGTTGTGTTCTGTCTGTCTCTTTTTCTCTCTCTTTTTCTCTTTCTCTTATTCTCTCGTTTTACTAACCAAATAATGAAGATTTCTGGAGTCTTAACTTGCGATATCTCCTGACACGATTCTAGGGTGGGGGGAGGGGGGGTGGGGAAGGATGTGACTCTAGTTCCAGAACAGCAGGAATTCTGGTGTGATTCCTTATTAAGAAATCCTGCAGATTAAACCTGTGGACTTGTGGCTGCCTCCTGGTTCCCCACCACCACCCACGCCCCCCTCTCCCCCCCCCCCCCCCCCCCACCCACCAGTGATCACCTGCCGCACTGGAAACTCTAATGAGGATGTCTCTTGTCTTACAGTTTGCACGGGGCACAGGCACCAAATCCTCCTTCACCCCCTTCGTGGACCCCAGAGTGTTTCAGACTTCACCCACTGGCAGTGAGGAGGAACTATCGGCAGCAGGTAAGCACCATTGTGGAGTCCTGTAGCTCAGTGGATAGAGCACTCACCTGGGAAGCGAGGGGACCTGGGTTTGATTCCTGGGCAGAGAAAATGGTTGGGCAAATTTACGCTACATTTTAATGCTATGTGGCTTTCAAGGTACAAAGGGACCAGAAAGTGGGGAGGTTGCTGTTTGTTATCTTGTAATTATTATTATGAACCACGTTGACGGCCTGACACGTTACATGCTCTGCAGCCATGTTCTCCAGTGAAGTGCTGCGTCAGGAACAGGCCAAGCTCAACGAGGCTCGTAAGATCTCTGTGGTGAATGTGAACCCCACCAACATCCGCCCGCACAGCGACACACCTGAGATCCGCAAGTACAAGAAACGCTTCAACTCCGAAATCCTGTGTGCCGCACTCTGGGGTGAGATGTCGCCTTTATCTCCCCTCTTCCCCTGCGCCCACCCCTGCATTCTAAACCCTAAGGCTCAGGGACATCCTCCACTTGGAGTTTTCAATGGATAAAATTTAGGTCTGTTATTAAATTAGTTTTTGTAACAATAGAAATGGTCAATTGGATGGGTTGCCACAAGGTCACTTGCTGAAGAGGATCAACACACAGGAAGTGATGTCTGCTCGAAGTGACCTCGCAACCCACAAGTTGGCTATTGTTTTTGCGACCTTGTTAAAAAAGAACTCTTCAAAAACTCCTATATTGCTGAATAATGAGTTTTGTGAAATTTCAGAATACGGCAAATATCGTAGAGCATAGACACGCTGATTTTTAAAAAAAAAAATTCCGCTAACTACAAGTGAAATGGAACACATTGTGTCATAATTTGATGTACTTCTCCCACTTACCTGCCACCATCAGGAATCTGGCTTTCAGCCTTGCTGCCCCCCTCTCCCTCTAGAAATCCTTCCCACAATCTCATTGCCTCACCCATTCGCCTGCCTCCTTCAAGGTCCGTCTCAAGACCCTCCTTTTTGACCTTGCCTTCAGTCACCATCCTACCCCAGCCCACCTTGTCCTCCACCCCCACCCTCCCTGCCCTCCACCCCCACCCTCCCTCCCGATTCCAACCCCCAGCTCGTGAATAAATATAATTTGTTGTTGTGTAATATGGAAGTGTTCTCTCTGCTTGGTGACCTGCTGCTCTAGGGGTCAACCTGCTGGTGGGGACTGAGAATGGTTTGATGCTGTTGGACAGGAGCGGGCAAGGGAAGGTTTACAACCTTATCAACCGGCGACGCTTCCACCAGATGGACGTGCTGGAAGGACTCAACATCTTGGTCACTATCTCTGGTGAGGATGCTTTGCGTGTTGTGACACGGACAGAGAACTATGTCCAGGATTTATTATTTGGGTGGGCCAGGTTTGGCAAATCCGTTGAGACATAAAACTGGCAAATGTTTTCCTAAAGCTCGTACCTCTCAACGCTCATCCTCCCTGCTCTCCCTTTGTCCCTCATGCCATCTCGCCCTTAAACACCAGCCACTGGTGGGTGTGGCGGTAACCAGGGCACATAGATGTAAGATAATGAACAAAAGAACCAGAGGGGAGACTAATATATTTTTATTTGTACAGAGTCTGGAACGCACTGCCTGAAAGTGTGAGGGAAACAGATTTTAAAAAAAGGGAATTGGACAGATATTTGAAAAGGGAATAAAATTGCGGGGAGAGTGGGACTTGTTGTTAGCTATTCCAAAGATCCGGCACAGGCAAGATGGGCTGAATGGTCTCCTTCTGTGCTGTAATATTCTATGATTCCTGTCCCATCCCATCAGCACCAACAACCATTTACATTCACATATTTGCATCCGGATCGCAGGATAGTGTGTCTAAAATGGGATGAGACCTGACCCACTGCGCTGTTTGAGTGTGAGTTATTGACGTTGGCCTTTGCCACCCCACCGCCCTCACCCCCACGCTGATGATGATCTGTGTGTGGTTCCCCAGGAAAGAAAAACAAGCTGAGGGTTTACTACCTGTCCTGGCTCAAAAACAGAATCTTGCACAATGATCCCGAGGTGGAGAAGAAGCAGGGCTGGACCACGGTGGGCGACCTGGAGGGATGTGTACACTACAAAGTCGGTACGTCTCCACACACTTGCGCCCACCAACACACACACACACACACACAGACTAAATGAAGAGTTAATTACTCGTTCATAGGACAACCACCCCACAACCCATCACTGGGAGGACATAGACCACACATACACACAAGCAGACATACGCATGCACACTAGTGGAGGGAGGGAGAGAGAGAGAAGGAGAGAGAGAGATATAGCTCTGAGATGTCACGTTGCTAAGAGGAAGCTACGTAGCCACTTCCGCTGGGCACAAACACATATTCGATCTCATTCGCGCACTCTTGGTAAGGCATATGTATACATATATACATACAAACACCTCCCACCCCACACACACACACCGCACACAACCCATCACACACACTGTCATTTTTGTGCACACACTAGCACATGGGAGCTCTCTCATTGCTCTTTCTCAAATTGATTTGTGCTGTTGTGTGTCCAGTGAAATACGAGAGGATTAAGTTCCTGGTCATCGCACTGAAGAACGCAGTGGAGATCTACGCCTGGGCCCCTAAACCTTATCACAAGTTCATGGCTTTCAAGGTATGAAAGGACTGGGAGGCAGGGGACAAGACTCCTTGATTCGTAATAACACTGGAGTTCCATAGCATGGTGGTTAGAGCATGCGCCTTGCAAACAAGATGACCCGAGTTCGATTCCCGGACAAAGCGAAACCTTAAGCAAGTTTCCTTCCTCCACATGCCTCTAATTACCTAGTCATAAGTAGGAACCCGGTTATTCGTTGATTGGCAGATCACTTTTCCATTGGTAATAATCCCTTCAACAAAATAACTAAAATGATAATAATAATAATTTGGTCACTCAGTTTGGTCATATCACTTCATGATATTTGTGGGATGTTGCTGTGTGCAATTGGCTGCCATATTTCATCCACAACATAGTCAATTTACTGCTATTAATAAGATGTGTTGATGTATCACAGATGAGAGCTGACCATTTTCAGTCTCGTACACAAAACTACAAGTGAAGTCTTTATATTAATTCTACTAATGATACGCATTTGGTGTGTGTAAGTAGGAGACTTAACGACATTAATTCCACATCAACCGTGGATCTGAATGACCTAACATGTTTGGACAACATATATATAGCCAATTGACTTTACAGTATATTCTGTGAAGTGTTTTGAGTTTCAAGAAAAAGTGCAAAGGCGCTGTATCAAATGTAAAGATTATTATTATTATTAAACTAACAACTCTATGAACTCTGGGTTTCAGTCGTTCACAGAGCTGCAGCACCGGCCGCTGCTGGTGGACCTGACTGTGGAGGAGGGGCAGAGGCTGAAAGTTATCTATGGTTCGCACACTGGCTTCCATGTCATCGATGTTGATTCCGGAAATGTCTACGATATCTACGTCCCGTCACACGTAAGTTAGATCGTCTCGAGGTCTGTCTCACCTGGTGGTCATCGGCCAATGTTTGCTGTGAGATCAGGAGAGGTTCAAGGTGAAGGAAGACCCTCCAATCTATTCCATCCCTGCCCAGAATTCCCACCCTATCCAGGAATCCCATCTCGTGCAGTTTAAACTTCCATTCAAAGCCCCCAACAATCCCCCATGGAGAAAACTAGCCGTTCACTTTACAGTTGTTTATAGGGATGTTCCTGTGCTGCCGCGATCTCCTACAAAACACACAGTTACTGTACTTTACAGTGAATCCTGTGAAGCACTTTGAGATGTTTTGATTGTAAGATGTGATAAACACATTCCAAGGAATGTTATTCTCAGGGGCTAAGAAAGCAGCAACCCAAAGTACACGGCATCAAGTGGGTGTGTGGGAGGTTAGGGCTTAGGTGGAAAAGGGGCAGACAGAATGTGGGGGAGTTGGAAATGGGCATGGGGTGTGTACAGGGTGTGGGGGGAGGAGAAGCGATGTGTGTGGAGGTATTGGATTGATAAAAAAAAAAATTTAAGATGATTTATTCCCCACTTCCCCCGGTCCTGACCTCAGATTCAAGGGAACATCACACCTCACGCGCTGATTATTCTGCCCAAGACGGATGGGATGGAGATGTTGGTGTGTTATGAGGATGAAGGCGTCTACGTCAATACATATGGTCGCATCACCAAGGACATCGTGCTGCAGTGGGGGGAGATGCCCACTAGTGTTGGTGAGCGGCAGTCACACAAGCCATCCGTCATCCCCCTAAGCCAGGCCAGGCCACTGCTCCCTGTGTCATCGCCTTTATTAGCAAACCCAAGTCCCGAATTTCCCCACACTCTCACTCCCCAATTTCACTTCCCTTCGCAACAATTCTATCGATCCACCTCAGCAGCTGGGGATAAATTTCAACCCAGGCAGGGGGTGAAACCTTGGGCAGGTTTCTTTACTCCACATGCCTGATAATAATCCTTCAAGAAAAAAAACTATTAAAAAAATTGGTCCAACTTCAACCTCTTTTTCCTTTCCAAGGTCCTGGAATGAGTCGTTGCTTTGCTCCTACCCTTTCCCGCTGCTCCTTTCACGAATCAGGTTTCCGTGCCACCCACAACACAGAATCAGCCTTGGTCAAAGTGACAAATGACATTTGTCCATCTGTGATCAGGGCTCCCTCTGCCTCCCCGTGCTCCTTGAGCTCTCTGCTGCCTTTGATACCATTGTCCACTCTATCCTCCTCCACCATCTCCCATTTCACCTCAACCTTCATGGTTCTGTTCTTGAGTGATTCAGATCCACTTTGCTTCCACAAATGGCTTCTCCTCCAGCCCCTGCACCATCTCGTGTGGCGTTCCTCAGGCTTCTGTCCTTGGTCCTCTTCTCTTCAATAGCTACATGCATCATCTGCAGACATGTGCTTAACCACCATACTTTAACCCTGACCACTGCCGTCCTGACAGAATGTCTTGTCAGATCTCAAGTCCTGGAAGACAGCCAACTTTTTACAGTTAAACATCAACAAGATCCTTTTGATTGGCTCCCATCAGCGCCTCCACACCTCAGGCACGGGCAGCTTCACCATCCAAGGATGCATACTCCACCTCCCTGAGCCAGCATCTTGTTTGACCCTCAACTATTTTTTCTACCCCGCACCCATGCCATAACCCACTCTGCTTCCTCCACAATATTGCCCAACTCTACAACTACTTCAGGTCAAAACCATCATTACATCTAGCCTCGACTACTCCCTACATGTTGGCCTTCCCCAAGTGAGCCCTCCATAAGCTGCAGATCATTCAGAACACTACAATATACTGTACTATGTGAAGAGCTCTGCAGAAATTATTAATAAGACATAATAATTTGGTCCCTCAACCCACGACTGTTTGTGGGTCACTGCTGTGCGCAATTGGCTGTCGCATTTTGCTCACAAATATACAGTCAATTCACTTTACAATATATTCCGTGAAGCGCTTTCAGACACCTAGAAGTCATGAAATGTGCTATATCAAATGCGAGGATTATAATTATTATTCGTTAGTCGATTGGTATAATAATATTGTTATTCATCCGTTAACCGCTCTCTTTGGTCTCTTCAGCATACATCCACTCCAGTCAGATCATGGGCTGGGGAGAGAAGGCCATTGAGATCCGATCAGTGGAGACCGGACACTTGGATGGTGTTTTCATGCACAAGAGAGCGCAGCGGTTGAAATTCCTGTGTGAACGGAATGACAAGGTAACGTTTGGCTTCAGGTATATTTGCTTAAATTGGCTAATGCTGTCGGGTGGGTTTCCTGTCAGCCAAACGCTGTTACCCCAACCCAGATAGTCTCCTTAACTACTTCCACTGTGCGTTCCATGTCTTAACGACCCTGTGCCCTCCATTCGCACGTGATTAAGTGTTTATGTCTAAACAAATTCCAACCTCTCACTGTGCTGGGATTTTGGTGATGATCTTAAATCGATGCCTAGAGTTACTGACTCACCAGCTGATGGGGGAAGAGTTTCTCTCGATTGTCATCATCTGGCGAATGGAGAACAACCCCCGGTCCCTCCCCATCAGTGGGAGTCACAGTGGTTCTCCAGCCCCAGTGATCCTCTTCTCAAACCTCTTGTAAAGCGGCCAGGGCCTTCTGCCCACCTATGGCCGATGATTGCTCGCCGTTTATTATTATAATACTGCCCAGGAATCAAACCCGGGCCCACTCGGTTGCAAGGTGAGCACGCTAACCACTACGCTGCTGGGCTCCATGTTTGTGGGGTGTCTCTCTGTGCTAATTGTCTGCATCGTTCACACAAAAAACAAACAATCCCTGTTGTTTTCCCGTGTGTGAATCATGTGATGAGCTTCGGGAAGTCTCGTCGACATGGTGTTTCAGATGGACACTGATCCTTGTCTCTTCCTCTCCCCAGGTTTTCTTCGCCTCGGTGCGCTCAGGCGGGAGCAGCCAGGTCTTCTTCATGACACTGAACAGAAACTCCATGATGAACTGGTAGCCTTCAGCTGGCAGCTGGACTTGGAACTTTTAACTCCAGACTTGTGGGATGTTAGCAACTAGAATTTTAACCTTTTAAAAAGAACAAACAATAAGAGCGAGTGAGCCTCGGGACATTAAGGATTTAAGAGGCTGATGCGATGTGAAACGCCTGTGTTCCGTAAATTGAGGTGATTTTTTTTTTGTCGGTCGGTGTTTTTGGCGACAGATCTCGACGGGCCGTGAGACATGGAAGAAATCAGAAAGAGACTTTGTATCTGGGTGAGCTGTGGTTGGGCTCCGGTATCCCAGCAGGAGACATGATATCAGCACTCTGAGCTGTGGATGGCGAGGTTCATGGGGCAGAGATCGGGGAGTGGGGCGGGAGGGGTCCCGCTGAAGACCTCCACCGCGACTTGCTGAACTTCGCTTTTGTTGCATTTCCATTTGTGCTGGATTCTTTGTTAAACGTGTTTGGGGGTTGGTGGGGGTGGGTGGAGGGGAGGTAGGGTGGGTGAGGGGTGTGGTGGGAGACACGGGGGAGAAGAGATGAGACGAGATGCTGAGATGATCACTCCTAACCACGCACACAATGGATGTGGATTTTAAGGGGAGATGAAAGATGTGTTTTTATTTTAAAAAAGTGACTTGTACTAACATTGTAAATGGTGGAGGAAGCACAATGCAATGTGGGGGCTGGGGTGTATGTTGGGTGTGGCAGGGCGGGGAGTGGGGTGGGGGGGTCGGTGGGGAGCAGGCAAACCCCGGGCTCTGTCAGATTTGCCGGTGCGATTAAACGTCTCATCTTGTAGTCATTTTTTAAACCAAATGCCAAAAAAATAATGTGAAAGTTAGCGAGAGTCATTAGCCTCACAGATTCCTGCATTCAATGTGTGTGTGGTGGGATGGCGTAGGGGAGGCGGGGGTGGGGTGGGGGGATTCTGATCCAAGAATTCCTCTGGTCTCAGTCTGTGGAACCAGCCATTTGGACTTTAGCATTTAAGAAGCTACTGAATTGGGGATAATCCTTTGATCCTGTTGTTTTAGTCGGGAAGCTGGAGGTTCGGTGGAGGCGGAGATTCGGACTTAAAAATAAATGGTAATAATAATTTGGTCACTCAATCCATAACTGTTTGTGGGACACTGCCGAGTATAATTGGCTGCTGTGTTTCGCCCACAAAAACAGACGTCACTACACTCTTCCAGTATATTTTGTGAAGCGCTTTGAGACTTCTCGAAGATGTGATAAGGCGCTATATCAGAAGCAAGGATTATTATTATTATTATTATTATTACTGTTATTAGTGTGTCCGTTGACCATTCCACTGATGTCCATTTGTTAGCGTAGCTGTTCCAGAGCTGTGGTGGGGGGTGAGGTCAGTGCGGCTGCGTGTATGTGTGTGGGGGGTGGGGGGTGGGGGGGTGTCAGTGCCACTGGATGACTGCACTGTTTTTGGCTGGGATCCATTTGAGTGTCACAATTACTGTTGTTTTTTTTAATCTACCTCGTTTTTAACACGTGTGTGTGTTTTTGTAGCTGGTTTAACAGCGATTTCTCGTGTCTGCTGGGAAGCTTTTATTTTAACTGCTTTTAGCCTCCCCTTAACTTATCCTTCATTTTCTCCTCTCACCCCCCCACCCCCAACTTCAGTTGGTATCCCTCTCCACCCCGCCCCCCCCATCTCCGCCATACTTCCGGTGAAGTCTGGTGCACTGATCGGCATTCTTGCAGGGAGCGAGTGGTGTGGACGGAGATGTTGCCCGTGTTTCAGGCTGAGGCTCAGAGGGAGTCGTTAAACATGCCTGTTTTTCTGCTGCTGTGGAATGTTCGGCCTTATTCTGTGATGGATAAACAGTTTTTTTTTGTGAGACAGTTACTGAGGGTAGGAAGTGCGGAGAAGAGGGGGAACATTGGGATTTCCATTTCTTCTGGTCAATGCCCAAAGCTATAAGCTGTGAGGTTGGCCGGGCAACCTGACCGCAGGGGTGCCCTCACCAGCCTTATGGTTAGACCTCATTGAAAGTTGGGGGCTATCTTGATGGCTCGCTGCCCACCAGAGAGAGGGGGCTTCTCTTCCGAATTCCACTCATACCCAAGGTCTATAAGCCGTCTCCAACTGCAAATGATATCCCAAACTTCCATGTTTCCTATGACTTCTGAGATTCAGGAACGCCAACCTCAGCCTATCAAACACAGAGGAGAGGGGGTGGGGTAATGGCATATTCCCGGAGCTGATTTTTTTGCCTGGTGATAATTCATTTCCTCAACTGGCTTCACTTGATCCCAGCCCTGTGGGTGTTGGAAGTCTTGACTGTTTGTAACTGTGTGAAGGGCGGTCAACTCCACCAGAGCTCCCTGTCCTCTCACTGTGTGGCCTCACCACATACCAGGCTAAAGGCAGAGTGGCTGAGGTTTGGCCTCAACCCGAATTTCTTCCGAGTATCGAAACCTACAATCTCTGAGTCAGTTTCGTGTGTTGGATTTTTTTCTTCTCTTTTTCCATCTCCGCCCCACACTGCAAAGGGGGGAGAGGGGTTGGGGGTTCTTGTTCACTGCTGTAGGTGGGTGAGGGGAGGGAGGGGTATTTATTGCAGGGACACGGCAGTGCTGCCAGCCGATGTGCGCACGTATCCGGGCTGTTGCACATTCTAACCCCCTGTTTGTGTGAATTCTCCACTGAGAACGTTCAAGTTTCCCAGAGTTTGAGCGTCTTGGTTCAACATGCATTTCTAATGAGTATTTCTCATCACCATGTTTGATATTTATCTAAAAATGAACAATAAAGTTTGTTTTGGAGGGAACCACATTTCATTCTTTCATTCGGTGTGTTTGTGTCATAAGTTTCTGTGTTGGTGCTCACTCCCCCACTGGAGCTCTCATAGACTAACCCCATTACAGTCTGCCCTGCCATTTAATAAGATCACGGCTGATCTTTTAACCTAATTCCATTTACTTGCCCTGTCCCCATAATCTCTCTATCCATTCCTTGCTCTCTCCTGATTGTGTCTGTGATGGTGCTCGCTCCCCCATTGGAACTCTCCTCTAACCCCATTCCGTGTACTCACTCCATTATGTCTGTGATGGTGCTCGCTCACCCACTGAAGCCCTCTATTCTAGCCCCATTTCCTGGATGGCCCCTACCAAAGCCATGAACCAGCTGGTTACTGGACTGGTCGATAGGCTGCCTGCCTGGCCAGTAATTGGGATGAGAGTGAGAGGCGACATATTTAATATCTCTGCTCTCTGAGCATTGGGATTGCGACCTGCTGTCCAACTTACATTGCTCAAGGCGTAAATCCCTGGTCATTAAAACTAACGATGAGAAGAGCGGAAACCTGTGGCCACGTTAATGCCCTCAAGAGTGTGTGGAGTGTGAAGACATTGGTTGGTGTGGGTGGAAACTGTTGTGTATGGAAATGGCTCAGAGATCTTTACAGATCACTTCAGTTGCTGGTGAGTGGTTGGAACCTGTAGCTTCCTTCCTGGCCTGTGGGTGGCACAGTTTGTCTATGGCTCAGCTGGTGCCAGTGTTGTTATAATAATCTTTGCATTTGATATAGCACTTTTCACATCTTCTCAAAGACTGGGCAAACATGGCAGCCAATTGCATACAGCAGTGATTCAAAACTCTGCCGCCCGCATACTCACCCGCACCAAACTTCGCTCCCCCATTACCTCAGTCCTTCCCAGACTTCACTGGCTCCCTGTTCCTGAGAGGATCAACTTCAAGATCCTCACCGTTGTTTTCAAATCCCTCCACTCCTTTGAACCCCCCTATCTCTCTGATCTCTCTCCCCAAACCAGCACCCGCTGCCTTCGCTCCACCAAGTTTGGCATCCTCCATGTCCCCCGAATCCTCCGCTCCACCCTCGGTAGCCGTGCCTTCAGCCACTATGCCCCGAGGCTCTGGAACTCCCTCACTCCCTTCGCCTCGCCCCCCTCTCTTCCCTGTTTCAGATCACGGCTAAAGACCTTTCTCTTCGACCGTGTCTTTGGTTACCTTTCGACCGCGGCTTTGGTTACTCCTGTCCCTGGCTTCGTCCTGGGATCCGCTACTGTGAAGTGCTCTGAGACACCGTCCGGCGTGGAAGGCACTATATAAATCAAAGTTGTTGTTGTCCCACAAACAGTCATGGAATGAAATGACCAATTTTATTATTGTTTTGGGGATTATTATCAGGAGTGTGGAGTAAGATTTCGCCTTACCTGGAATTGAATCCAGGTCTCTCATTTGTAAGGCAAGCGCACTAACCATATTCGTCATATCAAGGCTTGACTATGGAAACTCCCTCCTCGTTGGCCTTCCTGGTTCTTCCCTTCACAAGCTGCAGATCATTCAGAACTGCAGCTCGTGTCTTCCCACACCGAGCTCTGTGACCACATCACTTCCACCCTAGTCCGGCTCCATTGGCTCCCATCCCCTAAACCTCGGGCCCTGACCCAATCAGAGTCCCGGGGGTCCAAGTGGGGTCACGAAGGGAATTTTTTTTTGTCCTTTTTTTAATGTTGAAAATGGTGGGAGGAGTGGTTGAAGGCTAATTTGGGTTGTAGCAAAAAAAGTTTGGGAACCCTAGAGACTCAAATTTAAGATCCTGGTCCTCACTTTCAAAGCCATTCACAGCCTTGCTCCCTCCTATCTCTCTGACCTGCTGTCCCCTATCAACCTGCCCGACTCCTCCATTCAGTGGGGTCCAGTCTGCGGCATGTCCCCCGCCCAACCCACCCTACCACAGGTTTTCAGCTTCTCTGTCCCCACACACTGGAACTCCATCCCACAGTTCCTTTGCCTCGCTTCCTCCCTTGCCTCATTCAAGACCCTCCTCTTCGATCATGCCTTCTGCCGCCCTCCCAACTCTCTCCCTTCCCTCCCCCCTACCTTGCTCCTCCCCCTTGCTCGTGTCTTGACTTGACTGTTCAATGCCTTGGGATGTCGCCCGATGTGAAAGACACACTATAAATGTAATTTTGTTGATGTTGTACCTGCTCTCACACAGGAACATAGAAGTAGGCCATTCAAGTCTGTTCCGTCATTTAATTAGATCATGGCTGATCTGTACCTCCACTAATACTTTCAATTCCAATTTCCCGCATTCTCCCCGTATCCCTTAATACCCCGAGCTACCAAAAATTTATCAACCTCACTCTTGAAGGTGAGCAGGACAAGCTAACAGCACAGGCTACAATTGGCGCCTACACTTGATTCAAAACTGTTGGACGGACCGTGTAGTCGGAGCTTTACTCAGTTTCTAGCCCGTGCTGTTAAATTGTACTGATAGAGAACAAAGAGTGATTAGAATGTTTCCACATAATGTTTATCTAATAACCTGGTTATCAGTTGGTGTGGCTGAGAATGGAGTTTATCCTTACCCTAGTGATGTGGACACATTGTTTTTTTGTGGAGTGGGGGCATGTGGAGTAAAGTGCAATGTGTGGGGTGGAGCACGAAGCTCACGCAGCAATCCCATGTTAGAGAAATGAACAGCGAGTGACAATTAAACTAGCCTGGGTTCTGCAGTCTCTGGTCTCTGAGCAAGTGCGTGTGCGAGAGTGTGTGTGCGAGTGAGAGCAACTCTGTGTGAGTGTCCATCCCCTTCCGAATGTGTGTGCGCGTACGAGTATGTGTGCAATAATAATACTCCTTGCATTTGATACAGCCCCTTATTATGTGTTTGAAAATATCTCAAAGCGCTTCACACAATATACTGTGAAATGGAATTGACTGCATAGTGTGAGGGTGAAATGTGGCCACCAATTACGCACGGCCCCGTCCAAAAACATCGTTGATTTAGTGAATACATTTTTTTTGTGTAGACAAATACAGAAGCCAGTTTATGCACAGCAACATCCTGCAAACCAACACCAGGTGAGCAACTTATTTTAGAGGCCATTTGGAATTTCAGCTCCTTCTCCCCACCTCCCCAACCTCCCAAACACACACAGACATCATCTCTGGGGTTAGGAACGCTCTCACACACAGTACAGCATCTCCAGAATAGACAGGATCAACACAGAGCTGTGGGCGTGGTGTAAGTCACCCCACCATTGGGGTACGAAATAAACCATCTGTGCCAACATCGCCAGGCTCAGAAATTCCGCACTTTTTCTCAAAGGACATGCAGGAGAATTGCACGCTATCATCAGATAAATAATTAATTATCATTAACAACAACAACAACAATACAATTACATTTCTAGAGTGTCTTTCACATCTAGAGGTCATTGCAAAGTGCTGAACGGTCAGGGGAGAGGGGCAGGGTAGGGGGGCGGGAGAGAGTTAGGAGGGGAGGGAGAGAGTTGGGTGGGCAGCAGAAGGCACAATCGAAGAAGAGGGTCTTGAGACCGGCCTTGAAGGAGAAAAGGGGGGAAGCGAGGCCAAGGGACTATGAGATAACGTTTCAGAGTGTGGGGGCGGAGAGGCTGAAAGCCCATCTACCTATGGCAGGGAGGTATGGTATGTGGAGGAGGTGAGAGCCATGGGATTGTTACTCCCCTGTACAAAAAGGGGCAGAAGGACAAACCTGGGAACTACAGGCCAGTCAGTCTAACGTCAGTAGTGGGCAAACTTCTAGAGTCTATAATCAGGGACAAGCTAGATCTTCACTTAGAAAAATATAAGCTGATAAAGGACAAACACATGGATTTGTTAAAGGCAAATTTTGCCTTACAAATCTGATAGAATTTTTCAACTACGTAACAGAATGGGTGGACGAGGGCAGCACAGTTGATGTAGTTTACATGGACTTTCAAAAGGCATTTGACAAAGTGCCGCATGAGAGGTTTATTAGAAAAATAGAGGCCCAAGGCGTTAAAGGGAAAGTGGATCCACAACTGGCTGTGAGACAGAAAGCAGAGAGTTGTGGTGAGTGGCCGCTTTTCAGACTGGAGGGAAGTGTGCAGTGGAGTCCCCCTCACGCAGGGAGTGTCCCCAAGTTCATGACAGTCGTATATTTCATTCACAAATACAGTCAATTAATTTTACAATAGAGTATATTATGTGAAGTGCTTTGAGGCGTCTAGAAGATGTGAAAAGTGCTATACCAAATGCAATGATTATTATTATTATAATATTTCTATAGAGCACGAGGCCAAGCCAAGGGAAGGGAGGAGGTGATGAAAGGCATGGTTGAAGGCGGTCATTCTTATCAACAAGAAAAAAATTATATTTGTAGAGCGCCTTTCAAATTGGGAGGATGTCCCAAGGCGCTGAGCAGTCACCCAAATGAGTTGTAGACCCAAATGACCTTGCTGGACTGGAAACAGCCTGTTACAGCATCTGTGTCCGAGTCTCAAAGCAGTCAGGTGATGGCATCACAATATCAAAGGCATTTGTACCCCTTACACACAGATAGGAACATAGAAACATAGGAATTAGGAGCAGGAGTAGGCCATTCGGCCTCTCGAGCCTGCCCCGCCATTTAATGAGATCATGGCTGATGTTCTAAGCTAATTCCATCTGCCCGCCTTATCCCCATAATCCTTAATCCCTCTACCCTTTAGAAATCTATCAATCTCAGATACTGTGAGACCTCAACAGATAAAGTGTAATTAAACCACAATGGGCACAGATAACAATGTTTCTTACAAGTAACAAGGTCAGATCTGATCTTGTCAGAGATGACACAATCACACGATCACACAAGAGTTATGAGTGAAGATAACATTTTGGCCAAAATTCTGTCCAGAATCTCCTTCTCCCTCCAACCCCATTGTCCTCCCTTTTCATGTGTGAACATATAGAAACCCATGGCCTATCCACCACCTTCGACACCGTGGACCAAGCAATCCTCCTCCACCGCCTCTCCTTCCACCTCAACCTTCAAGGTTCTGTCCATGACTTGTTCCGGTCCTATCATGTTTAAGAGTATCCAAACCGCTCTGAGAGTACCACAGTACACCACATAGAAATAGGAATAGAAGTCTCTCCCTGGGGTTACTCACCCTCCTTACATAATTCCAGAGTTTCAGATTGGCTAGGATTAGAGTAGAGAGCTCTAGTGGGGGAGCGAGCACCAGCACAGACGTAACAACAGTCTGTCCTGTAAACTGGATTGAAAAATAAAACTAATGGTAGGCGTGTAATGAATGTCTATAGTGAAGAGGATAGTAGCAGACTGCAAGAGGATGTAGACTGAATGGTTGGCAAGTTTCCTTACTCCATAGGCCTAATAATAATCCGTCAAAAAATATATAATAAATTGGTCAGTTCAATTCATGTCTGTTTGCGGGACACCGAAATGTGCAATTCCCTGCCACGTTTCGCCCACAAATATACGGTCAACTCACTTGTAAGAATATTCTGTGAAGCACTTTGAGAAGTCTAGAAGACATGAAAATAATAATAATAATAATCCTTGCATTTGATATAGCGCTTTTTCACATCTTCTAACGCTGGACAGCCACTGCTTCAGACCTGAGCTGAGGACATGGTGGGGGAGGGAAAGGCGGGATTAGGAGTTACTGATGGGTCCATCAAAGAGGAGAGTCTTGAGGTGAGACTTGAAGGAGGCCAGGGAGGAGGCGAGACAGAGGGCCTGCGGGATGGAGTTTCAGAGGTTGGGGGCGGAGTAGCTAAAGGCTCGCCCGCCAATGGTGGGATGGGTGGGTTGGGGGACGTGCCGCAGGCCAGAGCCTGCTGAGCAGAGGGGGCAGGCGGGTTGGTAAGGGGATAGGAAGTCATGGATGTAGGGAGGGGCGAGGTTGTGGAGGGCTTTAAATGTGAGGATCAGGATCTTGAATTGGATCCTCTGGATGATGGGGAGCCAATGGAGTTGGGCAAAGATGGGGGAGAGTTTGTGGTTTGGAATGGTAGAGGCTCACAGGCCGCAAGCTCTGGATCACCTGCAGCCTATGGAGGGAGAAATTGGGAAGGCCGACCAGCAGGGCATTTGGATAATCGAGTCGGGATGCAATGAAGGCATGAATGAGGGTTTCAGCGGTTTTGGGGGTGAGGTAGTGGTGGAGTTGGACAATGTTTTGGAGATGGCAAAAGGCAGAGCGATTCATTGCTTGGATGTGGGGGAGGAAAGACAGTTGAGGGTCGAACAAGACACCTAGGTTCCTGACTGGCTTGGTGAGGTTGAGTATGTAACCATGGAGGTTGATGCTGCCAACGCCTGATGCAAAAGAAGAGGAGAGTCTTGAGGCGAGACTTGAAGGAGGCCAGGGGAGGAGGCGAGACAGAGGCAATCAGTATGACCTCTGTCTTGATGACATTTAACTGTAGAAAGTTAGCTCTCATCCAGGACTTGATGTCTGCCGATGGTTCGGGTGCTGACCGCAGTTGGTTCAGTGCCTTGGGAAGTCTTTTCGACGTGAAAGACACTCTACAAATATAATTTTGTTGTGGTAATAAAAGATAGATTTTTAAAATGGTCACTTAATCCATGACTGTTTGTGGGACACAGCTGCGCGCAAATAGCTGCTGCGTTTCGCCCACAAAATTAATGTGGTCAATCCACTTCACAGTAGTTTCTGTGACGCTCTTTGAGAAGTCTTGAAGAATGGAGATAAAGCCCTATATCAAATCCAACAGATATTATTATTATTATTACTATTGGACAAGTAACTTAGTTAAGTTAGTTTACTATCAGTCCAACAATTGACTCGATTAACCGCAAACCATCAGAAACTTTGCATTCAATGTTTGGAACTTTCACAATCGACTGTATATTTTGTGGGGCGAAACGCGGCAGCCAATAAACGCACGGCAGCGTCCCCACCCCCCCCCCCCCCCCCAAACAGTGATGGGTTGAAGTGACCAAATTATTAGTATTATTATAATGATTATCATCATTTCTGATGAACTTTTCTACCCAGAAACTCTTCCATCGTTGCGTTGGTAATCGCCTTTCTTATTTTAAATACACTTATGATATCTTTCTCCATTGTTCCCGCATTGAGAGCTGGGTTGGTTGGGTTGGGCGGTCGGTGCGCCCAAGGCAGCCAGTGGTGTGGCCGCGTTGAGGGGGTGCGTCCACACGTCAGATATATTAAGAGAAGGAGGATTGGATTGGAGTGAAGTGTGAGAGAGAGATCCTGGCGGGTTGTGACTTGGCTTGCTGGCCAGACACATGAGTTTAGGGGAGAGCATGGAAGATGGACCCCCAAGAAAGGCAAGTCTTGATCACTTCTCTTTCTCCACACACTTACTCACACAGTTACTCACTCACTCTCACTCACTCACACACACGCACACACTCACACAGGCGCGAATTTAACTCGCATTCTGAACTCCCTGAGTTGGCGGGCTCTCTTTGCAATCCGCCACCTGTTAACGATGACAAGTGCGGAAGTTGCGACAATTCATTGAGTGTCTCGCTCCAACGCATCTGCAGTTTTTGCGGCGATATGTACATTTCATACTTTTTATAACGAATTGCCCTGGCGAGTGTGTGTGTGTGTGTGAGTGTGAGTGTGTTTGCCCGCTTACTGTCAGGCTGAGAGTCATTCTCGCCACTGAACTGTGAGATTCCTATTTGTATAACTCAACCTGCCCCTGCTGTCTGAATCACCTGAATTCCTGATTGAGTGGGTGGAATGTTTGTGGTCAACCAAATGTCTGTCACTCATCACTTGGGGGAAGAGTAATACTACTACTACTACTACTACTAATAATAATCCTTCTATTCTGATGTAGCATCTTATCATGTCTTCGAGACAGCAGCTCAAAAGTGTTTCACGGAATATACTGTAAAGTGTAGCGACTGTATATTTTGTGGGCGAAACATAGCAGCCAGTTGTGCAAAGCTGTCTGTGTCCCACGAACGATCACAAAAAAATGCAGTGACCAAGACATTTTTTTTCTCAAACCGAACTGAGAACTCCATGCATCCCACCTGCACGTAAAATAATAATCCTTACTTTTGCTATAGCTCATTATCTCACTGTTAAAATGTCTCAATGCTTCGGAAATCAGGGCTGTGGAGCCCTGTAGCTTAGTGGTTAGAGCACTCGCCTTACAAGCGAGAGACCTGGGTTCAATTCCAGGCAGGACGAAACCTTGGGCAAGTTTCCTTCCTCCACACGCCTGGTAATAATCCCTAAAATATATATTTTTTTAATTAGTAATTTCAATCCACAACTGTTTGTGGGACACTGCTTTGCGGTGGGAGCTGCTGTCGGCTGTGACCACCCATTTGGCTGATTTGAATTGAGCTCTGAATCCTCAGCTGGCTGATGGTGGGATCTCGCCACCCCTTTCGTAATAAATAATAATAATCCTTGCATTTGATACAGCGCTTTTCACATGTTCTAGACGTCTCAAAGCGCTTCACAGAATATACTGTAAAGTGAATTGACTGAATATGTGGGCGAAATGCGGCAGCCGATTGCGCACAGCCATGCCCTCAAACAATCATGGATTGAAATGACCAATTTTTTAAAAGAACTGTTGAAGACAAGGTTTTGTGCACTCTGTGTGTGGGGAGGGGGTTGTTGTGGTGGGGTTGCGTTGGAGATTATTGTTGGGGTAGTTGTGGCTTGTGACCCCCCCCTCCCCACCGGAAACCTTCAGAAACAGTTAATCTTCCTGTGAGGAAGGTACTCACTGGGAGGGGGGCACACCTGTTTACCTCAGTGCTGAGGACCCGATATTCTCTGGGCTACGGTAACGGCTTGGGTGATGAGTAACCAAACACTGCAGGTCACTGCCGTAAACAGGGGTCTCCTGAATGTGGATTAAGCTACAGATCAGTCATTTACTTATACTATGGTGGAACAGGTTCGAGGGGCTGACTGGCGTCCTCCTCTGTTCCTTGCCTCAGTGCCCTCAGGCTGGGGAATAATTCACCCTCTCTCCCCCCCCCCCCCCCCCCCCCCACAAAATACACCGTCACTAAATTTTACAGTATATCCAGCAAAGTGCTTTGAGGCATCTCCGTGATGTGATAAGACACCACAGCAAATGTAAGACTTTTTATTACTATGGTTATTATTATTATTGTTATTACTATTATTACTATTGCTTTTATTTTTTAAGTCCTTTATTATATTATTATTATCATTATCTCTCACAGCAGATCACGGGGACTCTGGCGCTGGCCATCTTCACGGCGGTGCTCGGGTCCTTTCAGTTTGGTTACGGTCTCGGTGTCATTAACGCTCCACAGAAGGTAATCTGCCTTCCCTCACACCGGCCCTCGGGAACCCAGCTCCATCACTGACACCATGCCCAACATCCCAACGCGCTTCCCTGTAGTGACTGCATTTTCTGGGCAAAATTTTCAGCGGTTGTCCTTTGGTCTTTGGAGCTCTCTACTCTAACCTCATTCCCTGCTCTCTCTCTCTCTCCCCATTGTGTCTGTGCTGGTGCTCAGTCCCCCACTGGAGTTCTCTAACCCCATTCCCTGCTCCCCCCCCACCCTCTCTCTCTCTCTCTCTCTCTCCCCATGGTGTCTGTGCTGGTGCTCACTCCCCCACTAAGCTCTCTCTTGCTATTGACCAGACTGGGGTGAGGCGATGACACTTCTCCCTTTCTCTCTCTGTAGGTGCTGGAGAGGCATTATGCCCATGTCCTGGGTTTGTTGGGGGAGAATGAGACGGTGGCTGGGAACGTGAGCCAGGGCTCCCCGCCACACAGACACCCGGAAATCGACATGTACTGGGCGCTCTCTGTCTCCATTTTCTGTATTGGGGGCATGATATCCTCATTCTTCATCGGATGGATCGCAGACAAACTGGGGAGGTCAGCAACTTACCCAGCTCCATCATCTTACCTATGTTCACCCATTGAAACTAGCTCTAATATACAGTGATTTACTTTCCACATGAATAATGTTGCTGACAGTAGCTCGTATCACTGTTAATAACTACAGTAAAAGCCCATTTATCCATGACTCGATCAACCGCAACTTCCGTATAACCGGCACCTCAAAAAAAGTCCCCATTCGATTAACCAGATTTTATCTGGCAAAATGTTTTTAAAAAAAATTTGTGTGTATTTTCGGCCGAATATCTGGCACGCACTTTAACTGGCATTGGCTAAACAGGCTTTTACTGTAGCTTTATACATGAGCAAGTGTTGCTGGCAATAAGCAGTATGACTGTTGTAACTAGCTTGTACACAGGTAACTAACAGCGCCTCAGGACGTCCTCATGGCGTGAAAGGCACTCTATAAATGTAATTTTGTTGTTGTTGTTGTTGTTGTAATCAGCTGGTTACTCTCTACAGGCTGAAGGCGATGCTGGTGGTGACGAGCCTGGCGATCTTGGGTTCTCTGCTCATGGGTTTTGCTATGTTTGGTCCATCTCACGTGCTGGTTATCGTAGGGCGAGGTCTCACTGGACTTTATTGCGGTAACTATACTCCAACGTGAACTTACGCTAACCCTAACATTGCTGTTGATACCCAAGCTGGCTGGGGAGGCAGGTGGGAGGAGAACCAGGGAATTGGAGAAGGGTGCGGGATGGGAAAGATGATTGAAGGTACGGTCAAAGAGGAAAATACTGAGATAGATCTTGAATGAGGTGTGGGAGGGAGAGAGAGGGATCTAGAGAAATACAAGCTCTCACACCAGCTTTAACCCATGCTGTTGACTTTTACCTGATGGACATGGTGATGATCGCACACCCTCAGGGCCCGGTTGTTGTGGAGACATCAGTATTTGGGGCTCGCAAAGCAGTGTGAGGCGAGACCCGGAGTGATAACAGGAGATGCTTTGTTACCAGGTCAATAGGAGCGGCAAAGAATGTTGGGGGGGGTGGAGGGTTGAGAGGGGCACAGCTATGAGAAGAGAAAAATGGAGTGGTAGTGGGGAGGGGGAGCTGGACTGCTGAGGCCGGATCGTTATAGTCATTGAGAAGGAAAGCGGCTAACTTTACACTATAGATTCTCAGTTATATGGGGTGCGAGTGGTGGGGCCGTGGGGAATAGACTATCTCTGTACTATACTATCAGGGGGGTTCACAAAGTCCTGTTATGCCGTCCCCCATCCCAGCCTCCCCCACCCCCCCACACACACAGTCCACCGACCAACAACTGAAACACGTGGAAGAATGATGATAATTGTTTACAGGAGTGATTCATTGTATTCGGTAAAAGTGGCTAACATTTTGGCAGATAACGATCCATCGCCATGTTCGGTTGCGAGATCTGCTGTGACGTGGAGTCAGGAGGCCAAAGGCATCTCTGACAGCTTGTTTCAGCTCCTTCATAGTCTCATGTCACTGTGCGTTAGTAAGGGGTAACAAGACTTTGTGGGCACCCTGTAGCCTGGGTTTGAAGTTAAGTCTTTATTGACGCCATTACCTCTATCCTCAGGGCTGATCTCGGGGCTGGTGCCCATATACATTGGGGAGATCGCACCCACCAGCCTGCGGGGAGCACTGGGCACCCTCCACCAGCTAGCCATTGTCACCGGCATCCTCGTCAGCCAGGTACCCAAAGACCCTCCTCCCATTGTGTCTGTGCTGGTGCTCATTTCCCCACCGGAGCTCTTAACTCTAACCCCATTCCCTGCTCTCTCTCTCTCTTTCTCTCTCTCTCTCTCTCTCCCCCTCTCCCCCCATGGTGACTCTGCTGTTACTTGCTCCCCCACTGGAGCTCTCTACTCCAACCCTGCTCCCCCCCACCTGCCCTCTCTCTTTCCCCATAATGTGTGTCCTGGTGCTCGTTTCCCCCACTGGAGCTTTCTACTCTGACCCCATTCCCTGCTCCCTTGCCCCATGCTGGTGTGATGGGAATGTACCATGTGTCTGATCTGAGCCATGCTGTGAGCTGATGGGTTGATGTCTATGTGCAGGTGTTGGGTCTTCACTTTCTGTTGGGAAACGAGGCTCTGTGGCCGCTGTTACTTGCCCTGTCGGGGGCCCCTGCTGTGCTGCAGTGCTGCCTGGTGCCGTTCTGCCCCGAGAGTCCCCGCTACCTGTACATCAAACTGGGCCATGAGGATGCCGCCAAGAGCAGTGAGTCCATGTGGTGGGACTGTGGGCAAGCGGAGGGGCGCGGTGGGGGGAGATGGGGAGTGGTGGTGGGGGGGGGGGGGGGGGGGGTAAGCAATGATTTGAGTGATATTCCACACTAATTGGCGTTTATTCTGTAATTCATTTCTTAATCTGCATCTCTCTGCGATTATTGCTCACAGGAAAGGTGCTCCCACTCACTGTGTGTGTGTGTCTAGATGTGAGTGTATATATCTGGTGTCCATATATGTGTGTGTCTATATATGTGTGTGTGTGTCTGTGTACTACTCTCCTTCAACCTGCCCTGACCACCACCCCCCACTGCTCTTGTCCCTACCTGACTGTACAGCGCCTTGGGACGTCCTCTCGACGTAAAAGGTGCTATATTAAATGTAAGTTTGGATTGACTTGATTGTAGGTGTGATATTGGTACAAATCAATATGACATGGGGACCATACCTTAAGATGGGGGGTGGGGGGTGAGAGGACAGGGGGCTGTGGGGAGGATTGAAAGCACAGATACTAATAAAATTACATGTGATCTTCATTTCACTACTTTAATAACACTGAAATGTCTGAAAATGCAGGCACTGCTGTGTCCAGTGGTGATTGTGTTTATAGCCAGCGACGGTATCATATAGTAACACATGCACTGTGACTCCCATGTACATACATACCTGCACTATTACTCACACACACACCCCTGCAGTGTGACTGCTGAGTGGCTGTTCAATAGTGTTGTCATAGGTGGGAATCATTTGCGTGTTTCAATCCTTCTGGGGCGGAATGTGGTTGATGAACAGGGAGTTTCCTTGTAGCTTGTGTGTGTGTGTGTGTGTGTGTGTGCATGTATGTGTGTGTGTCTGTGTGTGCAGGTGAGTGATGTGAGATTGTTATGTGGCTAGTCTTGGAATGGGTTGATATTTTCTGTGTTACTGTGTGTGTGTCTAGGTGTATTTATGGTGTGTGAGTTTGCCAATGTAGGTGTGTGACTATGGTGGATGCTAATGACACCGATCAGGCTGGGGACACTCACAGATATTAATCAGTGATGCACTGGAGGCAGGGCAGACGTTTAGAATTGATTTACCTAACAATAAGCAGGAACCCAGTCGACTGGTAGATTGCTATCTGGGGGAAATAATCGCTCCAAAAATAAAATATGGTCACTTAATCCACGACTGTTTGTGGGTCACTGCTGTGCGCAATTGGCTGGTGCCTTGGACCCACAAAATACATAGTCACTACACCCCACAGTGTATCCTGTGAAGCGCTTTGAGATGTCTCAACGATTCAAATGCAAGGATTATTATAATTTACTATTATGATTATTATAATTACTACTTATTTACTATAAAATGCTTTGTGAGGTCAATCTACTATAAGAGGGAGCGCGGGGAATCTGGGAGGGTTCAGATGGGAGCGTGCCTGGCGGAGTGGGGAGTGAGTGTGGGGAGCCGGGATTCACAAGAAACTGCATTTGTATCTCAGGCCTCCAGCGACTGTTGGGCACATATAACACTGACAAGGACATGGCGGAGATGAAGAAGGAGAAAGAGGAGATTCAGAGAGAGAAGAAGGTCTCCATCCCACAGCTGTTCCGCTCCTCCAACTATCGGCAGCCAATTGTTGTGGCTATGATGCTGCACCTGGCACAGCAATTCTCCGGCATCAACGCGGTGAGAGGCAGTAGCGGGCTGGGAGGTGACAGGCGATAGGCAGTCTCTGCTATTGGAGTAAAACTTCCTGAATCTAACGTGGGAAATTTCACCTGTGACTGGGACTCGGAATCACACAGTCTAAACTGACATTCAACTGTGATCCAGTGCTGGGTGGAGGGTGGCAGGGTATATGGAGGAGGGAGGGGTGGGGGGAGAGGGAGGGCATGTGGAGGGGCGTGGTGGGGGGGTGGGGTGGGGGTGGCTTGCATTCGGATGACTTGTTAAAACTGAAGTCGTGTTCAGGTGGATGAACTTTCCCTCACCCTAGTGACCTGATCAATATCCCTCAAATAAACTCAATCCTTGGCTGTTGGTAGAACACTGCTGTTCGCAATTAGCTGCCATGTTTTGCCCACAAAATACATATTTAATCCACTTTACAGTGTATCAGAAGACTCAATGTCTCAAAGCATTATTAAGGATATTATTACATATCCCAAACCACTGCACCTAAACCGACGCTTGTGGTGCAAAAATGCGACCGGGGATGCAATAATTATCGTACGATCCTCAATAGAATGGAACTTCCCTAAATACAGTGGAGAGACACAAGTCTTGCAAGCGCCTCTCCTCACTAAGAATCACACTCTGAAGAATAATAATAATCCTTGCATTTGATACAATGCCTTATCACGTCTTTGACGTGTCTCAAAGGGCTACAAAGAAGTTACTGTAAAGTGGAGTGACTAGATTCTGTGGTTGAAACATGTTGAATCTCAATGGTGTCCAGTTGGTTAGATGTTGTACTGAGTGACGCTGTGTGTCTGTATCTCTCTCTCTAGATATTTTACTATTCCACTAGTATATTTGGGGAGGCTGGTATCTCCCACCCTGACTACGCCACTATTGGTGTGGGCGTGGTCAACATGGTCGCCACTGGTGTGTCTGTGAGTAACCATTACTCAACCTCATAATGCTTAACAAACAGCAACAAAATTACACTTGTATAGCGCCTTTCACATCAGGAGGGCGTCCCAAGGCGCTGGACAGTCAATGTTTCAGACCTGAGCTGGGGTCGGGAGCGGGGAGGGTAGATGGGAAGGGTCGTAAGGGTCAATGGGGAGGGTCTTAAGATGGGACTTGAAGGAGACTAGGGAGGGGGCGAGGCAAAGGGACTGTGGGTTGGAATTCCAGAGATTAGGGACGGAGATGGGGAGCTTGGAGTGGTAACACGGGGTGGTTAGGGAGGGGTAATCCATTGTTGGTGGCTCAGGCTCAGACTGTTACTGACTCACCTCTCATCAAGCCAGAAATCTCTTTTGGGTTATTCCCTGTGCACCCTCTTCCCCCCCCACCACCACATGCCTCCACCTAAGCCAAAGCCCTAATGGAAAGGGTGTTCTTAGCTGGACATGCAGCAGGATGGTTCACCAGACAGTGATACCAATGCAAAAATGCTCTCAATGCTAAAACCTGTGTGGTTTTGGCTGGTTAGACTCTGGCAGTTATCTCAACATACACTCTGGGCTCCCCCCACCAACCAAGACTTGGCCCTTGCCAACCTGCACCTAATACTTTCGAGAATTAGGTAAACAGGATGGGTCCCTGGAGGGAGGGAGGGAGGGAGCATTCCATTCTGACAATCTATCTCTGGGATTTCCATGTGTAGTTGGTATACTTGGAGTGGTAACACGGGGTGGTAATCCAATGGTTTGGAGACTCTTAAGTGATGCCCGACAGCGTGGCACTCACTCCGGCACAATGTCTGACTGACATTTTGTATTGAGGTCAACACAGTTTGTCAACATGACAGGGTGAATAAGTGAGAGTCAAATGCTCAGCTCGGGCCAGTTAATAATTTCCGATCAGTTGACTGTTGCGAAGGCCATTAGTTAAACTGTAAACTGTGGGTCAGAGCCCTGTTGAGTACAGCCTCTGTTTACAGCTATGGGGTGGGGGAATTCCAGGCAGCAGCTACATATCCAGACATTAATCACCAGCGGGAAAAGGGGTTATTGGGTTTGGGGGTGCAGTGAGCTAGGGTGGGTGAGGGAGTGCGGCTGGTCAGTGTGAGCTCCTGTGACTCTCTCTGTTTTTCTCTGCAGGTGTTCCTGATGGAGCGGGCCGGGCGCCGCAGCCTGTTTATGCTGGGCCTGGGTGGCATGTGCGTGTGTGCTGTGACCATGACCGTGGGCTTGGTGTTACAGGTCAGTGCGTGCCAGCCACCACACGCCACGGTCACCATAAAACATCATTGTCACCACAACATGTCACCGTCACAAATGGACTACATATGTCAGTGTATTTACACGCGTGTGTACTATCTATGCTTGCGTGTGTGTACCTAGGGGGCTGTTGGCGTGTACACTACGGGACACCGTCCTGACCATCTCCAGTTCACGGCGTCTCTTGCCTTCTTGTGTGCCTGTGTGTGTGTGCCTGTGTGTATAGCCTGTAGGTGTACCTGGGGCAGTTTTGCTCTGTGCTGACCGTCCCCCAGTTCACTTTGTCTCTCATCTCCTTGGCAGCATTCCATCAGCTGGATGAGCTACGTCAGCATGTCAGCCATTTTCCTCTTCGTCATCTTCTTCGAGATCGGTCCGGGACCCATTGCATGGTTTCTTGTGGCGGAGTTGTTCAGCCAAGGGTCGCGACCAGCAGCCATGACAGTCGCCGGCTTCTGCAACTGGACCTGTAACTTCATCGTGGGAATGGGCTTTCCATATATTGCGGTGAGAGAGGTTCCCACACCCACCGATCTCTGGCTCAGTCCCTCACTGAAGCGCTCTACTCTAACCCCATTCCCTGCTATCTCTCCATCGTTTTCGCCCACAAATATACAGTCAATTAACTTTACAGTATATTCTGTGAAGCGCTTTGAGACGTTTAGAAGACGTGAAAAGCTTTATGTCAAATGCAAGGATTATTATTATTATCTTATCTGTGCTGGTTCTTGCAGTAAGTTGGAGCCTGGTTGTTAGTCGATTGGTGGATCACTTTCTTAGGGTAATAGTTCCTCCAATACAATAATAATTTAGTCATCGAATTGATAGTTGTTTGACACTGCTGCGCGCAATTGGTTATCATGTTTCATCCACAAGATATACACTCCACTTTACAGTACACTCTGTACTGTAAAGCGCTTTGAGGCAACTCAACAATGTAGTAAAGCATTATATCAAATGCAATCAGACTATTATGATTATTACTATGAATATTTATTCTGTTACTGATTTGAGGGCTTGACCTGTGTCTTGGCAGAACCTCTGTGGTCCATACGTGTTCAGTATTTTCGCGGGGCTTCTGTTCGGCTTCACGCTCTTCACCTACTTCAAGGTGCCGGAGACCAAGGGGAAGACCTTTGAGGAGATCGCCCAGGAATTCCGGCGCAAGAGACAATCTGGGAAAGCCAGCGCCACGGAACTGGAGCATCTAGAGAGCAGGACCTGAAAATGCGACACCAGCAAGCGGGCGGTGAGCGAATGGGCACACACACTCTTCACTCTTAGCTTGTCTACTCTGAGGTGAACTTGAGCTGGAATCAGTTGCCCTGAAGGGCTGAGTACCTCCCTGACTCAGCTATTGAACCACATGAGACTGTCATTGCGAGGGTCAATTGGATTCCGTTTTGACATCTGACAATCCTGTGGGTTTGTGCCCTTGCCAGAGGGATGGCAGGAAATGGGAGCTATGCCGCTGGGCAACATAGCTCAGTGTGAAATGTGTCATAGAGCATTACCACCATCTTATTGCTCGCAGCTCTTACCTATCCTTTGCTTTCAAAATAGTCATTTATTTTGTGGCTCTTTGTGGGACATCGCCATGTACATTTGCCTCCAAATTACAGTCACTACGCTACACGGTGAAATCAGGTGAGACATCTCCAGGACATGAAAGGCTCCAGTCCTTGTCGGGTTTAAGATGGAAGAGTTGAGAGGCCAAAGTGTCGCCAGGAAACAGCCGATATGAGTCACTGTATTATACTCTATGTGAAGATGTTACTTTGCACAGATTGGAAACTGGAGAGCGAGAGGGGTGAAGGGGAAAGATTACAGAATATTAGGGAGACAGACGGTCAGTCAGACAGACGGACATTGCACTTTAACCTGAGCCTAAGAGTATAGACTTTGGTGTTAGAGCTAATTTGGGGCTTTTAATGATTTGCCGAAGAATCTTGTCGAAGAGAGGATGGTGGGGGTGGGGTGGCTTTATTCACGTCCATAATGAAGTTTATGTCCCCAGTATTCCTCCGCCTCCCCCCACCCCCCTGTGCCTCAGGACATCCTCCCAAAGTGAAAGGAGCTGTACAAATGTGATTTTGTTGTTATTGCTGCTGACAAAACATGTAACTTGTTGTCTACTAGGCCCAAGCTGGATGTGTGCCATGTGAAAGTTCAGTCTGACACCTGAACGTATCGGTTCCCATTCCGTGCTAACACATGTTGGACACATGTTGATTCTGTGTTGTATTTTATCTGCTAAGCAGATTCTGGAATTCCCTAAAGAGAGAAAATGTGTGATTTTTTTAAAAAAGAAGCTCTGTGCAAATGTCAGATTAAGTCAATCACTGGAAGGAATAAATTTATTTGGGAATTAACATGTCTGGTAACACTGCTGTGGTTATTGTTGTTATTGCTCTATTGTGGGTCAAGGAGCCTGAGCCCACATACCCCTTCCTCCCCACAAACTCTACAAAAGGAGGGGGCTCTAACTCCACAGGGTCATAGTGTTGTTGCCACATCAATTTGGATTAATTTTGATCTCTGTCCCGTTCCCCCCACCCCCAAGTCACCACATGGCCTCAAGGTTGTTACTCTTTCACCTTCTCCTGGAGATGCAGGAACTCACTCCCACCCACATAGGCCCGACGTGGGGGCTTGAACCCACAACCTATTCGCCCACAAATATACAGTCAATTCACTTTACAGTATATTTTGTGAAGCGCTTTGAGACGTCGAAAAAATGTGAAAAGCACTACATCAAATGCAAGTATTATTATTATTATTATATTATTATATAACCTTCTGACTCAGAGGTGAGTCAGCTACCAGCTACTTTTTACTGTTCGGCCTCACGCTGGGGTTCCCAATGAACCAATTCCCTGTCATAAGAGGGACTTGTTGTAAAGAATTGAACAAACTTGTCATGTACTTATCACTGTCTACAGGTTAAGCCTTCCAAGGCTCAGAAGGATCCTGTATACCCCGCCCCACACACACTCCAACCTTTATTTAGATAATTCCCAGGGGGTTCAGTATGAACCAGCTTGGTTTGTTTCATTTATTATGATTATAATAATCCCTGCATTTCGTCCAGCGCTTGTGGTGTTTTCTCAGCACTTCCATGGACTTTGCTGATGTTACAATCTTTGGACATCATGAAGCCCGACCAATAAGTAACTAGAAGAGAACACACAATATGTCAGCTATTTATTGATAAAAACAAATATTTAAAAAATGCTTGTAGGATAAGGTGGAGGTTAACGAGTTCTGTAATGAACTCTGAGTCTCAGGACACGAGTACAGTCTAGAATAATAATACAAGTTCATCTGGAACGGACTCTCAGATAAAGCATCTTAATATTGCACTGATTAACTATCTTTCAAGTGAATGAATTTGATACCTGCCTCATGAAGTGGAGGTTGGTCTCAATGGTGATACTGGTGAACAAATTAATCGCTTGTTCTGGCTCATCGTTTGCTGTGTTAGCAGAACTCAGTGATAGTGCTCCAACACTACGATAATAAATAATCCTTGCATTTGATACAGCACCATATCAAGTTGCTGAAATGTCTTGAAAGTGCTTCACAGAATATGCTGTAGAGAGACTGTGTGTTTTGTATTGGCCTCTGTACCCATTTCGAAGAGGTTCCCATTTTCTAATCATCATCCAGTAGACTTTATACCAGCTTTACACGACTCACGTAATAGTCTCCAGTATCTCTCTGTTTATAATCATATTTGTAAATGATCTATTATAAAAGGCTTATAAACAAGTAATGATGAAGCCTGGTCCCCGAAAAGTGACAAGCTTCATTAACGTGCAAAGGTGAATGAACAGTGTGATAATTATTTTAACTCATGCAGTCCTTTAGCTTCGTAGTTAGCCAACACTGAACTGTTCAATTCCCTGGGCTCTCCATCAGACTCTCCCAACCTGTGCATAATTTAGGTGTATGGTTCAATCTCCAATTCCTTTCTACCCCACATCCATCCCCTGACCAGGACCGCTTTTTTCCACCGCTATCACGCTTCCGTCCATACCTCACAACCAATGAAGCAAAAACTCTCCTTGACATCTTTGTCTTATCCCAGCTGGACTATTCTAATGCCCTTGTCGCTGGTCTCCCCCGCTTCACCTTATACGAAATCCAATTAATTAAAAATTCTGCCGCCCAGATACTCACCTGACAAAACTCTGGACTCCCATCACTCCAGTCCTAGCCAGGCTCCACTCGCTCCCAAACACGGAATGGATCAATTTCAACACCCTATCACTGGTTTTCAAATACAGTAGAACCTCGGTTGGCGACCACCTCAGTGGCGTGACCTAGGCGACCAGTCAGAGTCAGTCCCGAATATTTCCTTACTCATTTCCAGTTAAATAAACCTCACTGACGCGACCACCCCGGTTCCCAGACCGTGATCAAATAACATTTTCCTGGTCCTAACGCGACCACTCTAGCCAATCAGGGAACAAATGTCACTGAGACAAGATGGCGGTGCGGATTTGAAGAGGTCACGTGAGCGGCCGCATTGTCAGACAGTAAAAAAAAGAAGCTGCAGGTAACGGAGTGTCCGTCCCTGCAGCCCCAAACATTCCCCCTTATGCCCTCCATTCCACCATCAGTGGCTGTGTCTTCAGTCCCAATATTCTGGAAATCTTTCCCTCAATCCCTTCGCCATGCCCCCTCCCTCCGCGCCTTCAAATCCCGCCTAAAGAACTTCCTTTTTGATCTCACTTTTACAGTCATTTCCCCTTCCCCTCTGGCTCATTGTCAGACTCTGCCACTGTCGAGTACTGCAGGACACTATCCCACATGAAGAATGATATATAAATGCAAATTGTTGTTGTAAGTAGGAACCTAGTTATTAGTCAATTAGTAGATTGCTTTCCAGGGTTATAATAATCACTAAAAAAAATTAGGTCACTCAATCCACGACTGTTTGTGGGATACTGCTGTGAGCAATTGTGAACAATAGAAGGGAATTTCTTTCTCCCTGTGTCCCGGTCAACAATCCCCAAATAAAATTAGTCACTCAAGCCTTGGCTGTTTGTGGGACACTACTGTGTATAATTGGCTGCTATATTTCACCCACAAAATACATAGTCAATCCACATTGCAGTATATACTGTGAAGTGCTTTGAGAAGTCTCATGACATGATAAGGCGCTGTGTCTAATGTAAGGATTATTATGATTATGATATTGGACAGTGCGAAGCAAGGAATGGCCTTGTAGATCTCTGTCCCACACTGTGCTCATTCTGTGCTAATTTCCAGAGGTTAATAATCACTAAAGAACTTTGCGTTCACATTCACCTTTAATGATCCAATATTTATCCTGCTTATCTAAATTCTGGTTAACTCTGGTGCTTGCAAAATCCACATATTAGCCAAGTCAGGAAGAAACCGCTTGTCTTATTAAGCGATTTGGCTGGATCACGCAGCTTGTTAAATTCCACAGAGTGAAAAACAAGAGGTTAAAGATCCTGTCAGTTAATGTGTAACCACTCAAACGAAGCTACAAATGTATTTATCAGCAAAAAAAATCACAACAACATCTGTGACTCCAATGCTTTGGCCTCCAATTGTGACTAATGGCCCTCATTAGTGATTTCAAAATGCATTTAGCTGCTTTTCGCTGTCCCCTCATAATTTACATATTGTGCTGTCTTCCCTTTTACCACTAATTATTCTGGAAACACTTAAGAGAACTCCAACCTAATGGACTACAGCTTTCACCAGGGAGATCTAAAATTCCATCCAGTTTCAATTTGCGAGACCATCATTCATGTATGATGACGAGGAATGGTAATAATAATCCTTGCATTTGATATGCAATTGTCCCTCGCCAAACGCGGGGGTTACATTCCTGGAAAACTAAAATCGCGTTCGGTAAGCTGGCCGCGTCCCCAAGTGCACATTCCCGTGGGGTCACGTCCTCCCACATGCGCATGCTCGCGGGGCCAGCCAGCGCGTATACTCAAATTTTACTAGTGTTCTGCAAAAAAGTGCTGCATTTATTTCTTCGCGTATAGTCGAATTCGTGCTCGAGAAAGTCGCGTTCGGCAAGAGTTGACTGTAGCACCTTATCAAATCTTAGAGACGTCTCAATGCAATTCACAGGATACACTGAAAATGGATTTCGTTTTATTTGGAAGTCAGTTTTCTGTAGTTTTTGTAAAAAAACTACTGTCTTTCAGATTAATAATTGTCCTACTTTCTGTGAAGTAGTGGAAAGGGCATGGATCCCTAAGTCTTGGAGGTGCCAATTCGGCAAAAAATTCTGGGAGTTTAAAAACTATGACACGGCTTAAAAGTTATTAAGTAAAAAATTGGTCACTCAATCCACGACTATTTATGGGAAACAGTTGTGCACAAGTGGCTGTCGAGTTTTGCCCACAAAATGTATCAATTCACTTAACTAGGCTGCATGGAGTGGGAAGCATGGGGAACCATTCATGTGGGCTCAGGGGAAATTTCCTGATTTGCTGGGCGGCCAGTCCAGCCTTGCTTCTTTACCATTCGGAGTTTCAAGAGGAAATAACATGATGGAATTTACCATTAAGGTACAGAGTGATGTAGTTAACTCAGAAGCAAGGGTCTTAAAGCCAACTTTGCAGGTATGAGGGAGGATTTCGCTAGACTGGGGAATCAGATTAAAGGATATGAGAGTAGACCAGCAATGCAAAGATATAGTACATAATTCCCAGCGATCACTTATTCCCTTGAGGAATAAAAGTATCACGGGGAAAGTGGTTCAACCATGGCTAACTAGAGCAGTTAGGGAAAGTATAAAATTAAAAGAAGAGGGTTATAATGCTGCCTAAAAGAGCAGTAAACCTGAGGATTGAGAGGGTTTCAGAGACCAACAAAGAAAAACTAAGAAACTGATTAAGAGGGAGAAAATGGATTATGAGGGCAAACTAGCTAGGAACATAAAGATAGATTGCAAGAGATTTTTACAAATACATAAAGAGGAAGAGACTAGCAAAAGTGAATGTGGGTGCAATTATAGGCAGTGACAGGAGGAATTAAAATGGGGGATAAAGATATAGCAGAGTCATTAAATAAATACTTTGCTTTTGTCTTCACGTTAGAAGACACTGAAACCTTACCAAAAATAGAGGTGAACCAAGAAGCTGATGTTAGTGAGCAACTTGGGGAAATTAACATCAGCAAATAATTAGTACTGTACTAGGGAAACTGTTGGGATTGAAAAATGACAAATCCCCTGGACCTGATGGTCTGCATCCTAGGGTTTTAAAAGAGGTGACTGATCAGACAGTGGAAGTCTTGTGCTTGATTTTCCCAAATTCTCTGGATTCTGGAACAGTTCCCATTGATTGGAAGATCGCAAACATAACACCACTATTTAAAAAGGGTGGGAGAGAGAAGATGGGGAACTATAAACCAGTCTGACATCGGTGGTAGGGAAAATTCTACAATTCTTAATTAGGGACGTCATAGTGGAGTACTTAGAAGACAATAACACGATTAGGCAGAGTCAACATAGCTTTGCAAGGGGAAGTCATGCTTAACAAATCTTTTAGAGTTTGTTGAGGATGTAACTAGCAGGTTAGATACGGGGAACCAGTAGATGTAGTGCATTTAGATTTTCAGAAGTTATTCAACAAAGTGCCATAGAAAAGGCTGCACATAAGATTAGGGCCCACGGAATTAAAGTCAATGTATTAGCATGGAATAAAGAGTGACTAATGGTAAGAAAACAGAGAGTAGGGATAAACGGATCCTTCTCAGATTGGCAGGATGTGACTAGTGGAGTGCCACAATGATCAGTTCATGGGCGTCAACTATTTACAATTTATATCAATGATCTAGACGAGTATATAGAACTCAAAATATCTAAATTCACGGATGATACAAAGCTAGGTGGGAGAGTAAGCTCTGAGGATGACACAAAAAGAATGCAACAAGATATAGATAGGCTAGGTGAGTGGGCAAGGCGGCAGATGGAATATAATGTGGGGAAGTATGAAGTTAGTCACCTACATAGTAAAAACAGAAAAGTAGATTATTCTAGATTTTCTAGATGGGGAGAGACTAGATAGTGTTAGTGTTCAGAGGGACTTGGGTGTCCTTGTACACCAGTCGCAAAATGTTAGTATGCAGATAGAGCAAGCAACTAGGAAGGCTAATGGCATGTTGGCGTTCATTGCAAAGGGTTAAAATATAAGAGGAGGGAAGTCTTACTGCAACTGTATAGGGCCTTGGTGAGACTAGATACACACGTCTAGAATACTGTATGTAGTTTTGGTCTCCTTATTGAAGAATGGATGTGCTCGCTTTAGAGGGGATGCAGTGTAGATTCACTAGCTTGGTTCCTGGGATGAGGGGGTTGACCTATAAGGATAGGTTGAGTAAACTAGGCCTATATTCTCTAGAATATAGAAGAATTAGAGGTAATCTTATAGAAACCTATAAGATTCTTTAGGGGCATGACAGAGTAGACAGTGGGAGACTGTTTCCCCTGGTTGAAGAATCTATAACTAGGGGTCACATTCTTAATATTAAGGGTCAGCCTTTTCGAGAGTTGCGGAAAACTTCTTCACTAATAGGGTAGTGAACTTATGGAATTCTCTACCCCAAAAGGCTGTAGATGGTCAGTCCTTGAACATGTTCAAGACTGAGATTGGTAGATTCTAATGGATAGAGGGATTAAGGGATATGGGGATAAGGCAGGCAGATGGAGTTAGATTAGACAATCATCCATGATCTTATTGAATGGTGGGGCAGGCTCGAGGGGCCGAATGGCCTACTCCTGCTCCTAATTCCTATGTTCCTAAATTATCTGAAATTTTTTATGTGTTCAGTTTCTTTGTGTACTGTGTACTTTAGGACTTGACAATAGATCCCTGACCAACGACGCTACAGTTCTTGCCATGAGGAGAGTTCGTGATTGTTGTTTGACAACATTTTCTCTTAACTGCAGATCATATGGTCTCTGAGGAAGACACTGATACAGGTTCCTCTGTTCAGCAAAGTCCTCTGCAGCCAGGTAACCTGGCTCTGGAGGACTTTGCTGAATAGGGAAACTTGGTTGAGCATTGTTTGTAAAGGATGGTGATATCAGCCAACAAAGGCAGAAAATTGGCAACTTTTCCTTGCACCTGTATCCCAGGTTTGAGCATTCAGTAGGTCATTAGCTTCTCAAAAACTTCAAACTTCAAATCCCATTAGCTTCCTTAAAAAACTTTACTGTACATGCACTCCTCGTAGGTAATCTGGGCTGAACTGAAAGGAGACCAAAAGGATCTCCAAGGAGATCTGCAGAAATCCAACTGCTCAGTTGTAGAAATGTCCTCACTGACAGGAACCAAAACCCTAACAGGGTGGCATTGCAGGAGCCCTCATTGGTGTCATTCCGTGCTTAAGAGAAAGGTGTCTTCCTGACAAGAACATACCTGACCACTCATTAGTTCCCTCTAGTGGTACAGTTCATATTTGGGCAGAGGACCAAACACTGAACTAAAAAAGTCCTGGAAGGATTATCGCTCACACAAAGTGTCGCCACCGATTGTCCGAGGTCACGTGATATTCACCATTTTGGTTAGTCCTCGATGCGACACATCTCATCTCATGAAGGTACATGTATCTAGGTTTACATTCACTGTTTTTGTGTAATGATCCTGATACATAAGGTGAATTTAGGTAAAGCTCGTCATGACATTCGATTCATCCATTTGACCGTTAGATTTTCTTTAAATTTCAGATTAATCTTCAGTATTTTTTACAGTTTGAATCATACTTGTTTTGATCAAAATTTCAGGAACGCTTTGTCACCAATGATCAATTTGACATTCAATTATTACATGACTGAATAACCCCTGCAAATTCCTCCAGCCATCCTTAAATGAATTTGCAGTGAATTATATTTTTATTACATATTTATTATTTTTTAATTGCTTATCTGTTTTTCATTTAGAGAGGAGCACACCCATTTATTTCTTGGGTATGCAAAACTTCATCTTTTGTCTCCTCCATAATCCTCAACATTGTATTCGAGGACTACGCAATATGGTGACTTGATGGCGACACCTCGGTCTGTACATTGTGTATAGAGATAATCCTTCCAGGTCTTTTAGTTCAGTGGGACCAAAACCTTATCTAACCACCTTTGCAGCTCAATGGTCCAATACACCACTTTGAGGCCAACTCATCAATAACACATTCATTCATTGAATACATTTTGTCTTCTGCTTACGCAATATCTTGGGACATTTGATCCATCCAGGCAGAGGGGGATATGAGACACAGAGGAAATAATGTATGAAAGTTCTAAACTAATAATAATCCTTGCATTTGATATAGCACCTTATCACATTGTTGACACGTCTCAAAGCGCTTTCCTGGGTATATTGTAAAGTGAATTGACTGTACATATTTTGTGGGCAAAATGCGGCAGCCAATAGCACACAGTACTGTAGTGGATTGAGTAAATATATATTTTCAAATGGATTATTACTACTGGAAAAGCAATCCGTCAATTGACTAGTAAGCGGGTTCCTACTTCTGTAGTACACAGCGGCATTATATGTGGAGTAAGGAAGCTTACCTAAGATATCACACTGCCTGGGAATCGAACCCGGGTCCTCTCACTTGTGAGGCAAGTGCTCTAAACACTACCAAAGGACACTCCTGTGAATAGTGGTGACACGGCAAGGCTTTGTTGAAGGATGTGATATCCTGAGAGGTGGACTCTTATAGCTTAGTGGTTAGAGCACTCGCCTCGTAAGCAGGAGGTCCTATTGTTTCTGTGCTAGCCTAAGTTACAATTGAATATGGATGATGAGGATAAAAAAAATCTAGGAAAGTGCCTGGGCAGATTTCTAAGAGGTTGATCTGTAAAATTGGAATTAAAGGACCGAGTGAATCTGCATTGTGTTTTGGATTAAATAACATTACGCTGTACAAATGTAATTAATTTGTTGGGACCGTTTCTCTGAAATCCAAGGCAATGTGTCAGGTCATTGAGTCCTTGGGGAAGGTTGTGACTGCCCTCTGTTGGACGATCAGTTGCACTGCACCTTGTAGCACTCAGGGTAAATTGAATCCTGCTTATTTTAATTTCATAAAGACCTATATACATACAGGTTTAATGTATGGATTAGGGTGTGCAATGGCTTACCACAAAATGCTGTTGAAACAGAGGTCACAGCACCATTCAAAAGGGACTGTATTTACCCCTCTGTGGGTGTTGGATATTACCTTCTCAGGTCAGAAATAAGGTTACAGCCAGACTCTATTCCTTAATTTAACGCAGGTTCTTTATTCAGGTATATTCATTGAGCTGACACTAAAGCATATAACAACACGACTACAAGGAAAACACCATTGACTAGGTTTCTCTTAATGCACTATCATACACCAATACTACCCGGTACGCATCCTCTTGGGTTCAGGGAAATCATCGAGTTCTCGTTCCCTCCTCCTCTAACTGTCTTCCCACTGTCACGTTACAGTTTCTTCCATCAGTTGGTTCTCTTTCTCGAGAGCGGCTTGACTACTGTCAGTTTACAGTTTCTTCCATCAGTTGGTTCTCCTTCTTGAGAGTGGCTTGACTGCTGGCAGTCTATCATTTCTTCCTTCTTTCCTCCTCTATCTCCGCTCTGACTCTATTCTCCTTCTCGACCCTTTATCAAGACTCAATTGCGTTCACGTGTCCACCTCCGCCTTTTGGCTCACTGCCTAGAACCTTCTGTTTACAGTTTCGTAAGGTGACACCCAAATTGGTTTCTGCTGGATCTTACCAACGGTCCCAGCCTTAATTTACTCGGCTTACTTCAGCACATTATACATTAACATTTATAGCCCGTTTCCACCGATTCTAACATGGGTAAAGAAAAACTTTCTGGTGTCTGCCATTGAATTGTCAACTCTGAACCTGCATCCTCTTGTTCTACTCTCTTGGTGCATCCTAACATGTTGATCCCGGGTTTATTCAATCCCATTTAAAAACGTATACTCTCTGAAAGGTCCCTTCTAACTTGTGTTCTCCCAAACTTGTCTAATCATTGCTAACAGCTCATGCTTTTCACACTGGGGATCAGCGTCGGTGCTCTCCTCTGCACTTCTTCTAGGGCCCACTCCCATCATATTGATCAGACTAGATACAGGGCTGTAGATACAGCCTGATTAGAGCACTGTATAACTCGAGTAGCTTGACTTCCAACGATGTAAACTCGATTGATTTAGCTCTCATTTGTTTCATTTCTGAACCTGATACTGTGCCACTGTTGCAATGGATTGGTGAATTTTGGATTTGGAGATAATAATAATCCTTTCATTTAATATAGTAACTTTCAGAAGAGGTGAAAAGTGCGATATCAAGTGCAACTTATTAATATTCTCACTTTGTTGAGATGTCTCAAAGGGCTTCACAGAATATACTATAAAGTTAATTAATTGACTGTATTTTTTGTGGGTGAAACACGGCAGCCAATTGCGCACAGCAGTGTCCCACAAGTCATAGATAGAAATGACCAATATATATATACATTTTTAGGAATTATTATCAGGCGTGTGGAGTAAGGAGACTTTACCAAGGTGTCGCCCTGGATGGAATTGAACCCAGGTCTCTTGCTTGCAAGGCAAGTACTCCAACAACTGAGCTACAGGACTCCATAACATGCTGGTCTGGAACATCTCCTCATTCCAGATGTGTATAGGCCATGCAGTGACCACGGAGACTAATTTTAGCTGCTGCAATGTGGGCCTTTATGGTAATAGACAGCCTGGGCAGAGCCCTGGAAGCAAGCCAGAGACTGGAAGTGCTTGTGAGGCTGCCAGTGTAGGGAGCATAACTCATCTACTGGTTCAGATTGTTTCCCTTTATAAGGAGCTTCGGTTCAGCTACAATCTTCCTCGCATTAATTCACTTGGTAGGTCTCTCTCTCCTGGGTCAGAGAGCTATGGGTTCAGGCTCCACATCAAGCCTTGATGTCACAGGCTGGGCTGATGCCCCATCACAGCACTGGGGGATGTGACTTGGTAGCCTGGGTCCCATCTGTACCCTTTTCAGGTGGATATTAAAGATCCTGCCACAATCATTGGAAAAGAGAAGGGAGTTTCTCACTAGGAGTTTAAGCCTGCTTCTCATCATTGGTGTGTGTCCCTACTCACAGACCATAAACCTCTCCATGTCCACTGTCACCGTTCCCACTACTTAAATATGGCCATCGTCACACTTATCCTTAAAAAACCCTCACTGGACCGATCCCTGCTCTCAAATCGCCAAGCTCCCTTTCCTCTCCAAAGTCCAGGAACAAGATGTTGCATCCTAGCTTTGCTCCTTCCTCTCCCGCGAACCCCTCTAATTGGGTTAGAAGGTTCACGAACTCCCTTCTAAATGGGTTTCCATGCTGAACACAGCACAGAAATAGCTTGATCAAAGTGACAAAATACATTTTGTCCATCTGTGACCAGAGCTCCCTCTGCCTCCCTGTCCTCCTTCAAATCTCTGTTGCCTTCGATACCATTAACCATTCCATCCTCCTCCACCTCTTCTTCTCTCACTACATGGTTCAGATCCTACCTCTCACACTGTCTCCGCTTTATCTCAACAAACAGCTTCTCCTGTAACCCCCACCTTCAATTTGATCTAATTATCTCTAAAGTCTCTACCTAACATCCTCCCCTTTACACAATCAGTGTAGAGTCCTGTAGCTCAGTGGTTAGAGCACTCGCCGCACAAGCATAAGACCTGTGTTCAAATCCAGGCAGATCAGGGCGAAACCTTTGGCAAGTTTCCTTACTCCACACGCCTAATAATAATCCCTCCAAAAACACAAACAATATTAAAATTGGTCATTTCAATCCACGTCCACAACAACAACAATTTACATTTATAGAGCGCCTTTCACGTCGGGAGGACGTCCCAAGGCGCTGCACAAATATTCAGTCAATTCACTTTACAGTATATTCTGCGAAGTGCTTTGAGGCATTGATAAGATGTGAAAAGCGCTATATCAAATGCAAGGATTATTATTATTAATCAAGCTATTTATTAAATGAGTCCCCATATTCCCTTCTCAACCCCCCCCCCCCTGATTAACCCAGTTTCAGCTATTGATGCTATTCCTCAATGTTACTAAATGCTTAATATCCTATTTACCATCTTACATGCATTTAGAAGGGCCCTTTTTGAGATGTCTCTTTTCAAGGGAAAACTCTACTGATTCATTGGAGTGGATAAACTCTACTGGTTTATCTACTGATTCATTTCCCCTCTAACAGTCTTGTTGATTTTATCTGCACTGCAACCTATTCCAATCTACTCTCAAATCTCAGCCATGCTTTTATCCCTCAGCTGCAAGACTGTGTTGCAACTGACTCCCCACAGATTGGGAGTCAAGATATGCCTTCTGATATCCCAGGAGTTACTGTGGCTGGCAATCATTCTTCCAACCTAGAAGTTAGTAAGTCCCTGTATGTACTAACTGTGAACTTTGTATGCTTAATGGTTTGATAAGAGATTACGATGGCAACGCCTCGCATTCTAACATGTTTTAGTTGCATGCTGCCATTCTGCTTCTCAAACTACAAGTGCAGCTGGACTAACTGAGTCCTCCACAGAGAGTGGACTTGATGCTGACAATCCATTGCCAATCACATCACATTGTAGTCAGTTCTTCGATTCGTGGATGGTACAGCTGACAACCATGTCATTTGGTTCACCCATACTCTGCATATCCTGGATCAGTGGTTCCCAACTTTGGGTCCCAACCTAAATCAGGGTCGCGGGGGTCCTCAGTAGGGTCGCGAAGGGTCATCAGAATTTATTTTTCTTCCTTTTTTTATTGTTGAAAATGTTTTTTAACACTAAAAAAATGTGACACCGCCGACCAATTTGTATAAAGAGCGTACTTACGAGTTGCAGCTGAGTCCACAAAACAGACGAAGATAACATTTTGGCTGAGCTGAGCTTCAGTCGCGATATCACCCCCTAATGGTGGGAGGACTGCTTGGAGGCTAATTTGGGTCGCATCAAAAAAGGTTTGGGTTACGAGGACCTGCTGATGATTACTTCATTAACCTCTCCCTATCTAAAGCACCATTTTCACCTCTTTAAAAAGGACACTGACACCACTCCATTCTTAAAAACCCTCCCTGGACCAATTTCTGCCCTGAAATTACCACTCCCTTTTCTCTCCAAGGTCCTAGTAATGAGTTGTTCCTTCCCCCTCATAGCAGAGAAACAGCTCTGGTCAAAGTGAGAACTGATATTCTGCCCATCTATAACCAGGGCCCCCTCTGCCTCCTAGTCCTCTTTAACCTCTCTCCTGCCATCGACACAGTCGACCACTCAATCCTCGTCCACCGCCTCTCCTCTCACCTCAATCTTCATGATTCTGTCTTGAATGCTTCAGTTCATGCCTCTCACACTGTCTCCACTTCATCTCCACAAACAGTTTCTCCTCTATCCCCCGCACAGTCTCGTGCAGTGTTCCTCAGGAATCATTCTCTGCTCCTCTTCAACATCTACATGCTCCCCCTTGGTGACATCATCCTCAGACATGGATTCGACCTCCACATGTACACAGATGACAGATGACACCCAACATTATCTCTCCGGCTCCACCCATGACTCCAGGAACACTATTAGCTTGACAGAATGTCTGTCAGACATCAAATGCTGGATGAAAGCTAACTTTCTTCAGCTGAACATCAACAAGAACCGGGGCCCTCTGAGGCTCCTGTCAACTCCTCTACATGTTGGGTGCTGACAGCATCACCATCCATGGATGCACACTTCATTTCACTCAGCCAGTTCGGAATCTTGACATCTTGTTTGACCCTCAACTACCTTTTCTACCCCACTTCCGTGCCATGATGTGCTCTGCCTTCCCCCAACATTACCCGGCTCCACCACTATCTCACACAGCAGGCCGCCTACACATTCATAACATCCAGGCTTGACTATGTGAACTCCCTGGGCTCCAGCATCCTGGCTGATCATCCAGAACTCTGCAGCCTGTGCCCGCTCCTGCATCAGCCTCCGTGATCCTGTTAACCCACACCCCACTCCACTGGCTTCCCACCACAGAGGAAACAAAGCTCTCCATGGTCTCGCTCCCTCTGTCTCTGCGATCTCCTAACTCCACCCCCCCAAACTGCCCACTCTCTCCGCTCCGGCCCGCTTCATGTCCCCCCGCCTCGCCCGCTCCACCGGCCGGGGCTTCAGCCCCTGTGCCACCACTCTCTGGAAATCCACTCCAAATTGCAGTCCCTCTGCCTCACCCATCCTTCAAGACCCAACACAAGCCCCACCTCTTTGACAGGTGTTTCGATCAACCTTCTTCCCCTCCCCAATCCCTGCCCCCCCCCCCCCCACCCCCCAGCTCATGTCCGGAACACTGTCAGTCCAACGCCTTGGGACATCCTCCTGACAATGAAAGCTATACACATGTCATTTTGTTGTTGCTAAATATGATACCAGTCCTCACACACCTCAACCGCCCTCCCGAATCCTCCCCTCCCGCCGCTGCGTGTCTGTCCGTCTGTTGGTGAGAGGCTCGCACGATAACGTGCTGACGCCAGCAGTGGGTGCGGCATTGAGTGCGGGAGGGGGGGTGTCGGTATTGGGTAAGCGCGAGCCTCGCCCCCACCGCTAGCCCGGGGTTGGAGGCGTGGCCGTGTGGAGGCGAGGAGGCGCGCCTGCGCCCTGAACCCCCTCCTCTGGCCGGGCTGTGAGGTGAGGCAGCGCGCGCCGCGTGAGCTCCAACTCCAACCGCCGCAGCCGGTGGTGAGTGAGGCGGGCGCGGCGGCTATGGCGGCGAGAGGGAGGGAGAGAGAAAGGGAGGGAGAAAGGGAGGGGAGTGGGAGAGAAAGATAGGAGACGAGCGACGACCGTTCCGGTTTTGTTGTCGATGCGCGGTTGGCCGCTGTGAAGCGAGGCCGGGCCGGGCCGCGCGCGGGGGGAGGGGCGGGGGGAAGTGGGAGGGTGGTCGTGATGGTTGGTTTGAATTTATTTAGGCCTCGGACCGTTATTTTTTACTCCCTCCCGCTCTCTCCTTTCACCTTCCCCTCGATTAAGAAACTCCTCAGCACGTTGCTGGCTTTAATGTTGGCCTGGCGTGCGGCCTGAGGTGGCGATAGGCTGGGCCATGGGGTGTGGGGACGGAGGGAGGAAGGAAGAAGGCCTTTATGGTGGGTTGGGAGGGGGGAGAGAGGAAACAGTCGGCTTCAGGTGTAGGCCTTGGCCAGAACCCGAGCCTCGAGTGCCCGGGCAGGAGGGAGCAGGGAATGAATGGGTGGGTGTCGCCTTTTTTTAAATAACTGAGCCCGCGGCTTGAGGTCGGGCGGCCTGGCCTGACTGCCCCAGGGTTAGCGAGATGGGAGTCACGGTCTGTTGCTCTCCACTTCCCCTCGATGTCTCGGACGGCTGTAACTTTGCCGACGAGGAGGCGGCGGCGGCGCCCAGCCTAGGCCGCAGGCTCCGGGAGGGATCAGCGTGATGGAGCAAATCGGGTGGCCGGCTACTTCCGGGGCAGGGGTCACCGCATGCGGCAGTGTGGCTGCTGCGCATGTGCGGGCGGCAGGGGTGGTGTGGGGGGGTCCCTCTTTGTAACTGTTCACCATGGATGGAGGCGCCATAGCAGAGTTCTGGGATACTACAGCCCAGAGAACTCACAATCGTGTGTGCCAGGGCGCTCTTTGATCACTTCCACCTCCCCCCCACCCTTCTAGATTTTACATTTGGAATTGTTCCTCCCGATTCCTTTTTAAAAGCTACCTCAATGCGTTCCATGCCCTGTGATGTACGCAGTCTGTTTTTTAAACAAAAAATTAATTCCACCTTTTTTTCTTACCCCCTCCCTTAACCTTACCCTCAACTTAAAAAGTCACTGCATTTTAAGAGGCAGGGCGTGAAGAAAGAGCGACAGACAGCACAACTCGCAGGAGGTTTTGCTTTTTTCCTCCTTTCCCCCCCCCCCCCCCCCCACCACCATCACAGCTCCATCTCTGCCAGCAGTGCTGCTCCTCTCCGACCGAAAAGTATGTATACGTATATATGTGTCTGCCGCTTTATGTAAACATATTGTTTGAAAATGTTATATGGATATATATATATGTGGCGTGAAAGAAGCGAGGATGAATGTTGTGCACACGCAAAGGAAGGGCCAATGGAGAGCTCTTGCTGAGAATTGCCACAGTCATATTGTATTGAGTGTTCTGTGGTAAAATTCAGCATTCCACCTTAGGTAGTGGGTTGCATTCATTGAGTTCCATGGCTTCTCTAACCCCCTCCCATGGAAAATGTGTCAGGTTTGGGCTCGGCTGGATTGTGCTGTCCAATGTCGCTGAAACTCACGATTTGCAGAATGGCCACTTGGGGCTGATGTTCTGTCCGATGAGTTGCTGGATTAGAAATTAGGAGAGTAGGGAGTGCTGTAGTTCTGTTTTCTCTCGGATTGAGTTAAATCCCCTTGAGTTCAAGCGTTTTTTGAAAAAAAAATTAACAGTAAGGCTGTGGTAAATGTTTGCACTTTTACAGATTCATATTCTATGTCAAATTTGACATGATTAATGCATTTGGGTTGTTGTCTGTCGATTGTATTTTGCCTCCCTTAAAACACCTTTAAAAAAAACTGTTGTATAAATACATTGGTAGTATGAACCTTGTAGTTACATGAGATATTTTCAGGGTACGGGTGAAATAATTGCTTATTAAGAAAGTATATTTTTCCTCTTTCAGTGTCTAGTAAAACATCAGCGTTGAATCAAATGGACGTCCTTGATTTGGATTTCAATACGGGGGATGCTGGGGCGTCTGCCACCTTCCCGACGCAGTGCTCCTCACTGCGTAAAAATGGATTTGTGGTCCTCAAGGGGCGTCCCTGCAAGATAGTTGAGATGTCAACCTCCAAGACTGGGAAACACGGCCATGCCAAGGTACAGTATAGAGTACTAAGCTTAACAACCTTATTAAGATCTTCAGGGTTTTTTCAATTGTTTATAGAGAATTTTTTTAAAAAAAATATGCAGTTTTTCTCCTATCAAGTTCCATATTTTACTGTGAACTATTTTTATTATTTGAATGGCTTCTGAATTTCTTTCAATACAAGACCAGGTGCATTGATTGCATGGCCTGCTTTTTGTATATGCTGATGCATTGTGGCATTGTTCCACGTGTGTAGCTTTTTGATTTGGCATATACATGTAGCAGCTTGCATTGCTGTGTTTACAGGCAGACAGGTTTTATTGCTGCTGTGATGGTAGCAAGTTGTGATATAGTTCTTTTATGGCACCAATTCATGCTTTGAAAGCAGTGCTTTTTTTATTATGGGTGTGTTTGTAAAATAATCATGAAAGTTTATAAATTGTGTGCTGATAAATTTAGCACTTCCCACACTGGTGTATAAATGTACAAAGTCTGGAAAGCTCTTGTGAAGTTGGCTGTCGTTGATACTTTCCCTGTGAAACAAACCTGACAGAGGCTGGAGTTCCTTGTTGGAGTTTGCTTTAAGAAGTTGTTCGCTAATGAACAGTGTTTTTCAGTAAATATAATTTGTGTTGTGTGCAAAATAACATGCACAAGAAACTGGAATTGGCTCCCAATCTTGTGGAGACATTTAAATATTTGAAAGAAATTAGTGAAGCTTGTGGTGAGTAGATATTTTCTCATGACCCCATTTGAGAATTGCTGGCATCTCCTGGTAACCCCTGCTCACTCGCAGTGCTGCAAACCTTTTAATCTAGAATTCCTCTGCTTTGATGTGCAGGCAAGTAGACACTGGCTTTTGGCACAAGACTGAGTGCATCAATACTTGCATCCCTTGAGGAAGGGCAGCCTTCAAATTTTCATGCACAGCAGAATGTTCTGATTACATTTGCTGAAGTATTTGAGCTGTTGTGCAGTTTTTGCATTATGCTGAGTATTTGTGGTTGTGTATTGACAGGTTCATTTGGTTGGTATTGATATATTCACTGGCAAGAAATATGAAGATATCTGTCCTTCCACCCACAACATGGATGTTCCTAACATCAAGAGATGCGATTACCAGGTAAGTCTTGTGTTCAGTTGCTGTGATTCATTCACAGGAAGTTCCCATGTGGGTATCCTCTTCGTGCATCTTGTATCGTCATATTAAATATCAATTGAAAACTGGCTGTAGATCTATTCCCTTTTTAAAATGGGAATTAAAAAAATTAAATGATACTTAATTTGAATGTATGTTAATAATTGCTCATGCATTTCATATAGCTCTGCATCACGTCTTGAAGGCATCACGTCTTGAAGGCATCTCAAAACCTTCACAGAATATACTGTGACTTACACACAGCAGTGCTCCACAAACAGTTGTGGATTGAGCAACCAAATTATTATTATTTTTTGACAGAATTATTAACCCTAAAAGTGATCTGTCGATTGACTAATTTTAAATAATATAATATTTTGAAGAGATGCTTTGCACTCATAAGGTGCAGTAGAATCTTATTAGATATGGTATTTAGTATCTAATGGTGCATTGTGTACAATCTGGAATCTCTGTATGATATACAGGCTGCATTACTTCTGGTTGGCTGCCATGTTGTATACTGTTCCAATATCAATAGTGTCTTGCATATAATTGTGAGTGGATTGTTTTTCTGTACAGTGAAGAATAAAAACAATGTCAGTGAATATTTACTTTACTAACTATTTGATCTAATCTGAATTTACCACTTTTCTAAACTAAATGGACTGCTTCACGTCTGCTCTATTCCGCTGTATTGCTGTATTCCTTCATACTGATGTGTTCAATTATGCCATTATTTCTTCCAATGCTGGCTGAGCATTTTATATCAATGGAGGTGTAGGCGGTTTAGATTGCTTTCAACAACAAATTGCATTTATTTTGCACCTTTCATGTTGGGAGGATGTCCCATTGTGCTTCCAAAAGTATTTTGTAAATGGTACGGTTGTTGCCCCCAATTAGTACAAGTCTGACTGACAAATTATCGAAACCACCAATTAAAGGAATCAATTGGGTGTGTTGTGAGCAAAGTGCATGAGAAGATTGGAGAAGAGAGAGACTGCATAGCAGCAGGATGGGAGAAAAGTAAAAGGGATTCACACATTCTAGGTGTAATGCACCTGTAATAGCAATCCTTATTACCAAACATCAAGAACTTAAAGGGATGAGCAGGCAAAATATTGTTCTCTAATTGTTTAAACTATGTGGCACTTTTGCCATTGTATGAGTTCTATTCAATAACTGCACCATGAAAAGGATTTTAACTAGACTTGTGTGTAGTGTGAATTGCTGAATCAGCAGTGAGTCACACAAGTTAGAACTTTGAACAGTGTTTATAGTATAAGCTTTCAGAATTAGTTATGGGCAGGGTGTATGACAAAATGTTTAACCTAATTTACACATTTCAGCTTCAAGGAACTCAGTTATTAGTCAATTGATGGATTGATTACTGGGATAATAATACCTCCCCAAAAAAGGAAAGAATATTATTCACTCAATTCATGACTGTGCAGCACTGATGCGCAAATGGCTATTGCGTTTCGTCCACAAAATATACAAATCTTTTGAACTTTACAATATATTCTGTGAGGTATTTTGAGACATTTCAATGTAATTATAAGGCACTAAGTCAAATCCAAATATTAAAAATAATAATCAAACCTAGCATTTGATATAGTGCTTTACACGTCTTCTAGATGTCTCTAAAGTGCTCCACAGAATGTACTCTAAAGTGAATTGCCTTTATTTGTGGGGGAAACGCGGCAGCCAATTGCATATAGTGGTTTCCCATAGACAATCGTGGATTGAAATGGACAATTTATTATTGTTTTTTTCAATGGATTATTATCAGGCTTGTGGAGTAAGGAAACTGCCGAAGGTTTCAGCCTGCCTGTCCTCTACCGCTCAAAACTTTGTGACCCTATCCTCCCCTTCATCCAGAGGATCCAATTCAAGATCCTGGTACTCACATTCAAAGCACTCTACGGCCTTGCAACACCCTACATCTGCAACCTCCTAACCCCCTACCAACCTGCCTGCCTGCCTGCCTGCCTCCTCCGCTCAACATGCTCCGGCCTGCTTCATATCCCCTGCTCCGCCCGCCCCACCATTGGCGGGCGAGCCTTTAGCCACTCTGCCCTCAACATCTGAATCCTGCTGTCCTCCTCCGCCTCACCCCCTCCCTGGCCGCTTTCCAGGTCCCACCTCAAGACCCTGCTCTTCGCCAGTCCAATCGGTCACTCCAAACCCCCCCCACACTTTCCCTCGACCCTCCCTGGCTGCAGCTCAGGTCTAAAACAATGACTGTTCAGCGTCCTAGGACGTCCTCTTGATGTGAAAGGCGCTATACAAGTATAAATTTAGTTTATGTTGTTGTTGCCTGGAATCGATCCCAGCTTGCAAGACGAGTGCTGTTAACTGTTGAGCCTCAGAACTCCACAATTGTTAAGGCTATCAAATTGCTGAATTTTAGATTTGTGCACAGTGTTGTCAGCTTTGTGTGTCATTAAAGCCTGGTGGTCAATTGTTTAACAGTGAACCATCCCTTGAAAACTCCTAGGTGTCCATCAATCCATCTGCACTTTCCGAGGGTAATGGGGAGTGTGCGTAGCTGGTATTAATTCATCAGCATTTGTAGGAATTATCAAATTCCCCCATCCTGATATTCCCACGCTTTGATGCTGCTATGGGAGAGGATAGCCTTTTCTGTGTATTTTAATGCTCCCTAAATGAATTAATTATTAAACTGAATAATCCCAATAATGAAGCCAAGGAAGTAATCTGTCTTGATTTCCATGTTAAATAATCTTTGCATTTTTTACAGCGCCTTATATCTTCGAGATGTCCCAAAGTGCTTTACTGTAAAGTACTATTCTATCCAATACTATTACTGTACAGAAAATACTGTAAAGTGAATTGGCTGTATATTTTGTGGTCAAAACTCGTTTAAATCATGCAAATTGTGTCCAATTTTGGGAAATGTATGCAGCGTGGGTCCTACATATTTCTATCCTTTGCTCTTACTTATACATCCCTGCCTGGGGCCATAGGTCGGTAACTGACCGATCGATCCCATCTTAGATCCTATCCAGCAATCATTGGAAGCAGATTTTTTTTTCTCATTTGCAAACAAGTAACATAATGTGCCAGTAATTACACTTGAATCTGGTTTAGTGGAGTTTTAAGCCGGAGTGCACCCATGTAACCTCAAATAAATTTGCTACACAGTATAAAGTGAGGTAGATGCCTAGAATTGTGCTAAATAAATTCAGTGCAAAAAGATTTGACAGTACTTAGGCATAGCTGTAGACTGAATACCGTTTCTTTAAAGTGCAGTTTTCACATTTGCAATGAATAATAGTAATAATCTTTACGTTTAATGTTTTCTAAAATCGGTCAGAAAGGATATATTTCAACAGACAGCAAAATAAGTGCCATTATTTTCTTGGATAGCGAAGCGCTCTGAGATGCCATTCGGCATGGAGGGCGCTATACAAATCCAAGTTGTTGTTGTTGATATTGAAGTACTATTTGAAAAGAGAGGGGAGTTTCTGGCCAACAATTCCCCAAATAAAATTGGTCACTTGCTCCTTGGCTGTGGGACGTTTTACTGAAGAATAGTCTGTGAAGCACTTTGAGATGACTCGATGACATAACAACCAAATTACACTTGTATAGTGCATTTCACGTCATAAACTGCTTATCAAATGTAAGGATTATTATTTCCAGCTAGGTATAGAATGTGGTAATTATCAAAATGCTGGTATTTTTTAATCAATTCAAAGCAGTAATTTTGACTGTCTCAATATTGATCTTAATGTCCACAGTTGCTAGTTGAACTATGGGTTTCAAATACTTAAGGCATTAGTAGCTTTCTAACAGAACAATCTTGTTCTGTTTTAAAACTGCCTGTAAAAGTTCCCAAAATTTTAATGGCGGTTGCTTTGTTTGCTGTATGTGATTGAACCGTGCTTATTAAAATCAAGGCCATGCTCTCTGTATTGAATTTGAAATACAGAGGGTTGCTGGACTTGAGATATCCCTTCGAGTATCTTGTATGTATTGCTTTGCTCAATTCCTATATTCTTGTAGATGCGTATAGTTCCATTAAATTGATCTGGATATGGAGAGCACTGGTACATTCACATATCTTGCTTATGTTTAAATTGCTATGTAGAATAAAGTCTAGAACTAAAGTAATGGGGTGGTTTTATGATTTTAGAAATGATTTGTGTAGTTAGGTGGGAGGTGACTAAGCATGGTTGAAGTGGAAATGGGGAAAGGGTGCAAGATGAGGGGACTGAGGGAGAGAGTTTCACAGCTTTGTGGTATTGTGGCTGAAGTACAGCTGCCGATGGTTGGATGGAGGGCACAACTAGGAGGCCGCTGCCAGCTGAGCAGAGCTAACAGTGTAGGGAGAGCGCAGGATGTGGGGGAGCAAGGTGTAAAGGAATTTAAATACAATAGTGAGAATCTTGAAATCAATCCACTCTGTGATAGGAGGGAATGGAGTCTGAACAAGGCCTGGGGTAATGGAGATACAGAGTTTAGTGTGGATGAGAATGCGGGTGGCGGAAGGTTTAATTAGTTGAATTCTGTGAACAAGGGAGCATGGGAGGGCATTTGAGTAGTCGAGGTGGGAGGTGACAAAGGCATGGAGAGGAGTTTGGGCAGGTTTTGGAGTGTGGAATAGGTGGGGGCAGGCAATGTGGCGGGGGTGGATTAAAGTGGTCCAGATCAGATGTGGGGTACAACGATAGCTCGGTGTTGAATCTGACAACTAATTCTGCAATAAGTATTTTTGTTCAGCTAGAGTGACTTTGTTTTGCAGCTGATTGGGATCACAGATGGCTACCTCTCTCTGCTGATGGATAGCGGTGAAGTACGTGAGGATCTTAAGCTCCCAGAAGGTGAACTGGGAAAGGAAATAGAACAGAAATTCGAGGCTGGGGAAGAGCTTCTGGTAAGCGACTGTGTAAAGGTGGCCGAAACCAATCGCTATACTTGAGTCTTCAAAGCAAACTGAGAATTCCATGCAGCCCCCATCCCCTGTGTAAATCCTAGAGATAAATTTTTGCAATGCGGTGCACACTCCCCTTGGGGAGTGTCCTGCTTATCTAATTCTGGAGGTGCAGGATGGCAAGAGCTAAGGCCTGGGAACCTCGGAGTGTGCATTGGGGTAACTACTGGAGTGTAACCAGCTAAAACCACATAGATTGCCTCTGTCTATCAAGATTTCCTGCTGTGTTGTCTAAGGTATCGTCTTTCAGGTTAAATGTTGAATCTAGGTCCTGTCTTCCTGTTCTTTGGGTAGATGTTAAAGATAAAATCTTGCAAGCTATATGTGTTGACTGTGGCAATATGTTTTACGTATTTATTATGGGATATACTCCCTCTTTGGTATATTCAAGAAGGATAGAACATGCTAGAACCCCGAGGAGGCTTGTGGGGTGGTTTGTCAGGGAGACTCATCTTCCTCTTCGACCCTGCCTGCAGTCATCTCTCCCCACGCCTGGCTAGGCACATGCACTGTCAGGCACACTGGGACACTGCCCTGAGAGGTGCTGTGTAAATGCAAGTTGTTGTTGGTCTTGGATTCTGACTGATGTTTTGTGTTTACCTAGATCTCCGTTGTGAGTGCCATGGGTGAAGAGACCGCTGTCGCCATCAAGGGAATGACCAAGTAACCGGGATCAAGACGCCAGACCTGACTGCTCAGGCCAAAACTATAGATCTTAATTGGGTTAATTGTAGCCAAAGTAACGGCCTTCACACCATGACCTCATTTCCTTAGAGTTTTTTTTCCAAGTAGCGCCGGCCGGACCTTCCTGACCAATCGACTGAGCAGCCGTCCCCGCAGGCTGATTGACATCAAACTTAATCACAGTTCTTGCTGATGCTCCGTATGAAAGATTGGATTCTAATGTTTCTCACTATTGGCCCTCTCTGTTAGTAGAACAGGTCTGTAGAGTGAACTCTTAAGAGCCATATAGCCTGTGATTGGTTGGTGCCCATCTGCCTTGCTTAGTGAGGGTTTCCGGCACAATACACCTAGTGGCCACATGCAACTAACTAACTGTATTACCTCTGTTATACTTCTGCCGGCTTTTGTTGGTATCTCATGTTGTAAAACTCAGCTAATACAATGTCAACGCTTGTCCTAGGCAGATAGGACTGGCATTTCCGAATGTCGTACAGGCACTCAAAACACAGTGCTGGTGTGAGATTGGGGCGTGTGGGGGACTGCAGGTGTTATGCTGCGAAATTTCACTCGAGGCCTTTGTCACCAGACTGATAAAAATATAATAAAAAAGAAAAATACAGTTCAGTTGCTTATTTCTTTTATTGTATTTATCATGCAATGGTATTAAAATGAGTGAAGAATTTCCCTGGAATTCATGTTCTTGTCTGTGTGAGGTATATCTTGTCTGGCCTTTGACAAATTAAATCAGACAAATTTGACTGTGGCACAATTTATTCTTGTTTGAGCACTTGTATCAGTCTTTGTAGACCTTTTTAATCTGTTAGCTGCATTGGTCACTGGCAGACTCATTTACCACTATTACTGGTCATGTGGCGGGTGTGGCTGTCGGTACTGATAGATCAGTGGATCTGTACAGGAGGAAAGCTTGCTTTTTGTTACTGAACTGCTTTGTTTTAAAATTTAAAATCAACTAGTGTTTTGCATATTGGCTGGCATTAAACATTCAATCCAAGACATAAGAAACTCTTAACTCTTTCAGGCGTTGCTTTGCCCCCCTTCCAAATACATTTAATTTACAAAGTGGTGAGGCTGTATTATTGGCTGCTTATAGCCTGTGGGCTTCTGAATTAATCACTATTTTAGGGGTTTACTTGCACTGACCAGTATGCAACTTGACTCATTTGTAAATCTGACAATGCGAGTTTTGTTTCTGAGACGCTTTCCACTGAAACATTGGAAATACTGAAAGCAAACATTGAAAGTGCTCAGAGTAATTCACGTGTGTGTGTATATATATATATATATATAAAGGGTGTGGAGTGATGGTGGTATTTTAGTTATGCTGCGAAAAAGCTTTGTTATAGGGTGGACACTGCATTGATTATGCTTCCTCGTAGTGCAAAAATTATTATTGGCTGGTTTGTTGGGAGGATGCCTTTACTGCTATGCAACAGGTGAGGGATAGGGCTCGTCGGGGAGGTTGGGGCAGTTTCTTGCCAAAGTGTCCTTTGAGCACTGTTGTGGGCGAGCACACTGTCCTTTCATTGCAGGCGTTTGGGTTACAGTCCAGCCCAAATTGATGGGATCAGAAGCTTTTCCATTGTTCTGTCCATTGCAGTTACCCCACACTTTCACACAGCACTTCAATCTAGTTCCCTAACAATGGGTATGGGCTTACAGCACAAAAACGTCAGAGTTCAGTAGTAAATTTGAAACCTTGCTCAGGGGTGGAAAGATATTTTCTTTGGGAACTGAAATTTTATAGGGTGTTGCAGAAAGGACTGCTCTATCCTGAGGGCAAAGCAGTGGGAAGTTTTACAGTTGACTTCTCTCACCTGGGAATGCTCCGGGTTTGGCAGGGAGTGCCCAAAAAGGGAAAACATTTCCTCAGGATTCACACATATGTACATCACCTTGAACACAACAAACATTTTTTGCTGCAAGTGGTTGCTGAAGGGATAGTGTGTGCCCTGTTGGTCTTGCTGTTTGGACGATGTTAATAAATATTGTAGTATGATGCTTCAGCGTGAATGAATTGTTGTGGAAGGACTGTTCATTATGGCTACCCCTAGGGCATATTGACCTGCAGATAAATGTACAATAAAATGATTGATTTCAAATCTGTTTGCCTGAAAATCCAGATTCCCATTAATGTGTTGTAGGGTATGGACTTTGTATACCACCGGGAGTTAAATCCTGTTTCTCTGTCTCTTACAGGCATCGTAGTTATGTGATTCAAACTCCCTCTCCACCCCGCACCCCCCCCTCCCCCACCCCCCTTTCCCCACGCTGTTGCGTTTAGTACATTGTGTAGAAAAGCATAACCATATCAATGAACATTTCTAATTTCACAGTAAAAATTTTGGGTTGTTGAAGGCTGTTTAAATTTGTTTTTTCCGTGTCGTCTTTTGAAATGGGAATTCATGCTCCCTGTGTATTGATTACTTGTGTTTGTGTGCCGCATTGGTTGAGCTAGCAATATTACTGGATTTATTTTTCACTTTTTAAGCGTAACGAAACCCGAAGCTAAAGTTATTCCAGAAACGTTTTTTTTAAAGTATTAAAGGAAACTTGAGTTGAACTGATTGCCTGTGATGCCATTTATAAAGGAACGATGCTAATATAGTATGAGTTTTGCACAAACCTGTAAACTCAAATTAAAATTTGTTCAGATAACTGCTGTCCTGACTAGTTCTCTCCTATTCCTTCGGTTTAATACCTACCATAATAATCCTTGGATTTGACATAGAGCTTTTTGTCTTCGAGACGTCTCAAAGCGCCTCACAGAATATACTGTAGAGTGAATTGACTTGTGGGTGAAACGCAGCAACCAATTACGCACTCAATACACGACAAACATTCGTGGATTGAGTGACCGACCCTATTTTTTAAACAAAAAAATGATTATTACCCCCACAGAAAAATGATCTGCCATCTGGATTCTTAGGTAAACAGGTGTCTGGAGTAAGCAAGCTTGCATAACATTTTGCCCTGCCTGGGAATCTAACCCAAGTCCTCTTGCTTGCGAGGCGAGTGCTCTAGCCATTACGTTGCAGACTTGCATGATATTCAGTAGCAAGCTTGGAAAAGTAAATTACCTGCATTTGCACCAACAACAATTACAACTTATATTGCGCCCTTCACGCTGGGTGATGTCTCAGAGCTCTCAACAGTGGTGGAGCCCGATTTTGAGCTGCGTGGGGTGGGGGGTAATGGGGGGCTGGCCTTAAGCAGGGTTGAAGAGGAAGGGTTTCAAGCTGGATGTGAGGAGAGGTCACAAGGCAGAGGGATTGAATGAAAGTGTTCCTGAGTTTGGGGGTGCAGAGAACAGAAAGCATGACTTCAGATGGTGTGGTGGAGGGATGAGCAAGAGCCGGTGCCAGTTGAGCGGAGGTTCTGTTTGGTGGTTTGGGGGGATGAGGAAGTCAGATAGCTGCCAGTGAGTGGGTGGATTTTAACACTCGTGTGAGGATCTTGAAGCCGATCCTTTTGGTGATGGGGATCTAGTGGAGCCTGGCCAGAACTGGTGAGATCAGCTGGATCTTTTGGCTGGTGGTGCTGGGGAAACCATTGAGTGTGTTGGTGTAATCCAAGCTGGAGGTGCCAAATGCATGTATAAGGGTTTTGGCTGCACTTGTGATAAGGTTCGGTCAGAGGCGAACAATGTGGCAGAGATGGAAGAAGGCGCTGCTAGTCAGCGACTGGATGTGGGTGAGGAAGGAGAGCTGGGGTTCCAACTGGATGCCTAGATGGCGCATTGGTTTGGTGAGTGAACAGAGTTCAGGGAGTTTGAGGACCACAGGAGTGAAGGTGTTGATGGGATCCAAGAAGTATGTCTTCCGTCTTGGCCATGTTCAGCTGCAGAAAGTTTATTTACACTCATCTAGGCCATGATGTTTATGGGATACTGCTGTGTGAAATTGGCTGCCTTGTTTCGCCTACAAATATACAGTCAATTCACTTTATATTATTCATATTACAGTATATTTTGTGAAGAGCTTTGAAACGTCTAGAAGACGTGAAAAGCGCTGTATCAAATACAAGGATTATTATTGTTATATTATGTCTGCCAGACAAGCTGATAGAATATCGGGGGATGTGAACTTGCTACTGGAGGAGGCAAAATAGGGGGCCATGGATGGAGCACTGGGGTACCCCGCAGGTGACTAGGCAGGGGCACGAGGAGAAATAATTTGCTGAGATGAAATGGAAGCAGTTGATTAAGCAGGACGTGAACCATGCGCGTGAGGTCCCACTAGGGTAGATGATGGAGAAGTGGAGGAGGATGGTGTGATCGACTGTGTTGAACGCAACAGCGAGATTCAGGATGACGAGGAGGCAGAGGGAGCCCTGGTGACCTATTGAGAGAATATTGTTTGTAACTGACAAGCACTGTCTCTTTGCTATGTACAGTCAGGTTGAAAACTTGACTGCAGGAGCTGGAAGAGGGAATTGAGGGAGAGGTGTGACCTGCAACAATGTATTCCACAACTTTGGTGAGGAAGGGTATGTTAGAGATGAATGGTAGTGTGAGAGACTAGAGGGACCGAGGGTGGGTTTTTGAGCAGGGATGTGATGACAGCGGTTTCCAGGGGGAGTGGAACAGCCTGAGGAGATACTGGTTGACCATGTCGGCCAGCGGTGGGGAGAGGAGACGACCAGCAGCTGGGTGGGGAGGGGCTCGAGGCAGCCAGTGGTAATCTTCAGCGGGGTGATTGTGGTTCAGAAGGATGAGGGAGAAAGCAGGACAAGGAGGCAGTGCGAATGGTCTCCATGGGATGGAAAGGGACGGGGGATGGGAGCACATGCAGTCAAGCGGTTCTTTTCAATTTTGAGGCAAAGAAATCTGGGACCTCTTCACACTTGGCGTCTGATGTAAAGATAGAGGGAGTTTGAGAGGGTCCACGGAGAATGTAGTGGCAATGTGTCTTTCCATTGTTGTTTGCCTCCAAAATGGCCTGTGAAAGGGAAAGGCGGCAGGTGCGGAGGAGCTCGAACCACAGCTGGTGGTGAATTATGAGGCTGGATTTCTGCCATGTGCACTCCCAAGCGTCCGAGTTTGAGATTTGAGTGAGTGGATATGACTGGTATACCAGGGGGAGTGGGGGAGTTTGGAAACGACCCTGGATTTCAGGGGAGCCATCAAAGCTGAGCAGTGTGTTTCACAATTTGGCTTAAATTTGTTGTCGTTGTAGTGATTGGCAGCCAGCCTGTGAATTGATCCAGATATTATCTACCCAGCTATATCCATTTTTGATATTTTCAGTTACAAGGACAGCATGTTGTTGATTTCACAATCAAAAATGTTTGAAGCATGATTTGGACAAAGCACATTTGTTTGCTGTTACGTTGAGATCTTAAAATCTGAAACAAGATATTGGATGCTGCCATTTGCTATTTGTAAGATGGGAATAATCATTTACATTTAGCAGAGCACTTTTCATATTGGGTGGCACGTCTCAAAGTGCTTTACAGCATGTACTGTAAAGTTCAATGACTGTTTTGTAGGTGCAATGCCCACAAAATACGCTTGAATGTGTTTTATTTATCCACCCTAACCCTTAAAATTAAATTATACTGTCTTTCAGTTTCCCTGCTCGCTAATAAGGAGACTGCTGTGTGTTTAAACAATGGTCTTATTACAATAACCACTTACTATATTAAAAACAGTTTTCAGTTGGGTTTACACCCATAAGTCAAGGATTTGAATCTGAGCTGGTCCCAAACACCAGCTCGGATTCAAATCCTTGACTATCCAGCGCTTCGAGACGTTCTCCCGACATAAAAGGTGCTGTGTAAATGTAATATGCTGTAGAGCTTTGAGGCAAGTTGCTCTGTGAGCTAGAGGCCCAGTTGCTAATTTCAATGCACTATTTTTACCAAAGGGCAGACCACTAATTTAAGAAACCAAGTGTGGCAGGTATATTTAAACTCTGCAACCTTATTGGTGATAAAATGCTTGACCAGTGCTAGAGCAGTTATTAATATAGAGGAAAGGATTGCAAAGGCTGGGCCTACCATAGATGAAGGTATTCAAAATTCCAGCAAATTAAATTACATTTTTTAATAAAGTCTAATTTAAATGGCATATTGTGCAACACACTGTCATTCCTGAAATGTAACGACTGCTGTGTGAAGAAATAGCTGCTAAACGGCACAGGACAGAATATAATAAAAACTGAGCACAAGAACTGGCTGAACATTTGTTGATTAACTTGCAAAACTAGCTGCATCGTAGGGCATTTTTACTGGCAGCTGTTGGTTAATTAAGCCAAATTTTGCTTACATGTTTTCTGGTTTTAGTACATGATCAAGTCTCTGAGATGTCTCAAAGCGCTTCACAGAATATAGTAAGTAAGTAATCCTTAAGTTTATATAGCGCTTTCCACGTCTTATCGACGTCCCAAAGCGCTTCAGAGTTTGGGGAAGGAAAGTAGGAAAATTAACTGTATATTTGTGGACGAAACGCGGCAGCCAAATTGCGCACAGCAGTGTCCCACAAACAGTCAAGGATTGAGTGATCAAATTATTATTATTTTTGAAGGGAACCCCTAGAAGAGCGATATGTCAATTGACTAACAATCAGATTCCTATTTAGTGCTAGGCAATCTAAATATCCTGATCATGCTGATTTATATTTCCCTAATTTTCAGGTTGCTGTTCAGTTTCTTTTCTTTCTCCACATGCTGTTTTGACAATCCAGCGCCTTGGGACATGAGAGCCGCTATACAAATGTAATTTTGTTGTGCTTGCTAGATTTTATGCAATTACTTTTCACACACTATACCACTTTTAAGGCTTGATATTACACAGGCCTGAAAAGTCTGCAGGTTAAAAACAATGTTTATTCACGTATAGAAAATTAAAAATACCAATATAGTACAGGTGAGTCTTTGCAGACTTAATTGAAAATCCCCCTCTCCCCCCCCCCCCCCCCCCACAAGATTCGAAAGTGCTGCATAGCGTAGCACAGAGATACAGGCCAAAAGGTTACTGGGGGGATTGCTGAGAATTGCAGCAAATGTGATTTGAGCCCAGGCTGACAATATAATACTGTAATAATACTAATCCATGCACATTTCAAATCAGGTTTATTCCAGAAGCCTAGTTTAGATGAAACATTAGTGGATTTGACTGTCAGTGTAGACAGACAGTAAAAATGGCATGACATTATTCTATAGACAAAGAGAAATGCATCTCTGACAGACAATCCTCCAGATAAAATTGCTGTCGAGTTTCGCCCACGAATATATAGTCAATTCACTTTACAGCATATTCTGTGAAGCGCTTTGAGACTTCTAGAAGACGTAAAAAGATCCATATCAAATGCAAGGATTATTATTGCTCTTGTGTGTTAACATCTCTGGGACCTAAGTCATTGTTGGAAAGTTATGGAATCCTGTAGCTCAGTGGTTCGAGCACTTGCCTCACAGGTGAGAAACCGAGGTTTGATTCCATGCCAGGAAAAAAACACAGGCAAGTTTCCTTACTCCACATGAATGATAATAATCCCTCAAGAAAAATAACAATAAATTGGTCACTTAATACACGACTGTTGTGGGACACTGCTGTGCGCAATTGGCTGCTACGTTTCACCCACAACTGTACAGTCAATTCACTTTTTATTCTGTGAAGCACTTTGAGATGTCTCGATTTTATTATTTTAAAATAAAGTTGCTGTGTATAAATTGTCTCCTACAAAGACTCTCACTCTGCTCAATAGGAATTACCACCACCCCACGCCTCACCTATTCTCTCTAACTCCCACTGTGAGGAGATGCTGGATTTCTTCAAGTCCAAAATTGAGGGAATCTGTTTAGCTGCCTCTACCCTCCCATCTGCCAAGCCTTCCCCATCTCCCCCAACACTCCAACCCTTACCTATCCCTCCTTCCACACTTCCACACTTCTGCCTGTCTCCCCCTCCTCTGTCATTACCACCATATCTGCCATGAAGCTCACCACTTAATTCCTTGATCCCATCCCCATCTCTCTCCTTATCTCCCAGCTCCACCTCCTTGCCCCCCCTACTCTCTGACACCAACAATCTCTCCCTTTTATCTGGTACAGTTCTCACCCCTCTAAAAACAGTCAAAGTAATCCCCATCCTCAAGAAACCTTCACACTGGACGCATCCTTGCTCTCCAATTACCAGTCCATCTACAAACTACCCTTTCTTTCCAAGGTCTTTGAAAGAGTCATACCTATCAGCTTCGCTCTTTCCTCTCCTACTCCATGAGCCCCTCCAATCGGGAGCAGTTTCCGTTCTGTGCTGCTCACAGAACGGAAACTGCTCTGGTCAAAGTCAAAAATGACATCTTGTCCATCTGTGACAAGGGCTCCCTCTGCGTCCTTGTTCCTTCTGACACTTTAAACAGCAAGGACCACTCAATCCACCTCCACTGCCTGTCCTCTCACCTCAACCTTCAAGGTTCTGTTCTTGACTGGTTCAGGTCCTATCTCTCACACTGTCTCCACTTTATCTCTGTCAATGGTTTCCCTTCCAGACCTCACACTGTCTTGTGTGGCGTTCCTCACGGCTTTGTCCTTGGTCCCCTCTTCTACAACCTCTACATATCTTGGTGGCATCATCTGCAGACATGAGGTAAATTTCCATTCATACGCGGCTGATACCCAACTCCACCTCGCTGCCTCCACCCCCAATTCCAGGACTATTGGTGTTCTGACAGACATCAAGTCCTGGATGAGAAACAACTTTCTATAGCTGAACGACAGCAAAACCGAGGCCCTCCTGATTGGCTCAGGCCAGCACTTCTGCACCTCAGGCACTGGCAGCATTAGTATCCACGGATGCACACTCCACCTCACCAAGTTAATCAGGAACCTGTGTATCTTGTTTAACTCTGTGCTGTTTAACCCTTCTCCCCCATATCCGTGCCACGGCCAGCATTGCTTTCCATCACCTCCACAACATCGCCCATCTCCGTCACTGCCTCACTGCTGAGACCCTAACACAAACATTTGTCATGTCAAGGTTCGACTACGGCAACTCCCTCCTTGTCGGTCTCCCCAACTTTTTCCTCCACAAGCTGCGGATCATCCAAAACTCTGAAGCTTATGTCCTCTCCCACACTCTCGCCTGCTCAATTGGCTCCCCATCCCCTAAAGGATCGAATTCAAGACCCTCGTCCTCACTTTCAAGCCCCTCCATTGCCTTGCCCCTTCCTACCTCTCTGATCTGCTGACTCCCTACCAACCTGCCCGTCCCCTCGGTTCAGTGGGCTCCAGTCTGCTCCATGTCCCCCGCTCTGCTGCCGGCCGGGTTTCAGCCTCTCTACCCCCACACACCGGAACTCCATCCCACAGTCCCTTCGCCTCGCTTCCTCCCTTGCCTCGTCCAAGGCTGGTCTCGAGACCCTTCTTTTTCGATCGTGCCTCCTGCCAACCCCCTCCATCACTCTACCACCTCTCTCCCACCCCCACGCTCGGGTCCCTGCCCCTGACCGTTCAGCGCCTTGGGACGTCCTCCCGACGTGAAAGGCGGCTCAATAAATGCAATTGTGCTGTTGTATCTGATACAGAGGTTTAAAATGTCTGCGCCTGAGTGAGGCACATTATGAAATACATAGCACATGTAGGACAGTGCTGACTGCCATGTACTGTCACACCCACCCTCACCCACAGGGGGCGCTGGGGCTGCAGCCACGTGGCGGCCAGCGTCGCCGTCCTCGGCACGTGACTCCTGTCTGGCTTCTGGCGGGGCGTACTGATGACGTCAGCACCGAGCAAGTTATAAATGCCGTGGCCACGGGACGGAGCTTTCTCTTTGATACCCGGCGACAAGATGGCGGTGAGTGTCAGGGAAAGAGACGGTGTGAGAGGGAGGGAGAGAGTGTGTCAGTCTTTGAGGCGGAGGGAGAGAGAGTTTGTGTGTGGGGGAGAGACAGAGTGTGGGAGGGAGGGAGGGGGGGAGAGACAGAGTGTGGGAGGGAGGGAGGGAGGGGGGGAGAGACAGAGTGTGGGAGGGAGGGGGAAGTGAGGTGTGAGAGTTGGAGTTTGTGAGGGAGAGGGTGGGGACGGAGAGGGAGTGTGTGAGGGGGAGGGGGAGTGTGTGAGGGGGAGGGGGAGTGTGTGAGGGGGAGGGGGAGTGTGTGAGGGGTAGGGGGAGGGGGAGTGTGTGAGGGGGAGGGGGAGTGTGTGTGGGGGAGGGGGAGTGTGTGAGGGGTAGGGGGAGTGTGTGAGGGGTAGGGGGAGGGGGAGTGTGTGAGGGGGAGGGGGAGTGTGTGTGGGGGAGGGGGAGTGTGAGGGGGAGGGGGAGGGGGAGTGTGTGTGGGGGAGGGGGAGTGTGTGTGGGGGAGGGGGAGTGTGTGAGGGGGAGGGGGAGTGTGTGAGGGGGAGGGGGAGTGTGTGAGGGGGAGGGGGAGTGTGTCAGGGGAGGGAGAGAGATTGTGTGCAAGAGAGGGAGAGAGTGTGTATGGGAGAGGTGGGTGGGGGTTGTGAGTTGTGAGAGAGAGTGTCTGAGGGAGGGGGAGAGAGCGAGTGTGTGTCAGTGTGTGAGGAAGTGACACAGACATTGTGGGAGAGAGAGATAAGAGTGTGAGCCTGGGGAGGGAGGGAGGGAGAGAGTGTCAGTGTGGAGAGGAGGCTGCGAAAATGAGTGAGTGGTGAGTGAGGCGGAGCGTGAGTGAGTGAGTGACATAGTGAGTGGGAGGGGTGAGGGAGATTTGGTGGGTCTAAGTTAGAGAGACTCTAGGAGTGAGGATAAGGTGGTGGATTGCTGGGGTGAGGTCCTGACAAGGAGTGCGGTGACTAACCTATTCTTTCTGCAGAAGAAATCCATGGTCATGAAGAAGAAGGCAGCGAAGAAGGGGGTTTGGAAATTCACTCTCAACCTCTCCCACCCCGTCGAGGACGGCATCTTGGATTGCGGAAACTTTGTAAGTTTTTTTTTCCCCCCCTCCCGGATTGAAACATGATTTGCAAATATGCAGAGTTCACTGAGTCTCGAGTGATAGTGCTGTTATGGGTGGGTGGGGTGTGGAGGGGGGGTGGGTGTTGTTAAGTCGATTGGCAGATTGCTTTCCAGTGGTAATTTATCCGTTCAATAACATTTTTAAAATAATAAATAGGTCACTCAATCCAACACGTTTTGTGGGGGAAAACAAACGCGAAATACTGCAGGTTCTGGAAATCTGAAACAAAAACAGAAATCACTGGGAACACTCAGCGGGTCAGGCAGCATCTACGGAGAAAGGAAAGTGAGTCTTGTTTTGGGTCGATAACCCTTTGTGAGAAGGCAGGCAGGTTGTGATGAAGGGGTGTGGACCTGAAACGTTGACTCACTCACTCTTTTCTCCATCGATGCTACCTGACCTGTTGAATGTTCTTAGCCATTTCCCTTTTTGTGAGACACTGCTGTGTGCAATTGGCTGCTGCGTTTCGCCCACAAATATACAGTTATAATAATAATGTACTTTATATTATATTTCGTGAAGCGCTTTGGGATGTCTCAATGATGCAATAAGGCACTGTATCAAATATAAGGATTATTATTAAATGTGCTGGTGTGGTTAGGGTGCCAGTCCCTAATCGTGGCTAGGGTCCCCTTCCCTAGTATCCCAATGGTTGTGTTTTCCCGCGGGCCACAGGAGCAGTTCCTACGGGAGAGGGTGAAGGTCGGCGGGAAGACTGGTAACCTGAGCAACGTGGTTCAGATTGAACGCCTGAAGACGTGGATCACAGTCACCTCCACCAGACCCTTCTCGAAGAGGCAAGTGTCAGGTTGGGGAAGAGGAAGCAGCCAAGGCCTGGGGCCTGGTATAAACAGTCAGGGTGATGGTTCCTCTCGGTATGTCAGCAGGTTAACAGAGCTGTTACTCTGTTAGGTGTATACTATAGACTACCAAATAAGAGGAAGGAGATGTACGAGCAAATCTGCACGCAGATTTCAGAAAGATGTAAAACCAACAGTGTAGTGATAATGGAGGACTTTTAATTATCCTAACGTAGGCCGAAAATAACAGTGTAAAGGGCAAGCAGGGGAAAGGATTCCTGATAGGTGTACAGGAAAACTTTGTCGATCAGTATGTTTCCAGCCCAATGAGGAAGGAAGCAGTTCTGGGGAATTAAGTGGGGCAAGTGGAGCTGGTTTTAGAGAGTTGCTGGATTTCAGAATTTCGGATTATCAAGATTTTACTGTACCGTATATCTGCGCGTATAAGGCACACTTTTTTTCAGGTCGGAAGATCTCGAAAGTGGGGGGTGCGCCCTATACGCAGGTACAAGCAATTTTGAGCCTCGGAGATACAGTAAACAGGAGGGGCGGCCGGCGCGCTGTCAGCCGGGGTTTGGTCAGTGTCCGGCGGGGGTTGGGAGGAGCGGGTGATAGGGCTTCGGCCTCGGCCGCCCGGGCAGCGGCAGCAGCAGCGGACTTCAGTGCTGTGCTTAGTTTCTGCCGAACCCAGTCTCCCTGCCGCACTCCCTCCCTCCCTGCCTGCGTGCCGGCCTGCCTCTCTCCCTCTCTCTCTCCCAGGCTGCCGACCTGCCTCTCTCCCTCTCTCTCTCCCGGGCTGCCGGCCTGCCTCTCTCCCTCTCTCTCCCGGGCTGCCGGCTTGCCGCTCTCCCTCTCTCTTTCCCGGGCTGCCGACCTGCCTCTCTCCCTCTCTCTGCCGGCCTCCCTCTCTCTCTCTCTCCCGGGCTGCCGACCTGCTGCTCTCCCTCCCGGGCTGCCGGCCTACCGCTCTCCCTCTCTCTCTCCCGGGCTGCCGACCTGCCGCTCTCCCTCCCTCCCTCCCTGCCTGCCTGCCTCTCTCTCTCCCAGGCTGCCGCTCTCCCTCCCTCCCTGCCTGCGTGCCTGCCTCTCTCCCTACCTACCTGTCTCCTGTCTCTCCTCCCTTTCTGCCGACAATATCATTGAAAATGCTTGCGTTTTTTTTCACCAAGAAAAGGTAAAAAACGGGGGGGGGGGTGCGCCTTATACGCGGGTGCGCCTTATACGCGGAGATATACGGTATATCAAATATAAGGATAATTATTATTCCCTCTCCGTACATGATAGGATGGATGGGTGTGGGAAAGCCAAAGGGGGAGTTGGGGTGTGAAGGGCTATGTTCGGCCAGACTGTGATAATCACTGTTGTTACCTTCTCAGGTACCTGAAATATTTAACCAAAAAATACCTGAAGAAGAACAACCTTCGTGACTGGCTGCGGGTGGTGGCGAGCGACAAGGAGAGTTATGAGCTGAGATACTTCCAGATCAGCCAGGAGGATGAGGATGAGGAATCCGAGTGAGCGAGGGCAACTGGGAGCCTGAGTGTTTATATTTTAAATAAAAATAAACAAGTACAGTAAAAGTCTGTTTATCTGGCACCCTCCAGGAGGTCGACTAATTGACTGTGCCGGATAATCGGACGGCAAGTTGCCGAAAACCCAACACAAAAAATTAACTTATTTAAAAACATACCATATTAATAGTACACTAAATCGTAACAGAATATTGTATGGATATTTACCAATAAAGATTCCAGCACACTCGGTAAAAAGGTCGGTAAAAAAATACTAAGTTCGTAAGTTTAATAAGTGCGCATGTGCAAAGTGAGCATACTCGCAATTTCTGGAATGGGGAATTGTCCTGGGAGGGGGGGGGGGGGGGGGGTCGAGCAATCCGGTTGATCGGGTCACGGATAAACGGGCTTTTACTGTACTACTTTGGGCACAGGACTATTTGTGGGATGCTGCTGTGCCCTGTTGGCTTCTGTGTTTCGCCCACAAAATATACAGTCAATTTACGGTATATTATCAGAAGCTCTAATGTGTCTCAAAGTGATAAGGCACTTTCATCAAATGCAACGAATGTTATTGTTAAATAAGTGTCCTTGCTTCAATCATCTATATTTATATAAAATATTTATATTTAAAATAATAAACTTGGCAAATGGAAAGTTGGTGATTTGTCCTCTATGATATGATTCAGCTTTTAATATTTGTAATTACATATACTATGTGTATATATTATATCCTTATATCCTGATAGTTTTCTCATTACCAAGTGATTTACTAAAGTAGGTTCATTCCATCACTTTCTGAACACCTTCAATTACAACTGGTCACGGGAAGTGGGGGCCAAGATAAGCTAAATGCCCTCTCTCTGCGCAGTAAACATTTGTAAGTGTTATCAATAAACCTCTTCATGTCTCGAGACCTCCCTATTTTCTTCCCTGATTCACAAGGATTCACCTGGATTCGATTCTCAGCAGGGTTAAACCACAGGCAAGTTACCTTATGCACATGCCTATTTAACTAGCAGTAAATAGGAACCTGGTTGTTAGACGATTAGCATAACAATTTCCAAAATTTCCAAAAAAACTATGGCTACATCCCCCCCACCCATCTTTGAGTCAGTCACTGTTAAGTGCTCTGAAACGCTACCTGAATGGAGGGCACACTACATAAGTGCAAGTTGGATGTCCTGATGTGAAAGGTCCTAATACAAATGTAATTTTGTTTGTGGGACACTGACAAAATACTGTACAGCCAATCTCCTTTACAATATGCTATGCAAAGTAGTTTGACATGTCTCAACGATGTCATAAGGTTTTCAAAGTAAGGATTTATTATCAAGTCTGACCTGAAATTATTGTCATTAAACCCACCACTTGTCTCCTCCATCCACCTTCCTGTGCATCACCCGTTAGTGGACCCAGCATGGAAACAGCCCTGGTCAAAGTCACTAATGACATTCTGTACATCTGCGACCAGGACTGTCTCCTTGTGCTCCTTGTCCTCTACTGCTTTGACACTGTCGACCACTCCATCCTTCACCGTCTCTGCTCAGCTCAACCTTCACGCACCTGCCCTTGCCTGGTTCAAATTCTACCTCCCACCATCTCCAGTTTGTCGGTACGAACGGGTTCTCCTACAGCTCTTGGACCAGGCTCCGTCTCAAGACTCTTCTCTTCAACCATGCCTTCGGCCACCCTCCCACCCCTATCCTCCCTGCCCTCCACCTCGCTCGATCCCAACCGCTACTGGGGTGTTGATTGCTTACTGCCCAGCGCCTTGGTACGCCCTGACTTGAAAGGCGCTGTACAAAATGTAATTTGTTGCTGTGGTTGGAAGCTTCTCAGCACAGCAGTGGTCACCTCTCCCATACCCCCTCTCCCCTCACCTTGCTCGGGTTTGTCCCCACCAATGTGGAGCCCTGAGATGCTACTGATTGGGACAGGCCCTGGAGGATGTACAAGGACTGAGAGAGTTACAGCAGCTACACGAGGGAGCGGGCAGGTCTGTGGCTCCATGTGGAACTGAGTGAATGAGGAGCTCCGAATTATGTGCAGTTATGTCGAATTCTGGGCATCAATTGGTGATGACATTTCCATGACCCAATAAACAGCAACAGTAACATAATAATAATCCTTGCATTTGATATGGCGCTTCTAGACGTCTCAAAGCGATTCACAGAATATACTGTGAAGTGAATTGACTAGGCGAAATGCAGCAGCCAATTGCGCAGAGCAGCATCCCACAAACAGTCGTGAATTGAAATGACCAAATTGTTATTTTTAAAATTATTATCAGCCATTAACATTACTGTGTACAATACCAACCAGCCAGAAAGAGGCCACGTCGCATAGTGGCCCATGACTGGACGGGGCCTGTGCATTCACTGTCTTATATCTTACATGCATTTATATAGGGTCCTTCATGCTGGGTAGCATCCCGGGGCGCTTTATAAACCTGTCAGGTAGCTCGGTCTGCTTTAAGGTCCCATCGAGAAAGACGAAAGGCCAACAATCCATTCTCAGAGTAAATTTATTGTTTGCCTTCTGACTGGAGCCACTAAATGGCAGAGTATTTGACACACCTACAAAATAATAATAATAATCCTGATAGTGTTTACTCATGTTGTCCGAGACGTCCCAAAGATCTTCAGAGAATATGTCGTAAACGACGACATATTACTTTCAAATTGTGAGAACGTCCCACTGTTTTGTGGATGCAAAGCGGCAGTCAATTGCGCACAACAGCATCCCACGAACAGTCGTGGAGTGAGTGACTCATTTTTGTTCTGATTAAAAGTTCTTAACCTGCATGTTATGTTCAGAGCGGCCACCAGATAGCAGTACCACATCACATAGTGGCTGGAAGCCCTTGCAATACATGGAGAAACTAGAGCCACAGTGGGGAAGTGAGCACCATCACAGACATGGGAGAGAGCACAGAGTGGGATTAGAGAGCTCCAGTGGGGGAGTGGGGTAATTGAGCACCAGCACATACATAATGGGGAGAGAGCATGGATGGGGTTGGAATAGAGAGCTCCAGTGAGGGCACGAGCACCAGCTCAGACACAATGGCTCTGTGGGTGGCTGCTTCTCGCCCTGAACACCCCCACCCCCCACTCCACCCCTACCCTCACAGTGTCAAGCGGAAGTTCAGGGAGTCAGGAAGGTGGAGGAAAAATGACTCGAAGCTGATGTTGATTTGGTCAGAGAGAGAGGTGAAAGGTGAAAGGTGAGGGAGCAGCTGTTTCCCACTCGCTGCCAACTTTTTCTGAGCAGGTCATGCCATTGACAAGGACACATCCCCTTCCTGCTCTCATTAACAGCACGTGACAGACAGAGAGAGAAAGATGGACTTTCCCACAGTCAGTCTCTACACCAGATTCCTAGCCACAGCAAACTGATTCCTTACTGGCCTCTAGATTACCTCGACCCCAATCCTCCACATTCAGCGCCCACGCGCACATTGAGCTTCAGGAGAGGCCAGTTAGCCTTTTGTTGGTTTGATTATCTGAGCAGGAAGTCCTGCTGTTCGAGTGCAGGGAGCCAACATATTAACTCTTCCGTTTCTTCCTAAATCTCCCTTCATTGCCCCCTCTCTGTCCCCGCTCCCCCCAACAATTCTCAACTGTACACCTGATGACCCCTCAAGCTAGCTGTACACTGCACGTTGAAGAGGCAACTACTAATATCTTTTTTTTGAAAGCAAGAAGCTTTTTTTTTAGGGGTAATGAATAAGAACTTAATTTAGATTTTCCGTCTCTAGAAAAAGGTCTTTAATGTCCCCAGCAACAGGTAATGATTAAAGAGCCAAGCCATCGTTACAAAACAGCTAATGTGTATTTGTTAATAAATGGAACTAATGCTCCATTTCAGGATTTTCTATTATTCTGGGCAATTCTTAATTTTTAAGATAAAAGTGGTCCACAGGCTGAGACTAGGTGGAATTTAAGTCGCAAGCTTGTTACTACAAAAACAATCCTCACATTTGATCAAGCTTCTTTCACGCGGAGTGAACGTCTCAAAGCTCTCCGCAGGATTTATTGTAAAGGGTACTGACAGTATTCTATTGCCAATCTATGCACAGCTGCGTCAAAACAGCCATGCAGCCAGTGATGGATTTTATTTGGGGGGAATGTTGGCTAGGACACAGGGAGAGAGAGAAACTCCCTTCTCCTTAATACAGAATGAGGAGGAAAATTCAACAAAAAAACAATGCACATTCACTGACCTATGTGCATGTCAGTGAGTGTGTCAGTTTGTGCGTCAATCAGTGTCAGTGAGTGAGTGAGTGACAGAAGCAGAAAGTGATGTGAAGCAGCCTGACTCACTGCATGAAGTGTGAGTCAGAGAAAAGCAGATATCGTTGTTCTCGCTTCGAGGCCACTGTGTGTGTGTGTGTGGGGGCCAGGAATTCCCCTCTGTTAGCAATTTCACTTGAAGGATGGAGCAACAATCCTTCCACCCCGCTCTGCGAAAACTGTAAACATTTCTCAGAAAACACTGGGCATGGAGTCTGTCACTGAGGGATGGAGGGGGAGGAGGGAGTGTCTGAGTGAGCCCTGCAGGGAGCTACTCGCTGTCCCACTGGCAACTATTTACACAGTGAATAAAATTGCTGATCTCTAGTGTTTTTTGGCCGCAGAGCGCAGATATCAAATTATAGGAAAATAATCTTATCGGCAGAAGTTTCAATTCCAATTCCCTGAATGAGATTATTTTTGTAAATCACACACAGCTCTTGCGAAATGACTTGTTTTTACTGCTTTGATATGAAACCCTGAGGTTATCGGAGGCTAACATCATAGTCCTCGCTCACACCTTCCACCCCCTTCCCATGACCACCCAATTGTGCACAGCAGTGTGAACGTGAACAGTCGTGGTTTGAGTGACCCACATTTTTTTTTAAAAGTGATCATTACCAACAGAAAGAACAGTCCGTCAATCAATTAACAACTGGGTTTCTACTTACTACTAAGTAAACAGAGGGGTGTGAACTAAGGAAACTTACCTTACGTTTTGCCCTCCCTCTACCCGGGTCTTCTCGCTCGCGAGGTGAGTGCTCTACACTATGATGCTACAAATGTCACCCTGATTGGGAGCTCTCTACTCTATCCCCATTCCTTGCTCTCTTTCCCCTCATGTCTGTGCTGGTGCTTGCCTTCCCACTGGAACTCTCTACATTAACCCCATTCACTGCTCTCTTTCTGTACCTTTTTTAATTGACTCTCTATTCAAACATTAATCCAATTTCCTTTCAAACATTACTGTCACAGCTTCACCAGTTACTTGTGATGGAGTGTTATTTGCGGTAATAATAACTTTCTGTGTATTTCAGAAAGTTTGGTCAAACCTCCCCCCCTTAACCTTCTCAGTGACAATGTTGAGTTCAGGCCCCTTGTTACTGATTCAGCAATTAGCCTGTATGATCTGTCACTATTTATGCTCTCAAAGACAGCCTCTCGGAGGGTTTGAGAGCCACATTGTGTTCCAATTAAAGCTTTTCTTCACCGTTTCCCCAAACAAGCATTTCCCAACCAGCTGCAAACAGGAAGTGGCTGATTGTCAGCAGCACTTGTCCAACTCACAGTCCTTTTTCCTCCATCCTTCACACGCTGATTTCACAGGAAACAGATTCTTCCCGTCCAGGTGCAGGCGTGTTCAGAGATCGCTGCTATCCAACCCCCCACCAACCCCCCGACCTCACTCCAGTTCCACTCCCGCCGACCAAATGCCCAGGAACCAACTCTTATAACAAGGACCCCGAAATAGCTCAGTTGATCTCCTCACCCACCCCCATCGCTGGCCCTGGGAACCCAACTCCATTTGTATGGATTTCAATCGACCAACTCCCTGGATTCCTGTCCTGTATCTGCCATCGTTCTGCCCATTCACTTGCTTTATCTGTCTCTTTGCCTTTGCAACTTTCTGCTCTTTCCTTCAAAATTATCATGACAATAATGCTTCGAACAATAATCCTTGCATTCATGATATAAAGCCTTTTAACCTCGTTGAAACTTCTCAGTGCTTCACAGGCTTCACTGTAAGAGATATGACTGTGGATTTTGTGGTCGAACATGACAGCCTATTATGCCGTTTACCTAGCAGTAAGTATCTAGCAAACCGATTGTTAGTCGATTAGTGGTAGCTTTCTGAAGGTAATAAATATTTAGGGTCAATCAATCCAAACTGTTTGTGCAACACTGCTGGACGCAATTGGCTACTGTGTTTCGCTCACAAAATGCACTGGACAAAATCTGCGACAACACTTCAATCCAGTCAATACGCTTCATAATATATTCTGTCAATGACATGATAAGGTTCTATAGCAAATGCAAGGATTATTATTATTATCCTGATTCCCTGCAGGAGCCATGGGAGTGGAATGTGCTCCCACCAGTTATCGCAGATTTTGTCCAGATTTTTATCACTTTAAGTGCCACGCAGTTTCAATCAGACCCTGTCTTGCTCGCCCTCCTGTCATCGGGACATTTTATTTAATTAATATCTTGCAAAATAAGATGGATTTTTGCAGTGTCCTGTGATTATTGAGAGCCAGTGTTTAGGTTTACTGACGTCCTGTTTTGCATTATTTCAGGAAGACAGTTTATAAACAATGTCAGGGCCTATTTATCCAGAGCCTCATATTCAGCCTGAATCTGAATGGCCCACAATACAGGGCCCTCCCACCTGGCCACACGACACCCGAGTGAGTAACAAGGCGAGGACACTATTTCATCTCTTAGAATCTAATAATAACTACAAAAACCTCATTTTATACAACATCTTACCAATTCATCAAGACATCTCAAAGCAGAGTGGAGCTCTCCACTCTAACTAATCCCATTCCCTGCCCTCTCTCCCTCATGTCTGTGTTGGTGCTCGCTCCCCCACTGGAGCTCTCTACTCTAACCCCATTCCCTGCTCTGTCATAACTTTTCCGCAAGCATTGATCCAGATGGAGGTGAAGTCCATTTCTGGACCTGTCATGGCCATGGGCAGCCACAGGATGGCAATATGATCATCTGATTCATTTGCAGGTGGCTCCAGAGTTCATGTGGTGGATAGGTCATTATTAACTGTCGGTCAGTGACTGCACAGGGGGCTGGAATCACGTGTGAAATCAGGTGTGAAATGTGGTGAAACATTGTGAACAAACACTGTGGCTCAACGCTACGCTGGGTGACACACGACTGATTTGCTTTTTTCGAGAAAAATAATATTAAAAAAAACCCTAGAACCAGCGGAGTCCTGTAGTGTGGTAGTGAGAGCACTCACAAGCAAGCGGATCTGGGTTCATTTCCCAGGCAGGGCAAAATATTAGGAAAGTTACCTCACTCCACACACCTCTGTTTGTCTAACAGTAAGGAGGAACCCTTGTGATAACTGATTAGCGGATAGTTTTCTAGGGATGACAATCCCTTCAAAATAATAATAATCATGATAATAATTTGGTCACTCAATCCAAGACTGTTCATGGGACACTGCCGTGCACAATTGGCTGCCACGTTTTGTGCACAAATATACAGTCAAACTCACTTTGCAGGACATTCTGTGAAGTGTTTTGAGACGTCTAGAAGACGTGATTAGGGGCTGAATCAAATGCAAGGAATATAAGCATTATTATTATTATTCAGTGAAGCTCTCTGAGGCATCTCGAAGATGTGATTCAAATGCCAAGATTATTAATATAGACCCAAACACTGCTTGCATTTGTCACCTCAAGTGCTTTGGGATTTCCTCCAGACACGAAAGGCGCTCTACAAATGTAATTTTGTTCTCGTTGTTGCTTTTTCAATAAACGAATGAGCTGCAATTATTACTGCGTGTTCCTAGGTTGGGATTATTGCTGGATTTAGTCACAGCGATTTACTAAATGCAGGAGAGAATAACAATGTACAATGATTAGTTTACGCTGAAATTGAGGGAAAGCCTCTTGATTGTATAAAATAACACAGACACATTTAATTACTTTGTACATGGGGCAGGGACTAGGGGTGGGCCCTTGGGGGAATGCTGGACTTTGGCAGCGAACTGTAAAGGGAAACAGGCAGAAAGGAACAACTTCCATTTACATTGCAGTTCTTTCCCAAAGCATTTCCATGCCATCTGTCAAGTGTAGTGACTGAATTAGTTGGCAAAATGCTGTGGCAGCATCTTGCAAACAGCCATGGAGCGAGTGAGCTATTGTATTCAGGGGATTGTTGCCAGGATACTGAGAGAGAGATAGAGAGAAAAAACTTGCATCTGTTTTACAATAACTCAATGGTTAGCGCATTCGGCTCGCAAGCGAGAGACCTGGGATCAATTGCTGACAGGGCGAAATGTTGGGCAAATTTCCTTACTCCACATTCCTGTTTCCCAGCAGTAAGTAGCAACTCAGTTGTTAGTTGACTGGGGGGGGAAATCATTTTTCTGGGGGTAATAATCCTTCAAGAAAAATAATAATAAATTGGTCACTTCAATCCACGACTGCGTGTGGGACACTGCTGTGTGCAGTTGGCTGCCGCGATTTGCCCACAAATGTATAGTCAATTCACTTCGCAATACATCTGTGAAGCGCTTTGAGATGCCCTGAAGACGTGATAAGATGCTATATCAAATGCAAGGAGTATTATTACTGCTGCTGGAGTGTTAATGTTCTCCTGAACAGGCACAGATGGGGAGCTGGGTTTAACTTCTCATCCGAAGGATGTCACTTTCGACAATATCCACTCGCCAACTCAGGCACTGCGCTGGAGTGTCAGCCTGGACCGTGAACTCAAAATCATTTTTTCTCTAGAAATATGTTTTTGCCGATTCCTCAGTAAATGTTCACAGAGTTTCAGCTCCAGCAGACGTTTATTGCAGAGCATCGATTCCACTTGCAGATAACCATGTACTGTACGTGAAAAACAGATTCATCTCAGCATCTTCTTTTTCTAGCTCTCACCAGCGCTCCCTTTATCATCAGACCACCCCCACTCCCCAATGCCAAGAGCCTGGGCTCAGGCAGTGAATGAGGTCCAGGTGAAAAACAAGACAAATTGAAAGCATGCGTCGAGCCCAGCCCTGAGCCAGTGGAAAATGCAGCATTTTTTCCACATTTCACTCCCTACAAACACATTTGATTTATCCTAAAATGAACACCTTCAGTCACCACAGGAATGTTATTCCCCTCGGTCCAAAAACAAGTCAGCGAAGGGAGGCTTCAAGGAAACTCTGAGCTCAAATCCCAAACTCATCCCATCTCCACACAACTCAACCTCTTTTCACAGTTTCCCACTTTCAATTCGAGGGCTGGGATCAATTCCAGTATCTTCGATTGGGAAAGAGCAGGCAATGGGGTTAGAGTAGAGAGCTCTAGTGGGGGAGTGAGCACCAGCAGAGCCACGACAGGGGGGAGAGAGAGAGAGCAGGGAATGGGGTTAGAGTAGAGAGCTCCAGTGGGGGAGCGAGCACCAACAGAGACACGATGGGGAGAAGGGCCTCCATTTATGAAAGGGTCACACTATAAAGCAGAACTAATTGGATCTGCACGGATTAGACTGTTCTCCCTCGACCTGGCCAAATGGTATTTCCAGATTGCCTGAGACAGATCAGGTTCTCGCTCTGATTGGTGGCTTTTCTATTATCTGTCCAAGTACCTATTCCCTCACATTTCTCCCTTACTCTCTTGAAGTCTGCTTAGCTTTAATGTGTGAGGCCACACTTCCCCTTCAACACTCTGCCGTGATTCCTCTCCGGGTTGTTCCATTGATAATTTGCGACAGAGGAGGCCATTTGGTTCACCTTTTCTACTGGTAAGCGCTCCAGGACACTCCCCTGTCTGAAGAGTGCTAAATAAATGCAAGTTATTGTTTTTTGTTTCTGGTGCTCACTCCCCCACTGGAGCTCTCTAACCTAACCCCATTACCTGGGGGCGTGGCGGTGGGGGAGGGGGGTTGAGACTGGTGGGGGTGGGCAAGGCTGAGAGGGGGTGGGCGAGGCTGAGGGGAAGAGGGCTGCGGGGGACTGGGTGGGTGAGGCTGTAGTGGGCGCTAAGCTTATGAGGGGGAGGATGTGAGGCTGGGGGAGGCTGGGTGGGGACGTGTGGTTGGGAGGGTGAGGATGGGAGGCTGGGTTCTCTGGCAGACTGCGCCTGTCTCGTCGGTTGCTGTATTTATAGTGTCTCTGTGTTTGTGCCGTCTGTCTCCAGGTGGGCTCCAGATGTTACCAGATGTTTCAGGCTCTTGCCGCGAGCTTAATCGCACATGGGCCTCTTTCAACTCCCAGATCAAAGGCATTGGCTGCCATGATACTGTTTCTCAGCACCTAATAACCCGGCCCTTTCCCTCGTTACAGACGTTGCCAACAGCATCTTTTACCTTCATTTCACCAACCGTGTACAGTGTCTCTTAAAGGCGCAGTGCTCTAAGCCTACTTATTGCTGTGTGCAATTGGCTGTCGCGTTTAACCTACAAATATACAGGCACTCTACTTTAGTGTGAAGTGCTTTGAGATGTCTCAATGAAATAATAAGGCGCTTTACCAAATTCAAGGATTATTATTGTTCATTTTGTTTTTCATGCGCACAAGAATCAGTCACTACCCTTTACAGTATATCCTGAGAAGTGCTTTGGGACTCCGGCTGTGAAGGGCTCTATAGCAATGTGTAAGGCTTATTATTATTATTAATAATTTGGTTTTAACAGAAACTATTGAAATTACACATTCAATCAATCAATCAAAACATTTATATAGCGCCTTTCACGTCAAGAGGACGACACAAGGCGGTGTACAGTTAGTTGAGGCCTATGCACGGATCCTTGTGGCATTCCACTAATTACATCCTGCCAATCTGAGAAGAAACCTTTTATTCCTACTCTCTGCCTTCTGAAAATCTAAATACACTACATCTACCGGTTACCACCTATCTAACCTGCTAGTTGTATCCTCAAAAATCTCTGTTAAACGTGTGTTAAATATTTCTTTACAAAATCCCATGTTGACTCTGCCTAATCATGGTATGATTTACTAAGTGGTGGCGAAGGGGTGGTGATTCTGGAAAGATAGGATGCTAGTTAGAGGAGGGGGGAGGGGGAGTTTTCCCGGAATCTGTACCTGTTGTTTTTGACGCGGGGCATCACTCTCTGGCTTATCTGAGAGTTGGATAACGTTCTGGGGAAGCCAGCCACAGGGAACAGGATGTGCAGCAAGTCTGAAAGTCTTTGAGAAAGTCTAAAACTATCAGAAATATCAGGATGTTTCTAAACTTACCATTGAAAATGCCAGACATTTACCAACCTTTGGCTCTCGCTACCCACACAGCGGACAGAGCTACACAACCAGTCCCACTTCCCCTCTCTTTACCCATATCTTTATTTATTCCTTGTCAGGTACCTGTCCAATTCCCGTTTGAAAGTTGGTATTGAATCTGCTCCCACCAGCCTTTCAGGCTGTACATTCCAGACCGTAACAACTGTCCATGTAAAGGAAATTCTCTTCTCCCCTCTAGTTCTTTTCCCAATTATCTTAAATCTGTGTGCTCTAGTTACCGACTCACCCGCCGGTGGAACATTTTCTCCCTCTCTACCATATCCAAACCCCTTATCATTTTGAACACCTCTATTAAATCTTCCCCTAAATCGTTTTTCCTCAAAGGAGAACAATTCTGACTTCTCCAGTTTCACCACATAACTAAAGTAAGTCCCTCATCCCTAGTACCATCCTGATAAGGTTACCAGCTCACCCCACAAGTAAGCCGGTGGTGGGAGGGGAAGAGAGAGGGGAGTAAAAGGGGAGGGGGAGGTTAGAAGCCATCTGCTCCTCCAAGACACAGTTATTATTATTATTGTTCAGCCCGGCAACCACAGATCTTCCTGCACCAGTTGTTTGTGGTGTTGTAACCTTGACCCGAGTGATTTATTTTAATCAAGTGCTGAGCGGAGGAAGAACACAGACACACAGTGTTACTGATAACTGATGACCTGTACAGCACAATCTCCTCCTTACACCATCTCATTCCTGCTAACTCATAATTGTCAACCACAGAGCAGCTCACTCCACCAGCTCACCCAGCCTCCCCTTCCTCTTAGTGAGACTCACACAAGTGGTGAGATCATGCGGGGCAGTATAAATAGACTCAAAGTTTATATTGTCATGAACTTTATTAATGGAGTCGTTTGAGAAATTACACACTGACTATAAATCAATAGCTTTTCTCCATAGAACATCGCTATTAGTTGGCTAGTTTCAAGGGGAAGTTACTTACTCCCCATTAAATGTCATCAGATTTGGGTTGTTTTACATTAACTGTTAGTTTATTGGCCTATGATTGGATTCCAGGCTGGTCACGGCAACACTGAGACCAGTGCGTGTTATTAAGGGGGTGTTCATACGACAGATTCTCTCTCTCTCCCGGAGTCCTGGCCGACATGCACCCCACTTCGCCCCACCCAGAGAAAAACAACAGTCACTCACTTCATGGCTATTCATGGGATTTTCCACATACAAAATATACAGGCAATCCACTTTACAATATCTGAAGCGTCATGAACCCAAAACCTTGACTCACTTTCCTTTCTCCATCGATGCTGCCTGACCTGCTGTTTGTTCCCGGCGACTTCTGTTTTTGTTTTAGATTTCCAGCGTCTGCAGTATTTTGCACTTATTTTTCACTTTACAATATATTCTGTGCAGAGTTTTGAGGCATGATAAGGCACTAAATCAAATGCAAGGATTATTATTATTATTCTTGATGTGTTCAAATGTGCAGCTGCTGAAAACAAACAGTTATTGTACTTTTGAACAGAAACCACTGTGCAGTGCAGTGAGATTTGTGCCTCTCATTCTCTTCCTGACTGGACCTGTGCTGTTCGATATTTTTAATATAATAATAATGCTTGCATTTGGTATAGTGCTTCGCGCCTTCTCTAAATGCTTCACAGGATGACTGTAAAGTGAATTGACTGTATATTTTTTAGGCGAAACGCGGTAGCCAATTGTGCACAGCAGTGTCCCATAAAGATTGCGTGACCACTTTTTAAAACAAAATAAGATTTTCTTTTTTGTAACACCTTCATGCAGTGTAACGTCTCAGAGTGTTTCACAGAGCGACGGCAACAGAGGGAGATGGAGGGAATGATGAGTGGATATGACAATGAGGAAGTTCCCGCAGTTACCCCCTTTAGACTGTAGGTGGCGCAGGCCCCACTCGGCATTCCCAGGGAAGATTTGGTGATTCTAATAAGGAGCAGTTTGTTAATTCAACGAGTTATCAGATTACAGGTTGTAATGAGTTGCTCACTAACCTGTCACTCCTTGTGCGATTGGCTCACAGACACCTGATCCGAAGCGTGTTCCCGGGAGGTTCTAATGGTTATTAATGCTTGTGTGTGGGTCCTACACTCGGGTATGTGGTATCTGGGACTTACTACTCTGTTGACCCTCATTTCAATGTCTCCAGGTCTTTGCATGCAGGAACAGTCAAATTCACAAACCATCTGTCTTTGTTGATGCATATCAAGTATCAGACTGGCTCAGTAGGTAGTTCTCTCATCTCAGGGTCAGAGGTGGTGGGTTCAAGTTCCCATGTTGGGATCTCTGAGATCACACCCATCACCAGGCTTCAAGAGTATCCTAACCAACCAGAGATTTCCATGTATCCCACCTACACATGGAAATCTCAGAGATAGATTGTTGGAATGGTATGCACCCTCTCTCCCTGGAGGGATGGATAGTACTGGAGTCTGACCAGCTAAACCCACATAGTTTACCATTGATATTGCTGTTCGGCAAGCTTTCCCGCTGCTTGTCCGGCTGGGACCATTCTACCCATTAGGGCTTTGGCTGCAGGGTTAACAGGAACTGAGTGGGAGGATTCCCTGCCCTCAGGAATTGTCGGCCCTTCCATGTCCTGCCAATGAGCCAGGCTAGGCTATGCTGTCATCAGCATTGAGAGCCTTGGAATACTGTGGACCCTCCTAGCTCGGGAACTGGATTAATTATCCGTCCCAAAAAAAAACTACAATAAATTGGTAATTTCAATCTATGACTGTTTGTGGGGACACTGCTGTGTGCAATTGGCTGCTGCATTTCACCCACAAATATACAGTCAATTCACTTTACAGTATATTCTGTGAAATGCTTTGAAATGTCGATAAGATGTGAAAATATGCTATATCAAATGCAAGGATTATTATTGATATTATTAGAGACCATCACAGAGGGGTTCTCAATTCTGACTTTCCATTGCCAGACATGTCACCTCCAAGGAGACTCCACTTACTCACCCACCTCCTTCACCTCCCCCATGGACAAAGATAATCACATCTGTAGGGAGGCACCTCCAACAATGCAATATGCCCAGCACTACCTTGGAATGTTATCTTAGACAATTTGGGTTTGGGTGTCTGAAAAGTTACCAATATACAATAGTTACCATCCAATGGAGAGGGATGTGGGTGATCCGGTAATCGTTGGATTAGAATATGGAAATACTCCGGAGTAGGGATCGTACCGATGGCAAAACTCTGATGGAAAGACTCTTTTAAGAAATCTCATATGTAAGACACCAACAACAACTTACATTGTCAGACGTTCAGGAGTCTGGGCTGGGGAGGCAGGGAGCTGAGGAGGGGAGGGAAAGATGGTGGGAAGCAAAGTATAGTTGAATAGAAGGATCTTAAACCCGGAATGGATGGATTTAAATTCCTTTTCCATGGTCCACATGGTTACGTTGGATATGACAGCCAAAATAACCCCTCTATACCCGGTCAGCTTTAAAATAACGTTTAATGTTACAAACCTGACATTAAAGGCTAGCGATATTTCACGGTTAAGGATCTCCTGAGGCTGTTGTGGCCTCGGCGAGGGAGAGGGGAACATCTGTCTTTCTTTAGCTCCACTCCCAGGAGTTCCTGATGCTCGGGTTGAGCTGCCTTCACTTGTTAGGGTTTAAATTCCCTCACTCCAGAGCAGAGTGATCGGAGCCTACACATCCTATGTGTCCCCAAAGCATCGGGACATCAGGCTCTCACCTCAGTAGCTATTTGTTCCATATTATAATATAATCATAATAATAATCCTTACATTTGATATAGCGCCTTATCATGTCATTAAGACGTCTCAAAGCGCTTCACAGTATATACTTCACAGAATAGTATAGTTACTGCGTATTTTGTGGGCGAAACACAGCAGCCAGTTGTTTACAGCAGGGTACCAACAAACAGTCATGGATTGAAGGACCAAATTATTATTATTATAGTATTATTGTTTTTACCGATGGAATTATTACCGTTGGAAAGTGATCCGTGAATCAATTAGCAATTAGGTTACTACTTACTGCTAGGTAAATTAGAGGCGAATGGAGTAAGGAAACTTGCCAAAGGTTTGGCCCTGCTCCAAAATCAAACCCGGATCCTCTCACTTGTGAAGCCAATCTGGTGACCAGTACGCAACAGGACTCCACAAATTGTTATATTGAACCCCTTAACCCAGTCCTCTGTATATGCTTAACATTAAGCTTTACATTTCATACAATACCTGGAATGAGGATATGTCTTGCAGGGCATTAGTTGTAGCAATTGTTTTATTATAAACACGGCAGCCAGTTTAATACACAGGAATGTCCAGCACCCAGCCTCATTCATTTGGGGATTTTCGGCAAGGATACCAGAGAGAGAAACTCCCCTCTCTTTTCCAATAGGTTCAAAGGCTCTTGAACATCCGCCTGAGCATCCACTTTAACTCTGTTTACCGTCTCATCCGAATTACGAGGCTGAGAAATTATGGTAATTAAATTATTCTTTATGAGCTGCAAACAGAAGGCAGATATAAATTAAGAAGAAATCTGACAAAGATCAGGAAATGGCACATCCATGAAAATGTATTCTTCGCATCAGTCTTCAGAGTGGAAGTTTAGATAGATGCACATTGGGTTTTGGGTCAAGTGACTGGAGAATGTGTAACATATGTGGGACTGAGCGGAGCATGTGTTGTGAATAAAGTCAAGGAACGAAATGTCTTTGGGGTCTGGAGAGCAGATGGGATTGAAAGCTCCAGCCTCGAGGACATGAAGCAAATTAACTTCAGCATTAATGATTTCAGAGGCTTCAGCTAACCCTGGGAGATGATCATCATTCATATTGTAAGAGTGAGCGAGATGTGAGAGAGGGGAATATCTGAAATACGTCATCAAATGTCTGAGAGGTTCGGAAGTGATCAATACTGTAGGGAATGGTTATTCACCTCTCGGATTCGCAGCCCTGCCTGAAGGGCACTATATACAGTAAATGTAATTTTGTTGTTGTTGATGTCGTATATAAATGCAAGTCATTGTTGTTCCCACTGTTAAATTGAGTCACAATGAAATAGTCACCGAGAGAGTTAGAAAGCTGTCGATATTATGCTGCACAGAAAATTATTAAAGAGCATTATGCAGAGAATTATTAAAGCCTACCTAATGCCTTGTAACAAGTGGTGGGTGAAGCTAAAACTATCACGCTTCAAAAGGAATTAGATAAGATTTGAAGAGTGCAAAGGAGAAAGGAAAGGGCTGGGAGATTAGAGTACAGAGCTCCAGTGGGGGAGCAAGGAGCAACACGATGGGGGTGAGAGAGAGAGAGAGAGAGAGCAGGGAATGAAGTCATACCAGAGAGCTCCAGCAAGCGAGCGAGCACAGACACAAGGAGCCCAATGCTGATCCATCAGTTGTTTGTCTATTAGAGTATTGCACAGAATTCTAAGTCATGTATGATCAACAGGGTCATGTTCCTCTGCATCCCTGGTAAGAGTAACATTGAGTTATGAGGCGATAAATTAAGGCATTTTAATGTTTAAAAAGTTACCACCCAGATTGTGCAACATGTTTCTGGGTCAGGAGCCTGGCTGTTACACAGTGTCAGTACTGGGGGAGGGAATTTGTGAAAAAAATGATTCCAGTTACTGTGGCTTATTACTGAGGCGCTCTGTGGGCTGGTTATAATAATAATACTAATAATATTTGCTTTTGATAGAGCATCTTATCACGTTGTTGAGATGTCCCAAAGCAATTCACAGAATATACTGTACTTTATAGTGGATTCACTGTGCATTTTGTGGGAGAAACATGGCCGCCAATTGCACACAGCGGCATCCCACAAACAGTCGTGGAGTGAAATGACCCAGCTTTTTTCTTAGAAGGAATGATTTATTCCCCGGAAAATGATCCAACGTTCAATTAACTACCAGGTTCCTACTTACTGCTAGGTAAACAGAGGTGGGTGGAGTAGGGAAACTTTCCTAACATTAGCCCTGCCCTAGAATCAAACCCAGATCGCTCGCTTGCAAGGCGAGTGCTCTAACCGTTGAGCTACAGGACTCCACAGAATCGATCAGACGTCTCTGTTCGCGAATTGCCTGCCGCGTTCACCGACAAAACATACAGTCACTATACTTAATAACGATGCGCATGAAACACCTGAGAGGTTTCAATGGCATGATAAGGTGCTGTGTCAAGCTTGAGGATTGTTATTATTGCGAAGATTCAACCAGGGTGGTCTGCGACGTGACTGTGTGATAAGCTTGGCTCCTTAGACATGCTCCGACCACCGCAGCCAACACAGGACAGATTGCTGGAATATTCATTATCTCCAAGGCAACAAGATCCGAGTGTGTGTGTGCTTCTTTCAAATCCAATACTCATTTCACTGAAGACACTTGTCGGGGTTAAACCGAGGTCACAAGGGAGAGATGGGTGTAAGGTCGGTGGTTTGTAGTGTTATCTGCAGTTGGTATTGAGAGCTTTACAACTCGGAGTTCAGTGGGAAAGAATTGCATCAACATAATTTGATACCGTTAACCCGCAGGCTGTTTAACCAGATAAATAATTAAAATGAATTGATATGAAAGGGTACGAAAAGAAAGCAGGGAATGGGTTTAGAGTAGAGAGCTCCAGTGGGGGAGCGAGCACCGGCACCGGGGAGAGAGAGAGAGAGAGCAGGGAATGGGATTAGAGTAGAGAGCTTCAGTCAGGGACTGAGCACAGCATGGAGAGATGAGCAGGGGATGGGATTGGTGGTGAGGTCTGGAGTTGCGTCCTTTGCTCTGTATTCCTTATGATTCTCTGGGATCTGTGAATGTTACAAATCTGATTGGGATAGTTTTTGGAATAATAATATGAAGAAACTATTTCCTCTGGAAAAGAATCCAGAAAGGAGGTGGGTGCGGGATAGGCATCATCTGAAAATTAGAGTATTTCCGAATCAAATTTGCAATCAGTTTTTCATAGAGAAGGTTTGGGAAATGTGGAACTCTCTCCCAAAAGGCTGTAGATGCTGGATCCATTCACATTGTCTGGATGGAGGTGGATGGATATTTGGTATATATATCTAGATATAGAATTCTGGATTATCTGCAGCCTATGGAGGGAGGAATTGGGAATGCCGACAAGCAGGGCATTGGCGTAGTCAAGTCTGGATGTGATGAAGACATGAATGAGAGTTTCAGTGGCCTGAGGGGTGAGGTGGTGGCGGAGTCAGGTAATATTGCGGAGGTGAGGGAAAGCAGAGCGGGTCATGGCTTGGATGTGGGGAAGGAAAGAGGATCGAACAAGATACCTAGGTCCCTGACTGACTTGGTGAGGTTAAGCGTGCAACCATGGAGGTTGATGCTGCCAGTGCCTGATGTGCGAAGGCGCTGGCGCGAGCCAATCAGGTGGGCTTCAGCCTTGTTGACGTTCAACTGTAGAAAGTTAGCTCTCATTCAGAACAAGGATGCGCAGTTGAGGTAAAGGTCAGCCATGATCTTATAGAGAGGCTGAATGGCCTCCTCCTGTTTTGATGATTCTATATTTTTAAATGTCAAATGAAAATGTTCTGAAGGAAATTGCTCACAACAGAGAGCAGAGCGATGAGTCAGAACAGTGAGTCAGGGACCTGATCCAGGCAGAAATCAAAATGTTTTTGCTTAGCAACTGTTCTCTGTGGCTCAGAGAGAACAATGATTAGATGAGATTATTGATAACATCTTCTTTCAAATTAAACGATTGCTTCTGCACAGGCCTCTTGAACACTGTGACGTCTGGTGCCAGCCTGGCTCGGTTGCTCTCGTCTATGAGTCAGAGGGTTCAAGCCCCCAAATGGGGCCTTTGAACTCACAGTCCAGGTTGACAGGACAGTGCAGTCCTGGGTGGAGTGCTGCATTGCCAGTGGTGCCATCAATCACATCATGCGTTTCAACCCATTTCATATTCAGGGGTGTTCCTATCCTGACCTATTGTGGAGTTCCATAGTGCAGTGATTGGAACACACGTCTCACAAGCGAGAGGACTCTGGTTCGATTCCAGTGCTGGGCGAAACCTTGGGCAAGTTTCCTTACTGCAAATGCCTTTGGGTTTTTTTGGTCACCCAATCTCTGACTGTTTGTGGGACGCTGCTCAATTGTCTGCCGCATTTTGCCCACAAATTACACATTCAATTCACTTTACTTTACAATAGTTGAAAATAACACAAACAAAAGTCACTTCACAGCAATAGTTGTTCTTAAAATCTTTGGGACGTCTCGACGGACTGTACCAAGCACAATAATCATGCAGGTGCTCTCTTTGTGTTGTGTGTTTCAACCTCACCTTACATTATGGATTACATTTGTATATCATGTCCTTTCCATTGGGGGACATATTATCTCGTACTCTATACAAGCACGAGCTGTGGAGCCCAAGAACCCGGGACATTCTCTGTTATATCCCCACTGATCAATCCATTGCTGTGAGTTTTTAATGGTCACATAAATTGTAATGATGCATTTGCTGTAAGGTTAAAGCTTCACTGACAATCATCCATAATTGGACAGGAGAATGCTTGCTATTCAGCAGCGCAGTATTCCCGGGCTAACCACTTCCAGTTCACTCACCTGGATTTTGCCAGCAGCGATTCAGGCAAACAACTCGCTGATCATAAATATCCCTGCCTGTAACACTCACTGTAATTGAACCATTCATCATCAGGTCGGCCAGAGATTTATACTCTGTTGGTCAAAGAGGAATGTCTGTTCACATTGCGGTGATAGTGGTGTCTGGGATTAGAGTAGAGAGCTCCAGTGGGGGAATGAGCACCAGCACAGACACGTTAGGGAGAGAGAGAGAGAGAGAGAGAGCGAGCAGGGGATGGGGTTAGAGGAGAGCTGCAGTGGGGGAGTGAGCACCACCACAAACGTGATGGGAGAGGGCAGAGAATGGGGTTAGAGGTGAGAGCTCCAACAACAACAACAACAACAATTTACATTTATAGAGCGCCTTTCACGTCGGGAGGACGTCCCAAGGCGCTGAACAGGAGGCGTGTGACCCGAGCTGAGAGGGGAGTGTTTGGGAAGGGGTGAAACACGAAGGAGGGTAAAAGAGTTCGGGGTGGAACAAAAGGCACGATCGAAGAGGAAAGTCTTCAAACCGGCCTTGAAAGAGGAAAGGGAAGAGACAAAACGGAGGGATTGAGGGATGGCATTCCATAAGGTGGGAGTGGAGAAACTGAAGGCCCGGCCTCCGATGGTGGGGCGGTTCGGGCGGGGGGCTTGGAGCAGGCCAAGTCCTGTTGAACGGAGGGTCCAGGTGGGCGTGTAGGGGGACAGTAGATCGGTTAAGTAGGATGGGGCAAGGCTCCAGAGGGGGAGCGATCATTAATTTCTATTCAACAACAATGAAATAATCCAATTTGGATTATCTGGATTTTGAACCATTTGCTAATTTCCAGGTAATAAATGTGGTTGCGATCCAGAGACTGTTGATCGTGTTCACTACCTGGGGGCGTCGCTCTGTTGACTGTCCAGGAGAATAAAGCAACTGCTTAAATAATGTATCCCGCGTTTAGGATAATTTACCCAATGGATTGAATGTATAATGAGAAGCAGTTTACAATGCGTAAATTTGGAACATTTGGCTTAGTTTAAAAGCAATGCATTTGGCAAACCCAATAATTCATGAGGCAAACAGGTGGTGGAGGATCTGTGAGACTGCTCAGCGACTGCCCAGTGAAAAGACAAGGAAATATGTACAATATAAGATACCAGCAAAGTAGTTCTCAGGCCCTTGGAAACGTGTTCTCAGAGGTTATGACACAACAGGTGAATGCTGGGCACAGGCCATACCTTGGAAAGGGCTTGTGGGTACTTGCAATCGGTGGTGATGCTAAAGTGAATCCAATTTAGAGTCAAATGTACTACATTTCGATGAAGTCTTCATTTGAAAACTCTCGCACTAGGATCAGTCTCAAATCATTTATATTTATACATAAATTCACAACAGATGCGGGGAAGTGCTTTGAGTCATCTCAACAATGTGGTAAGGAGCAGTATAAAATGTAAGGACCATTAATATTATGAGATCAATTGAACTCAGTTTAAAGGCTCCTCTGAAGGATGGTGCTTCGATGTGGCACTGGAGCATCAGCTTAGACTGAGAGTTCAAAGTCCCTACCGTGTGTCTTGAACCCGTGACTCATGGTGCACAGTGCGAGTCGAGTGCAGCAAGTGTGTGATGCATTAACCACTGAGATAGCACATATAGTGCAGGAGCACTCACAATTATTGCCACCAATAAGCCAATAAAAGCTCCACAAAGGCTCAATGTTGAGGCCAGACAGTTGTAGGCCAGTAGATAGATGAGGTGCTGTTCCTCAAGCGAAAGCTTCCATAAGAGCTTCCCCTCCTTTTGTCTTCTTTGTCTCCATTGTCCTCCATGTCCTGCCTCTCCCCCCTTAAATTAATGTCCTTAAAAACCTCTCTCTCCAAACAAGCCCCAGTTCTGATGAAGAGTTGTAGACCCGAAACGTTGACTCATTTTCCTTTCTCCATGGATGCTGCCTGACCTGCTGAGTTTCCCCAGCAACTTCTGTTTTTGTTTCAGATTCCCAGCATCTGTAGTATTATGTGTTTTGTTCAGGGATTTTAAAGTTTGTTTGATTTCTTTTTATTATTCCTGTGTCAATGTCAAATTTTCCCTGGCTCCCGCTTTAATTTCTACATCTGACACCGTTCACATTTCATTGCTGAACAGATTCATAGAAAGTTCAGAGCACAGGAGTAGGCCATCTGGCCTAATTCTGCCTATCTTGGTGTTTCCTCCCCACTGGAGCTCTCTAACCCCCTTTCCTGCTCTCTCTCCATCATGTCTGTGATGCTCCATTGCTCCACATGGTGGGGTTGAAGACTTGGGGTTGAGTCAGTGGCATCTCACAGTTGGTGTAAAACGATAGCCTGAGCCCAAGCTGCAGCTGTGAGGTTTGTTAGATAAATAAACTCCACAGTTCTGAGAAGAAGACTAAGAAAATAAAAATAAAGAAAAAGTTAAGCAACAATTTCAAAGGGTCACGAAAAATAAATCCCCTTCTCGTAAAGAAACAGCCAAACCGGACACACCAACAAACTGAGAGAAGCTTTTAAAGCTTTTAAACTTAAAGACTATTAAAACGTCACCAACTAGTCCGCTCCTTCCACAGGTTAGCTCTGACCTGCTCCACATCCTCTGCCTTGTCTGCTCCACTATCGGTGGCCGGGTCATCGGCCTCTCTGCCCCACACTCTCTGGAATTCCATCCACACAGTCCCTCCGCCTCACTCTCTCCCTTGCCTCTTTCGAGGCGTATCTTACTTTTCTACTGTGGTTTCTCCTCCACCCTTCCTGCCTTCCACAACCTCTCTGATCCCAAGCCCAGTTTGGATGCAAACCTTCCATTGTCCAGCATCTTTGGATTTTCTCCCCACATGAACATAGTCTCGTAAATGTAATTTATTGTTCTTTTAAAGCTGGTTGTTCAGCAGAAAGCTTGTTGCATATTTGCTTTGATGGCATAAGTGGTCATTGAATAAGGATGGTGCAAGTATAATAGGATTCTAGGAACAGTGACTTGCGGATTTGAAAGAGGATGTGAAAGAGGTTGATTTGAAAGAGGGTGATTCGTCAAGTTTGAATTAAAGGACTGAGTGAATCTACATTGCGTTTTGTGGATTAAATAACATTACAATGATAATCTTGCAAGAGAGTGATCAGTAGGAAGGGTTAATCAGACAGCAGTCTATCCAATTGATTTCCCAAAGTGTCTATAGATTGTGGTTTGTGGCCAAGAGAACCATATTTTCAACACCGACAGGCTCTGGCTAATATGCTCAAGGTCATAGTCCAGGCTGTCACTCCAGGACAATGCTGGGGGGGAAGGTGGAGAGCACAGAAATGGCAGATGTGCAGTCCCCATCTGTGTCCTGTTTCAAGTGAACCTTAAAGATCCCGGTATTGGAACAGAGAAAAGAGTTTCCAACGTTTCCCTCAAAATTCTCGTTATCTGTCCCCAAGCCCATCCCAAGCCCTCCCCCACCTTCCACCTCAACATCTCCACACTCCTATCTTCCCTCTCCATCTGTTCTGGACACCCTCTCTTACTAGGCGATTTCAATTCCCCCCCCCCCACTCGCCCTCCATCCTCCCCAAGCCACAGCTCCGGTCCGAAACACTGACTGTCCAGTCGGTTTGGATGTCCTCTTGACAAGAAAGGCACTATACAAATGGAATTTGGTCGTTGTTATTGTTTCTCTCTGCTGTTTCCAGTGGCCTGGCCCCAAGGGTAAATCAGGCATTCACTTACAGTTGTGTGTGTGACATTTTCTGCACTCAATTTGGCTGCAGCGTTCACGCTCAAAATACACCACACATGGCGGTGATTACCTGGGAATTGCTGTGAGATACTTGGGTGTTACAGGAGCGTTATGAAATACCAAGATAATAATAACCGATTACCGAATTAAATATCACTCCTGTAATCAGTAATTGACTCTGAACCCCTCTCCAATGCTGCTTTGTGATGAAGCGTCTGTTGGATTGAGTTCCACACCAGGTGTGTGTTCCAGCGAGAGTTCACCTGTGTGTTTACAGAGTTTCAGATAATCACAGACAGGAAATTAACCCTCTCTCGGTTCTGCTCACACAGGAAGGCCAGAGCCGAGCAGCTCAATAAATCCAGCCTGGCATTGGGGACAAAGCAAACAGCAAAACGATTGTAAGAAAGGGAGTTCTTAATTGTAATGGTAATTACTGGTGGTAAGCTGCTCCCGACACAGAACAAACACAGGAACTTCATTACACACGTATAGATGGGTTTACAACACATCACTGTATCATTCTTGTTCATTCACTTTACAATGGAAATGGATAAACCAAAATAAAATTAAAGAGTACAGGGAAATGAGATTAGCGAAGAGAGCTCCTGAGGGGGAAGGAAGTACAAGCACAGATGTGATAGTCCAAATAGCCTCCTCCTTGTATATGTTCCATTATTCTGTGTGGAGTAGAAGATGTGGGGGGCGGGTGCCTGTGGGCTGGGGTGCAGAGAGCACAGGAGCCTGCATTACCATGGCAATTGGCTGTGCTGTATTTCGCTGTGTACATTCCCTACCCCTCATGGCTGGGCCAGCACGCAGTTGGATTGAAATAAACCTCACTGGCATTGTGTTATGTCTTGTGTGCTACTCCCACATGGCTTATTTAGTGTTGATCTTCTAAATACAACCCCTTATCAATTAGCATGTTGTACTGTATCATTGCCATTTACTGCCACCAGTGGCAGTGTAGTGACTGTGTATTTTGTAGGTGATTAGATGAGGCAATTTGTAGCCAGCAAAGCTGCAAGAACAGTCATGCAGTCAATCACTAGGTGATTGATGGCCAGCATATATGGAGAAACTCCCTTCCCTTTACCAAATAGTGCCAAGGGATCTTTAGCGCTGCCTGAATAGGAGATGGGAGCTCGGTTTAAAATCTCACCCCTAATGTAATGGTTCCCCCCCAAGCACTGAGCGAGAGGGTCAGCCAGCAAGGTGTGCTCAGAGTCCTGAACCATTAATGTGTGTGTGCACATCAGTGCTGGATGCCCATCCGACTTGCTAGAGGGTTACAGTATGGCCACTGACTTCCCCATGAAAGGGTGACTGAAGGTCCGGTCAAAGAGGAATTGAAATGGACCTTAAAGGAGGTGAAGGAAAAGATGAGGGGCAAAAGGAATCTGAGATGGGGTTCCACAGAGGCTGCAGGCCTGACCAGAGACCGAGGGATGGGGGAAAGGTGTTGGGAGGAGAGGCAGTGCTCAGAGACAGAGAGAGATGGTAGGGAGCTTAAAATGGTAGAGATGGTGGTGGAGTGGGGGGTGGGTGGGGGGGTGTGATAGTGGCTCAGAGACAGAGAAATTAGTAGGGGTGACTCAGAGACAAAGAGATAATGGGGGCTGGCTGGGCTCAAAGACAGAAAGATGGAGAGCTGGCTCTGTGACTCAGACTGTAGCTGCTGCCAACACTGTGTGCAGTCTGTGCTGGAGTGTGTCTGCAGCATTAGGGAAACGCATGCTCAGCCCGTAAAAGGATCTGCAGCGCGCACTGGCTGCTCAGGCCAGGTTGAGCGATGGATCGCTCAAGCTGGGCCCAGCGGTCAGTCCTAGGCACGGTCAGGGCCAGGAGCCAGCTCTTAGGAAAGGTCAGCTCTACAGGGCTCAGGGTCAGCCTCACAAACAGAGACCTCTCAGCAGGAAGAGGTGATCAGTCACAGTGACAGTGGTGTGTGTACGTGTGTGGTGGTGGGGCTCTGAAAGCTTGCGCTTGAATCCATGCCAGATTCAGAGGACGGATTTCTTGTTAGTAATATTCTGAATATTCATTTCAATTTCCAGTAATAAAGTTTAGATGAGGAGGAATAGAAAGTGTGAGGAAGGTCACACATTTCTCTTACTCTAGCCATCCATATCACTGGGCAGTCAGGAGCAAAAACCAGCAAGGCAATCAAAAACAGCTGATACACTGAGTAATAAATACCAACAAACATGTGCAGTCAGTGCATAAAAGTAATAATATGATGGGTATGAGAGATGACATGATATGGATAGTCATAGGCACCCTACCCTATAGATAGTTCTGACAAAAGATCATGGTCCTGAAACGTTAACTCAATTTCCTCTCGCCATAGATGCTGCCTAACCTGCTGCATGTTCTCAGCTGCTTCTGTTTTTATTTACTCCCTAAATCCCCCTGGTACACCAGTCACCTCCGAACCCTTCAGGCACAAGTGCGAGCTACCTAACACGCCTGGACCTCCTGCACTGCCTCTCCTACCAGCTCAATCTCTGGTTCGACTCTTTATCTTTCTCATCGTCTCCACTTTGTTGCCACCAACGGCTTCTCTTCCAGCCCCCACACTGTCAACTGTGGTGTCCTTGTCCCCCTATTTTTTAACATCTACATTGGTGCCATCATCCGTAGACATGGGGTTAACTTCCACATGTATAGATGGTTAAAAGGTACCCTTAGCCCATAACAAACATCTCATAGATAATAACACGCATCCTATAGAGGGCATCCTATAGAGGGGTCACGGGTGCCTTATAAAGGGTTAGGATGGAGGAGCCAGTATACATGTCACAGACATATCATTGTGCTATCCATGTGTGATGTCACTGTGATGACAGCCTTACACGCTTTTCCACAGCCAATCAAGATTCCACAGACACTAGGGCGATGTGATTGTGGAGCGATACTGCGAGCAAGGCTGGAGATCACGTCACTCCGGGTGAGATTTCCTTGCACATCACTCAATTATACACACAGCAAACACACACGCCAATATGAGGGGAAAGCACTCAAATGTCTGATATAGATTTCTGTTGGGTAAGAGTCTCAGTGGATATAGGGCAAAGGCGGCTACAGATCAGCCACAATCCTATTGTGAAAGGGCGGAACAAGCTCGAGGGGCTGAATGGCCTATTCCTGTTCCTATAATAATAATCCTTGCATTTGATATAGCGCTTTTCACGTGTTCTAGACGTCAATGCCTTGGAAATCCTCCCAACGTGAAAGGCGCTCTATAAATATAATTTTGTTGTTGTTGTCTCAAAACACTTGACAGAATATAAAGTGAATTGACTGCATATTTGTTGGCTAAACGCGGCAGCCAATTGTGCACAGCAGTGTCATGGATCGAAATGACTAATTTAGAATTTTTTTTGAGGGATTATTATTAGGCTTGTGGTATAAGGAAACTTGCCCAAGGTTTCGCCCTGCCTGGAATTGAACACAGGTCTCATGCTTGTAAGACAAGTGCTCTAACCACTGTGGTACAGGATTCCACTATGTTCCTAAGCTCTTTCGGAGGCTACCCAGCATGAAGGGCACTATAAAATGTAAGTTAGTGTTATTATATATAACAAGGTTTAGTTTACTCTTCAAACCTCAGCTGTTGTCCTGTCTCAGTCAGCCAAAATCCTGCTGCTGAGTCAGAGGATTGTGGATTCTAGTCACCGAGATCGAGAGAGAGAGCAAGGTTTATAGTAGAAAGCCTCAGTACCTTGTGCGGTCAATGGGCTGAATAGCCTCCTGTGCAGACAGTTTTATATCCTCTAACGGATTCTTTTTCAGAGTTTCTCTTTCTCTCTCATGTGTATCGATTATGTCAACCAACAGCCTGCTTGTCGGCCTTCCCAACTCCTCCCTCCATAAGATGCAGATCATCCAGAACTCGCGGCCCATGTCACCTCCTGCACCAAGCTCTGTGACAATTCTCGCTCAACTCCATTGGCTCCCCATCATCCAGATGATTTAAGATCCTGGTCTTCATCTTTAAAGCCCACCATGACATGGCCTTGCTCCATTCTTTCTCTGAGACCTCCTAACCCCCTATCAATCTGCCCACCCCTTCCGCTCAGTGGGCTCTGACCTGTTCCATGTGCCCCAACCCACCCGTCCCACCATCCCATCAGTCACCCCAAATCCCTGACTTTCACTCCACCCTCCCCGATCCCGACTCCAGCTCAGGTCTGAAACACTGACTGTCCAATGCCTTGGGGCATCCTCTTGAGGTGAAAGGCGCTATACAAATGTGATTTTGTTGATGTTGTTATAGTTGTATTGTAGGCAAATGCAGAATTGCACACAGGAATATCCCACAAACAGCCATGAAATGAATGAACAATTTTTACCATTGTAATCCATTTTTTACTCGTCCATAGAAAACAAAGGAGCAGGTCTCTCTCAATCTTCTCTTTTGAAGAGTGCCTGAATTCTATCTGGTTCAGTGAACTTTTGTTCCCTGGTGAATAATTTATTTGGGTTTGATTAGGAAAACAACCTGCATCAGTTTGTAATCCTCCACCTGGAGGCTAGGGGTGGTTATGCTGCGCCTAGTAACTGCTATTAGTCTCAGAAAGAGGTATTTCTGAAACATGAGGTTACTAAAAGATGGATTTCTAGGTGATAATAATAATCTTTGCATTTGATATTGCGCCTTATCATGCCTTGAAGACGTTTCAAAGAATTTTCAAGACTGTAAAGTGAATTGACTATTATATTATGGGTGAAACATGGCAGCCAATTGTGCACAGCAGTGTCCCACAAACAGTTAGGAATTGAGTGACCAAATTATATATTTTTGTGAAGGGATTATTACTCCCGGAATAGCGATCTGCCAATCGACCAACAACCAATTTACTGCTAGGCAAGCGGAGGTGTGTGGAGTAAGGAAACCCGCTCAGCTTTTCGCCCTACCTGGGAATTGAACCCAGGATTATGAAGCTAGTGCTCTAACCACTGAACAACAAGATCCCAAGAGCTGAGAACTGCGGCTCTGTAAATTCGTCTTGTGGGTTAGTTGGAGGGTGGAATTGGATTATCTGTAACATTGGTATTCTATACATGCTGTTCACAATGAGCTGCAAGTTCCACTGAAACATATCTGGGTCTCCATTAAACTGCCTGATTTCCAGGTCCTCACCTACTGCAGTACAATCTGCATTGACCAGTCCATCTCCATTGCGCCGTGTAGTCAGTAAATATAAAATCCTAAATCTGCTCTCTTTCCCCTTTAATTGGTCATTAGCGCTTAAACCAACAACAAATTCCCTCTTGAATTTGTTGATACAATTTACATCCACCGCCATCCCCACACTCCCGTCTCTCTTTTGTCTCTCTTCCTGTAAAGTGACTGGTCATCTTCCCTCTCCTGTCCACACACTCCAACCGTGTCCAATTTGTGACTGTGTTTTAACATGTTAGAAATTGCAGCTGAAATCATTTTCAGACTTCCCTCATTCCATTTTTCCTCTAGGTAAAAATACGCGTCTACAATTGTGTAGATAATACAGGGGTAAGCGTATGTGTATATATTACTAATAATCCTTGCTTTGAATATAGTGCCATATGATGTCATCGAGACGTCTCAAAACACTTTGCAGAAAAATATACTGCAAAGTGAATGGACCGCATCTTTTCTGAGTGAAGGGTAGTGTTTGCCCATAAAACAAACACACACACATATATATGACATATATTATACAAACACACATATACACACACAGACCATATTTTTATTGAAAGATAATGAAAATTACATGTGACATGTACACAAGGGGTGGGGGGGGGGGGGGGGGGGTTACCCATTGAAACTGATCGGCCTCGGTTGCTTATTGGTTAGAAAAGTACAGGGCGATATTTATCAGAGAGGCTAACGAGGGAGTCAATCCGCTTTTGTTGGCATACCTTGCAGAATCCTTTGGAGCAATGCGATGGCTCACTGATCAATTTCACTTTGTCCTGATGCCGTCTCCTTGTCTTAAAGTCACATCACCTGGTCAAGGGATCTGAGGAGAGGGTGTGTATCTGTGGTGCTTTGGTGGGGGTGGCTGGGCTGGCGGCTGCTGGTGGTGTAATGTATTCTGTCCTTTAACCCAAATCCTTTATGTGGCACTGACGCAGAAACTGCTGAGTTTAATGTGTGTCTGTTATTTAAATAATGAATTGCCTAAATCACGTGGCTCTCAGAACTGAATAATTCACAACCTGTGTTTTTTTAGATCCACATCTATCTCTCCCCCCCACCCCCCATTCCACCCTCCTCCCTCCCTCCCTGTCTCTGCCTCAAAATCAACCCAAAGAATAAACGGATGGACTTGTCTGTAAATTGATCGCAGAAGAGAGAGGTGAGTCTAACATGATATTGGGGTCTGTTTTCCCCTCTCTCCCCCCCTCTCTCCCCCCCCTCTCCCTCCTGGATTATGGCGGTTGGATTTGTCAGAGATCATTTTGATTCTCCCCAAATTTATCTTTGAATAATGCGAAGGTGATTTACTGATTGAATCCCTGGCTGGTGTTGACTTGTGCTCGTTGTAATCGTGCGGAGATGCAAACGGTCGCATTATCTTCCCTTGTTATCGATCAGATTCAGGTTTTCCCGGATGGGGATTGGGATTGAACCAGGCTGTAACAGTGCTGGGTTAGTTAGCATAGAGATGCCGTCATAGGTACTGCAGGGCGATGCGGGATGTTTGATAAGATCTCCCTCCTCGCCTTTTCTCCCTCCGCACTCTCCCCCTCTCCCACCCTCTACACATTCCACACTCCCCCTCCCCTTCCCTCCAGCCCATCCCACCCCCTTCCCTCCAACCCCCCCCCCATCCCCTCCCTCCACACTACCCCCATCCTTATCTCCACATCCCCTCCATCCCATCCCCTCCCTCCACACTCCCCCCCCCCCCCCCCCCCCACGCACACACACACAGCATTTGCAGGAATTGGTTTTGATGGTGATGTGTTGATGCAGAGAGATTGAGGGAGAGAGAGAGAGAGAGGGGTGGGGGGGGGGGCAATGTAACTGGCTAGAGATTTAGATTATTGCTGCATCGCTTGTATTTTATTCATATTAAGCAATTCACATCAGCAAATGTTCCCTGCCCTCGCCCCGCTTTCCTAGGGTGGGTGGAGCAGCTGTTTGCTGTCATGTCACTCTGTGTGTTCAGGGTGAAGCCATCCTCTTCCCCCCAATCACACTGAGCTGGACTGTTGGTTCTCTAGACCTGTTTAAAAAAAAATGATTGCAGTGAAGACGAAATATCTGTTATTTGTGACCAACGAGAGAGAAGCGTGTTATTGTATAAAGCTGACAGACAGACAGACAGACAGACAGTGGGGTTTGATTTGTGGAGAGCTCTCCTTGGTGCTGAACGGCTCAAAGCTGTTTAATGCACAAACTACACACTTAAAGTGAAGGGGTTTATTCATAACCCCAGGTGAGGGCGGGACACACACTCAGACTTTATTTTGTTGGATTACAATTACTATTGTGTGCAGAGAACTTCTATCTATTTCTCTATCTCTCTATCTCTCTATCTCTCTATCTATAATATCTATGTGGTATATTGTATTGAGGAGTCCTGTAGCTCAGTGGTTAGAACACGCACCTTACAAGCATGAGACCTGTGTTCAATACCAGGCAGGGCAAGTTTCCTTACTCCACACGCCTAATAATAATGCATTCAAAAAATAATAAATTGGTCATTTCAATTCACGACTGTTTGTGGGGAAAATGCTATGTGTAATTGGCTGCCATGTTTCCCCCACAAATATGCAGTCGATTCACTTTATAGTATATTCTGTGAAACACTTTGAGACGTCTAAAAGACTTAAAGTGCTATATCAAATGCAAGGATAATTGTTATTATATATGTAGACATAACTATGCTTGGATGACATGTACCTGTGGAATATGCTTCAGTATATATACAGTATCTAAATATCGCTGGAGCCCTACTGCCCTTTCTGTGATAAGGTAATCACATTGTTTTATTCCTAATCATTATATATTGGATTGGGCTCTCTACACCCAGGTCATTCATAGAATTATAGAATCAGAATTATTCAGCTTGGAAGGAGGCCATTCAACCCATCGTGTCTGGACTGGCTCTTTGAAAAGAGCTGTCCAAATCAATCCCATATCCCTGCTCTAACCGTAAAGGTTCATCATAAACTCCTGACTTTTGTATTCTATGCCCCTGTTTATAAATCCTGGTATTTAGTATGCTTTTCTAACAGTTTTACCTACCTGGCCTGCCACCTTCAAAGATTTACTTATATCTACTTATATATACAGATTTACTTGATTATATTATTTCCTTGGTGCTCAGCTATGTTGCCTTACCCATTAACAATACCACTAATAGTTGTCAGCCATGAAAGCCTGCGTATATATATAATATGAATGTGAACAGTGTTAACCTGATTATTTATCTGGCCCAGGTGGTAAGTCCTCTAGGTCAGAAGATTGTGACCCAAAATTTGGACTTTAAGTTGACACTCCACTATAGTACCATGGGAATCTCTGCTACATTATTGCAGGAAGATATATTTTGAAGATATATTGACAAGAGGTCCCATCTCCCTGTATTGACAAGAGGTCCCATCTCCCTGTTTTCAGGTGGCTATTAAAGATTTTGGTGCATTAAAAATAAATTCTCACCAAATAATATTTGCCAAGAAAAATATTCACAATGTTAGACTTTTAATTATTTGTAAAACATTTTGATATGTTTTGACTCAGGATCTCTCTTCCTCAATCCCTTCTACTTGTCCCCGTCTCCTTGCTCATCTTCAGATCATACCTGGAAACCGTCCTCTTTGATCATGCCTTCCCTCATTCCCTGGCTCAGTGTCAAGCTCTGCTAGTGTTATTTACTCTGAGAAGTTATTCCATGTGAAGAACTGTGTTGTTGTTTTGATAGTCGGTGAGTTCCTCCTACACACAGTCTTACTCTTTAACTCAGTCCAATGCACTGTGTAAACACAGCAGGCTCTACATATTATGATACATATTTACTAATAAGATCTGGGACTCTGTGTCACACGTGACCAATAAATTGAATATGTCAGCTCACAGTAGGGCTCAGGCATCACTTTGCATTTACCTGGACCAGGTTTGCTGTCACAAGGTACTTTACTGTTTCCAAGGTATTCATTGCTACCCGAGTAACTGATCAAATTTCTTGTCCCATTGTATGTCGCTAAGTGTCATCGTTCAGCTCTGGATTTGCCTCTCTTCATTACTTCAAATTTGGGACAACCTCCTGATGTTAAAGACGCTATACAAATGCAATTTTGTTGTTGTTATTGTTTGTAGCTTCAGTGTTTGATTAAGGTTTCCAAATTCTCCTTAATTTAAAAGAAACAAAACAATATTTGTCTCTTTCGATTACTTCCAACTCATCTCCATGGTCTTGTTGCGCCTCTGTCTCATGTGTTTATGAATGATTTAACTATCTAGTGTATGTAGCCACAAGGGGCTGGCTTAGACATGGGTGACTTTTTTTTCGTGGAGACCTCTGTGGAATTCTCTACTCTGAACTTCCACTGATCTAGAATCTAATTTGCATTCTAATTTTATCACATGTCTCCTGGCTCGCAATGAAATTAGTTGAGGGATACCAACATGCAGTGTTTCTGAAACACATTTCTTAATAGGAAATGTGTAATAATTCATCCAATTTTTAAAAACGTCCTTTTCTTCAGCATTTTCCATGTTTCGGAAATGACATTATTGTACTTTTTTATCAAGAACATGGAAGCTGATTCAATAACAACTTTTAAAAGAGAAGTAGATGATAGCTATTTTAGGAGGACAAATTTGCAGGGCTATGAGGAAAGAGTGGGGGAATGGGATTGATTTGGACAGCTCTTTTCAAAGAGCCCGTACAGATTTGATGGGCTGTATAGCTTCCTTCTGTGCTGTATAATTCTATGACTTTATGAAGAAGAAGAACAACACCAACATTACTTTGTAGAGTGGCTTTCACATCCAGAGGACGCCCAAGGCACTGAACAGTCAAAGGTCAGGCCCCAAACGTGGGGTGGGATAGGGCAGGGTTGGGATGGGGGAGGGCAGAGAGGTAGGACGGCCACTGCAGGCACTGTTGAAAAGGAGGGTCTTGAGTCTGGCCTTGAAGGAAGCAAGGGAGGGAGCAAGGCAAAGGGATTGTGGGATGGAGATCCAAAGAGTGGAGGCAGAGAGGCTGAAAGTCCGGCCACTGATGGTAGGGAGGGTTGGGCAGGAGACGTAGAGCAGGCTGGAATCCATTGAATGGATGGAGTGGATAGGGGATCAGCCGGTCAGATACCTAGGAGGGGCAAGGCGTTGGAGGATCTTGAAAGTGACAACAAGGATTTTGAATTCTATCCTCTTGAGGGTTCATGTAAGAAATATATGAACCACAAGTTAATCTCCCAAGTATACAACTCTTCAACAGTTTTCTAACCTGTGTAACCATAATTGTTTTTCTGGTTGTGCGAAGAGGCAGTTATTAAATGTGCCAATCATTATTGAGGTTAGAAATGTGACAAATTCTTCAACAAGAGTTTGCAGTTCAGTCTAGTGGTGAAGCATGATCATGTCAATATTACCTGGGAGAGGGGAACAACTGTCTGGAAGTTCTAAAATGAAAGATGACAACAACAACTTACATTTATGTACCACCCTTCATGTGGGGTAGCATCTCAGAATGACTGATCGGGCATACAGGTATGTTAGTACATTGATGAGATCGTACAAGCCTTCATGCACTGCCATGCACAACAATACTCCGTGTAAAGGCAATAGCATTTTAGAATTGGCCTCAACCTGTTTTGGAAATAGATCCTCGACTGCTTTGTGTTGTCTGTCACCACTGTGCTCGGGGAAACAATGGTATCATTCCATTAATGGATCCATTGCAGTTTCACCTTTCACCAACACTGGATCCAATTTCCAGGCAGAGAAGTCCAAAGATGCCGTTCTTGGCAACTAGTCAAACGCTATTTACGGTTAGCTATCGGTGCTGCCTGTATAAATTCCTCAGTCATTGTAGGTGACATGGTTTGAAGGAAAGTCTCACTCACTCAGCAAGCTGTGTGAAGAGTTTGGAGATATCTTACCTACATGAAAAATGCTACATGAAAAATGCTACATAAATGGAGAGTGAGTTCTGTAGCTTAGTAGTGAGAGCATTCTCCTCACAAGCGAGAGGACTTGGGTTTAATTCCTGGTAGTGCGAAATGGTGGGCAAGTTTGCTTACTCCACACACCTCGCACCCAACAACCTGTTTGCTAGTTAATTGGTGGATTGCTCTTCTGGGGATAACAACTTAAATTTAAAAAATATATTTAAAAAATAATAGTTCGGTCATTCAATCCACAACTGTTTGTGAGACACTGTGCAATTGGCAGCTACATTCCACCCACAAAATATACAATCAATTCACTTTACAGTGTATTCTGTCAAGTGCTTTGAGGTCTCAAAGATGGCATAATATCACATGTAAGGATTATTATTATATTATTAGATACATGTAAATTGTTCATGTTATTCTTTTCAAAGTTTGACAAGACTAAGCAATGATAAACTACAAGAATATTCTATCAGGTGTGGAATATTCTGTTTTTGACATTTCCTTTTGAAATTAGCTGATTTAATTTTATTAAATGCCCCATATAAAAAATATTATGTGTGGGGGTGGAAGGTAATAGGATGGAGACATACAGTACTGCATATGTTGCAGACTATTATTGTTTTACAGTCTTTTTTTTCTGAAATTTTCAATTGGTTTCATCCATGATGATTGCTCCTTTCAAGGTTTTAATCAGATTCTAATAGTTTTTTGGAAGAAAAATCATATTTGCTGGAAAGCAATTTATTATTGCAAGATAATGCCATGTATTAGATTAAATTAAGATGTCAGTCTGGCTTAGTGGATGTCACTCTTGCTGCCGAGTCAACAACAACAACAACTTTGATTTATATAGCGCTCTCCACGCCGGACGGCGTCTCAGAGCGCTTAAGTCAGAATGTTGTGGATTCAAGCTCCACTATGGGACTTTCAACTTCAACAGTTCTGGGGTTGTGTTGCATTGTCAGGGGTGATGAGAGGTTAAAAGGGACCTGGCTCTCTGTTCAGGTGGTCATTCAAGATCCCACAGCGCTGCTTAAAAAGAGAAAATAGTTTTTCTCCCAGTTAACAATTCCACAAAATAAAATTGGGTTGTTTGTTTGATGGCTGTTTGGGATGTTACTGTGGCAAATTGGCTGCTATGTTCACCTATAAACACACAGTCGCAAAGCTTTCCAATCTATCCAGGTGAAGTGCTTAGAGATACAATGCAAGAATTATTATATAATACTGTATATAAATGTACTTATTCCTGAGATCATTTTTAAGGTAAAACCCTGAGGTTTTTGTCCAATCATTGATCAGTTTGACTTTAGTTTTGGGCTTGTATTGTTCCAGGAACCTTGACTAACCTTCTGCATTGAAGTGTCCCACAAAGAGTCGTGGATTGAATGAACGAATTTAAAAAAAAAACATTTTTAAGTGAGTATTACACCCGGATAAGTGATCCACCAATCGACTAACAACCGGATTCCTACTTACTTCTGGGTAAGTGGGAATAAGGACATTTGTCCAATGTTTTGCCCTACCCAGGAATAGAACACAGTTCCTCTCACTTGTGAGGCAAACTGACCACACGACTACAAATCATACTGAGAATTTCATGTATTAAACATCCCCCCCAACATTCCTCTCCCCCCAAGCTTGCCCATTCCCATAATGACGTACAGAGAGGCAGGTAGATGCACCTACCCTCAGTTCACTCGTGACATAAAGGATGTGTCAGTAAGGTTGGCAGTGAATGGTAGCAGAGACTGAGTCACCCACACAAGAGTCTGGGGGTTTGGTTGAAAGCTTAAAACACAGACACATCCAACAATGTGGAAACTAATTACTCATCGTGCATGCTGTCCCCAACCCCTCAACAAAATTGATCAGCTAAAATGTGCTCACATACACACACTTACACCACACACACATGCACACGAGTCAAGGTTCGACTTAATCTGTGACGTCTGTGCTTTTCGTGCCAGCTAAACAGATCATGGAAATAAAGGCTGCATTGTAATCATCTCCGGTTGCATGACCATGAAATAACAGCAGGGGAGATCGCTGCTTGAAACCGGATAGTTGGTCTCTCTAAAGTGTGAAGCATTTCCACAGCTCAGACTCCTGTTGCCTGCGGCCACTGAACACCAGATGTTTGAGGAAAGAGAGAGCTTGTATTATAATAGCAGCTTCTCAGGTCAAAATATCTCAAAGCGCTTCATAGCAATTTCAGCCAACTGTAGTGACTATTCCTGCAGGCACACACGGCAGGCAGTTTGTACACAGCAGTAATAGCCATGTCCATTTTACCTGTGGGCCAGCATGCTGGGGAGAAACTCCTTTCCCTTTTCCAATGGTTTTAAGTGATCTTTACTGTCCACCCCCAACCTGCCCCTCCCCTCTGCTCGAGTCCAGACCTGACTGTTCAGCGCCTTGGGACGTCCTCCCAACGTGAAAGGCGCTCTAGAAATATAATTTTGTTGTTGTTGTACCTGAAGAGGCAGATGGTACCTCGGTTTTACATCTCACCTGAAAGATGGCACCTCTGGCAGCCCAGGCATTGGGCTAGAGACTGTCTAGACTGTGAGGCTAAAGTCTCGGCATGGTGCTTGAGCCCACAACTTTCTGACCCAGAGGTGAGAGGCTGAGATATACCGCACTGACAAACCAGCGCTGTCCCTCTCATGCTGTGTTCATACTCCATGTTCCGCACAGTAACTTGCCATGGTGTCTGAAATATAAATAGACCAAGGATTGTTACCGTGCTGGTTGGATTAAGATATTTTGCTTGTTGGAGATTGCTCTCTATGTCTAACCCATGCTGGGGCTGATTCTGTGATGCTGATGGCGGACTCTGCCTGTTAAAGGGAAGTGTTTTATTTGCCAGTTCTGCCATCTGCCACCTCCTGGGACATCGAGTCAGAATGAAAACACGGCCTGGGATTCTCTGCAGAGATTATTCAGTGTGTTGAGTGCACACCTGATGTCTCTGCTCAGCATTGCTGACTGAGTGACGTACACATGCAGGATAAACAGTGCATTGAAATGCTGGGCACAGAGTTGGGGAAAATATATTGAATTGCAAAACAAGGAACATTTTTTTTTAGAGAATATCAACTCACTAAAACAGAAACAATAAAAGCTAGTGTCTGACGCGCAGAAACCCGTGCAGAGAGTTTTAGGGATGTATACCACTCGCACGTGAAAAGATTTATAGGAATAATAATCCTTGCATTTGGTATCCTTCCTTTTAACGTAGGGAAGATGTTGCAAACCATACGATTTATTGTAAAGTGAAGTGACTGCGTATTTTGTAGACTTTCCTACAATCAATTAAAAGGAGGTTATTGTAGCAAGTCGCTGTTCAGGCCACCCCCACAGCCTTATCTAATTTTCCTTTTCAAATACTGTACAGTAGTTGTCTCATTCCCCTTCAAAGCCACTTCTTTTAAAATTGTGAGTGTTTTTACGAGTAGCTTGCCTGGGGTTATAATTGGGAGTAAAAAATCATTGGTGCCATTACCTGAAATCCAGTGACAATTATCCCAAAGAGAATAGAACCTGCAATGTTTGTAAATCCCCTCACCCCCCCCCCCCCCCCCCCCAACTTTCCCCATTCTCTGATTCCCCCATCCCCTCACTCGCCCTGTGTGTTATTATCTAAAGGGATGTTGTTCATTTTGTTGTGTGATTGTGATAGGCCATATCTACAGAATGCCTCTAATAGAATATTGAGCTTTCCAAACATAACATGTGGCGGTGAGAATCAGCAAACAGTTCACATCGATAGCAATTGCCACTTCTGATAACTTTCACTGGGACTCTCCAGCTCTCTGGCCCCTACTCTGATTGGATGACAGAGGGGTTCTGATCATCTCACTTCCCCACTTTTCTCCCATTAACCCTGCAAGCCAAAGCGCTAATGCGTAGGGTGGTCCTTGCTGGACACACTGCAACAAGCTTGCCAGTGCTCTCAATGGCACTCTGTGGTCCCCAGCCCTTGGCTCTTGCCATCATGTACCTCACCTAGTGCTCTCTGCTCAGGGTGTATCTGTATTCCATTCCTGACACAGGAATTCCTGGAACTCTCAGTGTGGAGAAGGTGGGTTCTTATGGTTGTTGGACATCCAGCTGACAAAAAAAATCTAAACAACTATCAATCACTTGATTCATCACTTACGGAGAGCCAGAGGCTCACTCTTAATAGTAACAATGAAAACATTTTACTGTTCAATCGTAAAACCACAAATCTGGTTTTACGAGTGTGACTGATGCAAGGCTGTAGGATAGTTGCCTAGAGGTTAATTGATTGCATCGTACCTCAACTGTTTTAACCCAATCTGCCCATTTTTGATTGGGGTGAATGGTCTATCGTATAAGCGCTCGACAGAGCAAACCTCCTTCAACCACTGCTTCGTCTGCCCCGTCAGAGGTTAGCCAACCCGTGGTGAAGGTGCATATTTGGGTCTCTTCCAAGCACTTCTTTTGTGGGAAAAGGACATTTAGTTTTTAGATTGATGTAGCACTTTTGGAGTTTAAGATTGAGGCAGATTGGACATGCTGGTGATCTGTCATCACGGTGCAAATAATGCTGGGTTTGAGTCATGCTGCAATTGATAATCTCTCAGGTTAAAGTGGCCATTGGCAAAGTACTTGCCAATATATCAGAAAAAAAATTTGCTCCCTCAATCCACAAAAGTTTGTGGGACACTGCTGTGCATAATTGTCTGCCACGTTTCACAGCAAATTCACATTACAGTATATGCTGTGAAGCGCTTTAACATAAGTAGAAGATGTGAAAAGTGCTACATCAAATGCAAGTAATACTATTATTATTTGGCTTATCCACAAATTTGGATGCTGTAGATTTGTCAGCCAGAACACTGCGAGAAACTCTCTGCTCTTGTTCCTAATAGCAACGTTTAATGAACTGGCATTACAAGAGGCTTGTGTGATAAAACAAGTGGTGATGTCTCATCCGAATGTCAGCATCTCTGGCAATGTGGTGCTCCTTGGATCATGCTACCAGTTTGGGGTTCATTGACCCTGGTCCTCGGTGTCAGTCCCTGGTTGTCAGACCTCAGTATCCTGCCTGAGTGTGGGCGGCAGGTCCCTGGGCAGAGTGCAAGGTGTGTTACTGAGTTGCCGAGCAGGCAGTTCATATGTTTGGTTTGTATCGAGTTAGCTAGTCAGAGGGTTGGGAGGGGGGGAGATTAAATAAACACCAACAAGAAATTACATTTGTATTGCCCCTTTCATGTTGGGAGGACGTCTCAGGGTGCTGGACAGTCAGGGATTTGGACCCAAGTTGGCGGTTGGGATCAGGAGGGTGGAAGGTAGGGAGGGCAGGGTTAGAAAGGTGGCTGAAGACGAGCTGAAGAGGAGAGTCTTGAGTCTTGAGTCTTTGAAGGAGACTATGGGTGGGGGGGCGGGGGATGGAGGGTGGGAAGAGGAAGGGATGAAGCAGAAGTACTATGGGTTGGAGTTCTGGAGGATGGGGACAGAAAAGTTGAAGACTTGACCTCTGTTGATGGGGAGGGGAAAGCAAGGGACATGGTTGCATAGCAGAACTTGCTGAGTGGAGGGTGCAGGCAAAGAGTTATGGACCATCTCTAGAAGGAAAGAGCCTCACTGAGTGCTAGTGTTGGTGACCAGGTGATGGGTCACAAAGCCTCCCAGTGTGTTTTATTGATGGGGCACAGTTTAATGATCAGTTCATTGGTAAACATGTGAGTGAGCAGATGAAACTCTCCAGGCAATCACTGCCAGGAATCCAGATGTTTACTACCAAAACACGTCATCTGCTTTCAAAATATTCGCCACTCGCTGAATAATTCACAAGCCGGTTTCATTTCATCTTTTACTCTGGCAGAAATCAGTCACCAGGGTGCAGCTCTGAGCAGAAGTGTTGAGCGGTAGAGACTGGCAGAAGTTTGGGATGTTTTTTTCGGGGTGGAACAGGAAGCAGGAGATGGGGGTGGGAGTGTGTGTGTGCATATGTGAAGAGGAGTGTTTGGGGGTGGGGGGGGGGGAAGAGATAACAAGGATGTGATGAGTTTGCGGACATGATGGATTTTATATCCGACAGCCAGACTTCCTGACTGTCACACAATACAGTGACTTCCTGTCCCTCTCCTCTTAAGACACTGTGGGAAGCCTACATTTCTGTAACCACTTCACATGTAATGGAATTGTTTTTCGATGCAGAATTGAACTTGTTATATTTTCTGTCACACCTTTCTGTCAGTTATTTTATTTCCTCACTTCCTGATGATAGTGCTTTTGAGGAATCCAGTCCCCAGGTAAAGTAGTGGTATTGTTACACTGTAACTAGAATATATTGTCAGTGATAGAACCTGCCTTTGAAAAACACTACACATTGTTTTCATTCACCTCATGGTTGCCTGCGGGAATTTTATTGCACAAATTGATTGTTGCTTTAGCCTACAAATGTGCAATTATTATTACATTAGAGCAAATTCCTCGCTCTGAGGTAGTGCAGCAATGCCATAAGAAGCTTTATCAAATGCAAGGATTGTTATTATAGTTTGTGGGTCTGTACATTTTATATATCTGATATGTGTACAACTTAAGCATTGGATTCGATCCCCAGTTATCCTTTCTCCCCGACATCTAGTCCCTTACCAGCACCACTTTAATCCATCTCTGCCACATTGTCCATCTCCATTAATACCTCACCCAAAGCTGCCAAAACCCTGGTCCATGCCTTTGTCACCTCTAGGCTGGACTACTCCAACACCCTGCTTGCTGTTCTCTCCTCCACCACCATCCACAAAATTCAGCTCATCCAAAACACCGCTGCCCGCATTCTCACCCGCAACAAACTTCATTCTCCCATTATCCCAGTCCCTGCCAAACTGCACTGGCTCCTTGTCACAGAACGGATCGACTTCAAGATCCTCACGCTTGTGTTTAAATCTCTTCACTTCTCTGCACCCCCCTACCTCTCGAACCTTCTCTCTCCTCATGGCAATACCCGTTCCCTCTACTCTATTGGGTCCTCCTTGTCGCCCTGAATCCTCTGCTTCACCATCAGCGGCCGTGTTTTCAGCCACTGTCCCCCAAAACTCCCTCTCCTTAATCCCTTAGCCTCACCCCTCTTTTCCCATTTTCAGGTTGCGCTTCAAGCCCTTTCTCTTTGGCTGCACTTACAGTCACCTTCTCCCTCATCCTGGCTCTGCCATTGTGTAGTGCTCTGAGATGCCGCCTTGCATGGAGTGCGCTACATAAATGCAAGCTGTTGTTGTGTAAAGATGTAAATTATTAGTTTAACCTTAGTGTTCTCTCTATAGTTTCAGGTAGTCATGTTCCCATCGCCTGCCAGAAGACAAGCCAACTTGTAGGCAGAGCACAAAGATGTGTTTGAAACTAGTGAGTGCCTTGCTGTGAATGGCCTTGTGCTACCTTAAGCACCGTCAGTGCCCTCTGACCGACCAACAGACCAACTGACTGCACTCTAAGCGTGCAGTGACAGCATCGTTGAAGCCATGAGCGGATTTCTCACCCACATGGACCCCCGCCGGGTCCACTGGGGCTCCAAATGGCTGGCGTTTCACTCGAGGATTCTCCGCACGAAGCCCGTGGAGTCCATGCTGGACGATACCCAGCAGAAGGGGATGGGCCACTCCAGACTGGCTCAGGTCCTCACCACCATGGACCTGGTATCACTGGGCGTTGGCAGCTGTGTGGGCACCGGCATGTACGTGGTTTCGGGATTGGTGGCCAAGGAGATGGCGGGTCCTGGCGTCATTGTCTCCTTCATCATTGCAGCAGTCGCTTCCATCTTATCAGGTCAGAATAATGATAATAATCCTTGCAGTTGATACACTGCCTTATCATGTCTTCAGGACATCTCAAAATGCTTTACATAGTATTCTCTGAAGCAAATTGAATGTATAATTTGTGGGTGAAGCATCTATAAAATAATTCAGATTCCACTAGATAATGACATTAATTCCACATCAAGTCTCCTATTTACACATGTTGGGTGACATTAATAGAATTACTATAAATACTTAATCTGTAGCTTTGTGTGTAAGATGAGCTCAAGTTTGCAATATATTAACACATATCTTATTAACAACAGCAACAACAATTTGCATTTACACAGTGCCCATCACACAGGATAACGTCCTAGAGTTCTTGACAGTAGCAGAGTACAAAGTTAATCCAGTGGAAGGTGGCCATAGGCACGAAGACCGCGCCTTTCTCTTTGACCGCACCTTTGGTCACCTTTCTACCCCTGCCCCTGGCTCGGTATTGTGAAGCTCTCTGAGACGCCATCTGGCATGGAGGGCACTATATAAATTCAAGTTGTTGTTGTTGAAGAGGGAAAGTCAGCAGGCATGAACCTGCAGATGGGGAAGGAGGGGTCAATATGGTGGGATGGAAGAACGTTCCAGAGTTTTGGGGCATATAGCTGAAAGTGGAAAGGGGCAGACAATCAGGTAATCTGGAAATACAGCACAGAAACATACAAACCAGAAATGGGTGACTTCCACAGGTTATTTCACTCTCGGTTTCAAAAATAGGGACTGTGGGATGTGGGTTCCAAAGGTGACAGACAGGCTGAAGGCCCCACCACCAATGGTTGTAATATGTTGGGTGTGGGAGCGGCCACAATTGCCAAAGCAGAAGGTTGATTGTTTTAAAACAAATTAATATTTTATAATAAGGCAATAATATTACAACATCAATAAAACCACTTGTGCCGTCTCCTCTGTAACCGGGTTCTTGTTGCTGTCCGCTGTATGAGGGAGGTTACAGCCCCCGTTAAACCTAAACCTGTCAGTGAGTTGTTGGGGTCTTCAGAGGCTTAAAATTCCACTCAGTCTTAATCATAGGACCATTTTGTCATCAAATATAATTATCGTTGCAGGACGGTGAAGAGATTTGGAGCCCAAGAGAAGGTCAGGAATCCCATGTGTCACTTTGTGATGTTTGCCCATCGCTCAACAGATGGCTTGCCTCTGCATGAGCGTACAGCTCAGTTCCTGGCTGGTGCAATGTTGCCACAAAGACAGCATACACAGGGCATATTGTTCAGTACAGGCACCGCGTTCTGTCACACGTCCCTCACTTTCTCTAGCTGAGAAAAGGTGTGGTGATAGCTGGTGTCTCTCCCGTGAGTGCAGTCAGAAGGCTTAACACAAAGTTAATCATTGTTTATTTGAATGTGGGTTACGCCAGACGATGGGAACTCTCCTCTCTGTTGGTCGTCCAAACCAATCTGCTCTCAAATCTAATCCCTATCCCCAACTCTCTCACTCATGGTGTCTGTGCCAGTGCTCGATCCCCCACTGCAGCTCTTTACTCGGCCCTGGCTCCCAATTACCGAATGGATTGACTTCAAGATCCTCTTGCTCATTTTCAAATCTCATTATGCACTCGCACCTCCCTAACTATCCGATTTGCTTAACACACATTCCACCGATCTCTGACTCCAGCCCCCTATTTGTCCCTTGCCCCGTTCACTCCACCTTTCACGGCCGTGCTTTCGGCCACTATATCCCGAAGCTCTGGAACTCCCTGCCTAATCCCTCCAATGTGTCCCCCCCCACTTTTAAATCCCACCTAAAGACTTGCCTTTTCGATCTGCCTTGTTGGTCACCTCCCCCTTCCCTCTCCTCCTGGCTCGAGGTCAGACTCCCCCAATGTCAAAGACTCCAGGATACTATCTCACATGAAGGGTGTGGTTAAAAAGAAGCATTTAAATTCAGCGATGTGGCTGTTGTGTGAGAGAGCATTTGCACTGAGTCCATAACTCTCTGTACCACAAATCACAGCGCCTTGGGACTTCCTCCCGACATGAAAGGGGCTCTATAAGTGTAATTTTATTGTTGTTGTTGTGGAGTCTTGCAGCTCAGTGGTTAGAGCACTTGCCGTGCAAGCGAGGGACCTGGGTCAATTCCAGACACGGCAAAACCTTGGGGAAGTTTCCTTACTCCACACGCCTAATAATAATCCCTCCATAAAAGAATTATAAATTGGTCATTTCAATCCATGACTGTTTGTGGGACACTGCTGTGTACAATTGGCTGTCGAGTTTCTCCCATATATATGCAGTCGATTCACTTTACAGTATATTCTGTGAAGCGCTTTGAGACGTCTAGAAGATGTGAGAAGCGCTGTATCAAATGCAAGGATTATTAAATGCAAGTTGTTGTTGTACTCTAATCTCATTTCCTGCTCTCTCTCCCCCATCGTATCCGCTCTGGTGTTTGCTCCCCCATGGGAACCTGGTAAAACATTGCAGTGGATCCATCTCCCTGACGGACACTGTCCTCCCTGAGATGTAACAATAAGGAAGTGCGGTTAATAACAGCGTTTAAGTTCAGTGATTTGACTGTTGTGTGACAGAGCACTTGCATCGAATCTGTAACTCTCGGTACCACAAATCACACAAATCATCTCCAATGTGATGATTGTGGTCATTTTTGAATTGTCTGCTGTTTTTGCCACAAGCTAAAAGTCTTTCATCCTTGGGGAGTGACAGGAAAATCATGTGAGGGCGTGGACTAGGATAAAATACTGATATTTACACTGACTGAGGCTAATTAGCAAGGGAAAGTCCATCTCTGCAACACCGTCTCCTCCACACGCCTCACACCGTCCAGTCTAAAGATGTGAAAACATGGTGGGTAACAATAGTCCTGATTCAGCAGTGACTGCAACAGGGTATTAAGCCAACATTGAGGGAAACATGGAAATAGCTGCAAATAAAAATAATAATCCATGCATTTGATGTAGCATTTTATCACATGGAAGAAACATCTCAAAGTGTTTCACATGATATACTGAAACAGAAATGCTGCAGACAGTTTCCACATAGCCATTGAGAATATATTTAGGGCACTATTGGCCAGAACAATGGGAGAGAGAAATTACCTTTTCTTTTTGTATAGTGCCATGAGATCATTAATGTTGATTTAATAAGCAGCTGCAACTGAAGGACACCACTACTGCCAATACAACACTTCTTGCACCCCCCACCCACCCGCCGCGTTAAATTGGACATTCATTGACGATACAATTCCAAGTCCCTGTGGGGACTTTAACCTACAACCTTCTGAGTGAAAGGCGAGGGTATTACTACCATCTGTGACCAGAGCTCACTTCAACCTTCAAGGTTCTGTCCTCGACTGGTTCCGGTCCTATCTTTCACATCGCAAGTCCCTAGTCCACGCGTTTGTCACATCAAGGCTCGACTGTGGAAACTCACTCCTCATCGGCCTTCCTGGCTATTCCCTTCCCAAGCTGCAGATCATCCAGAACCTGCCCTACCTGTCTCCACTGGCTCCCCTTCACCCAGAGGATCGAATTCAAGATCCTTGTCCTCACCTATCTCTCTGACCTACTTTCTCCCTATCAGCCTGCCCGTTCAGCAGACTCAGGCCTGCTCTGCGTCCACCGCCCTAACCACCCAACCATCGGCGGCCGGGCTTTTAGCCTCTCTATTCCCGTACTGTGGAACTCCATCCCGCAGCCCCTCTGCCTTCCTCCCTTTCCTCCTTCAAAGGCCGGTCTCAAAATCTTCCTCTTCAACCGCGCCTTCTGCTGCTCTCTCAACTCTCTCCCTTCCCTCCTAACTCTCTCCCGTTCCTCCCCACTACCCTGCTCCTCCCACTTGCTTGAGTCCCGACCTAACTGTTCAACGCCTTGGGACGTTCTCCCGGCATGAAAGGCGCTTTATAAATATAATTTTGTTGTTGCTGTTATTGTACAGACTACACAAAAGTGAATAAACAGTTTCCCTGGAGTGTTGGGTAGGTCACTGGGAAAGACATTCTGATAATCTTGTAACTTTAGAGCTAATGCTGCAATGTGGTGTTATGGTTGCATTGTGCTCCTCCAGTTTCCTCTGTGTTTACCTGCCTGTGCTTTGCTCTCCCAGGTGTCTGCTATGCAGAGTTTGGAGTGCGCGTTCCAAAGACCACCGGATCCGCCTACACCTACAGTTACGTGACGGTCGGGGAGTTTGTGGCCTTTTTCATCGGCTGGAACCTGATCCTGGAGTATCTGATCGGCACGGCAGCTGGAGCCAGCGCTCTGAGCAGCATGTTCGACTCACTGGCTAATCATACCGTCAGCCACTGGATCGTGGACAACGTGGGCACTTTAAATGGACTAGGTCATTGCAGTCTTTAAGGATTAAACACCATCATTTTGTCTACCTCCTAAGCTTTGTCTGCACACCATACATACCCTATTCGTTTCCCTGCTCTCTGGAACCCCATCCCTGGAACTCACTTTGACTCACTTCCTTCCTCACCTCATTCAAGGCCTATCTTAAGGCAGGCCCCGTTGACTGCGCTTTTGGTTATCTCTCCCTTCCTCATCCTCTAGGCTATTAGTATGCACAGCAAGTTTATGTTATTTCTTGAGGGAATACTATTAGGTGTGTGGAGGAAGGAAACTTGCCAAAGGTTTTGCCCTGCTGGGAATCAAACCTACGTATCTTGCTTGTGAAGAGAATGCTCTAACTAATCAGCTACAGGACTCCACAGTGCCTTGGGTACTGTGGAGTCCTTCTGATGTGAAAGGCGCTGTATAAATAAACAAAAATATGTAGTGTACTGTATTCTAAGTATTCCATTTAAAATTAAGTGTCCTGATACTCCCTTCTCCCTAGTCCGGGGAGATTGAGGATGGTTAATTACAGACCACTTTGTCTCACTTTGCTCGCTTAAAGCTGAACAAAGAGAAGTAGGGAGACGGTGGAAGCAGAATGCAGCAATTATTTTAAGACCAAATTAAATAGATTTTTGTTAGGAAATAATATCTCATGATACGGTATATAGTGTGGGACATGGATGTATGACTGCCAAGATGGTGGAAGGCAAACTCAATGGACCTTGATCTGCTTTTGTTAGCAAATTCTTATGTTACTATACCCGATTCTGCCGATCTGTATAGTTACAAAGTGAGGTGCCCATTCAGGCTCAGAGATAATAACAATAATAATCCTTGCATTTGATATAGCGCTTTTTACATTTTATTGATGTCTCAAAGCGCTTCACAGAACATACTGTAAAGTGAATTGGCTATACAGTTGTGGGTGAAATGCGGCAGCCAATTGCACACAGCAGTGTCCCACAAACGATCGTGGATTGAAATGACCAATTTTATTATTGTGGGTTTTTTGGGACGGACTATGATTAGGTGTGTGGAGTAAGGAAACTTGCCCAAGGTTTCGCCCTGATCTTCGAACACTGGTCTCACACTTGTAAGGCGAGGGCTCTAACCACTGAGCTACAGGAGCTCCAGAAAACAGGGCAGATGGCAGCGTGAAACACAAAATTTCACACGTTTTCATGACTAGTTTGCAGTGGGTTTAATCTGGATTGCCATCTCTGGCTAATGCTAACCTCCTGGTTTTTAATAACTTACCTAACAAAGGGAATGGACTGAGGCTGCAGCTAGAGAAAAATGCACACTCTTCACCATGCTCTACATGTGATGAGCAGTGGGCAAAAATTATTGCAAGTTGTGGGAATGCATCAGTCACAAATTGAGGTGAAAGGGCTTGCTTTGTGATTTACATTTCTTCAGGAGATTTTCCAGTAGATCGGCGATTTTTCTAGATTCAACTGTTGAATGCCGAAAAACAGATGGTAAATTTTACCAGGAGTTCTGGCCTCCATCCTCGAGTTTAACTACTGCCATTATTTCCTTTGGTATTTATGAATCATTCCTATGAGGAACAAATAAAGTTATTATATTTTATCACAGCTGATAAGCAGTGTTCCCTCAACCCATAGTGAATCCCAACATGGGCCAGCCTTGAAATAGGATAACAATGTCACGCTACAATCAGAGGCATTTGATGGGCGAACAAGGGTTAGGAGAGGGCGGAAAGAGAGGGATAAAGGGACTCTCATTCTGTTCTTTGGTTTCCAGAGCTGAAAGAACAGTGATCTAAGTTTGAGCACTCAGCCTCCAAAAGATAATTTTAATAAATTGACTTTTATCCTGCATAATAATAATCCTTGAATTTGATATAGCTCGTTACCATACCTTTGAGACGTCTTCACGGAATATACTGTAAACTGATTTGATTGACCATTTTGTGGGTGAAACCTGGCAGCCAAATGCACACAGCAGCTCCCCACAAGCATGTTAGGCCTCTACTGACACACATTTTTCCTTACGAGACAAAGGGATGGTTTATGCCAGTGCGAATGACAAAAACAACATGCATTGATATAGCGCCTCTCACGCAGCGTGGTGTCCCAGAGCACTCAAAGGAACATGAAGGAAGGCTTATTTGCCTCTGCTAACTGCATCTAATTTGATTTTACAGGGAAAGGGGAACAATCCTACCCTGACATGGTGGCCCTGTTTATTGCTGTGATCGTGACCGCTGTGGTGTCCTTGGGGGTGAAGAACTCTGTCAGCATGAACAACGTCCTGAACATCGTCAACCTGGCAGTCTGGGTCTTCATTATGATCGCAGGGCTCTTCTTCATCAATGCTTCCAACTGGGAGGGGGGCAAGTTCCTGCCCTTTGGTTGGTCTGGAGTGAGTAACACCCACAGGCAGCGTGTGACTAAAATGTTTTTTTTCCTCTGCAAGTGAGAGGACCTGGGTTTGATACCCGGGCAGGGTGAAAGTTTAGGCAAGTTTCCTTACTCCACAAGTCTCTGTTTACTTAGCAGTAAGTAGGAACCTGGTTGCTAGTTAATGCAAGATTTTTTATTATTTAGTCACAATAGTTTTCCCTTTCCTGGACCTACTCACTGACTGCAGACCAAGTTTAAAGTTAATATTCAAGGTTCAGTGGGGATGTGTGGGGGAACAGGACAAGATTAGGTGAGGGAGAGATGCAGCCTCAAAGATGTGACAGAGCAAATAGATAATTCCTCAGTTTAATATGATAAGATGTTTATAAACACCATTTGACCAGGTGGTTCACTGAGCAGGAAAATTACCAGAGATAATTCTTGGAACCGGTTTGTGTCCTCTCTTAAGAAGGCAAATAGTGGGAGTGGGTCTTTTTCAGGTGGTGAGAGATGGAGTATATTGGTTATGTCACATTACATAATTGTTCACAGAGGCTTCTTGACTCCTGTTGCGCAGAGTGATGCAGTAGCTGGCTTCTCACTGCAGAGACTGTCCCTGTGATAATCAGACAGTTAAGACCAGCATGTTAAACTCACAAGTGGAATGGCGCAGCCAGTCCATCTCATCCTCACGATTGACATGAAGGGGATAGTTTCAGACTAGCTGACACTCTTTCTACCCTGATGTGTGGTTTCTCAATACAGTAATTGGTTTGTTGCACATATGAATCATGTAAGTGCATAACTGGCACAACAACCAAGTCCATCCATTCAATTGTAGTTCACCGGTGTTTAATAAATGCATTTTAATAAATGGCTACTTTAGATTACTGGTTGGAAGGTAGCCAAAATGTCAATTTCTTGACGGAAGCGTTGTTCTGCTCCTCTGATCATCACAGACTTGAGCAGACTATTCACTCATAATTTATTACTGTAACTTATCAGCCTGGCTCAGCTGTTAACACGCTCATCTGAATCAGCAAGTTGTGGGTTCATACCCTAACTCAGGACTTTGAACTAAACTCACACACAAGTACAGTGCTGGGGAGCACTGCATTATCAGAGATACCATCTTTTAGATAAGATATTAAACTGAGGTCCCTATTCAGGTGGCAAAGATCCCATTGCATCACCCAAAAAAGAGAGGAAAGTTTGTCTCTCCTGGTGTCCTGGTCAACAATCACCAGGATAAAATTGGTCATTTCACTTCTCAGATGCTGGTAGGATGTAGCTGTGTACAATTTAGCTGCAAAATTTGCCTTCGAATACACACAGTCACTCAACTTTCTAGTAAATCTTGTGGAAGCACTTTGAGACATCTTCTTGATGTGATATTACTGATAGTCCTGTAGCTCAGTGGTTAGAGCACACGCCTTATAAGCGTGAGACCAGTGTTCGAATCCAGGCAGGGCGAAACCTTGGGCAAGTTTCCTTACTCCACATGCCTATTAATAATCAGTCCAAAAAAACCTGTAATAAATTGGTCATTTCAATCCACGAATGTTTGTGGGACACTGCTGTGCGCAATCGGCTGCCGCATTTCACCCACAAATATACAGTCAATTCACTTTAGAGTATATTCTGTGAAGTGCTTTGAGACGTCTAAAAGACGTGAAAAGAGCTATATCAAATGCAAGGATTATTATTATTATCACTATTGTTTTAAATGCACATCTCAAGCTTTGAAGATCTTTTGGCTGGGCCAAATTGAAGTTAATATTGCTAACATTTCCTTTGGCAAACTTCTGTCTTGTGTTTTGGCCTCTGATTCCAGGTGCTACAAGGGGCAGCCACCTGCTTTTACGCCTTCATTGGGTTTGATATAATCGCAACAACTGGGGAGGAGGCCAAGAGCCCCGACACATCCATCCCTTATGCCATCACTGCCTCGCTCGTTATCTGCCTGACTGCATATGTGTCTGTAAGTGAAAGCTCCATCCAGTAACTCCTCCAGGTACTGTGGGTTGAGGGATATAAAGCGAGAATGGTGGAATGATGCTCCCCCCAGTCAAAGCCACAGAAATAAACTGTGAGGCTTGTGAACTGAATTGTAGACTTAATCGCAGAATCATAGACGGTTCTTTCATATGAGTTCAATTCCACTCTCTCATTCCCTTTCCCCAAACAAACCTTCAATATTCCTCTGTTTCAAGTGGACTATGTAATTTTGGAGTTCTGTAGCATAGTAATTAGAGCACTCACCTTCCAAGCGAGGGGATCTGGGTTTAATTCCTAGGCAGGGAAAAACCTTAGGCATGTTTCCATATTTCACATGTTTCTATTTATCTAGCAGTATGTAGGAACCCCTTTTGTTGGTTGATTGGTGTATTGTTTTCTGGGGTTAATACCCCTTCAAAATGAAAACAAAATATTAACAATAATTTACTCACTCAATTCACAACTATTTGTGGAATACTGCTGTGTGCAATTGGCTACCACGTTTCACCCACAAAATATACAGTCAAACCACTTGACAGTATATTTTGTGAAGCGCTTTTGAGACATGGTTTGCAGGGCTGTGGGGAGACAGCTGGGGAGTGGGATTGATTAGGCAGCACTTTTCAATGGGCCAAATGGCCTCCTTCTGTGCTGGATAATTTGATGATTCTATGATCTCAACGATGTGTTAAGGCGCTATATGAATTACAAGGATAATTATTTATTATTAATTCACTTTCCAAAACAATTCATGGAACATTTCTCAGAAAGTTGTTTTAAAAAAAATATATTAATGAGATCTCACTGGGCAGATTGTCCTTCACCACGTGGCCAGCACAGCCTATGAGCTGCATTGGCTGCATTGTAAGTCGAGAATCTCACAGTCTGGGGAACCAGGACATTCTGCTGTGGGCAGAGCTCGGCTCCTAACTTGTTTCAGACACAGTTTTTCCCAAACTTGCCTCATTTAACATGATGGACCCGATAAAGATTGGAGCTGTCGGGTAATTAAAGGTGGTTTGAGTTTTTTAAGTGATTTCTAATGATAGCCTTTCCAGCGATCCACTTTTTCATCCGTAAGCGGAAGAATTCTGAAAGCTAGCCGTAGCCTCGGGTTTTACTCTGCATGTGTCTGGGTCCCACTGAATGGAGCCAGCCGCCAGCAGAGAACATGTGGAGTCCTGTAACTTAGCAGTTAGAGAAGTTGCCTCACAAGCAAGAGAGCCTGGGTTTGATTCGCGGGCAGAGAGAAAAAACAGCATCCTATGGGATAAAAGAGAAGGTGAGCAGGTGTCTTGAAAATTGTCACCAATGCAGGTTGGCAATTCCTCCAGTTGTTATTTTTCTATTGCAATAACCATATTTCCCTCGCCTCTCCTCCCAGGTCAGTATCATCTTGAGCCTGATGGTGCCATCGTACGCCATTGACACAGAGTCACCACTGATGGAGATGTTTGTGCTGCACGGGTTCCACGCTGCCAAGTATATTGTTGCTATTGGTTCAGTGTCAGGCCTGACGGTCAGCTTACTGGGCTCCCTCTTCCCAATGCCAAGGGTCATTTACGCAATGGCTAATGATGGTCTCCTCTTCAGGTGGGTACTGTATTCTCACCTTCTGTCTTGAGATCTATTCGTGACGCTGCAAAACAATGATGTGCTCAAAACACTCGAGGAACAAAAGCCAGACATTGTGGCAAGTTTGCCACTGGCACTTTTTATGTAATTTTGTCCAGAGAAATGGCTGGTACGGTTTATTGTTAATAAAGAGAGGTGTATACCCCATCTCACCTCCATCCAACTCGACCCCTCTCTGGCCTACTTCAAGTCCTGTCTCAAGACTCTCATCAGCAACTACTAATCCCCTCCTTCCCCGCACCCATCCCCAGCTCGGGTCTGAAACAATGACTGTCTAGCACCTTAGGATGTCCTCCTGACATGAAAGGCGCTATACAAGTGTAATTTTGTTGTTGTTGTTGAGCAGCTCACAGTCCAGGGCGACACTTCTGTGCAGTGCTGGAGGGGTCTGCATTATCAGCGGTGTGGTCCATCAGTTGAGATGTTAAATCAAGGCCTTGGCTTGGTCTCAGTTCAGCTCCAGGGTGACACGCTGGCAATGGAATGTTGGAATCCGAGCCAGCCCTCTGTGGTTGTCACTAGTCTGGTTACGGAGCCAGACAGGGCTACGGAACTCCAGTGCACTGCTATGTGCTGCACAGGCAGCCTGGCTCATTGACAAGACCTGGAAGGGGCTTGTTGTTCAGTCCACGTCGACATGAATGATCTGTTCCATTATCGAAGAAGAGAAGGGATAAAGTATAACTGACCTCCAGATAAATTAATCAGTCACTTCACGCCAGTTAAGTGTGGTGGCTGCCACATTTGCTTACAAACACAGCCAATACACACTCGACAGTAATTACCTATGAAATGCTTTGTGAACTGTTGACATCCTGGACACTGTATCATAGGCAACAATGACTTTTAGCCTCTGACTCTATGTTTCTAATTGTACTTTGGCCCCTTTAGGTTCCTGTCCCACGTGAGTTCCTACACAGAGACCCCCATTGTGGCCTGTGTTGTTTCTGGGTTCCTAGCAGGGATCTTGGCTCTGCTTGTCAGTCTGCGGGATCTGATCGAAATGATGTCCATCGGCACTCTACTGGCCTACACTCTGGTCTCGGTCTGTGTTCTGCTGCTACGTTACCAACCCGAGACCGACATAGATGGTTTTGTCAAATTCCTGTCGGAGGAAGGCACCAAGAAGAAGGAAGGGGTATTGGCAGAGTGCGAGAAGGAGGCGAGCTCCCCATTGAGTGAGGGCGAAGAGTACACCAGCACAGGGAAAAACACATGTGGAGCCAAGAACCTCCCATCTCTGGGGGATAACGAGATGCTCATCGGGAAATCAGACAAGTCAATGTACGGCGTGAATCACCCAAACTACGGTACTGTTGACATGACAAGCGGCATAGAAGCAGACGAGTCTGAGAATATTTACTTGATCAAGCTGAAGAAATTAATTGGACCTCGATACTACACACTGAGGATCCACCTCGGCCTCCCCAGCAAGATGGACCGGCCCACCGTTGCAACCGGCCGTGTCGTCACTACGTGTGTGATGCTGCTCTTCGTGCTGATGCTAGTCTTCTGTTCCTTCATTATCTTTGGGGCAGATTATGTGTATGAGCAGAGCTGGTGGGCCATCATCCTGGTGATTCTGATGTTGCTGCTGATCTGCGCTCTGGTCTTTGTGATACTCCAACAGCCAGAGAATCCCAAGAAGCTACCGTACATGGCGCCCTGTGTCCCGTTCGTGCCTGCGTTCGCTATGTTAGTCAACATGTACCTCATGCTGAAGCTGTCCACCATCACCTGGATTCGCTTTGCAGTCTGGTGCTTTGTGGGTAAGTCTGGCTTATAGCCAAGATTTATAATGGTTTGCAATTGGTCAAAAGAGCTTTGGGGTTCAATGTCTTTGAATGTTTCATCATGGAAGGAGGTCATGCACCAGTTGCGCTCGATCAGCTATCTATTTACTCCTAACTTCTTCCCATAACCTTTCGTCATTTTTTTGTAAATGAATGCCATGCCAATTTGGCCACGGCAATATCCAACAAACAACCATGAAACGAATGACCAGTTGTAATTGGTGAAGTTTTCGTCAGGATGTTAGGAGAAACTAGTTTTATTAGGTTTGAGAAACAGTACATATTGGGACAACTCTAGTCTGGAGAAGCCTGGTTTACAAATGGTGTTATGCTCTGTTAAATGCTCTATTTATGTCTATTGAAGAAAATGACCCAAAAATTTGGACAGTACCGTACCAAACTCCACTCCCTGATTATCCCATTTCTGCACTGGCTCCCTGTCCCGGAGAGGATCGATTTCAAGATCCTCTTGCTTGTATTTAAATACCTCCACTCCTCTGCACCCCCCTACCTCTCTGACCTCCTCTCTCCTCACAACAGTACCCATTGCCTACACTCCATCGGGTCTGGCCTCCTCCTTGTTCCCCGAATCCTCCGCTCCACCATCGGCAGCTGTACCTTCAGCCACTTTGGCCCAAGGCTCTGGAATTCCCTTCCTCGCTCCCTTTGCCTTGCCCTCTCCTTTCCTATTTTCAGAGTTCGGCTAAAGACCTTTCTTTTCGACCGCGCTGTCGGTCACCTTCATCCCTCCTCCTCCTGGCTTGGCCCTGGGACCTGTTATTGGGATGCGCTCTGAGACTCCATTCAGCATAGAGGGCGCTATATAAATCCAAGTTGTTGTTGTTGACAGCTGAGGCAGTCGAATTACTACCACAACAATGCATTTATATAGTGTCCCTCATGTTGGGTAATGTCCCAGAGCGATTGCTGACTGTACCATTATTGTTTGTCACCAGGTATGCTCATTTATTTTGGGTATGGAATGTGGAACAGCTCCTTGGAGATTGGAGCGCGGGAGAACGCTCTCCGCCAGAGCACGTATCAGCGCTATGATGTGGATGATGGGTTCGGAATGGAAGACAGCCTCGCAGTGGACGACGACTATCAGTGTGAACAAAGTGGAGGAGGTGATGGCGGAGGCCAGTATCAGGATTGGTCGTCCTCTGATGACAGGGGGCAAAGCACCAAGCAGACAATGCCAGACATTGTGGGCAACCACAGGACCTACAACAATAAGCCGAAGAGTAAAGGGAAGTATGTCCAAAGATCAGAGGCGCTGATAGCAAATGATGAGCTAGATTACTCCCCAGAATAAGGAGTAGCCTGTGGGCAACTCTTACTCATGGGCTTCAATCTGGGATGTGATTTCTTAAATATAGTTTGTCACATTAAAGGCAATATGAAGCTTATTTAGAATTTTTAATTTTTGCTCTGTGTGCTTGCCAAAGGGGCATCGCCTCTTTTTCTTTAATATAAAAAAAGGATTTGGCAAACCTCTCTTTTTTTTCTGGGTGAGGGAAGGGAAAGGCTGACAATAATTGTAATTGCATCCGTTTTTGTCGCACTGATGGAATTGTATGTTTCTGCATGATTTACATCGATTCGCTGTGCGTTTGCAAGCAAGCGGAAAAAGGTTTGCCAAAGAGTTTTTGCAAGAAGATGGTGCCCCTTTAAATGAGTAATTCAAGGCAAAATTAACACACATCTGACACACAGTTTTGCTGTAGCACAATCCAGGACTATCAGGACTGTTTTGTATTATGTGTAGTGTGACGGTGACTATCTCAGACCATACTTAAATTGCCCATGAAAAAGTCAAACTCAAAAACAAATTGCTTTTGGGGATTGTTAGAATTCAGAATGTGGTAACGTTACCTTTAAGTGTGTGGCAAGGCAGAGAGGAATATGGGACCTGATCACATATATTCCTGTACTGGTTTGTTGCATTTCCATGGTTTTGCTCAGAAGAGGTTTCAAATGGTTGGGATGTTTAACTGAAATACGCCCTATGAAATGCAATCTGAGGTGTGTGTATATTCCCAGAGACCAGAACGAACCTTGGCGCAATCCTTAGCCTCTGCTCATTTGACAGTGGTCAGTGAGTTTGTTAGTGTATCGTGGGTGCTCAAATTGGTCCACATCTCCCTTATACTCTGGCTATAACACAGCAGCTACAATTGGCCTTAGATATGGTGTGTCAGTGGTGGTAGGGCTCAGCTGTTATTCCCCCATCAGTAACTGTCCATTTTGGGGAAAGATACTGAAGGTTGACAAGTCAGTATGGAGACAGGACAAGATGGGAGGAAGAGAGATAGCTGCAAATAAAACTGATGATAATACAATGTCATCCTCATTGGGTTCCATTGTGTCAAAGCCTAATAGTTACTTACTATTATCATGGTTAAATGGGCAGAATAGCTTGGTGATTAGCCTATGACTCTTTTGGTAGTTACAGTATAGAAGCAGTTGGTTTTAAATTTGTCTCTTGTTGGATCAAACCTGCTGACTGAACAAACTTGTTCACCTTTTTGATGGTTGGGTTCATATTGTTCGCCTCAAACCACAGCATCTCTGATTGGAGTAAGTCTGATTGAACAAATCTTTTGTCTAGCATAAAAACTATTCAACCAAAGACTATGCTAAAAAAAGTTTTCTTTTGAAGCATGTATAAAAATTGTATAAATATAATTTATTTGTAACCATCAAGAGAGTTCAGTGACAGTATTTCCTGTCCAAGCCAGAAAGGAATATGAATAAAAGTCTCTGGGCAGAATGGCATCACAAATCTTTTATTTTTACTAAAAAGGCTAGAGTAAAATAACCCAAATCTCCAAAGGGAACATTGCAATTTATCGCTGAAGTAGTTTCTTCATTTGATCCAAATAGTTGACTTTTGCCCTGAATTGTGAGGTCGGTGTTTAAAGTAAAGCCAGACTCTTACAGAGAACATTTACTGGCAAAAATATAATGTTCCTAAATATAATAATTAGGATGAGTATTGCTTGCTCACAGAGAGGTTTCTTGCTGGGATGAAGAATGTATTGCTTTTGCAGCAGGATTCTGAACCAGAAGGCCCCTCTAATGAATGATTTACTTGACAATTAATGCTGGCAAAGAGCAGAGGCTCAGAGCTTGAAGTACATTGAATGCTGAGAGCCTCGGAGGTTAATGCTACAATCATATGCTGTTGGATTGAATCAGAGCAACAGGAAGAGACGAAGTGGCAGACATTAAGTACATTAGTACAAATATAAGGATAATGTTAAACACAGGAGTTATTTGCTTTGGCATTGGGTCTTCCCCCTCCCCTCAAATCACCTGGAAAGTATTTTGAAGCTCATTGACACGGCTCGAAGACATTACAGGGCGCTGTACCGAATGGAAGTATTATTATTATAACTCTCCTTGGTTTGGAAATGACTGTCCTGTTATGATCAAAGCAGCAAATGTATTCTGCTGAATTAGCCCAAGAGGCAAACTTTACAGAGGGTAGAGTCTGGGATCTTACTGCGTCTCTTCCCTCTCTCCCTCACGCCTTAATGATTTCCAATAAACAAAACAGCTGGAAGTGGATATTATGTGGTTGTGCTACTACTACTAATAATCCTTGCATTTGATATCACAATTTCATTCAAGTCCAACACTCCTTTTAACTCCTACATGTAGTCCTTATATGATAAACTGTGTGAACGATGTGGAAAACTGGAGAAGAGGATCTATGTATCTCAGCCACTTGGTATTGAGTTAATTTTGACAGCTCCCTATTCTGGTATTAGAATATTGCTCCTCTCTCCACTGAAGGAAGGGTGTAAAGCTCTGATCTGATTATTAGGGAATTCTCTTGAAGGGGTACACCACATTCCACAAATTTTCCAGCTTCTGTGTGGCAGCACCATTTTCACTGTAAATTTGCAGTTTACAAAGCAATTAGCAGGAGTTTTCTGAACAGTTCTCCTCCTCTTGAACGTATTGACTTTACCGAGAGTGCATTGCATGTCTGCGTGTTGTTTCCAATAAATATTTGTAGTTGTTGAGATGCATCGTTTTTTTTTAACCTGCATGTGATGGATACTGCCCATTACTCTCCTGCCCTCCCCAAATACCCTGCTCTTATATGGTTTCATGCATCAGGTGCTGGTAGCATCAACCTGCATCGTTGCTCACTCAACCTCACCAAGCATGGAACCTAGGTGTCTTGTTCGACTCTCAACTGTCTTTCCTTCCCCCACATCCAAGCAATGACTTGCTCTGCCTTTCCTTATCTCCACAACATTGCCCGACTCCTCCACTACCTCACTCCCAAAGCCGCTGAAACCCTCATTCATGACTTCATTACATCCTAGCTTGACTATGCAAATGCCGTTCTTGTCGGCCTTCCCAATTCCTCCCTCCACAGGTTGCAGATGATCCAGAAGTCTGCGGCCCATGTCCTCTACCGTTCCTGACCTCATCTACCCCATCCTCGTCCAACTCCATTGGCTTCCCATCATCCAGAGGATCCAATTCAAGATACTGGTCCTCACATTTAAAGCCCTCCACAACCTCGCCCCACCCTACATCCGTGCCTTCTAACCCCTTACCAACAAGCCCGCCCCCTCCACTCAGCAGCCTCTGACCTGCTCCATGTTCCCCATCCCATCTGCCCCACCATTGGCGGGTGAGCCTTTAGCCACTCTGTCCCCAACCTCTGGAACTCCATCCCGCAGTCCCTCTGCTCACCCCCACACAACCCCCTCACTGCCCCTGGCCTCCTTCAATTCCTGCTTCAAGACTCTCCTCTTCGATGGTCCCATTGACAACTCCTAAGCCCCCCCTTCCCTCCCACCTTGTCCCAGCTCGGGTCTGACACAGTACTGCCAGCACCTTGGGATGTCGTCCTGATGTGAAAGGCACCATACAAGTGTAATTTTGTTGTTGTTGTTTGTGGCTTCTGGAAATTGTATCTGTCATGTTGGAAAGGACTGAGGCTCAAATCCACTGCACCACCAATTCAGTAATTGTAAAGAAAGGCGCTATACAAGTGTAATGTGTTGTTGTTGCTTATCTAATTCCAGAGAGTATTAGACACAGCTAATGAGAGCCAAGAGTGTGAAATGGGGGTACTGCTATTTATTTAGCTGAACCTGCATAGCTTGCCATTTATACAGTTTGGTAAGCTTCCAACTGCTTGTCAAGCTAGCCATTTTTGGTTTGGCTTGCAGGGTTATCAGCAGCTAAGCGAGAAGAAGCTTTGTCCCTCCAATGACCGATCTATCCATCCAAGTCATTGCTGTTGCAGGGCAATGCTATGTGTGAAATGATTGACACACTGACCTACAAATCTGTGCAATTCTGGGCATCACACTTTAAGAAGCATGTCATGGCATTTAAAAGGGTGCAAATGGGATTTACTAGGATGGTACCAGGAATGAGGAACTTCAACTATCAGGTCCAGGCTAGAGAAGCTAGGATTCTTCTTCTTGGAGCAGAGAAGGTTAGGAGGCTTAATAGAAGTTTTAAATATTATGAGGGGATTCGATAGGGTGAACAAGAGAAACTATTTCCACTGGCAAGTGGGTTGTTAACCTGAGGACACCGATTTAAAATAGTTGTTAAAAGAAAGAGGGGAGGTGAGAGGTGGAGTGGGATTGGTTTGGACTATTTTCAAAGAGCCGGCACAGACACAATGGACAATGGGCAAACTGTGCTGTATAATTCTATGATTCTATGCTCCTCCTGTGCTGTATAATTCTATGATTCAATTATACGAATTGATACCAATTACTTGTGAAGCATAAAACCCTGAATTTATCAACACTGGCAGAATCTTCACAGTCAAAATACAACAACAACTGGCCTTTATATTGTTAGTTGTTGTTATATAACTCTTCTCATGCAGGGTAGGGTCCTAGAACACTAAATGGAATCAAAGCAATAGACAGATGTTCATCCCATTAAATACATAGAGCCAGGTTTATTATTAAGACAAAGATTCATCACAAAAGATCTTGCCAGATAATTGAGATATGATGACTGGGGTCTCTGGATGGGATAGTATGGAGGGAGCTTTACTCTGTCTCCAGTCTGTCTTGGAGTAGATGGGAATCATCAGAGCTTTTGTCTGGATCCACATATTGTGCTGTACACAACAATAACAACAGCAACTTGCATTTATATAGCACCTTTCATGTTGGGATAGTTTCCTAGAGCACCAGTGCAACATATACAATACTACGGTATTCTGTTGAGCAGGACCACTGCAGAAATCCAAATCTCTGAATGTAGTACCTGTAAGATAAGAGCAGCAAGCTTTGGAGTGTTTCAGTAAAGGATCACATGATTGTATGAAGTGGACACAAACAAGACTGACATGGAAGGCAGAAAAAAAGGAGAGGCCGCAATGAAGACATTTTTATTTCTACTGGAGAATATTACAGGTGAACAAATTATTAACAATAAATCTGGGTGATTTAAATTACCTTCAGTACAATTTATGTGAATTGCTTAAACGGGACAATTCTCAGCAAAAATATACTGTAGTAATTGCAGCATTATTTGTGATAAAATAACAATCTAATGCAATTGATTTCGAGGTTTATGTCTATGGACATGAGCTAATGTGGTTATTTTTGGTTGTAGGTGTGTGAAATGTGGCTGATGAGGTCCGAGAGAAATCTGCGTTGATGTATGTTCTGTGGGGAGTTATTGTGAAAGGTGACAACGTGGACAGGGAAGGCAATGTTGGCTCCCAAATTCCAACAGAAGGATGGCACCATAAAGTATGTATGCAGAAATGTCTCGATCCCAGAGTCATGTGGAGGAGGAGTTAATGGTATGGCAAATAAACAAACAAACAACTTGGATTTATATAGTACCCTCCACGGCATCTCCTAGCGCTTCACAATAGCGGAGCCGAGGCCGAGCCAGTGGGAGGGGCAAGGTGACCGAAGATGAGGTTGAACAGAAAGGTCTTCAGGTGTACCTGAAAGCAGAATAGGAGGGTGTGAGGTGGAGGGATTGAGGGAAAGAATTCCAGAGTTTTGGGGCATAGTGACTGATAGCACGGCGGCTGATGGTGGAGTGGAGGATTCGGGGGACAAGGAGGAGGCCAGACCAAGTAGAGCGGAAGCAGCAGTACTGCTGTGAGGAGAGAGGAGATTAGAGAGATAGGGGGTTGCAGAGGACAAGTACTGCAGTAAGCAGACTGCATGTAGCTCTACCAGCTGTGCCTAGACAGGTTGCAAGATATTATGCAGTCTTGTGATGCCCATCTGTATCTTGATGTTCCCAGATATTGCAGTAGTAATGGACATTTTTGTTGGACTCTGTCATTCCAGCCTCTCCCATTAAGCTCCTGGATACTGGAGATGGGTGTCCATTAACCTTACATCAGAGAAGATCAGGCAGTAAATAGCATTTTTTTAAAATTATAGTTTCCATCTATTTTTATTAGAGGTTTCATCTTTGTTATGTTTCTTGGCAATGGCATCTGACAAAGTAAAGGGTTCAGGGGTGGGATAGAAGGATTAGAATTGGCATGGCTACAAGTCCTCCATGAAGACAAGAAAGAACCTAGGCAGCTGATTTGCACATGGAGGTGCAATCATGTCAAATGAGACTTTGAACTACTTATTGTACTGCATGTTTATTAGAGACTTTCCAGTCTGTTATTAGCATGCTGCGTGAGTTAATTATTGTATACAATGCTCCCTTACCTATTTTGAATGAACTTGGTGATGAGAAACAGCATGAATTTAATCTTCCCAGACCACTTGGTGTCTAGAATGGATGTTGGCTCTCTCTCATGGATTGACTTGAATAATTTCATTTTCACTTATTTTTGTAACCTAAAATCTTTACTTAGTTAGACTCAACCTCTGCTTTGTCCTTTAGACGTTTTCGGCATTTAAGTCAATCGTTTCTTGTCTTTTACACTTTTTTATTGATACCTTTTCAGAATTTCTGTGGTATATTTGAATCTGACATATTTTATTGATGGCATGATCCCTGCATACTGTGGTCCAAACAATTTCATCGATTGTAACCTGCCAAAAGCCTCATTATATTGTATGAAATGTTTAATTAAAATAAACATTTCATCTTCCAAATGTCACTATCTTTGTCTACTCCATCGGGTGGCATTAATGCTTCTGCGGCCAGTAGCATAAGATGTCGTATTCTCATTAACATTCGTGAACATACATTAACATACATGATGTGCCTTGTCAAGCAAAAGGCTTGAATAATGGCAAATTACTTCTAATTAGGCATCTGATTGAACGTTAGGCTATTTGGAAATTGGAGCATTTCTGTGTGGTAGTAAGTGAAGTATTTAACCACCACATGAGTGTCTGAAAGCCTTGATGCTCTCATCACCACACTGTGCCTTAACCCCAGAATCAGAAAGGCTCTTCACACTCCCAGTGTGAAGGGTTTTCCCATTCTGACACCAGATGCAGTGATGGTCCCTCCGACTGATATGACCAAATGATGACCAATTTGGGCATATTGCAGCTCACTGTTAGCAACTTGGCCAGTTGCCTCTAAACTCATTCAGTATTGGACCCTTCAAGCCAGTAGAGAGGAGGCTTCTATCCAACCCATCTTGGTTGGATTCAAACCCAAGACTGTGAATTTCTGGTCAACGAATAATGGATTATTATGTAGTGATGCTCCAGTGTGATTCAGAAGGAACTGGCTCTGATCTAGTCTGAGGCTAGCTGTTTCCCCTTTCAGGAGGGAAAGTGAGGGGAGGGGCTGCCTATTCTGGCGTCCAGCTCAGCGGCCGTGATTCCTAGAATTTAACAACTGACAACACTCATAGTGAATACTCTGGCATGAATAGACACTTGGGGAGAGGGATAGGAGGGGGCCTGCATTCTTACTACAGTACCTTCAAACAAGGAAAGTTTTGGAAGAAAAACATTATGGATACAAAGGTGGATGATGCGTGGTTGGGGCAGTGCTTAGAAATGTATATGTATATAAAGTGTGAAATTTACCTATCCTTTGCAGTAATTGCTGAAGTTTTCATCATGAACCATTTTAATGATCTCATAGGGGTCAATTTCATTGCTAACTATTTCTCCAAGAGAAACATTTGAACAGAGATTGTTGATTTATGGAGATGATAGAGGCCAAGGCGGTGGGTTTGAACTGGTGTCCTATGGAAGGGAATAGTTTTGGACACACATGACATCCTGTATTATGTTCTTTCAGTAGCATTGCTCTGCCCATGAATTGGGTCCCGTAAAAGTCTAATTTGTTTGGCAAATCATATTTTGAGAAAAACATGCACTAAATGTAAATAGCACTAAAGTCATAATTGTATCATTTCTGAGTGGTGTGATGTGATTACTTCTTGACTCAGTCCTTTGCCTCAAAAAACGCTTTCATAAAGACCAGCAACCATTTAGCACCAATGGCATCCTTGAACATTCTTCACTGATTGTACAGAGGCAAGGGATTCCATTGAATTGAACGCATCTTTCAAAATGTATTCTACTAATGTAGCTTAAAGCTATTCTACATCTCCTAATTAGTAGAACACATTTTGTTGATAGGAACATTTCACTGTAGTTGAAATAATTTTTAGAAAATGTCTTGGATACTTGGAGAGTTTTGTCCTTTATTGATGGAAGGTGTCTCGAGTTTTTAAGTTTGGGAATGTTTGATAGGAAGACTGCAAGAATGAGTAGTGACTGATAGGAAATGGGGAGATAATGCTAAAAGTTCCACAACCACTGTACCTCATTATACTTATTGTTTAGGATATATGAAAAACAATGGTGTTTTGTGTAACTATTACATGAGAGATTGCAGTATGTACATGTTGATTCCAATTTTGTGTTTGATATATTTTTCATCTCTGAGTGATTTAGGGCCTTTAACCCACTGCCCACAAGGTGTCGCAATGATTCTCAATTTGACTTTCACTACATCTTGAAGCTGATCCATGGGTCTGGTTGATCAAGCAGTGACCATAGTTTATTTTTCTCTCTCAAGACATGAATTTGGACTTTTTTTTTTTCTTTTTAGAAAATTAACATCTTAGAAAATTAACATGTAAAAAATTAACATCTTAATTTTCTCCCCCATCCTTGAAGAAGTTTCTAGATTTCTCTGCTTAGATTTCTAGATTCCTCTTACTTTCCCACCTTTGAGAATTGTGTATAAAATTGTCCCTCTGACTTTTCTTTGCCTTCCAGTATGAGTCTTTTAACAATTGTTACCAAGGCCCTCTCATCTGTCTTCCTAACAAGGAATGAATCCAGATTTGATTATTAAGACTGCATTAACGTGCAGATGAAATTTTCAGAAATTTGTGCTCTCACTTTTCAGAAATATATGTGGTTGGACTGTTTCGCAGAAATCAAATCGATGTCAAACATTTACAGGACAGAAGGAAGCCATTAGGCATAGAGTTCCCTATTGACACTCTCTACTCTAACCCATTTCCCTACTTTTTTCCCCCAAAGTATCTGTGTTAATGCTGGCCTCCCTCTTCCACTCTAATCTATTGACTCCGTTTTAATGTTTTCGCTAAAGCATTCACCATAAGGCACTTACTGAATTTGGTGGGGAAAGGCAACTCCAAGATCATTTTCCCATTTGCTGACAAATTGAAGTCGAGACCTGTTGTGTCTCAGCACCACTGGGTACCATTCCATCAGATGACATTGACTTCAAAAGAAACATAGTCTTCAAAAGAAAATCCGTGTTATTCAGTCAGCCTTGTGAATTATCCTCATGTCTTTGTTTTAGGTTGAAGTGTTGTACTGTTCCAATTTTTTGATTTTCTAGGAATGATTTAAAACTTTTTATTTTCCTGTATATTTTGAATTTCTGCTAATATATATATATATCTATTGTATTTGTTAAGAGTCTGTACAATGCGGTATATTTTTGTGTGTTGTGTCCCATTGGTGCATTGTATCAAGAACGTTTTGCTGTTGCCTTGCAGATAAAAAAAAGATTTATTGCAGACACGTACAATGGAGTGAGTGGCTCATTTGTTGAACTTCTTTTGTTTTCACATTGATTGCCAAACATAATCACATCTTGATGGGTTTCTTGCAAATCAAAGACATTTTTTGCAAATCACGTATATTGTATTTCCCAAAGCATGCACCACGCTTCTTTGTGCCACTTTCTGTGTGTGATTTAGTCCTGGCGCATTTCTTATTTTGAAGAATAATAGAAATTATAGTACAGGAAGTACTATACTTGAGCCTAAATAAACACATTGGTTTTTTTAGATAATAGGGTAGCTGAAAAATAAAACTTTTTGGTCACACTGTACAATAGGAGCAGGAAAATTGAATGAGAGGATTTAACTCCATTTTAGGGTCACAAAGATTTTTGGTCATCTTGTATGCCGATGTTAGTCTCTTTAGTGATAATGGCTGCTCTTACCCCAATACTCTACTCTTTTCAAGAGTAGGGTACTGGGGGCAACCTTACTCACCCTGGTAACCTATCATTGGATGGGGTCAAGAGCAAAAACACTTGTTTTCCATTCCTTCTCCAGCCCACAGTTCAGAGGCCAATTACTATATTTTGTCCCATAATAAGAGAGCAAGATAAATAAGACATTCTTTTTGTCTCACCTTAACAGAATAAATCTTAATGTCTTACCATTAGTTCATTAAGCTGTTTATTAAATAATTCCTGATGGCCGTAACCTGGTAACTCATTCCTGCTGATGACTACCCTCTGTGTAAGGAAATGCTTTCTGGTGGCATTCATAAAACTGCCGAGCTCAAAGATTGACCTCACTTGCTCCTAACTGGATATTTGATGAAGAATGCACAGAATTTCCTCCAAACTGCTTGATTGTGGAGTCCTGTAGCTCAGTGATTAGAGCACTCGCCTTACAAGTGGAGACCTGAGTTCAATTCCAGACAGTGAAATTTTGGGCAAGTATCCTTACTCCACACACCAAATAATAGTCCCCCCCCCAAAAAACAAATTGGTCATTTCAATCCATGACTGTTTGTGGGACACTAATGTGTGCAATTGGTTCCCACATTCGCCCACAATTATACAGTCAATTCACTTTACAGTATATTTTGTGAAGTGCTTTGAGACGTCTAGAAGACGTGGAAAGCGCTATATCAAATAGCATTATTATAACATTATTATAAAAATTTTGATGCACGATTATAAACTGCGCTTGAACACGAGCTTTACCATTTCTATTGATGAATGGTTTGATCTGTGTGTGGTGCAGTTGACATTATAATTTGGCTTTGACAGTGCATCGCACAGTTTGGAAGGAGGTAACAAAAATGATAACAGGATCATTTTCTATATTTGACCTAATAATAACATTTCGTATTGCAGCAGAATATCCCTGGGAATTATTAATGAAGGAAATTGCATACACAAACCTCAGTTTTAATTACCCTTGCTTTAATAAATTATTGCAATGAACCACAAGTGGCAAAAACAAACCAATTAGTGAGACCACTAATGTGAATGATGACAGGAATTGTGCAGTATTTCAGCATTTGATGTTTATCTGCTGCAAGCAGTGAACAATTTCAAAGAGCTTTGCAATTAACTAGAAACACAGAGAAAAAGGATATGCCACCCCACCCACCCCAGCTTTGCTGCTGTTGGGTAAAGCGAACACAAATTCTTCACACAATTTCAAAAGAGGTCTGGGTGAAGTCCCAGGAGTTTCTCCATGCCACTCAAGATTATGTGAGAGTCTAACTAACAGATAGACTTGCTCTATCTACCAGACATATTCCACAATTCCAGGGTCCCACCAACACACAATCACACTATTTAGAAAAAAATCACATCCAATATTATTTCCATTAGTTATTAAGATATTTGTCCATAAAAGATCTATCTGGTATCATTGCCTCTTTGTTATCATTAAACTTATAATCTATCATTCTGAAAGCTCATCAACACGCAATGTCAATTAACTAATGACTTATTTATAAACATGTTGGCTTATTGTAAGCTGATGAAATTGATCAAGAATTGTGTCAAACACACTGAGAGCAAGAGGTAACAATTTCAGACAGGAGGAGACCAATCAAACATCTAATACTTAACAACAAATTATATTTTATAGCTCATTTCACAACAGGAGGACATCCCAAAGTGCTGTCCTCACCCACACCAAAGTGTCCTCACCTACACCAAAGTGCATCTGCCCATCAACTCAGGCTTCACCAAATCTATTGTCTCTTTATCTGCTGCCTACTCTTCAACCCTGCCCTCAAACCTAATTGTCTCTTGCTAGTACCTTCACACTTAAGACACTGACAGCATCAACCTCCATGGGTGCCACCTCCCCAGTCTCTTTCAAGTCCTGCCTCAAGACCCTACTCTTCAATGGTCCCATCGGTCATCCTCTCTCCCCTCCCCTCCACCCGCCCGATTCCTACCCCAACTCGGGTCTGAAACACGAACTGTCCAGCAGCTTGGGACGTCAACCCAACGTGAAAGGCATTGTACAAATGCAATTTTGTTGTTGTTGTTGTTGCCTCATGCCCACCTCCCACATCCGTCCATCGTTGTAAAGCACTCTGAGACATTACCCTCTGACATAAAAGGATGATGATGGGGAAGGACATATGAAAATGCACTCTTTTTTTTCACAACATCCCTTCAATATATTTACCATGTAAATATATATTTAAAAAATCGAAATCAAATCTTTCCACTAAAACAACAACAATCAAATTACACTTGGGTGGACATCCCAAGGCGCTGGACAGTCACTGGGTCAGACCCGTGCTGGGGACAGGGTGGGAGGGAAGGGGGGATTAGGAGTTGCCTATGGGACCAGCAAAGAGGAGAATCTTGAGGTGGGATTTGCAGGAAGCCAAGGAAGTAGAGCTGCTGGAAGTAGAGCAGGAAGGGGTGAAATGGAGGTCAAAAAGTAATGTCCCCTGCATTTGCTTATCACCTTTGTTGCAGTGTGGAAACACCATCCCTCAAGAGTGACTTCCTTGTCAAACCGAACACGTTGGTTAACCAAATGCAGATGGACACAACAGCCATTAGAGATTACTGAAGCAAAACAGATTGTGTCAATTGGTAGTGATGTTCAAAGAGACTTCTTCAGTAGTTGGAAACACTTGCTGCTAAGTTACACAACATTGACATGTATTTAATGATGGTTATATCTTACCAGAGTTTGTTATAACATCTAGTTAATTAAAATGAGCGAGGCCATGAATTCCAAAAAAATCTGTTGCATAAAGAATCTGTTTAGGCCATAATCTCTAACTGACCTCTCCCCCAACTAACTTATGATTTTTCCTCTACAATTAACTAGCTTTCTAGGGAAACCACATCCCACCACTTTCCTCCTATTATTCACATGTCAATTATATAAGGGCCAATAGATAAAGGTAAATTGGTTGGGATGTGTGTACCAACTGAGGTCATTTCCTATGGCTTGGAAGAAGGCGCCACTTCCTGTAGCCTGGGGAGGGGAGTTGTTACATCCTCCAAAGCAGGAGAGACACTCTACATGTCCATTCCCCCTCTTCAAATGTATGCTCCCAATCAACACCTACCTTGGACCCTGGAACCTCTATTTAAGAAATCCTGCCATACAGGAAACCCATTGATGCCAGACTCAGGAGGAGATGCTAAAAGATGCAATGCTGACTTTGACGTGAGTACAGTGGTGAAAATGAAAGGAACAAAATAATTTTAAAAATCCTTGGTTATTTTCATGTGGAGATCACACAATAATGTGATCATTCAGTATACACATTATACAAGTATCTTTGGATCAACTTGGCTTAGTCGGTAATACTCTTGACTCTGAGCAGAAGGTAGTGGCTAAAGCCTCAAGTGAGGACTCTGAACTCAGTTTAGGTTGAGTCTTGTGTGAATTGCTAGAATATTTTGAATAAGATATTCAACCAAAGTCCCAACTGCCTTTTAAAGTGCATGCTAAAGATCCCATGACACTATTCAAAACGAGAGGGAATTCCTCTCGTTAATCCTGGCTAGCAATTCTCCAGATAAATTGATCATTCATTTCATGGCTGTTTTGTGGGATATTGTAAATTGTCTTGTGCAGTGAGTGAATATGTTCACCTGCAACAGCCATAGTCACTGCACTGGAAAGCAAATTGTATAAAGTATTATGAAACTTCTGACATGAAAGCTGCTATACCGAATGTAAGGATTATCATATATCTGATGATGAGAATACACAGGAGTTGTGTAGAACAACATATCATTCCATACCTGATCAAACCCAGGTAGTCAAACACTTTTGAAGATAAATGCTTGTTAAATGTTAACAAGCATTTATCATAGCCAAACCTCCTGACATCCGGTACCCCAAGGCAGTCAGTCTGGAAAAATGCATTGAGGTTGGGCCCCAGTGTTAGAGGGATGAACTATAAAGAATAACAAGGGCGGAATAACTGAGGATAAAGAGGGATTATTCAGTTTTGTAAGGAAGCTGCTCAGACTTTATATTGTAGATATGATAGGTTAGTAAACTGGATAGAGGCAGTGAGAAAATAAGTGAGAGAGAGGGACAGGGGAGAGATATATTACAAAACATGTCTGAAAACCTGGCAGGGCAGCTGAGCCCCATTCCATGCACATTGAGAGAAAGTGGGGCAGTGGGATCGAGTTGGATTGCTCTTTACCCAGCTGGCGCAGACACGATGGGTCAAATGGCCTCCTTCTGTGCTGTGTGATTCTATAAGTGATATAACACAGTATTTCAGGGAAGAAACTGGCCAGGAGAGCATCACTGGGTCAACAGTGTGAAGGACAAGTTTAGGGCCAATATCACCAAGCACTTCATGACACAGAATAATAGTTTTTATGATGAGCTGGGTGTCTGATACACTCAAATCCATCCATCATCATTGTTCAAATCAAACCAGACTGATTTTCACCTATAATTGACAGTTTCTAACTTAGCAGAATGAGTTAGCAAAAATTTCTGGTGAAGGCTGGAGCACTGAGGTTCAGAAACCTCATTGAAATTGTAATGAAAAGATGGAAATGGCATGGATATTCTGAAGAGGTGAAAATGGGTCAAAACACATTTGCACCTGAGCCTCTCTCTTGGGATGGAAACACCATATCACATTAACACAAAACATTAATCGTACAGCAAACTTTATCAACAATAAACCAACTTCATGTTACCTTTACAGTGAACGTTTAGGCTCTATTACATATGTATCATCACAAGGAACAGTCTCTACCAGTTACAGGGTGCACACAAGCAGTTGAGATGGCTGATAAATGGGCTGAATTAAACCATAACATATACATTGGCATGTTTCACTCCAGGGTGTGTCATGACTTCATGTTGCATTTAGTCCACTTACTCGAGGGCAATGGATTAATCTCTATGAACTCACCATCTCTCTCTGTTACTTCCCATATGGTGTGCATCTGACCTTTCTAATTTGGGAACTGAAATTCTGCAAATTTAATTTTAAAATGGGTTTGTCATACAATGTAGCATCCCGAGAGAGAAAAACTAAAAACCATGGAGACTTGAAGTCTGAAATGAAATCTCCAATGAGAGGACCATTAATCATTCCCATTATTGACCTCTGGCTCCTTTCTCTCCTCAGTCTCACATTCTCTCCCAGTAACCTTCACATCACGTTATTGTCTACCATTCATACAATGTAATCCCTCACCAACCCTTTCTGCACCATGCTCATTTATTCCTCCATCAATCCCAACATTGACTACTCATTCACTGCAGTCGCAGAAGATATAACTCATGCCATTTGGTTTCTCTCTATAGTCTTCTCCAGATCCCACCATTTCCACATGAGACAACAGTTGATGTACTTTCTGTTATCTGCACCAATGTGTTTCTTTAACTAGTAATACTCTCCTTTAGGGGAACAGAACCAAACCCATCAAACATTTATAGAGAGAGAGAAAACCAAACCCAGATTGTTACCTTTTTTTGTTTGCCTTTCTAGTATGGGCATGCTTCTGGGCACACTGTCCACCTCCTGCTCCCATTTCACATCTGACCTTGCTTTATCACCATTGCACCACTGCGCCGCCCTTATTTCCCATCCAACAGTTAGACGTTCACATTCTCAATCTTGAGCCTCACTTGTTGGAGGGCAACACGGCTCAGAATGAAACCTTACCCTGCTCATGCACCCCCTACGCCCTTCTTCAAATATCTGTGTGACAAAAACTGTACTTTGTGAATTGAACATTATTGTACTTTGTGAATTGAAGCTCATTTATCACCAATAAAATAAACAGTTTACAGCACTTTGAGACTGATCAAGAATGTGAGAAGGCACTATATCAAATTCAAGGAATATTATTTTCACCAGCATTTTAAAATCCGATAACAGTGGTTTATCAGATTTAACATCCCATGGTATGATTTGTATCATTCAGCACCTCTTTTGGAGGAAAAAAATGCATTAGAATTGTTGACTCATGTCCTCCTTCTCTGACATGCTTGGCATTGCTGCCAAGTTTTATTCCAAAGGATTTCTTCAGCCCCATTCCAACAGCTCTCAGGAAGGGTGGGAGGGGATTGCATCACAAACGCTAATCTATATTTCTCTTGGATGATTTTTATATGGTGCAGAAGCATTTTATTTTCTAATTTCATTTGTCTGCTGAATTCAGTAATACCTTATTTGATTTACTTACAATCATGTAGGCACACTTTGAATTTATGATCAAATATGAAACTATGTGGCCCACATAGTCTTGAGTATGACTGGATTCTGATCAGTGGTCAGCTAGTTTGCTAAAAGGAAAACCTTGCAGTCAGTGGAAAGAGGATTTAGCCAAAAAGAAGCATAGTTTTCTATCGTGTATAATTAGTTGCACGTGGCATGGAATGTTAAGCATGTTGTGCATTTTGCAAACGCCGAAAAAAATTCCAGCGATTATTTGACTTTGAAGTCAGTGGCTTGTTTTCAAAGATTCCAATCAGATGCCAATCATCAGACCATTAGTTCAATCTCCATTTCTGTTACATTTCCTGTCCTACTGGAAGGAGGAGGAATTTAGTTGCACCTCAACCAAACACACTCTCAGGTTATGTTTAGGTTATTAGTACTATTGTATTGGGTATTATCTACAATAGTTTAAAACTAAAGATGTTTACACCAAATATGTGATCACAATTTGCATTATATAAGCATTTCTGAGCATGGGCAAGCTTTCTCTATCCATAATTTGCTGTGGGTTCCACGTGTTCCACGTGTGGTGTCTTGCTTATGCTTGATTCCAAGCTGAACACAGGAAGGGAGAAAGGAAAACACCAAATTCTGAGCCAAATTCTAAACAGCTACCTGGTCTTTGATCCTCATAAGAGATGTGGCAAGTTAGGCAATGTAATAGTTTGCTTATATGTATGTGAGTTTGGCCTTTGCAAATCTTCCCCATTTAGCTAAAGATTCAGTAAATCTTTGTCGGTCACTTTTGCTATATGTAAACAAAATAATGGAGGGTGGTTATTTTTTAAAAAAATTCTGCATAGAATACAGGCTAACCTACCCGGCCACTGGTGTGTGGTCTCGGGATCTTAAATCCCAACATCATATACCACTTGCAACTTCGCTGAAAAAGAATTGATCAATCAGTGCTACAAGATAGCTAAGGGTTTCAAACTCCAAGTGATTAAAGTGTTACAGTTACAGATCCGGATCAAAGCCAAAATACACCCTAAGCTCTGCTCTGGAGGTTTATAGTTAGTTTTGTTTTTGCTTTGCAAACGCTGGTTGGTTTGTACACATCGCCCCCTCCCTCCTCCTCACACACAAACACAGACACACACACACATACACACACACACACAGGAAAACGCATCTGTCACCTACAGGAAACTTCGCTGATCTATTCAGCTAGCTATTTTCTGACTGAGTAGAGAAAAATGACCCTTTTTTGGAGGAAGGATGTGATCACATTCCTGGTGTTGATTTGTCTGCTCTCTGTTACTCAGGCCTGTTATTGTGAGTTACGGTTATGTAATTCCCTCCAAAAATCGGCAACACTCGACTTTTTATCCAGTCCTGGGGTGTTACACAACTTTCTCACTCCAGGTGCTATGCAACAGAATGCCAGGCTAATCTTACTGATAGTGTCAAATGTATATTTCTGTCCCATACAAGCAAATGATGAATATGCTTCATAACTTAAGACAATCTACAAAAAAAATACAAATCATAAAAATTGTTGATTTTTTGCTCAGTGATGTTCTCAGTCTAATTTCTCCCTAAAGCCAGGAGATGTATTTAAGGTTGACACTCGCTCGAGCTTGACCAGAGTTGAGTTGAATGTGAGGCTGGCTGGATGTGTATGGGGCTCAGATGTGGACGCTCTTGGCATGGGTTGGGCTGATGTTGGTACTGGAGCCTTGAGATGAATAGTAATAGCGGTTCTCCGTGCGGTCGGTGGCCGTGCCAGTGCAGCAGGAGATCACCGCGCCGCCGAAGAAGCAAAGGGCGGTGCCGATCCAGCCAGCAAACAGAGAGTAGCCGAAGTTATAGAGATGCTTCTCATGGTGAACTCCTACTGGGAACCAAATGGTGGCAACTGCTGTGCAGAGCGCTGGAGAACACAAACACAGGCACACCCGCAGATCAAGTCAATGCAATCCAAAGCAAACTTTCGGCATTTGTGGTCAACACTGCCACCCATTGCTAAGACCCCTCACCCACCCCCACCATCAAAAAAAAATCCTAATTTTTTTGAAAGGTAGCATTGCAGCACTACGACTGTTTGTGAGACACTGCTGTGTGCAATCCACATTTTAACCACAAAATACACAATCGATTCACTTTAGGCACAGTTCATATTCTGTGAAGCGCTTTGAGACGTCTTGAAGATATATGATCAGGCGCTAAATCAAATGAAGACATTATTATCATTAACGACCACTTGCAGTGGGCTCCAGTATTGCATATTGGGTTGCAGTGATGTAATTTCTTCATAACCAAACACAATTGGGTATGTCTTACAATCCAGGAGGGTGATTTAATTCTTACCTACACAAAGCAGGAGGACGGCACCCAGCAAAGAACGCTTGTGTTTGACGGATTCCGCCTCGCTTCCGAGGTGCATGCAGGGCAGCGCGGTGAGTACCAGGAGAATGGCAGGCAGTCCCAAGATGGAGGCGGTGATCATCAGGGCTCGACTTATCTGGACGTAAGCTGTTAAAACAAATCATCCGTAGAGACAGGTGGAAAGAATTGGGAGAATGGAATAAGGAACTTTGAGACACGTTGACGTGTCTCAATATAAGTTGCTATATCAAATGCAAGGATTATTATTATTATTAGAGTTAGCAATCACAAAGACTATGAACAGAGATATATGCAGATGAATATGTTGGACCTTTTCGATCAGGTGATCTAATCCTTGATCGATTAAATGCTAGTTGTAAGGAACAGAAGTGAATTTATGGTCAATTTGTACGTAGAGTCTTATAGCTCAATGGTTAGAATTCATCACATGGAGTCTTGTAGCTCAATGATTAGTGCACTTGTCTAACAAGCAAAATAACTGGGTTCAATTCCAGGCAGGGTGAAATCTTGGGCAAGTTTGAGCTCTTTTAGCTCCACCCCAACCCCCCCACCAAGAAACTAACCTTACACTTCATAATAATAATCACTCAATAAAATAATAAATTGGTCATTTCAATCCATGGCTGTTTGTGGGATGCTACAATGTACAATTGGCTGCCGTGTCCCCCCCACATGTATAGTCGATTCACTTTACAGTACATTCTATGAAGTGCTTTGAGAAGACTAGAAGATGTGAAAAGCGCTATATCAAATGCAAGGATTCTTCTTCTTATTTCTTCAGACCTACGTGATGACTCTTTACTGAAGACTGCCACCTAGTGTAGCCACCAAAGATCGTTCTGTTCAATAAACAGGATTCAACAAATCTTTACATCAGCTAGAGAGCGACCATGAGAATGAAACCTATCCTGATAATTTTTCTCTCTCTTTTTTTATCAGCGATGACCCAGTTTCATTCTCGCTATCATTCCTTTATTTAACCCTGACTCCAGATCAATACAAAATAAAAAATAGATCTGCTATAACAGGGTGATTATTACTCACTCTCTCTCTTCTTCTCTCATGTGTCTAAGCCTTGAATCTCTCACCTCACTGGCATGATTAGCCATTTGTGCTCAGGCCAGTATTAGCCATTCATTGGGACAAGAGAGTTTGTGTTGGTTGATGTTGAATCTTTACCTTAGACCTTAGACTGGAGGTGAAACAGAAGTTGAGGGTAGTGGGGGGGGGGAGAAGAGAGAGAGAGCGCAGGAGGTGAAACACAAGTAGAGCAAGAGACAGAAAGAAAGAGAGAGACACACAGACAAACAAAGCTAGTAAAGTAAACCAAGAGGCTGCCCTCTATGCTGTGTGGATGAGGACAGTGATTTTATTATAGTGAAGGCTCCCCAAAGCTGGACAGACTTAACAGCGAGAGAAATGACTTAAGTCGATGTTGTCTCAGGCAATGCTGACAATAAGGTATGGCCCCAGACTGCAGGGATGGGATGTGAGGTTACAGGCAGAACCAGCAACAACTTTGGCAAAGGGATCATTGTTTTCCAAGATGACGCCTGTTCCTTTTTAAAAACTCTTTCTTGGCGCCTCTTTCCTACTTTTGTTCAAACGTACAAACCATCTGCTTTTCCTCCTTCCCCGCTATGCAGCTGCAATAACACGCACCCCCACCCCCCCCCACACACCACCTAAAATCCCAGCTCCTTGTGTTATGACTGCCTTGAACCACCAGTTCCCCTCGGGATCAATAACTGTAAGATCAGCCATGGCAGGAGCATTCTTGTTTTGTGTTTGGTAAAATCCTAAACGGATCTGGGGCCTTCAACAGGTGTGTGTGGGGTGGGAGGTAATTGTGCCAACGAGTCACCAGTAAATAGTATAATAATAATAATCCTTGCATTTGATATAGCCCTTTATCAGATTTTGTAGACATCTCAATGCACTTCACAGAATATACCATGAGGTGAATTGGCCCTATATATTGTGGGCAAAACACGACAGCTAATTGCATACAGTAGAATCCCACAAACAGTGGTGGATTGAGTGACCAAATTACTACTATTCATTCATTCATTCATTCATTCATTCATTCATTTATCTACTGTATTTATTTATTGTTGAGGGATTATTATCTCTGGCAAGCCACCTGCCAATCGACTAACAACCAGGTTGCTACTTAATGCAAGGTATATTGTGTCATATCCTCATCACTGCAAGCTGGTCTGAGTGCATGGGACACTGAAATAACTGGTCGGGAATTATTAATTCATCAGATGACTAATAATATTAATATTATTGTTAGTAAGGTATTAAACTGGATGATAAATGTGTCATGGCTTTTCCTTCAATCTTCAAAAGGGGCTCACATATTTCTATAGAAGCGACGTGAATACTGAATGAGGATGAACAGCCATTTTCCAGTTTGCCTATTTTTATTAACTATGACATTTTTGCACGTAACTATGTTTTGGTATCTCTATCTCTTTAATCCCCATCCCCTCCACACACTGGTCGCATCTGGTGTTTGAAGTCTTCCGAGACATACTTTTCACATAAATTACACTGTACCACTGTAAACTACATTATTTTTCTTTTTAAAAAAGATAGAACTCTGCCTTTTAACTTCTCATTTGTGATTGGAGTATAAGAGTATTGTTGGTCCTGTGCAAGCAAATGGATGTTAGCAGGAAACAGAAAGGGAAGATAAAACATGTATCAAATGGTTCACCATCCTACACATTCACCGCTGACTGGCTGAAAGCCAGATGTTATAATAAATAATAATCTTTGCATTTGATATAGCGCTTCTCACATCTTCTGGACTCTCAAAGCGCTTCGCAGAATACACTGCAAAGTGACTTGACTATCTTTTGTGGGCCAAATGCCAATTGTGCACAGCAGTGTTGCACAAACAGTCATGGATTGAGTGACCAAATTATTATCACTTTAATTTTCTTGAGGGATTATTTAAAAGGCATGTGGAGTAAGGAAAGTTGACCAAAGTTTCACCCTCCCAGGAATCAAGCCCTGGTTTCTCGCTTGCGAAGCGAGTGCTTTAACCACTGAGCTACAGTAATCCACAATGTTAATAGCTTTTGCTCTCCCTGCTTGTGAAGTGTTTACCAATTGTGAGCTGCTAGAAATTCCTCCAGCTTTGTGAGGTTGGACTGTTCCACTTCATGACGAGGGGCTAACACACCATTGGTGCCAAATCAACAACGACAACAATTTGTACTTATATAGCATCCCCCACACAGGGCACACAGAGCACTAAAAGATACATTCACAGGTGGGAACACTTTAGAAAAAAAAGTGATTGAGGACAGTGTAAGGCCAGATATACGCAATTTAACCCCCTCCGTCCCCACCAACTGAATTCAACCAGCCAGAGACAGATAGTTTTAGAATCTTACAACAATTATGGATTCAATGGTATTTCACCTAGAAACAAGTTCACATTAATGGGTAATGCGGAATCCTGTAGCTCAGTGGATAGAGCACTTGCCTTGCAAGTGAGAGACCTGGGTTCGATTCCCAGCACGTCAGGGTGAAACCTTGGGCAAATTTCCTTACTCCAAACGCTTGATAATAATCCCTCAGAAAAATATGGTAATAAATTGGTCATTTCAATCCACAACTGTTTGTGGGACACTGCTATGCGCAATGGTTACCACATTTCACCCACAAATATGCAGTCAATTCATTTTACAGAAAATTCTGCGAAACACTTTGAAATACCCCAAAGATGTGAAAAATGCAAGTATTATTATTATTGTTAGAATCAATCACATTGGTTGTCAATCTCAGTTCTTCTTCTCCAAATATCGATGAGATTTTACAATGATTTTGAAAAAGACAGAGGCCCGAGACTGACACAGTACGATAATCCATTCAACCATTTAGAATGGATTCAATAGTACCTCTTCAGAACGAAAGTAATTCACATCAGACACAATTCACCAGTTTCCCTCTCAGCCGATCCTAGCCACAGCACCATGTGGCAAACTGGAGCACAAGTCAAAGCACTGCTCCCAAAACAACAAAGGGTTGAAATGATGAGAAATCACTGAATTAAATTAAGGTTGAAGGGGAACAAAAAAACAGCAATAAAACAATTGCTAGAAACACAGAAAGTAAAAGATATTAGCGCGGAAAGAAATAATGAAAACTTTTTTCTCCAAATGAATTTAGTTTTGCCAACTGGAATGGGGTGGGGCCGTGTGGCCAAACCATACTTCTCTCCTGCCCCCTGATTCGAGCATTTGGTCACATCTGGAGAGCGATACTCGTCAAACTTTCACCTTTTACCTCTCTATTGGCAGCGAACGTTTGACATAAAGTTGAGTTTCAAACAATAAAAAAATTACAATTTGTTTTGTAAAACAGAGTTAGATTCTAAAAATTCAAATCAGCGTATCCCTCATAAATTAGCACTGTGGGTGAATTGAAAGTAAATCTGAGTATCATACTTATTTTATTATGTCCTATATTAGTTTCACCGATAATGCGCAGGATCAAGCTGCTTTACAATACAGTATATAGCATTCGATGAAGTGCTTGACATCATAAGTCACTATATATATATATATAGATTTAAAATGTAAGGATTATGATTAGTATCTGAAAGCTAGACTAGGCAGTGTTGATCTATGCGGGGGTGGGTGGAGGCTGAATGTTCAGAATATAAAAAGGAATCGCAATTGATCAAAGAGAGAGAGAAAGGAGAGAAGTCAAAACAATTCAAAAATAATGAGGGAGCAGAGAACGAAGTTTGCACTTATCTGAATGCACAAATTGTATTTAAAATTATATATGCCATTGCACATAATTGATTGGGTCACATGAAATCAAGTATTTTGTAGGTTTTTTTTACATCAGTTTCCCTGTATTTGGTGTGAATCTCACGAGGTAGGAAGTTTCCCTATTTACGAAGTAGTGAAAATAATTTTCAGGGTGAAAATCAACTTCAGAAACCGGGAAAGAAGCGAAAAAAGGGGACAAAGGGACCTGGAAGAAACCATCTCAAGGCTAGGAAGATAACGGGTTGGGTGGTGGCGGGGTGTCTGAAATTCAAAGTAACTTTGTGTTGTGCCACAAATGCTGGTCACCAAAATTCGTGAACACAAACTATTCTGACAGAAACCGGTGCCAATGCTGACCACAAACACAAAAGCTTATCGTACAATTGCAACAAATTGTACATTTGCCAGATCACTCAAATTCTAAAATAACGCCCCATCAATGTAAATGTATATCACACACATACACACTCACTCACACACACATACAACAATAACAACATTACATTGATATAGCGCCTTTTGCGTCGGGAGAACATTCCAAGGTGTTGAAAATACATACTCTCACACTCTCACTCATACATACACAAACATAGACACTCACCCACACACTCACCCATATTCATACACACTCACACACCAGTAAACGAACAGTGACTGAATGGCTTTACCTGCAATCTCAAGGATATTGGCCAGATTCTTGCAATGGTAAATGCCGAAGGAGGTGAAACATTCAGTCCACAAACCATAGGATCCCAACTCGTCAAAGCGTCGACAGCTGGCAGCGCCATGAGAACAGGTTTGAACCCAGCTGTTGGTGCTGGTGGCTATTAATATCCCAAACCAGCCTAAGGCACTCATCACAAAGCTCAGGAACTGGAGGCATGTAGCAGCCATTCTGTTTCTCCCACACAGTCAACAATTTTAACAGAATTTCCCCCCAAACAAACCGAAAAAAAAGTTTCTATGTTTCCAGAAAAAAAGGTACCTAAATTTGTAGGGCAAAGAATGACCAATTTCAGAAATTTGTGCCCCAAGTTTATTTACTCTTTTGTTTTTAGCTTTTCTGCTCTGATCTATCGCTAACTTCTCGTGTAAGATTCATCAACATTCACAAACGGATTCCGGCAGAAACTGAGGCTTCCCCTGGAAAAACTAGTGTAAAAAGTTGGTCTGTAACATTTTCCAGCCAATCGGAGCCACAGAAAACAGCAAGGATAGAAACTTTCCCAGCCAATCAATCAAGAGCAAGGTTATCATTTAAAAGGGAATATACAGAGAATTGTATCAGATGATTGCAGTGACTTCAGGGAAAATTAGAAATTATAATTGGGAGAAATGGTTATCACATGTTATTTTACTCTATGGTTATCTCCCCTCCCCCCACCATTTGGAAGTGGGCTGACCAGTGAGTCGTTTGAGCCAGGATAAGTCAGAGCATAAATCCAATTGAGATTGATTTTAATGGGTGACACAGGGATAATAATAATGCTTGCATTTGGTGTAGCACCTTATCACGTCTTCTGGATGTCTCAAAGCGCTTCACAGAATAGACTGTAAAGATAGACTATAAAGTGAATTGTATATTTGTGGGCAAAACGCAGCAGCCAATTGCGCACAGCTGGTCCCACAAATAGGTGTGGATTGAAATGACCAATTTTTTTGAGTGATTATTATTAGGCATGAATGTGGAGTAAGAAAACCTGCCCAAGATTTTTCCCTGCCTGAATTCGAACACAGGTCTCACTCTTGTAAGGTGAGTGCTCTAACCACTGAGCTACAGGATTGAGTCCTTTTTTAAAATCAAGTAATCTGGTTGAAGTGGACAACATTATTATAAATGCATATTTTAAAAGAGGAGCACAAAACCAAATTTATTTTATCAAACCTATTTTTAATTTGTCATTTTATTCTGAAGTGGTTAAATATTTCATCTCAATAAACGGTAAAAAAGGAGCATTAAGTAAGGGACTGCAAACAGCACTACTTCTTAAATGCTTTGTTGCCATCTCGTGGTTGGTAGTTACATTGCAGCACTCAAAGCAAGTTTGCTCTGTGGTGGTAGGTGAATGGTTAGAATCATGGGATATGTATATATATTTCTTGTATTGCAGTTACTTTACTCTTATTAGGTCAATTACAGGTAGACCCTGTTTAATGTTGCTTCGATCAACATTGTTTCGTTATTACGTTGCTGATACATAGGGAACATACATCCATTAAATGTCGCGACGTTCGCTACTACATAAGAGTTAGGAGCGGGAGGAGGCCATTCGACCCCTTGAGCCTGCCCCGTCCATTCGATAAGATCATGGCTGATCTTCTGATCTAACTCTAATTACCTGCCCTATCCCCATATCCCCATATCTCTCTATTTTTAAAAAATCTATCAGTCTCAGCCTTGAAAATGTTCAAGGACTGAGCATCTACATCCTTCTGAGGTAGTGAATTCCATAAATTCACTACCCTCTTGAGTGAAGAAATGTTTCCTCAACTCTGTCCTAAAAGGCTGACCCTTAATTTTAAGACTGTGACCCCCAGTTATAGATTCTCCTACCAGGGGAAACAGTCCCTCATTGTCTACTTTATCCAGCCCTTGAAGAATCTTATCTGTTTCAATAAGATCTCCCCTAATTCTTCTGTACTCTAGAGAATACAGCCCTACTTTATTCAACCTATCCTCATAGGTTAGTCCCCTCATCCCAGGATCTAACCTAATGAATCTACGCTGCACCAGCTCTAAGGCAAGTATGTCCTTTTTTGAATAAGGAGACCAAAACTGCACACAATACTCTAGGTGCGGTCTCACCAAGGCCCTATACAGTTGCAGCAAGACTTCTCTACTCTTGTACTCTAAACCTTTTGCAATGAATGCTAATATATTGTTCGCCTTTTTAGTGGCTTGCTGTACCTGCAAACTAACTTTTTGTGACCAGTGTACAAAGACACCCAAATCCCTCTGAACATTAACACTATCTAATCTCTCCCCTTCTAGAAAATAATCTGTTTTTCTATTTTTGCTACCTAGGTGAATAATTTCACACTTCCCCACATTAAATTCTATCTGCCACCTACTTGCCCACTCCCCTAGCCTATCTATATCCCATTGCAATATTTTTGCATCACCCTTAGAGCTTGCTCTCCTACCTAGTTTAGTGTAATTTGCCAGCGAATGGAAAGGAGGCACGATGGCACTAGGGCCTGCCCGTCAAGAGAGTGAAGGGCAGGCTGGGAGTGAGCCACACTGGAAGCGAGAGAGAGAGGCAGGTTGGCAGCGAATGAGACCAGCAGCGAGTGAGTGAGCCCGGCAGGCAGTCAGAGAGTGAGTGAGTGAGTGAGCTGGGCAGGCAGTCAGGGAGCGAATATAATGTTTCTTTAAAGAATTTTTTTATGAAAAATGTCCAAAAGAACCTAATTCCAGTTTATACATGAATTCTTATGGGAAAAATGTGTTCGTATAACGTAATTTCACTTAAAGTCGCACTTTTCAAGAACCAAACTACGACTTTAAGCGAGGAATACCTGTATAGATGCCGCATGAGAATGTCACTGCTCTAACCATAGTCTTAAAATTAGAACAAGGCTATTTAATAACAATAATAACTTACATTTGATGAAGCACTTTCATGTCTTCTAAGTGTCTCAAAGCGCTTTACAGAAGATACTGAAAAGTGAATTGACTGTATATTAGTGGGCAAAATGTGAATTTTAAAAGTAAAATCAGGAAGCATTTTTTTTACTCAAAGGGTGGTAGAAATCCAGAATTCTCTCCCCAAAAAGGTCACTGTGGGGAGGTGCTGAATTTCCTCGAGTCCTCCTCCACCACCTCTCTTCCCACCTTAACCTTCAATGTTTCATCCTTGATTGGATCAGGCCCTATCTTTCAAACCGTCTCTGCCAACTGTTTTTCTTCCAACCCTCGTACCGTCTTGTGTGGTGTTCCTCAGGACTCTGTCCTCGGTCCCCTACTCTTCACCCTCTACATGCTCCCGCTCGGTGACATCATCCGCAGACATGAGATAAATTTCCACATGTATGCAGATGACACCCAACTCCACCTCTCTGCCCCCACCCTCAACTCCAGGACTACTGGCATCCTGACAGACTGCTTGTCGGACATCAAGTCCTAGGCGAGGGACAACTTTCTCCAGCTCAGTGTCAGCAAGATCGAAGCTCTCCTGATTGGCTCATGTCAGCGCCTCCATGCCACACAGAAGCCGGATTGGAGGGGTTTAAAGAGGGAATGGCGAGAAAGAAAGGAGCGAAGCTGGGAAACAATGACTCATTCCAGGACCTTGGAGAGCAATGGGATGTTGGAAATGGGGCAGCAGCTGGAGTAGGTATGGGTACAGGGAAGGTTTTTTCAGGGGGGGGTGATGACAGCTGTATTTAGAGGGGTGGGACGGTGCCAGTGGATAGGGAGAGGTTGATGATGTCGGTTAGGAGGGGGCTAAGAGGTGGAGCTGGGAGATGAGGAGAGAGGTGGGGACGGGGGTCAAGGGAGCAGGTGGTGGGTTTCATTTTCGAGATGATAGCGGTGAGGGCGGAGGGAGAGATAGAGTTGAGGGGTATAGTGGGAGAGATAGGAACAAAGGTATATAGCTGGCTGTCTCCGCTACATTCCTGATACATTCCTAAATGACTAGCCAATCACTGACAAAGTTCAGTCAAATTTCCACTTCAACTTTCAGGGGGTGAAATATTGATTGTATTTGTCAAATTAGAGAGTGTTAGATGGATGGTCCCATCATCATATACTGTAAATATGAAACCATCACGTATTTACTGTAATACAATTGTGACACCTACTGGTGGAACCTTAACATTGCATCAAAGATCATACTTTTTTTTGCAGAAGCTACACTAAGAATTAAGATTAGGTTTAATATGCGGAAATTTCTAATAAGGCTTCCTTCGTAAAGAATCGTGAATGTCCTGGTGCTGACCCCACTCACACCACTCTAATATAAGATCATGTTTGTGGGACAGTGCTGTGCGCAACTTGGCTGCCGCGTTTCGCCCACAAATATACAGTACATTTTCCTACTCTCCTTCCCCCGACCCCTCCCGCCCCTGCTCTGATCCCTACCTGACTGTTCAGTGCCTTGGGACATCCTCCCGACATGAAAGGCGCAGTATAAATGTAATGATTGATTGGTTGGTTGGTTGGTTGGTTGGTTGGTTGGTTGATTGATTGGTTGGTTGGTTGGTTGGTTGGTTGATCGATTGATTGATTGATTGATAAGAATTGCTAGATGAAAAGTAGAAAGGTCGATTCAGTTCACCTTCCATCAACCTGGCAGTTCCTTGACATTTCATGTCCCAAACATATACCATATATATATATCGTATCTTGAGATATTATTTCCTAACAGAAATCTATCCTATTTGTGCTTGGAAGAATCAACAGTTTCTGCTTCCACAATAATAATAATACTGCTAATAATAATAATGCTACCTATTTATGGGTTCACTTCTGTGTAACTCCATTATCCATGATTCCTGCATTGATAAAACAAACCTTAATTGTTCATGTTCTTATTAAAATTCTAAAGGGGCAAGACAATACATACCATGGGAGGCTGTTTCGATTTGTCCAGAATAGTAAAACCAGAGGACACGGCCTGTGATTGAAGGGGCGTAAATATAGAACAAATCTACGCAAACACTATTTCAGTGAGTGAATAGTGAACCTGTGGATCAGGCCCTTAGGGTGATGGTTGAAGCTGGAAGTGTTGATTCTTTTAAGCACAGATTAGATTTATTTTAGTAAATAACATTATGGGATACAGTACATAGGTAACTCAGGTCATATGTGCAAGCGAATGCCAAGAAGGTGGAAGGCAAACTAAATGGACCTTGTTTTTTTGTGTAAACGTGTTTCAAACATACATACAGTTTTGTTACACTATTTACAATAAAATATAAAACAACACAAAGTTCTTTAAAATCCTTAGTTTATTTCCATAATTTCTAAATTGTAGATTTAATTCAATAATAATTAGATATATACTCATGTACACTTTATGTATGTCACATGAAAATCACAACATCAATCATTTATGGTTTACTCAAAGTCATGGATTTTATTCAACACTAAATATCTGAATATTGATGCAAGTTAAATATACCACAATGGTGGAGAATAGATTTCATCCAGTTTATAGTAATATTATCTAAATATCCATCAATTCTACAAGCAGCATTTTGCTTGTTTTCGTTTCCATTGAAAAATGTGCATGTGTGAGGGTGTTGGTGGTAAGATTGAAGAGCATTATATATCTCTCCAGAGTGTTTGTTACAAAGCAATTAACAGATCTGTGGGATATGCTTTATAGATGTTTGAAATATATAGATGGATTAGCTCAAGTAAAGAAGCCTCGATGGTGTACCCCGCTGTGTCAGACAGGTCTAATATCTTTCCAATGGAGTAGATATGAAACAACATCAACAGATTAAATAATAATAATCCTTGCCCAAGGTTTCGCCTTGACCTGCTTGGATTCGAACACAACAACAACAACTTTGATTTATGTAGCGCCCTGCACACCGGACGGCGTCTCAGAGTGCTTGAGGTCAGGTTTCCTCATGCTTGTAAGGCGAGTGCTCTAACCACTGAGTTATAGAAGCTCCACAGGATTACATTTGCACAGCACCTTTCATGTCAAGAGAACGCCCCAATGTGCTGGATAGTCAGGATTTGGGCCTGAGCTGGGGGTAAGGGGTGGGGGGGAATCAGGAGGGGGTATAACTAGGATTAGATTAGCTCCAGTTATATAGCATGCTTGTTTGGTGTTTCCTTTCCCATCAGATGCTTCTTTGTGTTCTGTTCTGGTTTGATCAAAATAATGTAACATTTAGAACCAAAAATACACACAAGCAAAGCGAAACTTGAAGCTAGAATAGCGAATACTTCTACAGCCACTGTGTATTTTCCAGGAGAACTGACATAAGCTGGAATGAATGTTATCCAGACCACACAAAATATAAGCATGCTGAAAGTTATAAACTTTGCCTCGTTAAAATTGTCTGGCAGTTTCCGAGCAACAAATGCAAGTACAAAGCATAAACTGGACAGAAGTGCAATGTATCCTGATACACAATAGAAGGCGGTTAAGGATCCCATATTGCATTCAATAATAATAATTTCTCTGTAGTACTTGTTGTTTTCAAGGGGAAATGGAGGCGAGATTGTTAGCCAAAGGGTACAAATGAAACACTGAACGAAGGTCAGGGCAAAAATAATCAAACGTTGCTGTTTTGCATTGAACCACTTGAGCATCTTATTGTTGGGACGCGAAGCTTTAAATGCTACCAATACCACAATAGTTTTTCCCAAAACACAAGTGATACATAGAACGAACGCCACACCAAAAGCCGTGCGGCATAACATACAAGACCAGGCTGAGGGTTTACCTATGAATGTCAGAGAACAAAGAAAGCAAAGAGTCAACGAAAGCAGGAGTAGCAGGCTTAATTCTGAATTGTTGGCTTTAACAATTGGGGAACTTCTGTGCTTAAGGAAAAGAGCAGCGACAGCGAGAGTCAGGCAAACCCCAGTGATGGCAAGAGTCGCCAATACAACACCCAGGATCTCTCCATATGAAAGAAATTCAACTTTCTTCTCCACGCAATGGTCTTTGCCCTGGTTGGACCAGTAGCGTGGCGGACATGTCAAGCACGCTACAGCATCTACAATGTAATAAAAATAACTTGACATCAAAAATATATAGTTTCAAGTGTTTAATATTGGGGAGGAAGAGAACTGATCCATCCATGACTCACCTGTCCTGTTACTTATTTCGCCATCAGCACATTGTACACAGCCAAAACAACAAATGGGTTGGCCTCTTTTGGAGACTTTTATTGTACCTGGGAGGCAACTTTCACTGCAAATCGCACGTGGCACCTTCAAAAGATGATGGAGAAAACCATAGTTCAGAATCTATCACAAGCTCATGAGACCTAATATATCCACCCGCAACCCTAACCGAATGCGAATCAAACATAATAATAGTCCTTGCATTTGATATAGCATCTTATCATGTTGTTGAGGTGTCTCAAAGAGTTTCACAGAATATACTCGGAATATACTGTAAAGTGTAGTGACTGTCTGTTTTGTGGGTGAAACAGGAGGCGCACTAAAGAACATAGACAACTGAATTTTATTGAATTTGCAGAGAAAATAAGTCTCAGAATTTTTATTAATTCAAAAGAAATACAATATTAAGTTTCTAGAAAACAAATTTAAGCAAAATTGCCCAATTAGATTAAATCTCATGGATTTTAATTTGATATAGCGCCTTATTGCGTACTCGAGACACCTCAAAGCGTTTCACAGTGGATTGACTGTGTATGTTGTGATCAAAACATGGCAGTAGTATTCCACAAACAGTCGTGGATTGAGTGACTAAGTTCTTCTTATTATTCTGAAGGAATATTATCCCGGGAAAAGCAATCTGCCAATCGACTAACCGGTTTCCTACTTACCTTTTTGTACACAGAGGCGTGTGGAGTAAGTTTGCTGCAGTAAGTTGTTAAAAAGTTACTAATTAATATGTAACAGAATGCTAGCTGGAAAACTAACCCTCAATCCCCGATGTTCTCAAAGCCAGTGACTCAAATGAATAACCTTCAATAATTCAAATTACATTACACTAAATATGCAGTCAATTCACTTTACAGTATATTCTGTAAAATGCTTTGAATCACCTTGAAGATGTGATCATTACATTAATTGTAAGGAGTATTATTATTACAAATTTATTGAGCAAATATGTTAGTATTGGTGAATGGAATACACGTTGCAGTGAATCTCATGATTTGTTGAATATTGTATCAAACTCGTTAACATTTGTGTTGATAGATTAAAGGTACATTGCAAGGTATTCTTACCGTTTTTTGTCCAGTGGTCCAGGTGATAGAATCTTCATTGAACACAAGCTTTTCATCACTTGTTGAGGTTCCAATATAGTATCCAATTATTTTAATCTCAACAGTACCATTGGCATTGGTTTGCCAATTCACCAAGTCATATATAGCCACAGTATCACCATTTTCATCAAAATAGACATGGTCTCCAGCTTTAGTTGTGAAGTGAACTGATTGCAAATTCTGAAGCACCTTCAGAATAACAGAACCGCTCAAAGTAAATAAGTAGAAAGTAAAGAACTTCTGTACTTGCCCACAGAGTAGGCAGTCAATTCAGTTTACAGTGTGTTCTGTTGTTGTAAGTAGGAGGATAGGATAGGGTTAATATACAATATATGATATAAACTGATTCGAGACTCAAACTAATACGCAATGAATTCTGCAGAAGGTTGATTTATCCACATCTTGTTCAGTACTATGGTCAATTCTCCGTTATACTCACACCAACCAGTAATACCCTCTCTCCTTCTCTACCTCTTCTCTGGACCTGAGCCCAATTAAACTATTTTCTGAAAATGGCCGTTGACCTTATCTGGTCTATGTCCCAAATGAAAGAATGTGTTATTCTCTTTGTCCTGTCTAGAAAGAATGAGCCGTTATCCTTAAGACAACATCTGCTCGACTTCAGGCTCATCTTATCTCAGGAACCGACTGGTATTGGCCTTGAATAGCTTGTTAGTGCTTTTATCCATCTTGGGCCTAAGCGCTTCTTTGTCAGTTTAGAACAGGCTCTTATCTGCATTCCTTTATCTTGCTTTTCAGACTTTGTGTCATTATTCACTTTTAATTCAGTTTCTCATTACTTTCTGCTGAATATGCTTTTTAGTCTATATTAATCCTATCCTATCCTCCTACCTACAACACTGTGAAGCGCTTGAAGACATGTTAGGGCACTATATCAAATGTAAGGATTTGTATTATTATAAAAGTTACATTGACACCTGTCTTGGTGATGTGATCCACAGACATGTGTATATGGATGACACCTAACCCTATTTTTCCACTTCAATTTGCGACCGCCCAGTCCCCTGATGTTCTGTCAACCTATCTGTCAGACATCAGGAGTTGGATGAGCGTGAATTTCCTTCAGCTAAATGTTGACACGATGGAAGCCATACTCTTTGGCACTCATCAATCCCACAGCTCTCACCTCCTCCATCAACCTGACCTGCCCCTAAAACTCTCTGAAGTTGTACACAACTCAGGCAGCAAATTCGACCCCCAATTATCCTTCCTCCCCCACATCCGGTCCTTAACCAATACCACTTTCTTCCATCTCCGCCACCAAAACCCTGGTCCATGCCTTTGTCACCTCTCAGCTGGACTATTCCAATGCCCTCTCCTCCAATCATAAATTGCAGGTTATCCAAAATTCTGCCACCTGCATTCTCACCCTTACCAAACTTTGCTCCCCATTACCCCAGTCCTTGCCAGACTGTACTGGCTCCCTGTCTCGGAGAGGATCAATTTCACGATCCTCACTGTTGTTTTCAAATCCTTCCATTCCTCTGCACCCACTTACCTCTCTGACCTCCTCTCTCCTCACAACAGCACCTGTTACTTTCACTGTACTGGGTCTGGCCTCATCCTTGTCTCCCGAATCCTCCGCTCAACCATCGATGGCCGTGCCTTCAACCACTATGCCCCGAGGCTCTGGAACTCCCTTCCTCACTCCTTTAGCCTTGTCCCCTCTCTTCCTATTTTCAGGTCTTGGCTAAAGACCTTTCTTTTCAACCACACTTTTGGTCACCTTTTTCCCCCTTTCCCTGGTTCGGCCCCGGGATCCATTATTCGGAAGTGCTCTGAGATACCATGCAGCGTGGAGGGTGCTCTATAAATCCAAGTTGTTGTTGTTTGGATAAAAACAAATGGTGTAGATTAGTATCCTTACCTGCCATGGTTCAAAATGAGTAATATTTGCACACGTGTCATTTATGCTTGATTTGTTGCTGTTGTCACAAGAGAACATTCTGTGAAACGCGTGGGCAAGAGCATAGGTTGCTTTGTACACATTGTATGAATTGCCTCGTAAAGCTTGATCCAGATATTTATCAGTGGCCTCCAGCAAGTTTTCTTCTCCTGAACACTGTTTGGGATATTTTTCCTTATCTGTAAAATTCAGGGTTTTCAGAACGCAATCAAATGCTGTTTCCCAAAATTCCTCGATGACAAGGTTCCCAGGGAACAAAGAAGGTTGGATCTTCAGAAGAAAATCTTGAAGTCCCATCACTTGCCTTCTGCGCATTGCAGGGCCAATCGTACCAACCAGAAATGTGGCACTTTCTTTAGGTGACAACATGTGTGCTGTCACCCAGGCCTCGCTTCCTACCCACTGTAAACCCGTGACATTTTGATGGACAATTTCTTTCAGCAAAATTCTCATTTCTGTCACAGAAATAAAGGCCACAATGACCTTTGTGGTGGCACCTTTAATCACCTCTACAATTTGGGACACTTTCTCATTCGGATCGGATCTGTGGAAAGATTCAGCATATGCGATACACACTCCAAGTTTTTCCACTGACTTCACAAAGGCCTGCATCCCAAAACGGCCATAATCATTATTGCTTCTTATTGTCCCAATCCAAGTCCATCCAAACTTTTTGACAAGTTGAACTAACAGTTCTGATTGATGGTAATCGCTCGGTATTGTTCTGAAAAACGAGGGATACTCTCGCCTGTTGCTCAGGCAGGAACAGGTGGAATAGTAACTCACCTGTGGTGGGAATCAAATGATCAATAAATAACTGGTACAACATTAAAATATTTGAACCAGACAAAGGTTTTTCAGTTGACCATCCCTCAAGTGTTAGATGTTAAACTCATTAATATTAGGTATATAGCATTCATGGAAATTGGATCAATTCTAAATGAGTAAAATTCCACAGAGATATCCATGTTAAATGGACAGTTAATATGACAAAGCTACATATTGGTGTTCTAACACTACAATACAATATTTATTTCTTCCAATAGGAAAAGTTGGTTCTACCCAATGTGCTTATACTTTGTACAAGGTACACAGTTAACACTTACCATTGGAATTCTAAAAGGTCCAATTAATCTAGCTACTGCTATGGATTGCGAAGATCCATCACACCCGACAATAGCAGTGACTTTGCTGTGTGCTGGACAGTTTGAGTCAGATACTGTCTTGTCTTCTCCATTGACAAGAGCCAGAACTGCTTTTGTGGCAATCGTGGAGGAAATGCAGTCGTCATAAATCCTGTATCCCAGAGTAATGTTTGGAAGTAATGTATTGCTACGATTGATTTCTTCTATGGCAAATATCATGGTTTGGGCGAGGCGAAAATTTCCTATGGTAAAACTACAACAGATATTTTTAACAGAGTTAATTTTTCAGTTTAGTAGAACATATTATAGTACTCAGAAATTTGTATAAACCTAACAGGCTATAAGCGTATTATTGCTATAATTTGGTTCAGGAAATGGAAACATTTTATGATACAGTTTGCTGTTAATAGTATGTTATAATTTAAAAAAACAGTGCTATGATAGAGGAAAACAGTATTTTTCATGTTTGAAGCAATATAAATCCACTTCAAGACAATCTCAAATTGGATCTAAATGAAGATATACTAACCCTCTACATTGGATTTCATCTGGTAATCTTGTGTATGAATTACTCATCTTATAACTGCCTGAGTGCAGGCTAAAAATTCCTCCTAATATAACATCCCCCTCTTTGGATAATTCGGGTATTCTGAGATGTGCTTGAAGTTTGCAGACTTGATTATCTTTGCCAGATACTGGCAATGTTATGAATAATCCCAACCACACAAGGCTGTTCATTGTAATGTTTAAGATGACTTGTGTCAGGTTTTACCCAAACTTATTGGCTAATCATATATTCTTTTATTCGCTTCTCTTTTGCTGGGTAAGTTGATCTTATATAGCTCCAAATTCCCACAAGAGAGTAATGTTCATAATTGAGGCATGTAATTTGTTGTGGAACAGAGACTGGAAATAATTGCATGGTAGGTATATAATTCAATTAATTTATTATTGATACATTGCAGTACATCTTAAATTAAATTATGATGTAGCCTTCATAAATCCAATTATCAACCAGTTGTTGTAAAGAGCAGATGTTTTCTGCGATGACTTTCATTTTGCTGAATGAGTGTAATAATGAACAGAATAACTGAATTAGTTGAAAGCTGACAATGCGTGTGTGTGTGCGTGTGTTTCTGTATAGCAATCTATATATATTTGTAGTGGATGAACCTAATAGAATATTTTAATCCCAATGGGAAAAGTGCATTCACTTAACATTGTTTCGTTTCAACGAGCACTTTCCAAAAACCAAGCTACGACGTTAAGCGGGGTCTACCTGTAGTGCCTTATCACATCTTCAGGATGTTTCAAAGTGCTTCACAAGATATCCTGTAAAATGAGTTGATTGTGTATTTTGTGAGTGAAACATGGCAGCCAATTGTGCTAATTGGTACAATTTTAAAGACGGTGGAGGAACAGGGAAACCTGGGGGTTCACATATACAAATCTTTGAAGGCAGGACAAGTTGGCAAAACTATTAAAAAGCAAATTGCATTCTTGGCTACGAGTGCTCTAACCACTAAGATACAGGTCTCCACATATAAATGGAAGTTGTGATTGTTTCATTTGAATTTCAGTATATTTATAGTTTAGATAACATTTATTATGTATATTTATAGTATATACAACATTTCATGACAGTATATTCTGTGAAGCGCTCTGAGACATCGAGAAGACATGAAAAGCACTATATCAAATGCAAGGATTATTATTATTTGCCTGTCTGAAATGTGCAATCCCTCAGAAAGTGAGTGGGAGGTCTGTAGAACCATATGTGGGTGATGAATTATTGACCCATATAGTATTTAAACTGTTTATATTGGTGCAGAATACAAAGAGGAGACATCATACCTTGTAACAAAATATTAAAAGCTAATAATTAAGAATTAGGTGAAGGAACTTTACCCATGATGTGTTTTTTTGTATTGCATTCTGGTTTCAGTAAAATTACATAACATTTCGGGACAAAAATGCAAACCACTAAACCAAAACTTGATGCTAAAATGGCAAATATCTCCACAGCCACTGTATATTTCCCTGGAGAGCTGACGTAAGCTGGGATAAACGTGATCCAAACAGCACAGACAATAATCATACTAAAGGTTATGTATTTGGCTTCATTGAAATTGTCTGGCAGTTTGCGGGCTAAAAATGCTAGAATGAAACTTACACAGGATAACAAGGCAATATATCCGGACACACAATAGAACATTGTGGTGGACCCAGCATCACATTCCAAAATAATAATGTTTCTATAGTAATTGATGTTTTTCAATGGAAAGGGTGCTGCTAGATTTAACCAGAGAGCACACAGTAAAATCTGGAAAAATGTGAGGGCAAAAACACTGAATCGTTGTTGCCCAAGTCCAAACAGTTTGACCCAATTATTATTGGGAAACTTTGTCTTAAATGCCATCAACACAATGATTGTTTTCCCCAAAACACAAGAAATGCACAGAACAAAGGAGATCCCAAACGAAGTGTGACACAGCATGCAAGACCAAACCGAAGGTTGACCAATGAAAGTGAGCGAACATAGGAAACACAGTGCTAACGCAAACAGGAGGAGGAAACTCAGTTCAGAATTGTTGGCTTTAACAATAGGAGTGTCCTTGTATTGGAAGAAAATAGCGGCAATGGTGACAGTGAGACCCACTCCAACTATGGCCAGTGATGTTAATGCAATCCCTATGTTCTCGGTGAATGTAAGAAACTCTATCTTCTTCGGTAAGCATTCATCCCTCTGCTCATTTGGCCAATATTCCCAAGGGCACTTAAAGCAGGAAAGAGAATCTAAAATAAAGTTATAAAGTTGTATATGAAATAAAAATTTAGCAACGAAGAGTCATGTATTTACACATTTTCATTGAACACTCACCTGTTGTGTTGCTGATCTCACCATCCGCACACTGAGTGCAGTCAAAACAACAGACGGGTTGTCCCTGTCTCGCAGTTTTTCTTGATCCAGGTTGGCAACTCTCACTGCAGACTGCTCGGGGAACCTGCGTGGAGAGAAGATCTGTATGCTGTGTTCGATTTTCGGTATTTGTCCATTTTTGGTCAGCCGGGTGTCTGACACATGTGGAAACCCATCACCATGCTTAAGAGTATCCAAACCAAGTGGAGAATTCCATGTACCCCATCTACACATGGAAATTCCAGACATAGATTATTTGAAACGATAATCACCTCTCTCCCTAGAGGGATGATTCCTGCTTACCTAATTCCGGACAGTATTAGGCACAGGTTGGCAATCAGGGGCTTGGGAACCCCAGATTCTTTATTGGGGTAACTGCTGAAATCAATATGTTAAATGTGGAGTCCTGCAGCTCAGTGGTTAGAATCCAGGCAGGTCCGGGCAAAACCTTGGGCAAGTTTCCTTGCTCCACATGCCTCATAATAATCCCTCCAAAAACAAAAATAAAATTGGTCATTTCAATCCATGACTGTTTGTGGGGACACTGCTGTGCACAATTGGCTGCCATGTTTCACCTACAAGTATACAATCAATTCATTTTACAGTATATTCTGTGAAGTGCTTTGAGATGTCTAGAAGACGAGAAAAGCGCTTTATCAACTGCAAGGATTATTATTATTATATACATTTTTGGTCATTGAGGCTGCATTGGCTCTCAAAGGCTCTCAAAGCACGATGGATGCTTTCAATCCCACTGCCCTGCCCCTCTCCCCATACCCATTTCAGTCTCTACCTTTAATATACCTTCACTCTTGAAATCGAAAGTGGACTATACCTTTACTTGACAAGGCATCGGCATCCCAACAACTCTCTGAATGAAAACAAATCAACAAATCCCACCACTCCTTACACTCTTCTTCTGGCTGTCACCACTGATCATCCCACTGCTGTAATCTATTTGATAGATTAGTTGCAACTTGTGATATTCTGACATTCCGAAACACCTACACACAATATGGGATCAATTTTTACCTCAAGTCCATACCTTATTGTCACCACTGCTCCACATCATGTGTTCCTCATCCAGTGTGAGTTGTTGTCCTGAAGGGGCAGCTCCATTGTAATAACCCACTTTCACAATCTCAGCGGAGCCATTGGCATTAATTCGCCAGTTTACCAAATCATAAGTGCCGACTGGATCCCCATGTTCATCAAAGTTCACTCTGTCACCTGTCCTCGTGGTGAAGTTCACCAAACGCATAAAATCAAGCAACTGTGAAGAGAGAAGAGAGAAGAGGTGAATTCTCAATTCATTTGCAAAACCAATGGTAGAAATGTGCATGCGGACACATATGCACACTCACTAATATTAGCATTTTGGAAGACACCAGCCAAGATATACAGTCACTCCACTTTTCAATATATTCTGTGAAGCGCTTGAAGACATCTCAGCTAAGTGGTAAGGCACTATATCAAATGCGAGGATTATTATTATTTCTGGCACATTTCACACATAGTAAATCTCACACAGAGGTAGATTTTGGTAACACACAGCTTACCTGCCATGGTTTTAAATTTGTAATATCTGCACATGTTTTATTACTGTTCTGTTCTTTGCCTTCTCTGCAAAACAACATGTTATGAAGTGCATGAGCATACACGTAGACAGCTTTATAGACATTGTAAGGACTACCGTCCAACGTTACATCAGAATACGTGCTGCTTTTTCCTTCTAGATTTTCGTTTGTTGTACATCTATGGATAGGAGTTTTGGTGTCTGTCCGCTTGTTCAAGTGGTCTTCCGTCAGAATACATTTGAACATCGTTTCCCAAAATTCGTAGACTAAAACATTGTCAGGAAACAGGGAAGGGTGAACGTTAAGGAGATATTCTTTTAGTCCTGCTATGTGGAATCGAGGGATTGCCGGTCCAATGGTTCCAACTAGAAACCTGGTACTTTGCCCTGGAGGGAGCAGTTCTGCTGTAACCCAGGCTTCACTTCCTAGCCACTGTATGTCACTCACATTTTGGCGTACAACTTCCTTCAGCAAAAATAACATGTCCCCTGGAGAAACAAATGCCACCACAACCTTTGTTGACCCTTTTTTAATCGTGTCTACAACTTTGGCAATTTTCTCTAAAGGGTCAGTTCTGTAAAAGGACTCTGAGTATGCAATGCATACTCCCAGCTTCTGAACGGCCTCCAAAAATGCTTGTATCCCAAACTGACCGTAATCATTGTTGCTGCTCACTGTCCCAATCCACGTCCATCCAAACAGCTGAACAAGTTGCGCTAAAAGTTTAGACTGATGAGAATCACTTGGTATCGTTCTGAAAAAGGCAGGGAATTCCTCAATGTCACTGAGACACGCACAGGTGGAAAAGTAGCTGACCTATTCGCAACAAGATAAAGGAAAAGGGAAGAAAGAACATATCTGATTACTGTATAAGGAAAGAAACTATGCTCATGTGTATGGAGATCATGCTACTACCAGACTGATTTCCTTCAGGAAGTGGAAATGTGTTTTCACGATTTTACTACTACTAGATAATAATCCTTGCATTTAATATAGAGCCCTATCACATTGTCACGAACTTTCAGATTTTGTATGATTAATATTCACTCTAATTTAATAGCAACATTTGATTCAAAGGGAATACATTATTTGCAATACACTATATTGCATTAGAAATGGAGATAATTGTAGTTTTCTAATATTAATAATATTGAATGTATCCTGCAAAGATTCTACCAATAGAAACATACAGCATTACCATTGGAACTTTAAAAGGACCAATAACTCTTGCCACTGCAATGGACTCAGAAGATCCTTGTGTACCAACGATCCCGATGACATTAGATTGTCCTGTACAAGAATAACCCAAACTGGTTTCTTCCTGCCCATTAACAAGAGCTAAGGCCGCTTTGGTCACAATCTTGGATGACGCACAATCATCGTGGATCCTGAATCCCAGTGTGACATTTGGCAACAGGAGGTGGTTTCTGTTGATTTCTTCTATGGCAAAAATCATGGTCTGAGCCAGGCGAAAGCCTCTGAAATCAAACCTTTGGAAATACACAAATTATTAGTATCATTCAATGAGATCACCTCTCACGTCACATCAATGTTATTACAAGGGTTGTATAACTATCAAAGTTATTTCATTTTAAAAACATACCATTGATGCAAAGACACAGGTTGGTGACGTGGTAGTTCAGTGATTTACATTATTGTAATTACAAATTGGATTTGGGTTCTCAAAATTTAATCAATTGCGTCTTTCCATTTGCTATCTTAAGACCAGCGTAACTTTCAGTTTCCCATATCTGTGGGTCTGTAATGATACTCTGACTGATTTAATTTCAAGTCTCACACTGTGTCACCAACAGAAAGAACAATGTTATTGTGTAAGAATCTGACTGACCTACTACAATGACAGAGTGGAGTTGGCATTACTTTTATCTTTCGTATTATGTGTGATTGAGCCGTTGAAGCTTCCAAAGTGCATCTCCAAAACTCAATGCTGTCAACTAAATTAGTCCAAAATGCTATTAAAGGTCTTTGCTTGATGATTACTTAATTTTCAGAATCATAGTAATACAATGAATTGATTATGTCTTGTGTGATGTCTGCTCGGTCACCTGTGGCATACCCCAAGGATCCATCCTTGGTCCCTTCTCTTCCCCCATTTACATGCTCCCTCTCAGTGATGTCATCCACAGACATGGGGTTAACATCCACATATATGCAGTTGATAACAAATTCTACTTTTCAACCTCCAGTTGCAACCTCCAGTCCCCCGATGTCCCGTTAGCTTGTCCATTCGATAACAAGTTCTGGATGAGCATGTATTTCCTGCAGTTAAAAGTCAACAAGACAGAAGCCATACTCTTTGGCTCCCGTCAATGTCTTCTGTCCCATGGTTCTGACCTCCTTAACCTACCTGACCTGTCTTTAAATCTCTCTTAACCCGTGTGCAACCTAGGCATCAGGTTTGGTACCTAGTTATTCTTCCTTCCCCACACCTGGTCCCTCACCAGTATGCTTTTTTCCATCTCCGCTGCATTACCCGTCTCCATCAATATCTCATCCCAATTACAACCAAAACCCTAGTCCGTCGGTCTCTCCTCCTCCACCATCCATAAAATTCAGCTCATCCAAAACTCTGCTGTCCGCATTCTCAACCGCACCAAATGTCGTACCCCGGTTACCCCAGTTCTTGCCAAACTACACTGGTTCCCTGTCACGAAGCGGATCAACTTCAAGATCCTCACTCTTGTGTTTAAGTCCCTCCACTCCTCTGCAATGCAAGTTGTTGTTGTTGAAACTGTTGTTGAAACTCATTTGAAACTTCAATGTTTATATCTATCAATTTTAAAAGTATCTTTCAATATTTACTCATCATAACTTATACAATTTTATTCCTATGGGATGTACAAGATAAGAATTGTGAGACAAAAAATGACCAAGGTTCATCCAGTTTACCTTCCAGGCTGGTAGTCATAAGCACATGTCATGTCCCAAACCATATACTGTACGGTAAATGGCCAAATATTTGATTTCATCAAAACCATTCAATTAATTAATATCGTAGTGAAAAATATATGTCAACTAACCGTTTGCATTGTTCTGCCATTGGCAGGACAGTAAAGGAATGCACATTCTCAACCCTGTCCATGTGCAAATTAAAAATTCCCCCCAGAATGATGTCTCCATCCTTTGACAGTTCTGGTAAATCGAACTTCCCTTGAAGTTTACAACTATATTCTTCGCTTCCCCATCCGGGCTCAAGTCTGAGTAATTCTAACAGTAAAAAGTAAAACATATTTCCCCCATACATTTACTATTTAGGTCAATGAGTAGTTGCAGTTGTCCATGCAGACAGGTTCAATTGTCCAATGTATACATCAGCGCATATGTGTTTTATACAGTATTACAGCGGGGATCTCTGGGAATTGCCAACTTTGATGCAATTTAGTGGAAGGAAATTTGTAGATTATTTAAAACCCCAGTAGAATATAGTTTCCTATCTGCCTCCGGATAATTAACTGTCAGCTTTAACGATTGTGGTCTAGTATCTCAGTGTATCTCAACAGGTATTTCCCTTGTGCATAATCATGGAGGAGATTTTTTTTAAATCCTTCATATCCTTTGGGATTGTGATGGTCACAATTTGTTCTGCACACTAACTATTGTCTTGTTATTTCTCTTTTAAATACACTTTTTTGGGCAACTTTTCTCAACTACTAATGATTATTGCATTTTACATAGTGTCTTATCACGTCTTCGAGACGTCTCAAAGTGCTTCACAGAATATACTGTAAAGTAAATCGATTGTATATTTTGTGGGCCAAACGTGGCAGTCAATTGCGTGCAGAGGTGTCCACACAAACAGTCATGCGTTAAATAACCAAATTATTATTTTTAATTTATTTTTGAAGGAATTATTATCCCAGAATAAATGACCAGCCAAACAACTAACAACCAGGTTCTTACTTACTGCTAAATAAACAGACATAAGGAAACTTGTGTAATGTTTTGCTGTGCCCGGAATCAAACCACGATCCTCTCTTACGAGGTGAGTGTTCTAACCATTGAGCTACAGGACTCCATAATTATACACAATCAGTTTATTGCAGTAGAGGGAGCAGGAGAAACTAGTATACAGAATATTTTGGACGTTTGTTGACATGGAAATATGAAATTGTCACAAAAAAAAGCGATAGGTAATAAAAGCCATTAAAAAATCAGCTTCAGAGCTGCTAACCAAACATCCAGGATAGTAAGGTTAGATACGCTCCACTTTAGTTCTGTGCAATAGATGTTCTTGAAAGCTGACTTGTCCAATTGATAATGATTCTTTAAAATTCCTGAAACTACATTGTGTCTCTCTAGCAAATGCTTTCTTGTCACATTTCCAATGACATGTAATATGTTCTCTCTTTACAATCAATACTTGAATAGATTTTGAAATGAAAATGCCTATATTGAGTTTATTGGAAGCTGGCATTATAATACCTGAATCACGTGAACAATATGCATGAAACCATACGCAAAGAATCAAAAGTATTTAACTGGTAAATAAAATCACATGATCATGCATTTCCACACAAGACAATTATTACAAAAGTGATTATATGTTTCTTATATAATGAATTGATCAAAGTTTCTTTGAAGGATCTTTGGACATGAGATACTGTTTTGTATTGTTTTCTGGCTTCAGCAAGATTATGCGACATTTTGGAACAAAAATACAGAGAAGCAAACCGAAGCTGGAAGCCAAAATAGCAAACACTTCTACGGCCACAGTATATTTCCCAGGCGAACTGACGTAAGCTGGAATAAACGCCATCCAAACAGTGCAAAAAATAAGCATGCTAAAAGTTATACACTTAGCCTCATTGAAATTATCTGGCAGCTTCCTGGCTAGGAATGCAAGAATAAAACACACAGCAGACAAAAGACCAATGTAGGCCGACACACAATAAAAGGCTGTTATAGATCCAACATTACATTCTAAAATAATAATGTTCCTGTAGTACTTGATGTTTTGTACAGGGGTCGGGGGTGACAATGTTAACCACAGAGTACAGGTTAAACTCTGAATAAGCGTGAGAAGGAAAACACTTAATCGTTGCTGTTTGGGTCCAAACCATTTCATCATGTTATTATTGGGAAGAGTTGCCTTAAAGGCCATTAGAACCAGGATTGTTTTCCCCAAAATACAGGAGATGCACAAAACAAAAGCGATACCGAAAGACACACGGCGAAGCATACAAGACAACAATGAGGGTTCACCAATAAACGTGAGGGAACACAAGAAACACAGAGTCAAAGCAAACAGGAGAAGGAAGCTCAGCTCAGAATTATTTGCCTTAACAATAGGGGTATCTCTGTTCTGATAGAAAATAACTGTTGTCGTTAATGTTAAGCAAACCCCTACCAATCCAATCGTAACCAGTACAATGCCCAGTGTCTCGTCAAAGGAGAGAAACTCAATTTCTTTTTGTATGCATTTGTCTTTCTTCTGATTGGACCAATATTCCAAAGGGCACTTGATACAATCCAAAGCATCTGAGAGAAATAATATTATTGGTGAAATCAGTACTGTACAAACTTTAAGCTACCTGGGCAAACATTTGGAAAGACGAACTTGAAAAAATGTGCGACTTTAAACCATACCTGTGGTGTTACTGACCTCACCGTCAGCACACTGTGTGCAGTCAAAACAGCAGATCGGCTGTCGCTTCCTGTGGACCTTCCGTGTGCCAGGGAGGCAGCTCTCTGCACAAACTGCACGTGGGATCTTACCGTGATTAAATTGATATAAACATGTTTGTGATGTATGCAATAATACACCTTTCAATGTACAGTATAATGAATAAACATGCTAGTAACCCTGACATTAATAATAATCCTTGCATTTGATACCTCGTCTTATCGCGTCCTCAAGACATCTCAAAGTGCTTCACTGTGAAGTGAATTGACTGTGTGTTTTTGTTGGATGAAACACGGCAGCCAATTGCGCAAGGAGTGTCCTACAAACAGTTGTGGAATGAGTGAACAAACTATTTTTTATTTAAATGTAGGCATTATTATTCCCAGAAAAATTAAAAGAAAAATTATTCCCATCAACTAACAACCGTATTCCGGCTGACTGCAAGGTAAACAGATATGTGTGGAGTAAGGAAACTCGCCTAAGGTTTTACCCTGCCTAGGAATCTGCCTAGTGGTATTGAACACACACAAGACTCAATTTTTCTTTGACATACCTACCTTATTATTGCCACCATTCCATTCTAGTTTCCTTATATTCAGCATTAATTCTTTCCCGGGAGGTGCAGAAGCATCGTAATAGCCCACAGTGACAATCCTTGGAAAGCCTTGTGTGTTGCCTTGCCAGTTTATCAAGTCATACTTAGCGACTGGATCTCCATTTGAATCAAAGTAGACTTTGTCACCAATGTTAGTGGTGAAATTGACTGACTGCATATAATGTCGCAGCTGAAAAAAAGAAGAAAGTGGTCTTTATTTGACCTTGCAGCATGGGGAAACTTTAAAATAAAACGTCTCATCAGATGTACATATACCACTGCCCTTAATTTCACTTATATAGATAGTCTAGTGGCTTCGCCTAGTAGAGTAACCTCTATGAGTGCTTTACAGAGACAGTTACACTGATTAATACTGTGGCCAAACAAAGTATTAATCTTTGTTATGACAGAGACATGTCATGACATGGAACGTTTGACCAACAACAAACAATTTAATAACTAGAATCAATGCATTGGGAAGTCGATGTTTTATATTTGGTACTCAAAATGCACTTACCTGCCATGGTTCAAAAGTAGAAACATTTGCACATGTGTTATTCATAAACGGGCCTCTTCCATATTCACACACCAACATGCTGTGCACTGCATGAGCGAAGGCATACACTGCCTTATAAACATTATAGGAGCTTCCGTCGGTAATGATGTCAGAATACGCATTGTGTATTTCATTCAGGTTTTCATTTCCTGTGCACTGTTGATATGGCGATAAATCATTTGGTTCCTTTGTTGCTTTGGCATACAATGGAGTGCAGCCGAATGTTGTTTCCCAGAATTCCTTTACTAAAGCATTGCCAGGGAATTTCTGTGGATGGACTTTCATAAGGAAATCTCGTAATCCCAGCACTGCTGCCCTTTGAATTGCAGGGCCCATTGTCCCGGTGAGGAATCGATTGCTTTCCTCTGGAGAGAGCAGTTCTGCCGTAACCCAGGCTTCACTCCCAATCCACTGGATTCCCGTCACGTTTTGACGTACAACTTCCCTAAATAAAATCCTCATTTCTCCCGTAGCCGAAAAGGCCACCACCACTTTTGTTGTTGACTTTTTAATAATTTCTACGATTCTTTCTATCTTCTCTCTGGGGTCTTTCCTAGAAAAGGACTCAGAGAAAGCTATGCAGATTCCCAGCTTCTCTACAGCTTCTATAAATGATTGCATCCCAAAATTCCCATAGTCATTGTTGCTTCTGATAACCCCGATCCAAGTCCATCCAAACGTTTTAACAAGTTGAGCTAAAAGTTTAGTCTGATAGTAGTCACTTGGTATTGTTCTATAGAAGGCAGGATATTCCTTTCTGTTACTGAGACATGCGCAGGTTGAAAAGTAACTGATCTGTGGAACATTTATATTTTTGTTTAAAAAACACGCACAATGTGCTGCCAGTGAGGTCAGTAATAGCACAGGTGTGGTTTAACCTAGCACATTATTTTCAAGTTCGTCTTTCGAAAGCTTTGCTCATGTAGCCAAATGCTACATAAATGCTACATATTGTAAATCAGAGTGTAATGTTAACAAAGCTTTCAGAAAATCTGAATTAAATGTAACATATAACAATAATAATCCTTGCATTTGATACAGTATCTTATACAACAACAACAACACAATTACATTTGTATGGCGCCTATCACATTGGGAGGACAACCCAAGGCGCTGGACAGACAGTATTCTGGATCTGAGCTGGGGGTCGGGATGTTTTTGAGTTCCCAGTTTATAATCTCATTGAGATGTCTCAAAGTGGTTCACAGAATACACAGTAAAGTGAATCATGTGTATATTTTGTGGGAAAAACGTGGCAACCAAATGTAGAATTTGTAAAATGTAATAAAATCAAGCATGTTGCTGCCATTGCACTCGAACTTGAGATCCCAACAATGGAAGCACTTATTTTGTTTTGATTTTACCTGTTCTTATAAATAGACCTTTTAAATGAAATAGAAATCTATGAACGCTGTGAGTAGAATGGGGGAGCATCCATCCCATTTTTTTCTTTGCCAAAAGAACCACAGGAATTCGCATCACAGAAATAAGCTATTGTAATCTTTACACCTTATCACGTGTTTGAGACATTTCAAACCACTTCACAGAGTACATTGTAAAGTGAATTGACTGCATATTTTGTGGCAAAATAATGATTTCCAAATGCTGAGTAAATAAATAGTCCCTTCATGTTTAACTCAGAGAGTCCCCATCACCCTTGTTACCGATTCTCTAGGAAAAATAAACATTTGTATCATGTATCTTTTCGTAGCTCTTCTATATGTTAAAGACTTCTGCCTTACTCACTCTCAAGCATCTCTGCTGCAGTGAAAAAAGCTTACCTTTTCAGCTTTTCTCTGTACGTAAATTGCCTTAATATCCAGTACAGTTCTGACATTTTATTTTGACAAACATGTCTTTACCGATTTTCAACTTCTCTATGAAAATCTAGTCTTAATATCAACATGTGGTAAAACAACACTGTCACAAATGTCACGGCTTACCAGCGGGATTCTAAATAGCCCAATCGTCCTTGCTACTGCAATTGATTCTGAGGATCCACCTCCACCAACAAGAGCTGCTACGTTTGGAGAATTGCTGCAGTTCTTAAAGGAAAAGCTTTCCTCCATTCCATTAACAAGAGCCAACGCGGCTTTTGTAGCAACGGTTGACGATGAGCAGTCATCCAGAATCCGGTAACCCAGAGTGAGATTTGGAAGGAGGTTTCGATTTCTGTTTATTTCTTCGATGGCAAAGATCATAGTTTGCACAAGGCGGAAAGATCTGAAATCAAAACTGTAGGACAGACGGAGACAATTTAAAAGGACACTATAGAAATTTAATGTATCCTATATATGTCTATCTAAAGAAACAATATTATCAATGTTCCAAAAATATTCAATAAGATATAAGTCAGAGGTCTATGATAGATCAGGCGGATTGGTCACACTAATTTTTTTTGGGGGGATGGAAAGAATTTAGGATTTAGATCATTTGGATTTCTGCAAAGAGATACATACATCAAATTTGAATCTCTTAATGAAGCTGGGTGGGTGGGAGAAATTGACCGATAGACTAATGGTTTAATCCTGGCTGGAATTGTTGTAGGATGTAATCCTTCATATAATCTGTGGAGCTCCTGTGGCTCAGTGGTTAGAGCACTTGTCTTGCAAGCTGGGGAGATCAAGCTGGGGAGACCTCTGTTCGAATCCAGGCAGGTCAGGGCGAAACCTTGGGCAAGTTTCCTTACTCCACACGCCTACTAATAATCCATCCAAAAAAAACACAATAATAAAATTAGTTATTTCAATTCACGGCTGTTTGTGGAACACTGCTGTGCACAATTGGCTGCCGCGATTCGCCCACAAATATACAGTCAATTCACTTCACAGTATATTCTGTGAAGCGCTTTGGGACGTTGATAAGATGTGGAAAGCGCTGTATCAAATGCAAGGATTATATATTATATTATATTATAATCAGCAACTTAGTTTTTGATCTGCAGTATTTCCATCCAAATGATTCCCTACTCTGCATATCATTATCCCTTACAATACCAATTACACCAACTTACAAAATAATGCAAGATCTTTCTTGAAGAATATGTGTAATGATTAAACATTATCTGTCACAGTTGGTAGTATAACACTAACTGCAATAAGGTGGTTTGTAATGCCATGAGTCACATTTTGGTGGGAAATCTAATTTGAAATGTTAGTTGAATGGTTAAAATATTTAGTGCAGGTGGATGCAGCAGATTCATAATAAATAATACACCCCAAATATTGGAAAACAAGAGTTATTGTTGAGAAGCCAACATATTCATAAACTAGCTTAATTAATAAGCACAGTGAGTGAACAGCAAAGGATCTTTATTAATTCAGTTGGAAATTTGGTACAAAGACTGTTTGCTCATTTAAAAAAAAATTCAGTATGGTTACTCCACACACCTATGTTAATGTAGGAGTGAGTAGGCATGAAGTTGTTAGTTGATTTGCAGATTGCTTTCCGGGGTAATAATCCCGTAACAAAATTTGGTCATTCAATCCACAAGTGTTTGTGAGACAATGTTGCCCCGTTTTGCCCATAAAATACACAGTCAATTCACCTCACAAAGCCAATCAGGAACCTCGGCATCATGTTCGATCAAAAACTTTCCTTCCTCCCCCACATCCGTGCCTTGACCGGCACCGCTTATTTACACCTGCGCAACATTGCCAGGCTCCGCAACTACCTCACCCCCCGCGCTGCCGAAACACTCGTGCACGCATACATCACCTCACGGCTGGACCACGGAAACTCTCTCCTCGTTGGCCTCCCCAGTTCCTCCATTCACAGGCTGCAGGTCATCCAAAACTCTGCAGCCCGTGTACTATCCCGCACCCGCCTCCACGACCACATAACCCCCACCCTCGCCCGTCTCCACTGGCTCCCCATCCTCCAGAGGATCGAGTTCAAGATCCTCGTCCTCACCTACAAGGCCTTACACGGCCTTGCCCCGCCCTATTTAACCGATCTACTCTCCCCCTACACGCCCACCCGGACCCTCCGTTCAACAGGACTTGGCCTGCTCCAAGCCCCCCGCCCGAACCGCCCCACCATCGGAGGCCGGGCCTTCAGTTTCTCCGCTCCCACCCTATGGAATGCCATCCCTCAATCCCTCCGTTTTGTTTCTTCCCTTTCCTCTTTCAAGGCCGGTTTGAAGACTTTCCTCTTTGATCATGCCTTTTGTTCCACCCCGAACTCTTTTACCTCCCCTTCGTGTTTCACCCCTTCCCAAACACTCCCCTCTCAGCTCGGGTCACACGCCTCCTGTGCAGCGCCTTGGGACGTCCTCCCGAAGTGAAAGACGCTCTATAAATGTAATTTGTTGTTGTTGTTGTTGTTTAAAATATATTCTGCAAAGTGCTTTGAGACATATCAACGATGTGATCAATTGTAGGAATTTAACTTTTTTTCTGAGCACAATTATTAAATATGTTTTTTAACTGTAAAAAAAATCAGAAAATAAGATTGTTTCGGGATGGGGATGAACTAACCTGTTACATTCTGTTTGCTTTGGCAACAATGTGAAGTTCTGCGCACTATAGAGTCTTCCCGAATGAATGTTAAACATTCCGCCAAGCATGATCTCTCCCGGTTTCATTAAGGCTGGTAAATTAAACTTTCCTTTAAGGTTGCACTGTGATTCTTCCCCACCGAACATAACAATTGGTGTGAGCATGCACCAATACAAAAGGTAGTGCATTGCCATATATTAAGCAACTCTACAACTTACTGTGATTAATCTATTTCTGTTGTTTGCAAAATAAGTGTGTGAGGAAACATTTATACAGGTACAGGACTCCTGGGTCTTCCTGAGTTGTGAGAAAACAAAAGTATTTTGGTATTATCCCAGTAGGTAACCATGTGATGACATCAAGTTTCCTTTTTGCCTAAGGGAGTCCTAAAAAAATCCATTCCAATGCTTATCTTAATGAGCTCTAGGAGGGACCGGGGAAATCTGAACAAAATAACAGTTCTTATACCTGTAGATCGATCTGATCTATCTAGCATACTATATCAAAGGTGCACAAAGCCACAAATCTTTGAATGTGTTATATGTGCATGTGTACTCGAACAAATAAAAAACAATTAGATTGAGAATGTTCTTAGTTCTTGGAGGATATGCCAATAGTAATAATGAAATGCTGGGAAATTATAGCTCAAGAAACCTAAATAGGTGAAATATACCGACTGCCCTATGCTAAGGCTAATTCGTCGAAGGAATATGAACTGAAGAGGGATGCCCCCACCGCCCACTGAGTGTTATGATGTCCATGTTATAGAGGAGTTAAGTGACCTACAATGTTAGGCATTTACTTTTACATCAAATGGTCTTCTAATGAACAATTTCTATCCCATCAGCAGAAAGGTGGTGATGAGTTTGACAACATCTTTGAAAGTACAATCAACGATGGAAGTGGATAAGCTCAACCACTATGATGGACCGCAAGTCTTTTTTGTGCCATATAGGTTGGCAAGTTCACAGGATTGGGGTTTGAGGGGGTGTGTATGTGGGGGGTGCGGGGTGGATCTTGTAAACTCGTTCATAACATCCAGGCTTGACTGCCTCCCCACCTCCTCCCTCCAAAGGCTGCAGATCATCCAGAACTCTGCAGCTCATGTCCACTCCTGCTACGTGAGTAGACACGGTAGGCTGCGTGACCCTATCACCCAAATCCTCGCCCGACTCCACTGGATTCCCATCACACAGAGGATACAGTTCAAGATCCTGGTCCTCACCTTCAATTTCCTCCATGGCCTTGTTCCTCCCTACCTCTAAGACCTACTAAACTACTCTGCCAAGCTGCCCACTCCCTTCACGCAGCGGGCTCTGGCCTGTTTCGTGTCCCCCGCCTCACTCACCCAACCATTGGCAGGAAGACCTTTAGCCACTCTGTCCCGACCCTCTAGAACTGCTTCCCACATTCCCACCGATTGCTCCATCCTTCAAGACTCATCTCAAAACCTTCCTCTTTGATTGAGCCTTCGGGCTCTCCCGCCCTGCCCTTCACCCTCCCCAATGCCACCCCCCATGTCGAGTCCGAAACACTGACCGTCCAGCACCTTGGGATGTCCTCCTGACGTAAAAGGCATTTTTCAAATGTAATGTTATCGTAGCTGGGTGAAAAATTAGCAAATGGGAAGGATTTGAATAACAAATCTGAACTGTTTGAAATGTATTGTCTTTGAATGATAATTCTTTATTTCTTTCAAAATGTTCAACTGAATACATAGAATACAGGAGGTACTTGCACTTTGGAACTTTTTTAACATAAAAAGCCACAAGAATGCAAAATAAGTTAAACTTAGACATATGGACTGTATACACGGTGACACACTTTCAAAGTCTCTTTGAAGGCTCTTTTCCCATCAAATGCTTTTTTGTATTGTGCTCCGGCTTTAGTAAAATAATATAACACTTTGGAGCAAATATACACACCAGCAACGCAAAGCTAGACATCAAGATAGCAAATACCTCCACAGCCACAGTGTATCTCCCAGGAGAGCTGATATTAACTGGGATGTAAGTCATCCAAACAACACAAAATATGAACATGCTAAAGGTGATAAATTTTGCTTCATTGAAATTATCGGGTAACTTTCGTGCGAAAAAGGCAAGTAGGAAACATGTACAGGAAAGCAAAGCGATGTAGGCAGAGACCCAGTAAAAGGCTGTTACAGACCCAACAGCACACTCTAAGATAATGATGTCCTTATAGTACTCAGTATTTTGAAAGGGAAAAGGAGGTGACAGAGACAGCCAGAGAAAGCATGTTAAGCCCTGAACAAACGTTAGAATAAAAACGCTTAAACGTTGCTTTGTAACATCAAACCATTTTAGAATATTGTTGCTTGGCATTGTCGTCTTAAACGCCATGAGGACGAGGATGGTTTTCACCAAAACACAAGAGATGCACAGTACAAAAGACAGACTGAAGGCGGTGCGCCGTAACCCACAAGTTTGGCTGGAGGGTTGGCCAATAAACGTGAGTGCGCACAGAAAACACAGGCACAGAGCAAAGAGCAACAGGAAACTTAACTCAGAGTTATTGGCCTTCACTATAGGAGTGTGTCTGCACCAGAAAAACATAGCAGCCGTGAATAGTGTGGTGCAAAGACCAGCTAACGAAAGGGAAACTAAAACAACCCCCAGGGTCTCTGTGTAGGAGAGGAAGTCGGTTGCTTTTGGTACACATTGATCGCGGAGTTGATTGGACCAGTAATCCCATGGACATTTGATGCAATCAGGTGAATCTAAAATAAATAAATCTGCAATTATAGGTTGAATAGAAACACAGTATAATTATAGTTTTGAACGTTGGGGCTAGCCAGGCTTATTAGTTGAAGCTATGTTGATCATCCAGAGGATCCAATTCAAGATCCTGGTCCTCACATTTAAAGCCCTCCACAACCGTGCCCCACCTACATCCGTGACCTCCAATCTACTCACAAACCTGCCCCATCCCCTCTGCTCAACAGGTTCTGGTCCCCCGACCCACCCACCCCACCATTGGTGGGCGAACTTTTAGCCTCTCTTATCCTAACCTCTGGAACTCCAGCCCGCAGTCCCTCCACCTCACCCCCTCCCTGACCTCCTTCAAGTCTTGCCTCAAGACTCTCCTCTTCGATGGACCCATCGGCAACTCCTAATCACCCCACTTCCCTCTCCCCCAGTCCCCAGCTCATGTCTAAGGCAGTGACTGTCCAGTGCCTTGTGATGTCCTCCTGACATGAAAGGCGCTATCCAAGTGTACTTTTGTTGTTGATGTGTTTGAAGCTCACCTGTTACGTTACTAATTTCACCTTCAGAACATTGTGTACAGTCAAAGCAACAGATAGGGTGTCCTTTCTGCATGACCTTTCTTGATCCACGTGGACAGCTTTCCGTGCAGATTGCCCGAGGAACCTGAGGAATAGTTATAGACTGTTTAGCTACATGTGTACAGAAACAAATACGGCAAATTATAAGCACACTTCCCAAATGGGAAGAGTTGGGACAGAGTTCAGCGTGAACACGCAAAGCTCAATAAATATCTTTCCCATACCCTGGCAAAAAACATTTGGAATACTATTACATTAATTCTCGCAGTATTTACTTATCTAGATACACATTTTTTAAGATACATATTTTTAAAAAATCACTTGATGCTGTTTGGTGGGGGTTGGAGTGGGAGGTTCGGGTGGGGAGGTGACAGGGAGATAGGGGGTGACTTACCTCTGTTTGCCCACCACTCCATGTTATAGCTTTCTCATTCAGCACTACCTCTTGTCCTGGAGCCGCAGCTCCGTAATAATAGCCAATAATCTTCATTTCTGCTTTGCCGTCTGAATTAATCTGCCAATTGATTATATCATATGTGCCAACTGGGTCTCCATTGCCATCAAAATAGACGTTGTCACCAGTCATTGTGGTGAAGTTTACCAATTGCATATAATGTAGAAGCTGTTGGAGAAAAGCAAATAACAGTGGAGGACATTACCCTCACACAACAATGTGTAGACATAAATTCTAAGACACTCGTTGAATATAATCAGTTACCAATTCTAAGAGAATAGTTTATGTGCTAAAATGTGATTTAAAATGAAGTGCATCAACTGAATCGAATCTCTTACCTGCCACGGTTCAAAATTTGAAAGATTTGCACAAGTGTTATTTATAAATGGCCCCTTTCCCCTGTCACAAGAAAACATGTGGTGGAAAGCATGAGCAAAGGTATAGACTGCTTTGTACACATTGTAAGTAGATCCGTCTATCTTTAAGTAGGAAAAGGTGGTTTGTAAATCTTCTAAATGTTCTTTCCCTGTACATTGTCGTAAACCTGATGTGAAATATGTTTGTCTTGGCATGCTTTCTGAACTTAAAGTACATTTGAATGCTGTTTCCCAAAACTCCTTAACCAAACTGTTTTGGGGGAATCGTGAAGGGTGAACGCTGCGGAGGAAATCTGTCAGCCCTGGTATCTCTGACCTCCTGATCGCAGTACCGATGGTGCCCACAAGTAACTGGGTATTTTGTTCTGAAGAGAGGATATCTGATGTAACCCAGGCTTCACTTCCAATCCATTGAATATCAGTCACATTTTGACGTAAAAGTTCGGAGAACAAAATGCGCATTTCGCGTGTTGAGCTAAACGCCATGATGACTCTGGTAGTTGAATGTTTAATGGTTTCCACAATGTTCCTTATCCTCTCGATGGGATCAGTTCTGTAAAAGGACTCTGAAAATGCGATGCAAACTCCAAACTGTTCAATGGTGTCTATAAATGCCTGCATTCCAGAGTTTCCATAATCATTGTTGACTCTAACTGTTCCAATCCAACTCCATCCGAACTTTCTGACAAGATAAGCCAGCACCTTAGATTGATAATAGTCACTGGGAATGGTTCTGTAGAATGTTGGGAATTCTTGCCTGTTGCTGAGACATGCACAAGTGGAAAAATAACTGACCTGCAGTGGATAAATTAATGACACATTATGACAATAAAACCACACCTTGTTTCAAGGAGCATTGGACTTCCAGTCAACATTCACATGCAACTTCAATGTGTTCACCCACTACCTCCGTTGAAAGAGGCTAAACATAACAAGGGTTGGCCATTACCCCATTATCCAAACAACAACAACAACAAAATTACATTTGAATAGTGCTTTTCACCATTGAACCAAAACAATCCCTGATATATCAGAGCCTCAATTCAAGTTCTCTCACCAACAATAGCCTTTGCCGGTCAGATGATAATTTGATGTGAATTCAAATCAAATTGGTAGCAGAATTGCCAAGTGACTTGGAGTCCAATAGGAACTGAGGTGTTACTGATCGCCTTCATAAAATATAATCCTTTCAATTGAGCAAACCCAAGAGAAATCTAACAAACTGCCTGGATATTAACCAATTTTATAGAAAGGAAAGGAAAGCGTGCATTATCAAGTATGTCTCTGCATCATGTATCAGCCTAGCTCCATGATAGACTCGGACTCAGAAACTCTACCTCCCCTTCCTAACTCTCCCCCACTCCTCCCCCTAGCCTGTCCCTCCCTCTTTCTCGGGTCCCGATCTGACCCTTATTGCATTGTCTCCTGAGGTGCTATTCTTCACAGGAGACATTAAAATTATCCTGCCTGTTCAGGTGGTGATAAAGATCCTATGGCACTATTCGAACAGAGAAAGGAGTTTCTCTTGGTGTCCTGGTCAACAAATCCTCCAAAATAAACTAACTGGTCTCTAGCTATTTGTAGGACTTTGCTGTGCACAACCTTGCTGCTACATCTCAGGCTTCATTATTATTATATTATGTCATGTAGCTCAGTGGTTGGAGCACTCGCCTCACAAGCGAGAGCTCTGGGTTTGATTTCCAGCAGGGCAAAGCCGTGAGCAAGTTTCCTTGCTCCACACGCCTGATAATAAACACTCAACAAAAAAAATTAGGCGCTTCAATCCATGACTGTGAGGCACTGCTGCGAGCAATTGGCTGCTGCATTTTTGCCCACAAATTTATAGTCAATTCACTTTTCAGTATATTCAGTGAAGCGTTTTCAGACATCTAGTAGAAGTCAAAAGCGCTATATCAAATGCAAGGATTAGCATTATTATATCGGCGAACACTATGCAAAGTAAAGTAGGGCAATGAAGTAAACACTTTAATAATCTTTAAACACAATTTTGCTAATGCTAAATTTGTATTTGAAACATGAAATTAAAATATGCTAAATCATCCGTGCTTTTGATGAAACTCTTCTTACCAATGGAATGTTGAAAGGGCTGATGAATCTGGATACTGCTATGGATTCTGAAGATGATCCGCCACCAATAAGCGCTGATATCATAGAGCGTTCCCTGCAGTTTTCGCCAGAAACAGTCTCCGTCTCCTCGATGTCATTGATGAGGGACAAGGCAGCTTTTGTTGCAATGGTGGAGGAAGAGCAATCATCGTAAATTTTGTAGCCCAGCGCAACATTGGGAAGCAATGCACTGTTTTGATTTATTTCCTCTATGGCGAAGATCATTGTCTGTGCAAGGCGAAAGGCTCTGAAATCAAAACTGGGCAACAACAGAAATTCCTCAGAGTGAAAGATATTCAATTTCCTCGAATGTATTCAATGCGAATTTGTGTAACTTTTGCGTTAACTTGGAGGTCGGATAAAATTGTAAATACAGTACAGTACTGGCGCATTGTTTTGCTTTTGAAGGTGAAATAATAATATTAATAATCCTTTCATTTGATAGAGTGCTTTTCACGTACTTCTAGATGTCACAAAGAGCTTCATAGAATAGAATGTAAAGTGAACTGACTGTATATTTTTGGGTGAAACTGACAGCCAATTGCGCACAGCAGTGACACACAAACAGCCGTGGATTGAAGTGACCAATTTATTATTGTTTTTCTTTCTTGAGGGATTATTATCAGGCATATGGAAACTTGCCCAAAGTGTTGCCCTGGCTACAAACAACCCCAGGTCTCTCACTCCCGATGCAAGTGGTCCAAACACTGAGTTACAGGAAATGAATGCTACCAATGTTCAGATGGACGTTAAAGTTCCCATTTGCACTATTGAAAAAGAGAAAGGAATTTCTCCCTTGTCTTGGCCAACAAATCCCCCAGAATAAAATTTAGTTATTCACTCCATGGCTATTTGTGAGCTATTGCTGTGCACAACATAGCTACCAAGTTGCTATATCGAATGCAATCATCATCATTATCGGCAAATACCAGGCAAAATGTTCAATTTCTTATAATTATTGCAAATTGCAAATTTGTGCTGGATTTGGATTAACTATAAAATTGTAAAAACTAGTTTATTCTTTTGCTTTGCAAGGGAAATGAGTGTTGAGAATTGGAAAATTATAATTAACAAAAATTGATCATCCTTGCTTTCAATTTAGCGCCTTATCAGTTTCAAAGTGCTTCACAAAATATGGGGAAAAGTGAATTGACTGTGTATTTTGTGGGTGAAATACAGCAGTTAATTGCACAATGCAATGTCTCACAAACAGTGGTGGATTGAGTGACCACAATTTTTAATTAAATTTTTTTTTTGTAAGGTAATATTACTTGCCAAAAAGCAATCCGCCAATTGACTAACAACCAGGTTCCTACTTACTGGAGTAAGGAAACTTGCCAAATACACGGGATCAAATCCAGGTTCCTCTCACTTGGGAGTTGAGTATTCTAACTACAAAGCTACAGGATATCACATTCCTAACACATGTACAATTACATTGTGAATAAAACAAATGTGAATTTTTGCAGATAATGAATAATTTCAGCATAAATTGCATTTTAACCAGATACTCACAATTCATTCCATCTGCAACAGACGAGCATAAATTTGAGTAAACGGATTACCTGTAGAACGAGATAACCTAAAACCCAAGCGGCATTTGTCCGTTGCAGACCCTGGACTGACCTTTTGCACTTAGTTTCTTCCGGTGTAGCTGCAAAATCATGGATGAGTTCAAACCTGTCAGAATGCACATTAAACATACCACCCAACACGATGTCTCCCTGCTGAGCTGTATTGTTTAGATTGAACCTTCCTTGAAGTCTACAATCTTCGACTGTGCACCACACGGGCAGAGCAACGGAGAACCACCAGAACAAAAGGTGCATTGTGATAGTTATCGCTGATCACTAGGTTTAATGTAATGAAAAACACCATCAACTCCAATTTATATTAAAAACACAGAATGATGGGTAAGATAAATGATTAATATCTGCACGTCTGCTTATGCCCCTTTGGGAATTAACCTTTTTTTTAAAGAAGCAATATACTCTCTGCCTTAGCCTCAGCCAGTCTGAATATATCGGGATGTCAAAGTCATTCTGAATTGCATGTATATCCTTTTATATTAAATGGAAAAGCATCTTTGCAATTTTAATGCTGCAGTTTTCCACAATATATTTTGAAAATGAACTCTCATGTCAACTTCGAAACATAAAAAAACTCTCCATCTGACTGCAACCATATTCCGCACGATTTATGTGCTTTTCAAAAACTGTATAATACCCCTTTGAATTTACAATTTGGCTCCAACTCTCTCAGTTCATTCCACGAATTCAGGACATCAATGTGTTTTTTTAAAAAAGCCTAATGTTTGTTCAACTCCACTCAGGTCTATATGCCATTATTAAAGACATTTTGATCATGCTAATTGTGTTCAGGTTCCTTTTATCTATATTCTTTAAGTATATATTAAAAAAAGGGTTATATTATGTGGCATAGAATTTTTCTAAAACTAGTTATGATTTCCACTTTAGGAATTGGTATTCATAGTTCAGGCTGACAGTACAATATAGTGATGGGAGGAACAATATAGTGATGGGATGACTGCATGGTTAGATATAGATATAGATCTTCCAATGAGACATTAAATCAAGGTTCAGTCTGCCTGTCAAGGAGGCAATAAAGAGCCTGTGATACAATTTGAAAAGAAAATGATGTTGTCCTGGACTATGGCCTTACCTCATAAATTGGACCATTCCCTTTATGGCTGTTTGAAAAGGTATTGGGATGTCCTCCTGATGTGAAAGGTGCTATACAAATGTAATTTTGTTCTTGTTGTTGTTACATATAGATTGGCTGGCCCAATGGCTCACAAAATATGTAGTCACCACATTTTACAGTATAACATTTGAAATGCTTTGTGGCGTGATAAAGCATTATATCAAATGTAAGATATTATTACCGTAAATACCGCATATAAGGCGCACTTTTTTTCACGTCGGAAGATCTCGAAAGTTGGGGGTGCGCCCTATACACAGGTACAAGAAATTTTGAGCATCGGAAATACAGTAAACAGGAGGGGCGGCCGGCGCACTGTCATCCGGGGTTTGGACACTGTGTCCGGGGGATAGGGCTTCAGCCTCGGCCACCCGGGCAGCGGCAGCAGCAGCGGACTTCAGTGCTGTGCCTTCTGTCAAATCCAGTCTGCCTCCCTCCCTCCCTCCCCTGCCTCCCTCCCTACCTCCCTCGCCTGCCTCCCTCCCTCCCTCCCTCCCTCCCTCCCTCCCTCCCTCACCTGCCTCCCTCCCTCCCTGCCTGCCTGCCTGCCTCCCTCTCTCTCTCTCTCTCTCCCTCCCTCCCTCCCTGCCTGCCTGCCTGCCAACCTGCCTCCCTCCCTCCCTCTCTCTCTCCCTCCCTGCCTGCTTCCCTCCCTCCCTGCCTTCCTGCCTGTCTTCATGGAGAGAGAGAGGCCGTTGTTCTTGACCTTGTCAAGCTGTGCTATGGGAATGGCTGAAAAAAGACTGGAAGGGCTTGAGTAGGGACTGAAGGGAGAGGGGAGAGCAAAGCTGGTTAGCGATAATATATTTCAGAGCTTTGGTGAGAAAGGCTAGGTTGGAAAGGATCAGTAGGTTAGGTTGGAGGGTTCAACAGAGTTTTTTTTGGAGGAGGGGAGTGATGCCAGCAGATTCTCTGAATGGCACTTGTCTCCACAATGTGGGTTCATTGACGGATGATCATAATACTCTTGTGAGAGCACACAAAGATACCTTTTTAAGTGATATTGATATTTACTATTTTATGAGTTGCAGTTCGATTTATTGGTATTAAGGAAAATATGTTGTAACCCAAGTGGCAGAGTAGGATTCTATATGAAAATGCCTAAACTGAAGGCATGTTGACCTAGAGGTAAACAAGTCTTCGTTTTTTGGATACCCAACAAATCAGTTGCATTAGAAAGGAATTGGGGAGTCCTGTAGTACAGTGGTTAGAGCACATGTCTTATAAGTGAGAAATCCGGATTCAATTCCAGGCAGGGTGAAAGCTTGGACAAGTTTCTGTACTCCACATGCCTAATAAAAAGCTCTCAAAAAATACAATAATAAATTAGCCATTTCAATCCATGGCTGTTTGTTATTCACTGCTATGTAATTGGCTGCTGTGTTTCACGAACATAAATATAGTCAATTCATTTAAAAATATATCCTCTGAAGCATTTTGAGACGTCCAGAAGACTTGAAAAGCACAATATTAAATGGCATGATTATTAATATTATTAACATGATTTGGAAGGGAAAGCACAATATATTTATTGCCGTTGACTGTAAAACTGTATTTTTATGACATGTTAAAACTGACGATTTCAGCATATTAAATTGCTACTGTATCCTAAAACAATGGAACATTGACGACAAACATTGAGTACACATTTTTTGTTTTATTTATTTCAGAAATTACCTCCGTTTTATTATAATCTCAAAGATCATCACATTTATAAATGATAACTATTTATTTACAGGCACTCTGCCCATCAAGTGTTTCTTAGTATTTGTTTCAGGTTTTATCATAATAATGTAGCACTTGGGAACAAAAATACAGAATAGTAAACCAAAACTCGACGCTAAAATAGCAAAGACTTCGACAGCAACAGTGTATTTCCCAGGAGAGCTGACGTAAACTGGTATAAAAGTGATCCAAACAGCACAAAAGATAAGCATGCTGAAAGTTATACATTGAGCCTCATTAAATTTATCAGGTAATTTGCGAGCTAGAAATGCCAAAACAAAGCTTACTCCGGCCAGGAAAGCAATATATCCCGCCATAGAATAAAAGGCGGTCACAGAGCCCAGGTCACATTCCAGAATGATAATCTCTCTGTAATATTCTGTGTTTCTCATGGGAAATGGGTGTGATATAGTTAACCAGAGAGTACATATCAGGCACTGAACAGAGGTAAGGAGGAATACACTCAAACGCTGCTGAGCAGGTCCAAACAATTTGGCCATGTTGTTGTTTGGAAGAGTTGCCTTAAACGCCAGAAGCACAAGGATTGTTTTAATCAAAATACAAGAAATAGAGAGAACGAAAGCGATAGCGAATGCTGTGTGGCGCAACATGCAAGCCCAGACTGAGGGCTCGCCAATGAAAGTCACTGAGCACAGAAAACACAGCGTTAATGCAAAGAGAAGCAGATAGCTGAGCTCAGAATTGTTGGCTTTAACAATAGGAGTGTCTCTGTGTGTGAAGAAGACAGTGGCAATGCTTATTGTGGTGCTGACTCCCACCAGGGCCAATGTCAGCAATACACTTCCCAGCATTTCGGTAAAGGAGAGAAACTCTATTTCCTTTGGTAGGCAACGATCTCTCTGTTGATTGGGCCAATATTGTTCAGGGCATTTAATACAGTCGGTGGAATCTAGGGAAAGGTGTGATAATTAAGTAAGGTATGTATGACATGAATGTTACTGCAGGAAGTTTTTTGACAGAGAAGCAATAAATAGGAAGAAGAATTATAGACACACCTGTGGTGTTGCTGATTTCTCCCTCAGCACATTCTGTACAGTCAAAGCAACACACGGGTTGTCCTTTTCTGGCAACTTTCCTTGTTCCAGGAATACAGCTTTCACTGCAAACTGCACTTGGAATCTTGGATTAAAAAATACCACATTAAATAATTCAATACAGAAGGAAGTTATGAAGCTGTTTCATGACAACGGATCTGTGGGATGCTTCGTTATTTGAAGACTGATCTGTTTGAAACAGTATTGTGCTTCAATTATAATTTTTCATTTTTTCGGAATTGATCAACGAAATACACAGAAGTGTTTACAGTCTATTGGAAATATTCTCTAATTACACCATATAGAAACCTCTTATTGGTTAACTAAGCTGAAAACATTGACTTAAGGAAGCAAATCAACATCTGTCTATTATATCATCCAAAATTCTGTAGCTTGAGTCCTCTCCTGCATTAAGCTCCAAGGCCGCATTACTCACACCCTCGTCTGGCTCCATTGACTCCCCATCCCCCAGAGGATCGAATTCAAGATTCTCTTCTTCACTTTGAAGGACATCCACTGCTTTTCCCCTTCCTAACTCTTCGACTTCTGACTCCCTACCAACCTGCCCGCCCCCTCCGTTCAGTGGGCTCCGGTCTGGTCTATGTCTCCCGCCCCACTCGCCCTATCATCGGTGACTGGGCTTTCAACCTCTCTGCTCACCACACTCTGGAACTTCTTCCCACAGACCCTGCGCTTTGCTTCCTCTCTTGCCTCCTTTAAGGTTGGTCTCAAGAACCTCCTTTTCGATCGTGCCTTCTGTCGCCCTCCCACCTCTCTCTCTCCCCTCCCTCCTACTGTGCCACTCTCCCATGCTGGGTCCCCGACCCCCAACTGTTGGGACATCCTCCCGACATGATGGGCACTCTATAAATGTAATTTTTGTTATTGTATAGATGATAATCCTTGCATTTGATATAGCACTTTTCACATCTTAAAGGAGGTGAAGGAACAGAGAGACCTGGAGGTTCATATAAGTAAATTTTTTGAAGGTGGCAGGATAACATTGTTAAAAAAACTATTGGATCCTAGGCTTTATAAATAGAGGCATAGCATACAAAAGCCAGGAAGTTATGGAATGCTGGTTAGGCAGTTCTGGGTATCACAATTTAGGAAGAATGTCAAGGCATTGGAGAGAGTGCAAAGGAGATTTACCAGGAATGAGGTACTTCAGTTATCAGGACAGACTAGAGAAGCTCGGATTATTCTCCTTGGAGCAGAGAAGTTTAAGGAGGAGATTTAATTGTAGTTTTCAAAATTATGAGTGCATTCAATACAAGGACAGGAGAATCTACTTCTACTGATGGGTGACTCGGTAACCCGAAGACACAGATTTTAAATTGTTCTTAAAAGAAAAAGAGGGGAGATGAGGAGAAATTTTTTCACACATCAAGTTGTTCAGATCTGGAGTGCAAAAGTGTTGAAAACTGATTCGATAACAACATTTAAAAGTGAAGTAGATAATTACTTGGGGGGGAAATAGTTTGCAGGGTTATTCAGCGCAAGTGAGGGACGGTGATCAATTTGGACAGCTCATTTCAAAGAGCCGGCACAGGTAAGATGAGACAAATGACCTTCTTCTGTGCTGTATAATTCAATGATTTTGGAGTCCCGAAATTCAGTAGTTAGAGCAATCGCTTTTCAAGTGAGAAACCTGGGTTTGATTCCGAACAGGGCAAAATAATGGGCAAGTTGTATTACTCCACATGCCTGATAATAAGCCCTCAAGAAAAAAATTCCATAATAAATTGGTCACTTTAATCCATAAGACATTTTGTGGGCACATTGTTGTGCGCAATTGGCTACCACATTTAGCCAACAAATATGCAGCCAATTCACTTTACAGTATATTCCATGAAGCACTTTGAGGCATCCAGAAGTCATGAAAAGCTCTATATCCACTGTACGGATTATTATTATTATTATTATAAGTAGCAAGTACTAAATAAAATGCTTGCACTCAGAATATTGTCATAGGGATGATGGTTCCGATGGACCCCTTTTGTGATACAATCCTAAATTGGACCAATCTGGTAATGTGAGACACCTGTAGCAACTTTAATCTTTCTACAGGAAACTATGTTTCGATTCTATGTTTCTACTTAATGCAGTAGTCTTAATTGATTTTTAATTAAACGTAAAACCAAGTTTCATCTGAATTGGTCCATTGTGTAACCATTTTTATTGTTCTGTTCCAGTTGGAAGTTTTCAACCATTTATAAAACACAAAATACTGCAGATGCTGAAACAAAAACACAGAGAGCTGGGAAAACTCAGCAGGTCAGGCAGCTCAGCAGGTCTATGGAGAAAGGAAAGTGAGTCAATATTTTGGGTCCAGGACCCGTTCTGACAAAGGGTTGTGGACCCAAAACGTTGACTTACTTTCCTTTCTCCGTAGATGCTGCCTGACCTGCTGAGTTTTCCCAGCTCTCTCTGTTTTTGTTACAACCATTCATAGTTGGGTTTCCTTCTCTGGGAAGCAATCCTTCCTATTCAAAAAATCATTGCTCCCCTCTGTATCTTCTCATCGTATCTTTTCAGTGCATGTGCTAGTCAAATTTGCGTTTAGCACAAAATTATACTTTACAAATAAATTTGGTTTGAGTGCACAAAACAAGTGTGTTTGGAGTCGCTTCATAACATTACAATCTATGACAAAACCGATAGCCCACTTTAGTCTCAAAACCACATCTGCTGAAAGATACCTGCTTTTGACCACTGCTCCACACAATAGCCTCCTCGTCCAGGGTTAATTCATGACCTGGAGATGCAGACCCATCGTAGGATCCAATTACGTTAATTTCAGAAACACCTCTCGAATCAATTTGCCAATTTATCAAGTCATATGTGGCCACCGGATCTCCATTTCTATCAAAACAAACTCTGTCACCGGATGCAGTTGTGAAATTTACTGACTGTAGGTAGTGAGGAAGCTGTTCAACAATATGAACAATATTCATCAATATGAAAATTTATGTTTTTGTCATTTTTTGTTACTTGAACAATTGCATAACACCTAACAATCTACAGTTAAGTTACAATTAAAAGCAACATTTCAAAGTACGTAATAAATTTGACGCCAAAGTAGCTTTCTAATAATACTAATAATGCTTCCATTTGATATAATGCTCCTCAAAGCGCTTCACAGAATATATTGTAAAGTGGATTCACTGTACATATGTGGGCGAAACACAGCAGCCAATTACACACAGCTGTGACCCACAAATATGCGTGGATTGATATGACCAATTTTTTTTTTTTTTAGCGATTAATATTAGGAGTATAGAGTATGGAAACTTGTCCAAGGTCTCGCACTGCCTGGAATTGAACCCAGGTCTCCCGTTGTAAGGCGAGTGCTCTAAATTGAGCTGCAGCACTCCACGTTTTACTCAATTACAATTTTTCCTTACCTGCCATGGTTGAAAATTTGATACATTTGCACAGGCATTGTTCATAAAGGGTCCTTTTCCTTTCTCACACAAGAGCATGTTGTGAAGCGCATGAGCGAATGCGTACACTGCTTTATATACATTGTAGGAACTTCCATCCACAGTGACATCAGAATACAGATTCTGTATCCGTGACAGGTCCTCTTGGCCAGTGCATTGTTGCAATGTAGATGTTGCAGTTATTTGGCTTGCATTTCTTGATGGGAAAGTACATCGGAACGCAGTTTCCCAAAACTCCTTCACTAAACTATTTTCAGGAAACCTGGAAGGATGAATTTTAAGCAGAAATTCTCGCAATCCTTTTACTTCTAACATAGGAATTGCAGGGCCAATGGTCCCAATGAGAAATCTTGCACTTTCACCTGGAGAAATGAGATGGGATGTTGTCCAGCCTTCAGTTCCTATCCACTGAATTCCAGTGACATTTTGACGTATAATTTCTTTGACTAGTATCCTCATTTCCCCCATAGGAACAAAAGCCACAATCACTCTAGTTGTAGATGATTTTATTATATTTACTATTTTTCTTATCTTTTCATGAGAATCAGTTCTATAAAATGATTCAGAGAAGGCAATGCAAATGTCAAGTTCCTGCGCAATTTCCACAAATGCCTGCATTCCAAAGTTACCATAGTCATTGTTGCTTCTTACAGTTCCAATCCATGTCCATCCAAACTTCTTAATGATTTGAGCTAAAGCCTTGGATTGATGGTAGTCACTGGGTATGGTTCTGAAAAACGTGGGGTATTCATTCCTATTGCTGAGACAAGCACAAGTGGAAAAGTAGCTGACCTGTGGTTGACAAAAGATGTTTAGAATAGCATTAACATATTTTATTGCAAAAAGAAAAGCCCAGAAATTGCTGAAGCATTATTTAACTCAATGTAGCTTAAAATATAGATTCATCGCTTGTGTGAAATTAAAAATTTGTACAGTTCTGTAATTTGAAAAGGGACCAACTGATTTTTGCCAGGATGATAGATTCTGAGAATCATGAACAAAATAATAGTAAAGTGCAGAAAAATACATCTGATTATAATAGATTGTGTCTGTGTGTGTGTTTATGTGTGCATTGATCATATTTATACCAGACTGATTTCCATCAGGTAGTGGAAAAGTGCCTTAATGGTTTCACCAGGTAAACGGATTATCATAATTGGTAAAAAAAAAAAATCCCCAATCTAATTTAATAATTAGATATTTAATCCATCAACATCACTGGCAATAAACTGTATCATGTTTACTTCTACAATAAATCTGCTCAGAAGTGTATTATCTTAGTGCAGTATGTACCCTGCAAACATTATGCTACCAGAAACATACAAGAACTCACACTTATATATCTCACTCCATGACGGATAGTGTCTCAGAGCGCTTAACAGTGACAAAGCCTCAATCCAACGCGGGAGTGGGTGTGGATGGTGGACGGTCGAAAAGAAAGGTTTTCAGGAGGGACTTCAAAAAGGGGAGAGAGGGAGCAAGATGGAGCGATTGAGTGAGAGTGGTCCAGAGTTTGGGGGAGTAGTGGTGGAATGCGTAACCTTCAATGGTGGAGCAGAGGGCGTGAGGGGCAAGCACGAGGCTGGAGCCAGTCGAATGGAAGCAATGGGTGGTTGAGTTGTCGGTGAGGAGATTGGAGAGTAGGTAGCTACCAGGGAGTGAAGGGATTTGAACACATGTGTGAGCAGCTTGAAGTCGATCTGTTCAGTGATGGGGAGCCAGCAGCGCCTGGCCGGAACTGGTGAGATGTGTGTATGGAGTATCTCCCAGTTATGTAAGCAGCAGCAGTGTTCTGAATGACCAGATTTTACAACATTACCATTGGAACATTAAAAGGACCAATAACTCTTGCTACTGCAATGGACTCAGAAGATCCTTGTGTACCAACAAACCCGATGACGTTAGGTTGTCCTGTACAAGAATAACCCAAATCAGTTTCTTCCTGCCCATTAACAAGAGCTAAGGTCGCTTTGGTCACAATCTTGGATGATGCACAATCATCGTGGATCCTGAATCCCAGTGTGACATTTGGCAACAGGAGGTGGTTTCTGTTGATTTCTTCTATGGCAAAAATCATGGTCTGAGCCAGGCGAAAACCTCTGAAATCAAACCTTTGGAAATACACAAATTATTAGTGTCATTCAATGAGATCACCTCTCATGTCACATCAATGTTATTACAGGGGTTGTATAACTATCAAAGATATTTCATTTTGAAAACATACCATTGATGCAAAGACATAGGTTGATGACGTGGTAGTTCAGTGATTTACCTTATTGCAATCACAAATTGGATTTGGGTTCTCAAGGTTTAATCAATTGTGTCTTTCCATTTGTTATCTTAAGACCAGAGTAACCTTCAGTTTCCCATATCTGTGGGTCCGTAATGAAACTCTGACTGATTTAAATTCAAGTCTCACACCATGTAGCCAACAGAAGGGACAATGTTATCGTTTGACATCTGACTGACCTACTACAATCGACAAATGGGAGCTGGCAATACTTTTATCTTTTTTATCCTTGGCCAGGGTGAAATCTTGGGCAAGTATCAATACTCCACACATCTATAAATAACCCTTTGAAAAAAAGCAACAAATTGGTAATTTCAATCCGTGGCTTGTGGGACACTGTTGTGTGCAATTATCTTTTGCATTTCGTCCACAAAGATACAATCAATTCATTTTACAGTATATACTTTGAAGTGCTTTGACACGTCTAGAAGATGTGAAAAGTACCATATCAAATACAAGGATTATTATTATTACCTTCCATATTATGTGTGATTAAGCTGTTGAAACTTCCAAAAACTGGGCACCGAAAACTCAATGCTGTCAACTAAATTAGTCTCAAAATTCTATTAAAGTTATTTGCTTGATGATGACTTAATTTTCAGAATCATAATAATACAATGAATCGATATGTATTGGGTGATGCATTCGAAACTTCCATGCATCCATACATTTTACAAGTAACTTTCAATATCTAGTATGATTTATTCACCATAACTTAATATTATATTTATGTGGGACTTATAAGATAAGAATCAGACAAAAGAAGACCAAGGTTTGCCTTCCACCAGCCTGGCAGACACATGTACATGTCATGTCCAAAACTATATACTGTAAATTACCAAATTTTTTATTTCATCAACACCGTTCAATTAATTAAAATCATAGCAAAAAATATACATTAACTAACCGTTTGCATTGTTCTGCCATTGGCGGGACAGTAAAGGAATGGACATTCTCAACCCTGTCCATGTGCAAGTTAAAAAGTCCCCCCAGAATGATGTCTCCATCTTTTGACAGTTCTGGTAAATCGAACTTTCCTTGAAGTTTACAACTATATTCTTCGCTTCCCCATCCAGGCTCAAGTCTCAGTAACCCTAACAGTAAAAAGTAAAACATATTTCCCCCATACATTTACTATTTACGTCAATGAGAAGATGCAGTTATCTGTGCAGACAGGTTCAATTGTCCAATATATACATCAGCAGATATGTGTTTTATATAGTATTACAGCGGGGATCTCTGGGAATTGCCGCTTTTGATGCAATTTAGTGGAAGGAAATTTGAAGATTATTTAAAACCCCAGTAGAATATAGTTTCCTATCTGCCTCCGGATAATTAACTATCAGCTTTAACGGTTGTGGCCAAGTATCTTAGTGTATCTCAACAGGGATTCCCTTGTGCATAATCATGGAAGCAACTGTTTAAAATATCTCTTATATCATGTGGGATTGTGATGGTTAAATGGCTTTAAACAACATTATTGTTATTTGTCTTATTCTGATTTATAATTGTTTGAAGATGCTACAAAGCAGTGCGTAGATCGAGAAGTGTATGCAAAGACAGAAGTTTTCACTTATTGTCCATGGTTTACTGTTTCATTTCTGGATGTTAATAATAGTAATCCTTCTAATTGATACACTTTTCGTATCTTATCAATGTCTCAAAGCGCTTCACAGAATATACTGTGAAGTGAATTGACTGTATATTTGTGAGCGAAACGTGGCAGCCACTGGCGCACAGCAGTGTCCCTCAAACAGTCGTGGATTGAAAATGATTAGGGATCTAACCACTGAGCTACAGAAGCTCCACAATGGATCCATCCATAATGGCATTTCTTCTGCGAGTTTGATGTTGCCAATTGATTACCATGCTATATGACAGTTGTACAGTTTTGCTACAGAAATAGCACTTTGTAACACATGACAATGATTTGAACCCTGCAGTGCCCACCCCCACCCTCCCTCATGGTTGATCTCCTTCCTAATTCAGGTTCACAAATTCTTAAGGATTGTTCAGAGGGTTTACAGATTAATTGTATATAATTTCTCCTACCTGCCCGCCTGCATGCCTGCCTGCTTGCCTGCCTGCCTGATTGATTGATTGATTGATTGATTGCTTGCTTATAATGTCTACCCATTGATTATTGGCTGGATTGGTGAATGTTTGTGAGATGAATTTGAGACAGTTGAGGTGGATCTTGTCCTGTGGTGGGGCATATTGGCAAATGAGAAAATTGTGGTTTGAAAGACAAGAATAAATGCAAGGGAAGCTTGATTACAGCAATGCAAATATAACATCTGTACATATATCAGTTGCATCAGATAAGAATAAAATGAAGTGTAAATGCTGTACTTAAATAATTTATTTGCAGTGGATATAAAACATTTGTCACACTTAAAGGATCCATGTCAACATGCGCAGTATGACTAATTATAAGACAGTTTACATTTACAGCTCAGCTATCTGCTTTACAGTTGTTAGTTCACATTTACAGTTTTTAAAAAATATATTTCAGTAAAACTAGTGTGCACTTAAATTATGTTCTCTGGAACCAAAGGCTTACAACAACAACAACAACAACAACAATTTACATTTATAGAGCGCCTTTCACGTCGGGAGGACGTCCCAAGGCGCTGAACAGGAGGCGTGTGACCCGAGCTGGGAGGGGAGTGTTTGGGAAGGGGTGAAACACGAAGGGGAGGTAAAAGAGTTCGGGGTGGAACAAAAGGCACGATCGAAGAGGAAAGTCTTCAAACCGTATCTAGGTATGGTAGCCAGTTGTTCATTTGGACACCTTTCCCATCAAGTGTTTTTTAGTATTCATTTCTGGTTTAATCAAAATAATGTAACATTTAGGAACAAAAATACAGAACAGTAACCCAAAACTTGATGCTAAAATAGCAAAGACTTCAACAGCAACAGTGTATTTCCCAGGAGAGCTGACGTAAACTGGTATAAAAGTGATCCAAACAGCACAAAAGATGAGCATGCTAAAGGTTATACATTGAGCCTCATTAAACTTATCAGGTAATTTCCGAGCTAGAAACGCCAACACAAAGCTTACTCCGGCCAGGAAAGCAATATATCCCGCCATAGAATAAAAGGCGGTCACTGAGCCCAGGTCACATTCCAGAATGATAATCTCTCTGTAATATTCTGTGTTTCTCATGGGAAATGGGTGTGATATAGTTAACCAGAGAGTACATATCAGGCACTGAACAGAGGTAAGGAGGAATACACTCAAACGCTGCTGAGCAGCCCCAAACAATTTGGCCATGTTGTTGTTTGGAAGAGTTGCCTTAAACGCCAGAAGCACAAGGATTGTTTTAATCAAAATACAGGAAATAGAGAGAACGAAAGCGATAGCGAATGCTGTGTGGCGCAACATGCAAGCCCAGACTGAGGGCTCGCCAATGAAAGTCACTGAGCACAGAAAACACAGCGTTAATGCAAAGAGAAGCAGATAGCTGAGCTCAGAATTGTTGGCTTTAACAATAGGAGTGTCTCTGTGTGTGAAGAAGACAGTGGCAATGCTTATTGTGGTGCTGACTCCCACCAGGGCCAATGTCAGCAATACACTTCCCAGCATTTCGGTAAAGGAGAGAAACTCTATTTCCTTTGGTAGGCAACGATCTCTCTGTTGATTGGACCAATATTGTTCAGGGCATTTAATGCAGTCAGTGGAATCTAGGGAAAGGTACCAGAATTAAATTGTTTTTTTTGTGAACTTTTCTATAGAGTCTTGTTCAATCAATGAAGGCAGGTATGAACACACCTGTGGTGTTGCTGATTTCTCCCTCAGCACATTCTGTACAGTCAAAGCAACACACAGGTTGCCCTTTTCTGGCGACTTTTCTTGTTCCAGGAATACAGCTCTCACTGCAAACCGCACGTGGAACCTCAGAATAAAAATGTGTGAAATAAAGTTACCCACAAGTAATCAGTAATGGTTTTGGTCACTGCATGTTTTCCAAAACAGGAAAAAAACTAATTGGAAGTATACATTTTCCCAAAGCTTTCTAGTTCTATCGCTAAGCACTGAAACTCTCTCTTCATACCTCTATCTCACCCTCTCTCTTCATTTTCATGTTGAATCTGACATGCTACCACACTGACAGTTACCTACCCTCTCCCTCATTCCCCCACCTCAGCTCCTCCATTGTAAATATTTGCTATGATATGTGAAGGACAGGATGCAAATGCAATTTTAAAAAAGTTTAATAATCATAAAATAATAATCCTTGATCTTGACCTACAGTAACAATGACAAAATTACATTTGTAGAGCAGCTTTCATATCATGCGGTGTCTAATCATAATGCCTGATTATGTGTTGGAGACATCTCATATTGCTTTGTAGAATATACTGTAAAGTGAATTAACTGTCTATCATTTCTATGAAACATGGCAGTCATTTGAAAACATTAGCGTCCACCAACCAGTTGTGGATTGAGTGACCAAAGTTCTTTTTAAGGAATCCTTATCCCCAGAAGTGTGATACACCAATCAGCTAACACATGGGTTCTTACTAAAATACTGTTTGACATTGTCCTCGATGGCAATTGAATTTCAAGTTTTTTTCTGAAGCAAATTAGATCACCTACCTCAGTGTGACCATTGCTCCACACAACACCCTCTTCATTTACCATAAGCTCCTGGCCTGGAGATGTGGAACCATCGTAGAAGCCAATTACACGGGTTTCAGCAGCACCTTTCGAATTCTTTTGCCAGTTTATCAAGTCATACTTGGCCGCAGGATCACCGTATTCATCAAAATAAATTCTGTCACCGGATTTAGATGTAAAATTTACTGACTTTAGGTAGTGGAGAACCTGTACAACAATATCAAGGAATATTAGCAAAAGTAAGACAGCATTAAAAGAATCATAAACAGTCGACAGTTAAGTCTCAGTAGATTCACTTATATCAAAAAACACGTCGGTTACCAATACAGATGCATTTTTAAATACTAAAATTACCTTACCTGCCAGGGTTTAAAATTTGATGTGCTAGCACAGGTGTTGTTCATAAATGGCCCTTTTTCTCTTTCACACAAAAGCAGATTGTGAAGTGCATGAGCTAAAGCGTACACTGCTTTGTATACATTGTAGGAAATTCCATCCATCGTTAAATCAGAATATTCATTGTGTATTTCTGCTACATCTTCTTTGCCAGTGCATTGTTGCAATGTGGATGTTGTGTTTGTTTGTCGTGTGTTTCCTGACTGGAAAGTACATTGGAACACTGTTTCCCAAAATTCCTTTACTAGACTATTCCCAGGAAACTTAGATGGATGAATTTTAAAAAGGAATTCCTGCAATCCCTTTACTTCCGATGAAGGAATCGCAGGACCAATTGCTCCAATAAGAAATCTTGCACTTTCATTTGGGGAAATAAGTTGGGCTGATATCCAGGCTTCAGTTCCCACCCACTGTATTCCAGTGATGTTTTGTCGTATAACTTCTTTGAGTAATAACTGCATTTCACCAGGGGCAGCAAAAGCCACCACAACTTTTGTGGTCGATACTTTAATTAAAGTTACAATTTTTCTTATCTTTTCAGATGGATCTGTTCTATAAAAGGATTCAGAGAAGGCAATGCAAATGCCAAGTTCCTGTGCAATTCCTACAAATGCCTGCATTCCAAAGTTTCCATAATCATTGTTACTTCTTAGAGTTCCAATCCACGTCCATCCAAACTTCTTAATGATTTGAGCTAAAGCCTTGGACTGATGGTAGTCACTGGGTATGGTTCTGTAAAACGTGGGGTATTCATTCCTATTGCTGAGACAAGCACAAGTGGAAAAGTAGCTGACCTGTGGTTGACAAAAGACGTTAAGAGTATCATTGACATATGATTGTCTAAAAACGCAAAACTCAAATTGGTCAAGCATTATTTATCTCAATGTAGCTTAATAGATGAACATAACTCTTGTATAAAATTCAAAATGATGTGGATGAGAATTAGTAGAAAATAGTTTAATTGACAATATGTAAGATCAATTTACATTATTACAGTGAACATGCAACTATATATTTCCATTGGAGTAGAGTCTTTTGCTTTTTGTTTTTTCTCCTTTGGTGGGTCTATGAAGAATCTAAAGAACTGCTCATCCATTTGTACAGTTCTGAATTTAAAAAAACAATGAACTGTTTTTTGCCAGTTTATGGATTCTGAGAATCATGAACAAAATAATAGCAAAGTACAGTAAAATACAACTCATCATAATGGTCTTTGTCTATGTGCTTGGGACGCTATATAAGTGCAATTTTGTTGTTGTTGTTGCAGTGGTCATATTTATACCAGACTAATTTCCATCAGGAAGTGGAAAAGTGCCTTAATGGTTTCACCAGATAAATGGATTATCATAATTGGTATAATTGGTAAAATAATGATAATCTCCAATCCCCTGTCTAATTTAATAACTCGATATTTAAGCCATCACTGGCAATAAACTGTATTGTGTTTGCTTCTACAATAAACCTGCACAGAATTGTATTATCTTAGTGCAGTATGTACCCTGCAAACATTATGCTGCCAGAAACATACAACAACTCACACATATATATCTCACTCCATGATGGATAGTCTCTCAGAGCGCTTAACAGTGACTAAGCCTGAATCCAAGGTGGGAGTGGGAGGGCATGGTGGACGGTTGAAAAAAAGATTTTCAGTAGGGACTTCAAAAAGGGGAGAGGGAGCAAGACGGAGCAAATGAGGGAGAGTGGTCCAGAGTTTTTGGGAGCAGTGGTGGAATGCGTAACCTTCAATGGTGGAGCAGAGGGAGTGAGGGAGAAGCACAAGGCTGGGGCTAGGTGAATGGATGCAATGGGTGGTGGTGTTGATGGTGAGGAGGTTGGAGAGGTAGGAAACTACCAGGGAGTGAAGGGATTTCAGCACGTGTGTGATCGGCTTGAAGATTTTAGAACATTACCATTGGAACTTTAAAAGGACCAATAACTCTTGCTACTGCAATGGACTCAGAAGATCCTTGTGTCCCAACAAACCCGATGACATTAGGTTGTCCTGTACAAGAATAACCCAAACCGGTTTCTTCCTGCCCATTAACAAGAGCTAAGGCCGCTTTGGTCACAATCTTGGATGATGCACAATCATCGTGGATCCTGAATCCCAATGTGACATTTGGCAACAGGAGGTGGTTTCTGTTGATTTCTTCTATGGCAAAAGTCATCGTCTGAGCCAGGCGAAAGCCTCTGAAATCAAACCTTTGGAAATACACAAGTCATGCAATGAGATCACCTCTTTCAGCTGTCAAGCAAAAATAGTTTCTAAAACATAATGTCAACGTTATTATACGGGTTGTATAGTAACTACCAAAGTTACTTCATTTTGAAAACATACCATTGATGCAAAGACACAGGTTGGTGATGTGGTAGTTCATTTACCTTACTGCAATCACAAATTGGATTTGGGTTCTCAAAGTTTAATCAGTTGCGTCTTTCCATATGCTATCTCAAGACCAGCATAAATTTGAATTTCCCATATCTGTGGGTCCGTAATGAAAGTCTGACTGATTTAATTTCAAGTCTCACACCATGTAGCCAACAGAAGGGACAATGATATGGTGTGAGGATCTGACTGACCTACTACAATGACAGATTGGAGCTGGCATTACTTTTATCTTTTTTTATCCTTGGCCAGGGTGAAATCTTGGCCAAGTATCAATACTCCACACACCTATAAATAATCCTTCCAAAAAACCCAACAAATTGGTCATTTCAACCCATGGCTTGTGGAACACTACTGTTTGCAATTGTCGCATTTCACCCACAAAGATATAGTCAATTCATTTTACAGTATATTCTTTGAACACGTCTAGAAAACGTGAAAAGCATTGTATCAAATGCAAGGATTATTATTATTACCTTCCATATTATGTGTGATTAAGCTGTTGAAACTTCCAAAATGGGCACCGAAAACTCAATGCTGTCAATTAAATTAGTCTCAAAACTCCATTAAAGTTCTTTGCTTGATCATAGAATCATAACATTTTACGGCACAAAAGGAGGCTATTCGGCCCATCGAATCTGTGCCGGCTCTTTAAAAAGAACAGTTTAATCGCACTCCCCATAGCTGCGCAGAACAAGTCCTCCCCAAATAAATGTCTACCTCTCTTTTAAAAGTTGTTATCGAATCGACCTCCACCACCTTTTCAGGCAATGCATTCCAGATTCGAACAACTCGCTGAGCGAAAAAAATTCTGCCACCTCCCCTCTGCTTCATTTTGAAACTATTTTAAATCTGTGAGCACGTGCCACTGATACACCCATCAGTGGAAACAATTTTTCCTTGTTTACTCTGTCAAATCCCCTCATGATCTTAAAAACCTCCATTAGGTCTCTTCGTAACCTTCTCTGTTCCAACGAGAACAAACCTAGCCTCTCTAGACTTGATGGTGACTTGATTTTCAGAATCATAACACTGTAATACAATGAAACAATACGTATTGGATGATGCATTCGAAACTTCAATGTTTACATCCATAACGTTCAATATCTTGTATTCATTACTCACCATAACTTACTGTTTTATTTTTATGGTACTTACGAGATAAGAATTTTGAGTCAAAAGAAGACCAAGTTTTGCCTTCCACCAGCCTGGCAGACACATGTACATGTCATGTCCAAAACTATATACTGTCAATGACCAAATATTTTATTTAATCAAAACCATTCAATTAATTAAAATCGTAGCAAAAATCTACATTAACTAACCGTTTGCATTGTTCTGCCATTGGCGGGACAGTAAAGGAATGCACATTCTCAACCCTGTCCATGTGCAAGCTAAAAACTCCCCCCAGAATGATGTCTCCATCCTTTGACAGTTCTGGTAAATCGAATTTCCCTTGCAGTTTACAACTATATTCTTCGCTTCCCCATCCAGGCTCAAGTCTCAGTAACCCTAACAGTAAAAAGTAAAACATATTTCCCCCATACATTTACTATTTACATCAATGGGAAGTTGCAGTTATCCATGCAGACAGGTTCAGTTGTCCAATATATACATCAGCGCATGTGTGTTTTATACAATATTACAGCGGGGATCTCTGCGAATTGCCGCCTTTGATGCAATTTAGTGGAAGGAAATTTGAAGATTATTTAAAACCCCAGTAGAATATAATTTCCTATCTGCCTCCGGATAATTAACTGTCAGCTTTAACGGTTGTGGCCAAGTATCTTAGTGTATCTCAACAGGGATTCCCTTGTGCATAATCATGGAAGCAACTGTTTAAAATATCTCTTATATCACGTGGGATTGTGATGGTTAAATGGCTTTAAACAGCATTATTGTTATTTGTCTTATTCTGATTTGTAATTGTTTGCAGTGCGTACATCGAGAAGTGTACGCATAGACAGAAGTTTTCACCTTTTGTCCATGTTTTCCTGTTTCATTTCTGAATGTTTCACACCAACAAGAATAATAATAATAATAATCCTTGCAATTGATGATACAGCGCTTTTCACATCTTATCGATGTCTCAAAGCGCTTCACAGAATATACTATGAAGTGAATTGACTCTATATTTGTGGGCAAAACACGGCAGCCAATTGCACACAGCGATGAGCCACAAACAGTCGTGGATTCAAAATGACCAATTTTTATTTTTGTGTTTTTATTTGGATGGATCATTATTAGGCATGTGGAGTAAGGAAACTTTTCCAAGGTTTCACCATGATGCACCTGGATTCAAACACGGATCTCACGCTTATAAGGCGAGGATCTCTAACCACTGAGCTACAGATGCTCCACAATGGATCCATCTACAATGGATTTTATTCTGTGAATTTTGATGTTGGCAATTGATTACCATGCTATATGACAGCTGTATAGTTTTGCTACTGAAATAGCAAAACTTTGTAGCAGCCCCGCACCCCACGCCATGCATTCACCCCACCCCCACGCCCCACCTGTTTATTCATGTTGTTCCCCTTCCTAACCCACTTTCACAAATTCTTAAGGATTGTTCAGAGAGTTTACAAATTAATTGTGCAGCATTTCTCCTACCTGCCTGCCTGCCTGCCTGCCTGCCTGTCTGTCTGTCGGTCGTCTAATTGTTTGATTGATTGATTCCTTGTAATGTCTACCAATTGATTATTGGCTGGATTGGCAAATGCTTTGGTGAAGGATTTGAGACAGTTGAGGGAGGATTTTGTCCAGCGGTGGGGCATATTGGCAAAGGAGATAATTATGGTTTGATAGACAAGAATAAATGAAAGGGAAGCTTTACAGCAATACAGGTATAACATCTGTGCATACATCAGTTGCATCAGATAAGAATAAAATCAAGTACAAATTCTGAACATAAATAATTTATTTGCAATGGATATAAAACATATGTCACACTTAAAGCATCCAGATCAACATGCACAATATGACTAATTATCAAACAGTTTACATTTATAGTTGTTAGTTTTTTTTAATGTATTTCAGTAAAACTAACATGCACTTCAATTATCTTCTTTGGAACTAAAGCTTACACATCTAGGTAGCTTTCGTTCATTTGGGCACTTTTCCCATCAAGTGTTTTTTAGTATTCATTTCAGGTTTTATCAAAATAATGTAACATTTAGGAACAAAAATACAGAACAGTAACCCAAAACTTGATGCTAAAATAGCAAAGACTTCAACAGCAACAGTGTATTTCCCAGGAGAGCTGATGTAAACTGGTATAAAAGTGATCCAAACAGCACAAAAGATGAGCATGCTGAAGGTTATACATTGAGCCTCATTAAACTTATCGGGTAATTTCCGAGCTAGAAACGCCAAAACAAAACTTACTCCGGCCAGGAAAGCAATATATCCCGCCATAGAATAAAAGGCGGTCACAGAGCCCAGGTCACATTCCAGAATGATAATCTCTCTGTAATATTCTGTGTTTCTCATGGGAAATGGGTGTGATATAGTTAACCAGAGAGTACATATCAGGCCCTGAACAGAGGTAAGGAGGAATACACTCGAACGCTGCTGAGCAGGCCCAAACAATTTGGCCATGTTGTTGTTTGGAAGAGTTGCTTTAAACGCCAGAAGCACAAGGATTGTTTTAATCAAAATACAGGAAATAGAGAGAACGAAAGCGATAGCGAATGCTGTGTGGCGCAACATGCAAGCCCAGACTGAGGGCTCGCCAATGAAAGTCACTGAGCACAGAAAACACAGCGTTAATGCAAAGAGAAGCAGATAGCTGAGCTCAGAATTGTTGGCTTTAACAATAGGAGTGTCTCTGTGTGTGAAGAAGACAGTGGCAATGCTTATTGTGGTGCTGACTCCCACCAGGGCCAATGTCAGCAATACACTTCCCAGCATTTCGGTAAAGGAGAGAAACTCCATTTCCTTTGGTAGGCAACGATCTCTCTGTTGATTGGGCCAATATTGTTCAGGGCATTTAATGCAGTCGTTGGAATCTATGGAAAGGTACCAGAATTAAAAATCGTTTTTTTGTGAACTTTTCTATAGAGTCTTGTTCAATCAGTGTAGGCAGGTATGAACACACCTGTGGTGTTGCTGATTTCTCCCTCAGCACATTCTGTACAGTCAAAGCAACACACTGGTTGTCCTTTTCTGGCAACTTTTCTTGTTCCAGGAATACAGCTCTCACTGCAAACCGCACGTGGAACCTCAAAATACAAATAAAACGTGTGCAATAAAATTATGCAGATGAAGTAATCAGTAATGCTTTTAGTTGCTGCATGTTTTTCAAAAGAACAAAAATTATGTAATTGGAACTGCATATTTAACCAAAGCTTTTTAATTCTATCCCTAAACACTGAAAATCTCTGCATACCTCTATCTCACCGTCTATCTTCATGTTCATGTTGAATCTGACATGCTACCACACTGACAGTCACCTCATTCCCCCAACTCAGCTCCTCCATTGTAAAACATTTGCTAAAATATGTGAAGGGCGTGATGGAAATGTAATTTTTTAAATGTTTCATAATCATAAAATAATAATCCTTGATTTTCATCTAAAGTAACAATGGCAAAATTACATTTGTAGAGCAGCTTTCACAGTATGAGGTGGCCAATCATAATGCCTGATTACATGTTTGCGATATCTCAAAGCGGTTTGCGGAATATACTGTAAAGTGAATTAACTGTCTATCTTTTGTGTGAAACAGGGCTCATTTGGACTCAGTAGCGTCCACCAAACAGTTGTGGATTAAGTGACCAACGTTTTTTTAAAGGAATTATTACCCCCCAGAAGTGTGATACACCAATCAGCTCACACCTGCCTTATTATTAAAATACTGTTTGACATTGTCCTCGATGGCAATTGAATTTCAAGTATTTTTCTATAGAAAAATACTACCTCAGTTTGACCATTGCTCCACACAATAGCCTCCTCATTCACCATAAGCTCCTGGCCTGGAGATGTGGAACCATCATAGAAGCCAATTACACGGGTTTCAGCAGCACCTTTTGAATTCTTTTGCCAGTTTATCACGTCATACTTGGCCACGGGATCACCGTATTCATCAAAATAAATGATGTCACCGGATTTAGATGTAAAATTTACTGACTTTAGGTAGTGGAGAACCTGTACAACAATATCAAGGAATATTAGCAAAAGTAAGACAGCATCAAAGGAATCATAACTTCCCGTTACTTGAACGATAATGCAATGTTTGGAACTTAACAAATGTCAGTAGATTGATTTATATCAAAAAAACGCATCGGTTACCAATATAGATGTGGTTTAAATACTGAAGTTACCTTACCTGCCAGGGTTTAAAATTTGATGTGCTTGCACAGGTGTTGTTCATAAATGGTCCTTTTCCTCTCTCACACAAAAGCAGATTGTGAAGTGCATGAGCTAAAGCGTACACTGCTTTGTATACATTGTAGGAAATCCCATCCATCGTTACATCAGAATATTCATTGTGTATTTCTGCTACATCGTCTTTGCCGGTGCAGTGTTGCAATGTGGATGTTGTGTTTGTTTGTCTTGTGTTTCCTGATTTGAAAGTACATTGGAACACTGTTTCCCAAAATTCTTTTACTAGACTATTTCCAGGAAACTTAGACGGATGAATTTTAAGAAGGAATTCCTGCAATCCCTTTACTTCCAACAAAGGAATCGCAGGGCCAATTGCTCCAATAAGAAATGTTGCACTTTCATTTGGGGAAATAAGTAGGGATGTTATCCAGGCTTCAGTTCCCACCCACTGTATTCCAGTGACGTTTTGTCGTATAACTTCTTGGAGTAATAACTGCATTTCACCAAGAGAAGCAAAAGTCACCACAACTTTTGTGGTCGATATTTTAATTAAACTTACAATGTTTCTTATCCTTTCAGATGGATCTGTTCTATAAAACGATTCAGAGAAGGCAATGCAAATGCCAAGTTCCTGCGCAATTTCTATAAATGCCTGCATTCCAAAGTTACCATAGTCATTGTTGCTTCTTATAGTTCCAATCCACGTCCATCCAAACTTCTTAATGATTTGAGCTAAAGCCTTGGACTGATGGTAGTCACTGGGTATGGTTCTGTAAAACGTGGGGTATTCGTTCCTATTGCTGAGACAAGCACAAGTGGAAAAGTAGCTGACCTGTGGTTGATAAAAGACGTTTAGAATATCATTAACACATACATGCTCTCAATACACAAAACTCATAAATTGTTGAAGCATTATTTACCTCAATGTAGCTTAATAGATAAACTCAAGCCTTGCATTAAATTCTAAATGGTTTGGATGAGAATGAGTAGAAAATGGTTTGTATGACAATATGTAAGAACAATTTACATTACAGTGAACATGTAACTGGAATGCTCAACCTTCAATGGTGGAGCAGACTGCGTGAGTGGCAAGCACGAGGCTGGAGCTCAGCGAATGGATGCAATCGGTGGTGGAGTTGTGGGTGAGGAGATGTACGTAGCTACCAGGGAATGAAGGGATTTGAACACATGTGTGAGCAGCTTGAATATTTTAGAACATTACCATTGGAACTTTAAAAGGACCAATAACTCTTGCCACTGCAATGGACTCAGAGGATCCTTGTGTCCCGATAAACCCGATGATGTTAGGTTGTCCTATACAAGAATAACCCAAACTGGTTTCTTCCTGCCCATTAACAAGCGCTAAGACCGCTTTGGTCACAATCTTGGATGACGCACAATCATCGTGGATCCTGAATCCCAGTGTGACATTTGGCAACAGGAGGTGGTTTCTGTTGATTTCTTCTACGGCAAAAATCATTGTCTGAGCCAAGCGAAAGCCTCTGAAATCAAACCTTTGGAAATACACAAGTCATGCAATGAGATCATCTCTTTCAGTTGTCAAGCAAAAATTGTTTCTAAGACACAACCAACGTCAATGTTATTACACGGGTTGTATAGTAACTAACAAAGTTACTCCATTTTGAAAACATACCATTGAAGCAAAGACACAGGTTGGTGACGTGGTAGTTCAGTGATTTACCTTGCTGCAATCACAACTTGGATTTGGGTTCTCAAAGTTTAATCAGTTGCGTCTTTCCATTTGCTATCTTAAGACCAGCATAACTTTAATTTCCCATATATCTGAGTCCATAATGAAATTCTGACTGATTTAATTTCAAGTCTCACACCATGTAACAGAAGGGATATGGTGTGAGTATCTGACTGACCTACTACAATGACAGATGGGAGCTGATATTACTTTTATCTTTTTTATCCTTGGCAATCGTGAAATCTTGGGCAAGTATCAATACTCCACACAACTATAAATAATCCTTCGAAAAAAAACAACAAATTGGTCATTTCAATCCATGGCTTGTGGGATACTGCTATGTGCAATTGTTGCACACTGATACAGTCAATCTGTTTTACGGATTACTCTTTGAAGTGCTTTGACACATCTAGAATATATGAAATCTGTTGTGTCAAATACAAGGATTATTATTATTACTTTCTATATTATGCGTGATTAAGGTGTTGAAACTTCCAAAGTGGACGCCCAAAACTCAATGTTGTCAACTACCTTAGTCTCAAAATTCTATTAAAGGTCTTTGCTTGACAATGGCTTAATTTTCAGAATCATAATAATGCAATGAATCGATACATATTGATTAATGCATTAGAAACTTCAATATTTACATCCATAACTTTCAATATATTGTATTATTCACTCACCATAACTTAATATTCTATTTCTATGTGATTTACAAGTTAAGCATTGTGAGTCAAAAGAAGACCAAGGTTTGCCTTCCACCAGCCTGGCAGACACATGTACATGTCATGTCCAAAGCTATATACTGTAAATGGCCAAAATTCAACAAAACCATTCAATTAATTAAAATCGTAGCAAAAAATACACATTAACTAACCGTTTGCATTGTTCTGCCTTCGGCGGGACAGTAAAGGAACGCACATTCTCAACCTTGTCCGTGTGCAAGCTAAAAATTCCCCCTAGAATGATGTCTCCATCCTTTGATACTTCTGGTAAATCGAACTTCCCTTGAAGTTTACAATTGTATTCTTCGCTTCCCCATCCAGGCTCAAGTCTGAGTAACCCTAACAGTAAAAAGTAAAACATATTTCCCCCATACATTTACTATTTACGTCAATGGGAAGTTGCAGTTATCCATGCAGACAAGTTCAATTATCCAATATGTATGTCACTGGATATGTGTTTTATACAGTATTACAGCGGGGATCTATGGGAATTGCCGCCTTTGATGCAATTGAGTGGGAGGAAATTTGGAGACTATTTAGAACCCCAGTAGAATATAGTTTCCTATCTGCCTCCAGATAATTAACTCAGTTTAACGGTTGTGACCAAGATTCTTAGTGTATCTGAACAGGGATTCTCTCATGCATAAACATGGAAGTAACTGTTTAAAATATTCCTTGTATCATGTGGGATTGTGATGGTCAAATTGCTTTAAACAACATTATTCTTATTTGCCTTATTGTGATTTACAATTGTTTGAAGATGATACAAAGCAGTGCGTACATCGAGAAGTGTATGCAAAGACTGAAGTTTTGATCTTTTGTCCATATTTTACTGTTTCATTTCTGAATGTTCCACCACAATAATAATAATAATCCTTGCAATTGATATAGTGCTTTTCACATCTTATCCATGTCTCAAAGCACTTCACAGAATCTATTGTGAAGTGAATTGACTGTATATTTGTGGGTGAAATGCGGCAGCCAATTGTGCACAGCAGTGTCCCGCAAACAGTCATGGATTGAAAATGACTAATTTTTATGAATGTGTTTTTTTGGGGACGGGTTGTTATTTGGCATGTGGAGTAAGGAAACCCAAGGTTCCACCCTGCTCTGCCTGGTTTCGAACACAGGTCTCATGCTTGAAAGACGAGGGCTCTAACCACTGAACTACAGGAGCTTGTAAATACATTGTAATTGTAAATACATTGTAAATCCACAATGGATTTTATTACACGATTTTTGATGTTGGCAATTGATTACCATGCTATATGACAGCTGTATAGTTTTGCTACTGAAATAGCACTTTGTAACACATGACAATGACTTGAGACCTGTGTTGCAGGTCCTGGATAGAACCAATATGGGTAATTTGGAGAAAATTTAGAAATAATGATCATTTGTTCCACCGCATCTCACGCCCTGCCCTACCTGCTTATTCATGGTTGTTCTCCTTCCTAACCTACCTTCACAAATTCTTAAGGGTCGCACAACACAACAACAACAACAACAACTTCAATTTATATAGCACCCTCCACGCCAGATGGTGTCTCAGAGCGCTTCACAACAACAGATCCCCGGCCCGAGGCAGGGGCAGAGGTGGAAAGGTGACTGAAGGAGTGGTTGAAGAGAAGGTCTTTAACTGAGACTTGAAACTGGGAAGAGAGGAGGTGAGGCGAGGGGAATGAGGAAGGAAATTCCAGAGCCTCAGGGCATATAGTGATTGAAGGCACGGCTGCCGATGGTGGATGGTGGATGGTGGATGATGGATGGTGGAAGATTCGGGGGACAAGGAGGAGGAGCCAGACCCGGTGGAGAAAATGAAGCGGGTGATAGTTTGAGGAGAGAGGAGATCGGAGAGGTAGTGGGGTGCAGAGGAGTGGAGGGATTTGAAAACCAGGGTGAGGATCTTGAGATCGATCCTCTCAGGAAGAGGGAGGCAGTAAAGTATGGCAAGGACTGGGGCAATGGGGGAGCAAAGTTTGGTGCGGGTGAGAATGTGGGCGACAGAGTTTTGAATGAGTTGAATTTTATGGTTTGTGGTGGAGCGGAGACTGGTGAGGAGGGCTTTGGAGTAGTGCAGCCAAGAGGTGCCAAAGGCATGGACCAGGGTTTCAGCGGCTTTTGGGGTGAGATATTGCCGGAGACAGGCGATCTGTCAGAGGTGGAAAAAAGTGGTGCTGGTGAGGGACCGGAAGTGGGGGAGGAAGACATTTGGGGGTTGAACCTGATTCCTAGGTTGCGCATGGGTTCAGAGAGTTTTAGGGCCAGGAAGGCCAGGAAGGTGGAGGAGGTGAGACTCGTGCGATTGATGACGTTGATGAGAGCCAAACAGTATGGCCTCTTTGTCAACATTCAGTTGCAGGAAGCTCACATTCATCCAGCTCCTGATGGTGGAAGAGGATGGTGTGGTTGACTGTGTTGAATGCAGCGGACAGGTCCAGGAGGATAAGCAGGCAGTGGGAGCCCTGGTCACAGATGGAGAGGACATCAAAGAGTTTACAGATTAACTAATCCCCAAGATTAATAATTTTGCCTGCCTGCCTGGCCCTGGCTGCCTGCCTGCCTGGTGGGTTGGTTGGTTGATTGATTGATTGATTGATTGATTGATTGATTATAACGTCTACCCATTGATTATTGGCTGGATTGGCGAATGGTTGGGAGAAGGATTTGAGACAGTTGATGTGGATCTCATCCAACGGTGGGGCATATTAGCAAAGGAGAAAATTGTGCTTTGAATAAATGAAAACAAATGAAAGGGAAGCTTGATTACAACAATAAAAGTATAACATCTGTGCATATAACAGATCCATCAGATAAGAATAAAACCAAGTACAAATGCTGAACATAAATAATTTATTTGCAGTGGATATAAAACATATACTTAAAGGATCCATGTCAACATGGACATTATGACAAATTATTTGACAGTTTACATTTACAGTTGTTAGTTTTATAATATACTTCACTAAAACTAACATGCACTTAAATTATGTTCTCTGGAACCTAAAGCATACATATCTAACTAGCTTGTTGTTCATTTGGGCACTTTTCCCATCAAGTGTTTTTTAGAATTCATTTCAGGTTTTATCAAAATAATGTAACATTTAGGACCAAAAATACAAAGAAGTAACCCAAAACTTGACGCTAAAATAGCAAAGACTTCAACAGCAACAGTGTATTTCCCAGGAGAGCTGACGTAAACTGGTATAAAAGTAATCCAAACAGCACAAAAGATGAGCATGCTAAAGGTTATACATTGAGCCTCATTAAAGTTATCAGGTAATTTCCGAGCTAGAAACGCCAACACAAAGCTTACTCCAGCCAGGAAAGCAATATATCCTGCCATAGAATAAAAGGCGGTCACAGAGCCAAGGCCACATTCCAGAATGATAATCTCTCTGTAATATTCTGCGTTTCTCATGGGAAATGGGTGTGATATAGTTAACCAGAGAGTACATATCAGGCACTGAACAGAGGTAAGGAGGAATACACTCAAACGCTGCTGAGCAGGTCCAAACAATTTGGCCATGTTGTTGTTTGGAAGAGTTGCCTTAAACGCCAGAAGCACAAGGATTGTTTTAATCAAAATACAGGAAATAGAGAGAACGAAAGCGATAGCGAATGCTGTGTGGCGCAACATGCAAGCCCAGACTGAGGGCTCGCCAATGAAAGTCACTGAGCACAGAAAACACAGCGTTAATGCAAAGAGAAGCAGATAGCTGAGCTCAGAATTGTTGGCTTTAACAATAGGAGTGTCTCTGTGTGTGAAGAAGACAGTGGCAATGCTTATTGTGGTGCTGACTCCCACCAGGGCCAATGTCAGCAATACACTTCCCAGCATTTCGGTAAAGGAGAGAAACTCTATTTCCTTTGGTAGGCAACAATCTCTCTGTTGATTGGGCCAATATTGTTCAGGGCATTTAATGCAGTCAGTGGAATCTAGGGAAAGGTACCAGAATTAATTAGATTTTTGAGAACTTTTCTATAGGGGCTTGTTCAAACAGTGTAGGCAAGTATGAACACACCTGTGATGTTGCTGATTTCTCCCTCAGCACATTCTGTACAGTCAAAGCAACACACGGGTTGTCCTTTCCTGGCAACTTTTCTTGTTCCAGGAATACAGCTCTCACTGCAAACCGCACGTGGAACCTCAGAATAAAAATGTGTGAAATAAAATTACCCACAAGTAATCAGTAATGGTTTTAGTCACTGCATGTTTTTCAAAACAACAAAAATCAACTAATTGGAACTACAGGTAAACCTCGATTTAAGACGGGGTTGTGTTCCTGAAAAATAGTTCGCAGATTGAAACATCCTGAATCAAAATGTTGTTTCCCTTGCGGTCCCATTATATAACCCGCAATGCATTCTTTTCATGAAATGTTTGGACCTCAAATCCACTAAATAACACACAAAATACACAAAACACACAAAATAACACACATAGACAAGAAGGGGTACTCGGGGTAACTGTACACTACAGTATTGTACTTTAATACTGGCAAACTTTAATACAGTCCTATGTTTTGATAATCTGCTTGACCTGTAGTTGTAACACACCGTGAATTTTTCCAATATATTGTCCTTATTCTGTTTTAGGTTAGCCACCATTGATCTAGCTAGCCCTAAAGGCCTCCCGATGTCCGTACATTTTTTGACAGACTTGATGCGCTTTATCATCTACAATTTAGAATGTAAAGTGATGACTTTGCGGGGTCTCTTGCAACTAACGGTATTACCTAGTGTCCTATAACGATAAAAAGGTTTGTTCATTCGAAATGATGTAAATGGAAGCATCCTAAATCGGGGCTTACCTTTATATATTTTCCCAAAGTTTTTCAATTCTATCCCTGAGCATTGAAACTCTCTTCATACCTCTATCTCACACTCTCTCTTCACTTTCACGTTGAATCTAATATGCTACCACACTGACAGTCATCTACCATCTCCCTTATTCCCCCAACTCGGCTCCTCCATTTTAAAACATTTGCTGTGATATGTGAAGGGCGTGAAATTGCAAATGCAATTTTTAAAAATGTTCCCTAATCATAAAATAATAATCCTTGATTTTTATCTACAGTAACAATGACAAAATTACATTTTTAGAGCAGCTTTCATATCATGAGATGCCTTATCATAATGCCTGATTACATGTTTGCAAAATCTCAAAGCGCTTTGTGGAATATACCGTAAAGTGAATTAACTTTGAAACAATTTTGACACAGTAGTGTCCACCAAACAGTTGTGGATTGAGTAACCAAAGTTCTTTTTTAGGAATTATTATCCCCGGATGTGTGCTACACCAATCAGCTAACATCTGATTTATTACTAAAATGCTGTTTGACATTGTCCTTGATGGCAATTGAACTTCAAGTTTTTTTCTAAAGCAAATAGATCACCTACCTCAGTGTGACCATTGCTCCACACAATAGCCTCCTCATTCACCATAAGCTCCTGGCCTGGAGATGTGGAACCATCGTAGAAGCCAATTACACGGGTTTCAACAGCACCTTTTGAATTCTTTTGCCAGTTCATCAAGTCATACTTGGCAACAGGATCACCGTATTCATCAAAATAAATTCTGTCGCCAGATTTAGATGTAAAATTTACTGACTTTAGGTAGTGGAGAACCTGTACAACAATAATGTTTATTATCTGAAATGGTTAGTAACTTAACAAATGTCAGCAGATTCACATATTTCAAAAAATTAATCGATTGCCAATACAGATGTGGTTTAAATACCAAAGTTACCTTACCTGCCAGGGTTTAAAATTTGATGTGCTTGCACAGGTGTTGTTCATAAATGGTCCTTTTCCTCTCTCACACAAAAGCAGATTGTGAAGCGCATGAGCTAAAGAGTACACTGCTTTGTATACATTGTAGGAAATCCCATCCATCGTTACATCAGAATATCCATTGTGTATTTCTGCTACATCTTCTTTCCCAGTGCAGTGTTGCAATGTGGATGTTGTGTTTGATTGTCGTGTGTTTCTTGACCAGAAAGTACACTGGAACACTGTTTCCCAAAATTCCTTTACTAAACTGTTTCCAGGAAACTTAGATGGATGAATTTTAAGAAGGAATTCCTGCAATCCCTTTACTTCCAACACAGGAATTGCAGGTCCAATTGCTCCAATAAGAAATCTTGCACTTTCATTTGGGGAAATAAGTTGGGCTGTTATCCAGGCTTCAGTTCCCACCCACTGTATTCCAGTGATGTTTTGTCGTATAACTTCTTTGAGTAATAACTGCATTTCACCAGGGGCAGCAAAAGCCACCACAACTTTTGTGGTCGATACTTTAATTAAAGTTACAATTTTTCTTATCCTTTCAGATGGATCTGTTCTATAAAACGATTCAGAGAAGGCAATGCAAATGCCAAGTTCCTGTATAATTTCTACAAATGCCTGCATTCCAAAATTACCATAGTCATCGTTGCTTCTTAGAGTTCCAATCCACGTCCATCCAAACTTCTTAATGATTTGAGCTAAAGCCTTGGACTGATTATAGTCACTGGGTATGGTTCTGTAAGATATGGGATATTCGTTCCTATTGCTGAGACAAGCACAAGTGGAAAAGTAGCTGACCTGTGGTTGATAAAAAACATTTAGAATATCAATAACATATACATGCTCTCAAAACACAAAATTCATAAATTGTTGAAGCATTATCTATCTCTATGTAGCTTAAAAGATGAACTGAACCCTTGTACAAAATTCAAAATTGTGTGGACGAGAATTAGTAGAAAATGATTTAATTCACAATATGTACGAACAATTTACATTATTACAGTGAACATGTAACTATATATTTCCAGTAGAGTATAGTCTTTTGCTTGTGTTTTTTCTCCTTTGGTGGGTCCATAAAGAATTGAAATACCTGCTTATCCATTTGTACAGTTCTGTAATTTGATAAAGAAGAACTTTTTTTTGACAGGACGATAGATTCTGAGAATCATGAACAAAATAATAGCAAAGTGCAGAAAAATACAACTGATCATAATGGTCTGTGTCTGTGAATGTGTGCAGTGATCATATTTATACAGGACTGATTTCCATCAGGAAGTGGAAAAGTGCCTGAATGGTTTCACCAGATAAACGGATTATTCTTGGTAATATTAATTCCCAGTCTAATTTAATAACTTCAAAAAGGGAAGAGGGAGCATGACGCAGCGATTGAGGGACAGTAGTCCAGAGTTTTGACAAATAGTGGTGGAATGCACAACCTTCAATGGTGGAGCAAGGGTGTGAGGGGCAAGCATGAGGCTGGAGCTAGGCGAATGGATACAATGAGTGTTGGCAGTTGCGGGTGAGGAGGTTGGAGAATTAGGTAGCTACCAGGGAGTGAAGCGCTCAGAGACGCCGTCCGGCATGGAGGACGCTATATAAATTGAAGCTTTTTAACTGTTGAAGGGATTTGAATACGTGTGTGAGCGGCTTCAAGATTTCACAATATTACCATTGGAACTTTAAAAGGACCAACAACTCTTGCTACTGCAATGGACTCAGAGGATCCTTGTGTCCCAACAAACCCGATGATGTTAGGTTGTCCTGTACAAGAATAACCCAAACTGGTTTCTTCCTGCCCATTAACAAGAGCTAAGGCCGCTTTGGTCACAATCTTGGATGACGCACAATCATCGTGGATCCTGAATCCCAGTGTGACATTTGGTAACAGGAGGTGGTTTCTGTTGATTTCTTCTATGGCAAAAATCATGGTCTGAGCCAGACGAAAGCCTCTGAAATCAAACCTTTGGAAATACACAAGTCATGCAATGAGATCACCTCTTTTGGTTGTCATGCAAAAATAGTTTCTAAGACATAACGTCAATGTTATTACATGGGTTGTACAGTAACTAACAAAGTTACTTCATTTTGAAAACATACCATTGATCAAAGACACAGGTTGGTGATGTGATAGTTCAGTGATTTACCTTATTGCCATTACAAAGTGGATTTGGGTTCTCAAAGTTTAATCAGTTGCGTCTTTCCATTTGCTATCTTAAAACCAGCATAACTTTGAATTTCCCATATCTGTGGGTCCATAATAAAAGTCTGACTGATTTAATTTCAAGTCTCACACCATGTAGCCAACAGATGGCACAATGATATGGTATGTGGATCTGACTGACCCACTACAATGACAGATGGGAGCTGGCATTACTTTTATCTTTTTTATCCTTGGCCAGGGTGACATCTTGGGCAAGTATCAACATACCTATAAATAATCCTTTGAAAAAATCAACAAATTGGTCATTTCAATCCATGGCTTGTGGGACACCGCTGTGTGCAATTGTCGCATTTTGCCCACAAAGATATAGTCAATCCATTTTACAGTATATTCTTTGAAGTGCTTTGACATGTCTAGAATACATGTAAAGCGCTGTATCAAATGCAAGGTTTATTATTATTACCTTCCATATTATGTTTTGAAAGGTTTTGAAACTTCCAAAGTGGGCGCCCAAAACTCAATGTTGTCAACTACATTAGTCTCAAAATTTTATTAGATGTCTTTGCTTGATGATGACTTAATTTTCAGAATCATAATAATACAATGAATCGATACATATTGGGTGATGCATTCAATCACATAGATAACTTTCATTATGTTGTATGATTTACTCACCATAACTTAACATAATATTTTATTTCTATGGGACTTACAAGTTAAGAATTGTGAGTCAAAGGGAGACCAAGGTTTGCCTTCCACCAGCCTGGCAGACACATGTTCAAAACTAAATACTGTAAATGGCCAAATATTATATTTCATCAAAACCATTCAATTAAAATCGTAGCAAAAAATATACATTAACTAACCGTTTGCATTGTTCTGCCTTTGGCGGGACAGTAAAGGAACGCACATTCTCAACCCTGTCCATGTGCAAGCTAAAAAGTCCCCCCAGAATGATGTCTCCATCCTTTGACAGTTCTGGTAAATCGAACTTCCCTTGAAGTTTACAACTATATTCTTCGCTTCCCCATCCAGGCTCAAGTCTAAGTAACCCGAACAGTAAAAAGTAAAGCATATTTCCCCCATACATTTACTATTTATGTCAATGAGTAGTTGCAGTTATCCATTCAGACAGGTTAAATTGTCCAATATATGCATCAGTTGTGTTTTATACCATATTACAGCAGGGTTCTCTGGGAGTTGCCAACTTTGATGCAATTCAGTGGAAGGAAATTTGTAGATTATTTAAAACCCCAGGAGAATATAGTTTCCTATCTGCCTCCGGATAATTAACTGTCAGCTTTAATGGTTGTGCCCAAATATCTTAGTGTATCTCAACAGGGATTCCCTTGTGCATAATCATGGAAGCAACTGTTTCAAACATCCCATATATCATGTGGGATTATGATGGTTAAATTGCTTTAAACAAAGTTATTCTGTTTGCCTTATCCTGATTTGTAATTGTTTGAAGATTATATAAAGCAGTGCATACATCGAGAAGTGTACGCAAAGACTGAAGTTTTCACCTTTTGTCCATGTTTTACTGTTTCATTTCTGAATATTCCATCACAGTAATAATAATAATCCTTGCAATTTATATAGCGCTTTTTAAAAATTTTCGACATCTTAAAGCACTTCATGGAATATACTGTGAAGTGAATTGACTGTACATTTGTGGGTGTCAACCACAGGTCTTCCCAGCAGATTGCCACAGTCGTGTCCCATGCACAGTCATGGATTGAAAATGACCAATTTTTATTATTGTGGTTTGGACACATTATTATTAGGCATGAGGAGGCTTGGAAAAGGAAACTTGTGCCTGGATTCGAACACAGGTCTCATGCTTGTAAGGCGAGTGCTCTAACCACTGAGCTACGGAAGCTCCACAAAGCTCCACAATGGATTTTATTCCGCGAGTTTGATGTTGGCAATTGTTTACCGAGCTATATGACAGCTGTACAGTTTTGCTACTGAAATGGCACTGTAATACATGATAATGACTTGAGACGTGTGCATGTCCTGAATAGAGCCAATATGGGTAATTTGGAGAAAATGTAGAAGTAATCTTCAATTGTTCCCCCGCACTCCCCCCACATTCCACGATTCATGGCTGTTCTCCTTCATATGCTATGTTCACAAATTCTTAAGGATTGTTAAAACAGTTTACAGATTAATTGTCTTTTGTTTCTCCTATCTACCTACCTGCCTGTCTGCCTGTCTGTTTGTCTGTCTGATTGTTTACTGGTTGACCTATAGATCGATTGATTGATTGATGGATGGATGGATGGATTGATTGATTGATTGATTGATTGATTGAGTGATTGAGTGATTGAGTGATTGAGTGATTATAATATCTACCCATTGATTAATGGCTGGATTGGCGAATGGTTGGGAGAAGGATTTGAGACAGTTGAAGTGGATCTTGTCCAGCGGTGGGGCATATTGGCAAAGGAGAAAATTTTGCCTTTGAAAAGACGAGAATAAATGAAAGGGAAGCTTGATTAAAGCAACACAAGTATAACATCTGTGCATATATCAATTGCATCAGATAAGAATAAAACCATGTACAAATGCTGAACATAAATAATTTATTTGTGGTGGAGTATGTCACACTTAAAGCACAGTATGACTAACTATCAAACAGTTTACATTTACAGTTGCTAGTTTTAAAAAATATATATTTCGCTAAAACTCACAGGCACTGAAATTATGTTCTCTGGAACCTAAAGCTTACATTTCTAGGTAGCTTGTTGTTCATTTGGGCACTTTTCCCATCAAGTGTTTTTTAGTATTCATTTCAGGTTTTATCAAAATAATGTAACATTTAGGAACAAAAATACAGAACAGTAACCCAAAACTCGAAGCTAAAATAGCAAAGACTTCGACAGCAACAGTGTATTTCCCAGGAGAACTGATGTAAACTGGTATAAAGGTGATCCAAACAGCACAAAAGATGAGCATGCTAAAGGTTATACATTGAGCCTCATTAAAGTTATCAGGTAATTTCCGAGCTAGAAACGCCAACACAAAGCTTACTCCGGCCAGGAAAGCAATATATCCCGCCATAGAATAAAAGGCGGTCACAGAGCCCAGGTCACATTCCAGAATGATAATCTCTCTGTAATATTCTGTGTTTCTCATGGGAAATGGGTGTGATATAGTTAACCAGAGAGTACATATCAGGCACTGAACAGAGGTAAGGAGGAATACACTCAAACGCTGCTGAGTAGGCCCAAACAATTTGGCCATGTTGTTGTTTGGAAGAGTTGCCTTAAACGCCAGAAGCACAAGGATTGTTTTAATCAAAATACAGGAAATAGAGAGAACGAAAGCGATAGCGAATGCTGTGTGGCGCAACATGCAAGCCCAGACTGAGGGCTCGCCAATGAAAGTCACTGAGCACAGAAAACACAGCGTTAATGCAAAGAGAAGCAGATAGCTGAGCTCAGAATTGTTGGCTTTAACAATAGGAGTGTCTCTGTGTGTGAAGAAGACAGTGGCAATGCTTATTGTGGTGCTGACTCCCACCAGGGCCAATGTCAGCAATACACTTCCCAGCATTTCGGTAAAGGAGAGAAACTCTATTTCCTTTGGTAGGCAACGATCTCTCTGTTGATTGGGCCAATATTGTTCAGGGCATTTAATGCAGTCGGTGGAATCTATGGAAAGGTACCAGAATTAAATAGTTTTTTTGAGAACTTTTCTATACAGTCGTGTTCAATCAGTGTAGGCAGGTATGAACACACCTGTGATGTTGCTGATTTCTCCCTCAGCACATTCTGTACAGTCAAAGCAACACATGGGTTGCCCTTTTCTGGCCACTTTTCTTGTTCCAGGAATACAGCTCTCACTGCAAACCGCACGTGGAACCTCAAAGTAAAAATGCATGAAATCAAAATTATCCACAAGTAATTACAGTAGTAATGGTTTTAGTCACTGAATGTTTTTCAAAACAACAAAGTTCTACAGTAACAATGACAAAATTACAATTGTAGAGCAGGTTGCATATAATGCGGTGCCTAACCGTAATGCCTGATTACATGTTTAAGACATCTCAAAACACGTGTAGAATATACAGGTATCCCCCGATTTACAACAGGGTTGCTTGCGTTCCTGAAAAATGTCACGCAAATCGAAATGTCGTAAGTCAAAACACAGTTCCTAATAATACTGATTAAATTACTGTGATACTGGCTTGACATGGTGTTGCTTCAAAATCAGCTGGCTTTTAAACAATGATGTAGTGAAATGCTGGTGGCCAGTTAAAACGCTTGGATACACTATACGACTGCGATTTTACTGCGAAATACACTGTGTACTGCAGACGCGCAAAAAAGATGCAACAATTTTTTTTGTCGTTAAAATGAAACCAAATGTTGTATATCATGAAATTGTATTACGAAATTATGTTCGTTAAATCAAAACAGTGTAAATAGAATCGTCGTAAATCGGGGGAAAGCTGTACTGTAAAGTGAGTTAACTGTCTATTTTTTCTGTGAAAAACGGCAGCTATTTGAACACAGTAGTGTCCACCAAACAGTTGTGGTTTGAGTAACCAAAGCTTATTTTAAGGAATCATTACCACCGGATGTTTGATACACCACTCAGTTAACACGTGGATTATTTGTAAATTCTGTTTGACATTGTGCTCGATGGCAATTGAATTTCAAGTTTTTTTCTAAAGCAAATTAGATCACCGACCTCAGTTTGACCATTGCTCCACACAATAGCCTCCTCATTCACCATAAGCTCCTGGCCTGGAGATGTGGAACTATCGTAGAAGCCAATTACACGGGTTTCAGCAGCACCTTTCGAATTTTTTTGCCAGTTTATCAAGTCATACTTGGCCACGGGATCACCGTATTCATCAAAATAAATTCTGTCGCCGGATTTAGATGTAAAATTTACTGACTTTAGGTAGTGGAGAACCTGTAAAACAATAATGTTTATTATCTGAAAAGGTTAGTAACTTAACAAATGTCAGCAGATTCACATATTTCAAAAAATTCATCGATTGCCAATACAGATGTGGTTTAAATACTAAAGTTACCTTACCTGCCAGGGTTTAAAATTTGATGCGCGAACACAAGTGTTGTTCATAAATGGTCCTTTTCCTCTCTCACACAAAAGCAGATTGTGAAGTGCATGAGCGAAAGTGTACACTGCTTTGTATACATTGTACGAAATCCCATCCATCGTTACATCAGAATATCCATTGTGTATTTCTGCTACATCTTCTTTGCTGGTGCATTGTTGCAATGTGGATATCAATGTTGAGTTTGTTTGTCTTGTGTTTCCTGACTGGAAAGTACATTGGAACACTGTTTCCCAAAACTCCTTTACTAGACTATTTCCAGGAAACTTAGACGGATGAATTTTAAGAAGGAATTCCTGCAATCCGTTTACTTCCAACAAAGGAATCGCAGGACCAATTGCTCCAATAAGAAATCTTGCACTTTCATTTGGGGAAATAAGTTGGGATGCTATCCATGCTTCAGTTCCCACCCACTGTATCCCAGTGACGTTTTGTCGTATAACTTCTTTGAGTAATAACTGCATTTCACCAGTGGCTGCAAAAGCCACCACAACTTTTGTGGTCGATAATTTAATTATGCTTACAATTTTTCTTATATTTTCAGATGGATCTGTTCTATAAAACGATTCAGAGAAGGCAATGCAAATGCCAAGTTCCTGCGCAATTTCTATAAATGCCTGCATTCCAAAGTTTCCATAGTCATTGTTGCTTCTTATAGTTCCAATCCACGTCCATCCAAACTTCTTAATGATTTGAGCTAAAGCCTTGGACTGATGGTAGTCACTGGGTATGGTTCTGTAAAATGTGGGATATTCATTTCTATTGCTGAGACAAGCACAAGTGGAAAAGTAGCTGACCTGTGGTTGATAAAAAGATGTTTAGGATATCTTTAACATATACAAGCTCAAAAAAGCAAACCTTATCAATTGTCATTATTTATCTCAACGTAGCTTAAAAGATAAAAACACCTGCTCATCCATTTGTACTGTTCTGTAATTTGAAAAAAGTTGTACTGTTTTTTGCCAGGTCGATAGATTCTGAGATTCATGAACAAAATAATATCAAAGTGCAGAAAAATACAACTGATCATAATGGTCTGTGTCTGTGTGTGCGTTTGTGTGCAGTGATCACATTTATACCACACTGATTTCCATCAGGTAATGGAAAAGTGCCTTAATGGTTTCACCAGATAAACAGATTATTGGTAACATTAATCCCCAATCTAATTTAATAACTGGATATTTAAGGCATAAACATCACTGGCAATAAATTGTATTGAGTTTGCTTCTACAATAAATCTGCACAGAATTGTATTAGCTTAGTGCAGTGTATACCCTACAAACATTATGCAACCAGAATCATACAACAACTCACACTTATATTTCTCACTCCATGACGGATAGTGTCTCAGAGCACTTAACAGTAACTCAGCCTTATTCCAAGGTGGGGGTGGGTGGGGATGGTGGACAGTCGAAAAAAAGGATTTCAGGAGGGACTTCAAAACGTGGAGAGGGAGCAAGATGCAGGGATTGAGTGGGACAGAGTTTGGGGTAGTAGTGGTGGAATGTGCAAACTTCAGTGGTGGAGAAGAGAGTGTGAGGGGCAAGCACGAGACTGGAGCTCGGCGAATGGATGCAATGGGTGTTGGAGTTGTGCGTGAGGAGGTTGGAGCGCTATGAAGCTACCAGGGAGTGAAGGAATTTGAACATGTGTGTGAGCAGCTTGAAGATTTTACAACATTACCATTGGAACTTTAAAAGGACCAATAACTCTTGCTACTGCAATGGACTCAGAGGATCCTTGTGTACCAATGATCCCGATGATATTAGATTGTTCTGTACAAGAATAACCCAAACCAGTTTCTTCCTGCCCATTAATAAGAGCTAAGGCCGCTTTAGTCACAATCTTGGATGACGTACAATCATCGTGGATCCTGAATCCCAGTGTGACATTTGGCAACAGGAGGTGGTTTCTGTTGATTTCTTCTATGGCAAAAATCATGGTGTGAGCCAAGCGAAAGCCTCTGAAATCAAACCTTTGAAAATACAAAAGTCATGCAATGAGATCATCTCTTTCAGTTGTCAAGCAAAAATAGTTTCAAAGACATAATGTCAATGCTATTACATGGGTTGTATAGTAACTACCAAATTTACATCATTTTGAAAACATACCATTAATACAAAGACACAGGTTGGTGATGTGGTAGTTCAGTGATTTACCTTATTGCAATTACAAATTGGATTTGGGTTCTTAAAGTTTAATCAGTTGTGTCTTTCCATTTGCTATCCTAAGTCTAGCATAACTTTGAATTTCCGATATATGTGGGTCCGTAATAAAAGTCTGATTGATTTAATTTCACGTCTCTCTCCATGCAGCCAACAGAAGGGACAATTATATGGTGTGAGGATATGACTGACCTACTACATTACAATGATAGATGAGAGCTGGCGTTATTTTTATCTTTTTTATCCTTGGCCAGGGTGAAATCTTGGGCAAGGTATCAATACTCCACAGATCTGCAAATAATCCTTCGAAAAAAAAAACAAATTGGTCATTTCAATCCATGGCCTGTAGGACACTGCTCTGTGCAATTGACTATCGCATTTCGCCCACCAAGATACAGTCATTTTACAGTATATTCTTTGATGTGCTTTAACACATCAAAAAGATGTGAAAAGTGCTGTATCAAATGCAAGGCTTATTATTATTAGCTTCCATATTATATGTGATTAAGCTGTTGAAGCTTTCAAAGTGGATGCCCAAAACTCAATGTTGTCAACTACATTAGCCTAAAAATTCTATTAAAGGTCTTTGCTTCTTTGCTTGATGATGACTTAATTTTCAGAATTATTATAATGCAATGAATAGATACGTATTGGGTGATGCATTAGAAACTTCAATGTTTACATCCATAGCTTTCAATATCTTGCTTGATTTACTCACCATAACTTAATATTCTATTTCTATGGGACTTACAAGTTAAGAATTGTGAGTCAAAAGGAGACCTTCCACTAGCCTGGCAGACAAATGTACATTTCATGTCTAAAACTATATACTGTAAGTGGCCAAATATTTTATTTCATCAAAACCATTCAATTAAAATCGTAGCAAAAAATATAAATTAACTAACCGTTTGCATTGTTCTGCCATTGGTGGGACAGTAAAGGAACGCACATTCTCAACCCTGTCCATGTGCAAGCTAAAAAGTCCCCCCAGAATGATGTCTCCATCCTTTGATAGTTCTGGTAAATCGAACTTCCCTTGAAGTTTACAACTATATTCTTCTCTTGCCCATCCAGTCTCAAGTCTCAGTAACCCTAACAGTAAAAAGTAAAACATATTTCCCCCATACATTTACTATTTCGGTCAATGAGAAGTTGCAGTTATCCGTACAGACAAGTTCAATTGTCCAATATATACATCAGCGCATATGTGTTTTATACAATATTACAGCGGGGATCTCTGCGAATTGCCGCCTTTGATGCAATTTAGTGGAAGGAAATTTGAAGATTATTTAAAACCCCAGTAGAATATAATTTCCTATCTGCCTCTGGATAATTAACTGTCAGCTTCAACGGTTGTGGCCAAGTATCTTAGTGTATCTCAACAGGGATTCCCTTGTGCATAATCATGGAAGCAACTGTTTAAAATATCCCTTATATCATGTGGGATTGTGATGGTTAAATTGCTTTAAACAAATATTTCTCATTTGTCTTATTCTGATTAATGATTGTTTGAAGATGATACAAAGCAGTGCATACATCGAGAAGTGTACGCAAAGACTGAAGTTTTCACCTTTTGTCCATGTTTTACTGTTTGATTTCTCAATGTTCCACCACAATAATAATAGAAGTGAATTGACTGTATATTTGTGGGTGAAACGTGGCAACCAATTGAGCACAGTAGTGTCCTACAAACAGTCGTGGATTGAAAATGACCAATTTTTATTATTGTGGGATTTTTTTTGGACAGATTATTATTAGGCATATCCTTATAAGGAAACATTTCGCCCAGTTGTGCCAGGTCTCACACTTGTAAGGCGAGGGCTCTAAGCACTGAGCTACGAAAGCTCCAATGGATCCATTCACAACGTATTTTATTCTCCAAATTTCATATTTGCAATCAACTACTATGTTATATAACAGTATAGTTTTATTATACGCTGTATACTGTATGCTGTATAGTTTTGTTACTGAAATAGCACTTTGTAACCCATGACAATGACTTGAGACGTGTGTCGTATGTCCTGGATAGGGCCAATATGAGCAATTTGGAGAAAATGTAGAAGTAATCATCATTTGTTCCCCCGCACCCCAGCCCAGCCACCTCCCCCACCCACCCCCCACCCCACAACGCTCCACACTCGTTTATTCATGGTTGTTCTCCTTCCTACCCCATATTCACAAATTCTTAAGGATTGTTAAGAGAGTTTAAAGATTAATTGTTTAACATTTCTTCTGCCTGTGTGTTGATCAATCGATTGATTGATTGATTATGATGTCTACCCATTGATTATTGGCTGGATTGGCAAATGGTTGGGAGAAGGATTTGAGGCAGTTGAGATGGATTTTGTCCAGTGGTGGGGCATATTGGCAAAGGAGAAAATTGTGCTTTGAAAAAACGAGAACAAATGAAATGGAAGCTTGTGCATATATCAGATCCATCAGATAAGAGTAAAATCAAGTACAAATGCTGAACATAAATAATTTATTTGCAGTGGATATAAAACATATACTTAAAGGATCCATGTCAACGTGGACGTTATGACAAATTATTTGACAGTTTACATTTACAGTTGTCAGTTTTATAATACACTGCACTAAAACTAACATGCACTTAAATTATGTTCTCAGGAACCTAAAACTTACATTTCTAGCCAGCTTGTTGTTCATTTGGGCACTTTTCCCATCAAGTGTTTTTTAGAATTCATTTCAGGTTTTATCAAAATAATGTAACATTTAGGAACAAAAATACAAAGAAGTAACCCAAAACTTGATGCTAAAATAGCAAAGACTTCAACAGCAACAGTGTATTTCCCAGGAGAGCTGACGTAAACTGGTATAAAAGTAATCCAAACAGCACAAAAGATGAGCATGCTAAATGTTATACATTGAGCCTCATTAAAGTTATCAGGTAATTTCCGAGCTAGAAACGCCAACACAAAGCTTACTCCAGCCAGGAAAGCAATATATCCCGCCATAGAATAAAAGGCGGTCACAGAGCCCAGGTCACATTCCAGAATGATAATCTCTCTGTAATATTCTGCGTTTCTCATGGGAAATGGATGTGATATAGTTAACCAGAGAGTACATATCAGGCACTGAACAGAGGTAAGGAGGAATACACTCAAACGCTGCTGAGCAGGCCCAAACAATTTGGCCATGTTGTTGTTTGGAAGAGTTGCCTTAAATGCCAGAAGCACAAGGATTGTTTTAATCAAAATACAGGAAATAGAGAGAACGAAAGCGATAGCGAATGCTGTGTGGCGCAACATGCAAGCCCAGACTGAGGGCTCGCCAATGAAAGTCACTGAGCACAGAAAACACAGCGTTAATGCAAAGAGAAGCAGATAGCTGAGCTCAGAATTGTTGGCTTTAACAATAGGAGTGTCTCTGTGTGTGAAGAAGACAGTGGCAATGCTTATTGTGGTGCTGACTCCCACCAGGGCCAATGTCAGCAATACATTTCCCAGCATTTCGGTAAAGGAGAGAAACTCTATTTCCTTTGGTAGGCAACGATCTCTCTGTTGATTGGGCCAATATTGTTCAGGGCATTTAATGCAGTCGGTGGAATCTAGGGAAAGGTACCAGAATTAAATATTTTTTTGTGAACTTTTCAATAGAGTCTTGTTCAAACAGTGTAGGCAGGTATGAACACACCTGTGATGTTGCTGATTTCTCCCTCAGCACATTCTGTACAGTCAAAGCAACACACGGGTTGTCCTTTTCTGGCCACTTTTCTTGTTCCAGGAATACAGCTCTCACTGCAAACCGCACGTGGAACCTCAGAATATAAACGTGTGAAATAAACTTACCCACAAGTAATCAGTAATGGTTTTAGTCACTGCATGTTTTTCAAAACAACAAAAATCAACTAATTGGAACTACAGGTAAACCTCGGTTTAGGACGGGATTGCGTTCCTGAAAAATGGTTCTCAGATCAAAACATTCGGAATCAAAATATTGTTTCCCTTGCTGTCCTTTTCATGAAATGTTTGGACCTTAAACCCACTAAATAGCACACAAAATACACAAAACACACAAAATAACACACATAGACAAGAAGGGGTACTTGGGGGTAACTGTACACTACAGTATTGCACTTTAATACTGGCAAACTTTAATACAGTCCTATGTTTTGATAATCTGCTTGCATCTGTAGTTGTAACACACCTTGAACTTTCCAGTAAATAGTACTTATTCTGTTTTATAGTAGCCACCGTCGATCTAGCTAGCCGTAAAGCGCTTCGACGTCAGTACCTTTTTTGCCAGACTCGATGCGCTTTATCATCTCCAACTTAGTATGTAAAGTGATGACTTTGCGGGGTCGCTGTCACTAGCGGTATTACCGCCGCTCATTTCACCTACTGCTCTCTTTTCCCGTCATGGTAGAAACGCGGTAGGGTGTAAATCACTTGAAGTTGCTTGGGAATGTGTGGAAATTACTGTAATACTGACGTGGCGTGGTGTCGCTTCAAAATCAGCTGGGTTTTAAAGAATGACGTTGCGACATGCTATTAGTCAGTTCAAACGCTTGGATTCACTATATCAGGTACAAGCGCAATTTACCTGTGAATACACCATGTACTGTGCATATGGACAAAAAAGACGCCCAAAATATGACTGCGATATACAATATGTACTGCGCATGGGCAAAAAGATAATTTTGGTCATTAAAACAAAGTGTCCTATATCAATGAAAAGGTTTAATCATTCGAAACGATGTAAATGGAAGCATCCTAAATCGGGGTTTACTTTTATATATTTTCCCAAAGTTTTTCAATTCTATCCCTGAGCATTGAAACTCTCTTCATACCTCTATCTGACACTCTCTCTTCACTTTCATGTTGAATCTGATATGCTACCACACTGACAGTCATCTACCATCTCCCTTATTCCACCAACTCGGCTCCTCCATTTTAAAACATTTGCTGAAGGGCGTGAAATTGCAAATGCAATTTTTTAAAATGTTCCCTGATCGTAAAATAATAATCCTTGATTTTCATCTACAGAAGCAATGTCAAAATTACATTTTTAGAGCAGCTTTCATATCATCAGATGCCTTATCATAATGCCTGATTACATGTTTACAACATCTCAAAGCACTTTGTAGAATATACCATGAAGTGGATTAACTGTGAAACAATTTCGACACAGTAGCGTCCACCAAACAGTTGTGGATTGAGTAATCAAAGTTCTTTTTAAAGAATTATTACCCCCGGAAGTGTGATACACCAATCAGCTAACATCTGATTTGTTACTAAAATGCTGTTTGACATTGTCCTTGATGGCAATTGAACTTCAAGTTTTTTTCTAAAGCAAATAGATCACCTACCTCAGTGTGACCATTGCTCCACACAATAGCCTCCTCATTCACCATAAGCTCCTGGCCTGGAGATGTGGAACCATCGTAGAAGCCAATTACACGGGTTTCAACAGCACCTTTCGAATTCTTTTGCCAGTTTATCAAGTCATACTTGGCCACAGGATCACCGTATTCATCAAAATAAATTGAGTCACCGGTTGTAGAAGTAAAAGTTACTGACTTTAGGTAGTGGAGAACCTGTACAACAATATCAAGGAATAAGACAGCATTAAAGGAATCATAACTTCTCGTTACTTGAACGATAACTTTTATTACATGAAATGGTTAGTAACATATAAAATGGCAGTAGATTGACTTAAATCAAACAACACATCAGTTACCAATACAGATGTGGTTTAAATACTAAAGTTACCTTACCTGCCAGGGTTTAAAATTTGATGTGCTAGCACAGGTGTTGTTCATAAATGGTCCGTTTCCTCTCTCACACAAAAGCAGATTGTGAAGTGCATGAGCTAAAGCGTACACTGCTTTGTATACATTGAAGGAAATCCCATCCATCGTTACATCAGAATATCCATTGTGTATTTCTGCTACATCTTCTTTGCCGGTGCATTGTTGCAATGTGGATGTTGTGTTTGATTGTCTTGTGTTTCCTGACTGGAAAGTACATTGGAACACTGTTTCCCAAAACTCCTTTACTAGACTATTTCCGGGAAACTTAGGCGGATGAATTTTAAGAAGGAATTCCTGCAATCCCTTTACTTCCAACAAAGGAATCGCAGGACCAATTGCTCCAATAACAAATCTTGCACTTTCATTTGGGGAAATAAGTAGGGATGTTATCCAGGCTTCAGTTCCCACCCACTGTATTCCAGTGACGTTTTGTCGTACAACTTCTTTGACTAATGACTGCATTTCACTAAGGGCAGCAAAAGTCACCACAACTTTTGTGGTCGATAATTTAATTATACTTACAATTTTTCTTATTCTTTCAGATGGATCAGTTCTATAAAACGATTCAGAGAAGGCAATGCAAATGCCAAGTTCCTGCGCAATTTCTATAAATGCCTGCATTCCAAAGTTTCCATAGTCATTGTTGCTTCTTATAGTTCCAATCCACGTCCATCCAAACTTCTTAATGATTTGAGCTAAAGCCTTGGACTGATGGTAGTCACTGGGTATGGTTCTGTAAAACGTGGGGTAATCGTTCCTATTGCTGAGACAAGCACAAGTGGAAAAGTAGCTGACCTGTGGTTCATAAAATACGTTAATACTATCATTAGCATATATCATTAGCATATATATGCTTTCCAAACGCAAAACATAAATTGTTGAAGCAATATTCATTTCAATGTAGCTTAATAGATAAACTCAACCCATGTATCAAATTCAAAATGATGTGGATGAGAACTAGTAGAACATGGTTTAATTGACAATATGGTGAACAATTTACATTACAGTGAACATGTAACTATATATTCCCTAGAGTATAGTCTTTTGCTTTTTGTTTTTTCTCCTTTGGTCAGTGCATAAAGAATTTAAACACCTGTTTGTCCATTTGTACAGTTCTGTAATTTGAAAAAAGATGAACTGTTTTTTTGCCAGGACGATAGATTCTGAGAATCATGAACAAAATATTTGCAAAGCGCAGAAAAATACAACTGATCATAATCGTCTGTGTCTGTGAATGTGTGCAGTGATTATAATTATACTGTACTGATTTTCATCAGGAAGTGGAAATCTGCCTTATCGTTTTCACCACATAAATGGATTATCATAATCGGTAACATTAATTCCCAGTCTAATTTAGTAACTGGATATTTAAGCCATCAATATCTTTGGCAATAAACTGTATTGTGTTTGCTTCTACAATAAATCCGCATGGAATTGTATAATCCTTGTGCAATATGTACCCTGCAAACATTATGCTACCAGAAACATACAACAACTCACACTTATATATATCACTCCATGACGGATAGTGTCTCAGAGCGCTTAACAGTGGCTAAGCCTGAATCCAAGGTAGGGATGGTGGATGGTTGAAAAAAAGGTTTTCAGGAGGGACTTCAAAAAGGGGAGAGGGAGCAAGACGCAGGGATTGAGGGAGAGTGGTCCAGAGTTTTGGGGAGTAGTGGTGGAACTTGTAACTTTCAATAGTGGAGCACTGGAGCTCAGTGAATGGATGCATTGGGTGCTGCAGTTGTGGATGAGGAGGTTGGAGAGGGAGGTAGCTGCCAGGGAGTGAAGGGATTTGAAAACGTGCAGGAGCAGCTTAAAGATTTTACAACATTACCATTGGAACTTTAAAAGGACCAATAACTCTTGCTGCTGCAATGGACTCAGAGGATCCTTCTGCCCCGACAAACCCGATGACGTTAGGTCGTCCTGTACAAGAATAACCCAAACCGGTTTCTTCCTGCCCATTAACAAGAGCTAAGGCTGCTTTGGTCACAATCTTGGATGACGCACAATCATCGTGGATCCTGAATCCCACTGTGACATTTGGCAACAGGAGGTGGTTTCTGTTGATTTCTTCTACGGCAAAAATCATTGACTGAGCCAGGCGAAAGCCTCTGAAATCAAACCTTTGGAAATACACAAGTCATGCAATGAGATCATCTCTTTCTGTTGTCATGCAAAAATAGTTTCTAAGACATAACGTCAATGTTATTACACGGGTTGTATAGTAACTACCAAATTTACTTCATTTTGAAAACATACCATTGATGCAAAGCACAGGTTGGTGACGTGGTAGTTCGGTGATTTCTCGGATTGCAATCACAAATTGGATTTGGGTTCTCAGTTTAATCAGTTGCGTCTTTCCATTTGCCATCTTAAGACCAGCATACTTTGAATTTCCCATATATGTGAGTCCGCAATGAAAGTCTGACTGATTAATTTCAAGTCTCACACCATGTAGCCAACAGAATGGACAATAATATGGTGTGAAGATCTGACTGACCTACGACAATGACAGATGGGAGCTGGTATTATTTTTATCTTTTTTTATCCATGGCCAGGGTGAATTCTTGGGCAAGTATCAATGCTCCACACACCTATAGATAAACTTAATATTTTATATATATGGGACAAGATAAGAAGTGTGAGTCAAAAGAAGACCAAGTTTTGCCTTCCTCCATGTACATATGTGGCAGACACATGTACATGTCATGTCCAAAACTATATACTGTCAATGTACAAATATTTTATTTCATCAAAACACATACAATTAATTAAAATCATAGCAAAAAAAATATAATAACTAACCGTTTGCATTGTTCTGCCATTGGTGGGACAGTAAAGGAATGGACATTCTCAATCCTGTGCATGTGCAAGCTAAAAATTCCCCCTATGATGATGTCTCCATCCTTTGACAGTTCTGGTAAATCGAACTTCCTTTGAAGTTTACAACTATATTCTTTGCTTCCCCATCCAGGCTCAAGTCTCAGTAACCCTAACAGTAAAAAGTAAAACATATTTCCCCCATACATTTACTATTTATGTCAATGAATAGTTGCAGTTATCCATGCAAACAGGTTCAATTGTCCAATAAATACATCAGCGCATATGTGTTTTATACAGTATTACAGCAGGGATCTCTGGGAGTTGCCAACATTGATGCAATTTAGTGGAAGAAAATTTGTAGATTATTTAAAACCCCAGTAGAATATAATTTCCTATCTGCCTCAGGATAATTAACTGTCAGCTTCAACGGTTGTGGCCAAGTATCTTAGTGTATCTCAACAGGAATTCCCTTGTGCATAATCATGGAAGCAACTGTTTAAAATATCCCTTTTATCATGTGGGATTGAGATGGTTAAATTTCTTTAAATAAAGATTTCTCATTTGCCTTATTTTGATTAATGATTGTTTGAAGATGATACAAAGCAGTGCGTACATCGAGAAGTGTATGCCAAGACTGAAGTTTTCACTTTTGTCCATGTTTTACTGTTTGATTTCTGAAACTTCCACCACAATAATAATAGAAGTGAATTGACTGTATATTTGTGGGTGAAAGGCGGCAGCCAATTGCGCACAGTAGTGTCCTACAAACAGTCGTGGATTGAAAATGACCAATTTTTATTATTGTGGGTTTTTTTTTGGACAGATTAGTATTAGGCATGTCCTTATAAGGAAACTTTTTATAAGGAAAGATTTTGCCCTGATGTGCCTGGATTCAAACACAGGTCTCATATTTGTAAGGCGAGGGCTCTAAGCACTGAGCTACGAAAGCTCCAATGGATCCATTCACAACGTATTTTATCCTGCAAATTTCATATTTGCAATCGATTACTATGCTATATGACAGTATAGTTTTACTATATGCTGTATACTGTATGCTGTATAGTTTTGCTACTGAAATAGCACTTTGTAACACATGACAATGACTTGAGACGTGTGTCGTAGGTCCTGTATAGGGCCAATATGAGCAATTTGGAGAAAATGTAGCGGTAATCATTATTTGTTCCCCCGCACCCCAGCCCTGCCACCCCACCCCACCCACCCCACCCTAACAACTCTCCACACCGGTTTATTCATGGTTCTTCTCCTTCATACCCCATATTAACAAATTCTTAAGGATTGTTAAGAGAGTTTACAGATTAGTTGTCTATCATTTCTCCTGCCTGCCTGCCTGTTGATCGATCGATTGATTGATTAAATGATTGATTATGATGTCTGCCCATTGATTATTGGCTGGATTGGCAAATGGTTGGGAGAAGGATTTGAGGCAGTTGAGGTGGATTTTGTCCAGTGGTGGGGCATATTGGCAAATGAGAAAATTGTGCTTTGAAAAGATGAGAATAAATGAAAGGGAAGCTTGATTACAGCAATGCGAGTATAACATCTGTGCATATATCAGATTAATCAGATAAGAATAAAATCAAGTACAAATGCTGAACATAAATAATTTATTTGCAGTGGATATAAAACATATGTCACCCTAAAGGATCCATGTCAACATGGACATTATGACTAATTATTTGACAGTTTACATTTACAATTGTTAGTTTTATAATATACTTCACTAAAACTAACATGCACTTAAATTGTGTTCTCTGGAACCTAAAACTTACATTTCTAGCTAGCTTGTTGTTCATTTGGGCACTTTTCCCATCAAGTGTTTTTTAGAATTCATTTCGGGTTTTATCAGAATAATGTAACATTTAGGAACAAAAATACAGAACAGTATCCCAAAATTCGAAGCTAAAATAGCAAAGACTTCAACAGCAACAGTGTATTTCCCAGGAGAGCTGACGTAAACTGGTATAAAAGTGATCCAAACAGCACAAAAGATGAGCATGCTAAAGGTTATACATTGAGCCTCATTAAAGTTATCAGGTAATTTCCGAGCTAGAAACGCCAACACAAAGCTTACTCCGGCCAGGAAAGCAATATATCCCGCCATAGAATAAAAGGCGGTCACAGAGCCCAGGTCACATTCCAGAATAATAATCTCTCTGTAATATTCTGTGTTTCTCATGGGAAATGGGTGTGATATAGTTAACCAGAGAGTACATATCAGGCACTGAACAGAGGTAAGGAGGAATACACTCAAACGCTGCTGAGCAGCCCCAAACAATTTGGCCATGTTGTTGTTTGGAAGAGTTGCCTTAAACGCCAGAAGCACAAGGATTGTTTTAATCAAAATACAGGAAATAGAGAGAACGAAAGCGATAGCGAATGCTGTGTGGCGCAACATGCAAGCCCAGACTGAGGGCTCGCCAATGAAAGTCACTGAGCACAGAAAACACAGCGTTAATGCAAAGAGAAGCAGATAGCTGAGCTCAGAATTGTTGGCTTTAACAATAGGAGTGTCTCTGTGTGTGAAGAAGACAGTGGCAATGCTTATTGTGGTGCTGACTCCCACCAGGGCCAATGTCAGCAATACACTTCCCAGCATTTCAGTAAAGGAGAGAAACTCTATTTCCTTTGGTAGGCAACGATCTCTCTGTTGATTGGGCCAATATTGTTCAGGGCATTTAATGCAGTCGGTGGAATCTAGGGAAAGGTACCAGAATTAAATATTTTCTCGTGAACTTTTCTATATGGGCTAATTCAATCAGTGTAGGCAGGTATGAACACACCTGTGATGTTGCTGATTTCTCCCTCAGCACATTCTGTACAGTCAAAACAACACACGGGTTGTCCTTTTCTGGCAACTTTTCTTGTTCCAGGAATACAGCTCTCACTGCAAACCGCACGTGGAACCTCAGAATAAAATGAGTTAAATATAATTACCCACAAGTAATCAGTAATGGTTTTAGTCACTGCATGTTTTTCAAAAGAACAAAAATCAATTAATTGGAACTACAGGTAAACCTTGATTTAGGACGGGGTTGCGTTCCTGAAAAATGTTTCCCAGATCGAAAAATACTGAATCAAAATGCTGTTTCCCTTGCTGTCCCATTATGTAACCCGAGATGCGTTCTTTTCATGAAATATTTGGATCTTAAGCTCACTAAATAATATACAAAATACACAAAATAACACACATACTCAAGAAGGGGTACTCGGGGTAACTGTACACTACAGTATTGTACTTTAATACTGGCAAACTTTAATGCAGTCCAATGTTTTGATAATCTGCTTGCATCTGTAGCTGTAACACCTTGAACTTTCCAGTATATTGTTCTTATTCTGTTTTATAGTAGCCACCGTCGATCTAGCTAGCCCTAAAGCGCTTCCGACGTCAGTACCTTTTTTGCCAGACTTGATGCGCTTTATCATCTCCAACTTAGTATGTAAAGTGATGACTTTGCGGGGTCTCTTGTCACGAGCGGTATTAACGCTGCTCATTTCACTTACTGCTCTCTTTTCCCGTCATGGTAGAAACGCGGTAGAGGCTGTAAATCACTTGAAGTTGCTTGGGAATGTGTGGAAAGTATTGTAATACTGACGTGGTGTGGTGTCGCTTCAAAATCAGGTAGGTTTTAAAGAATGACGTTGCGACATGCTATTAGCCAGTTCAAACGCTTGAATTCACTATATTAGGTACAAGCGCAATTTACCTGTGAATACACCATGTACTGTGCATATGGACAAAAAAGACGCCCAAAATATGACTGCGATATACAATATGTACTGCGCATGTGCAAAAAGATAATTTTGGTCATTGAAACAAAGTGTCCTATATCAATAAAAAGGTTTATTCATTCGAAACGATGTAAATGGAAGCATCCTAAATCGGGGTTTACCGTTATATATCATCCCAAAGTTTTTCAATTCTATCCCTGAGCATTGAAACTCTCTTCATACCTTTATCTGACACTCTCTCTTCACTTTCATGTTGAATCTGATATGCTACCACAATGACAGTCATCTACCATCTCCCTTATTCCACCAACTCGGCTCCTCCATTTTAAAACATTTGCTGTGATATGTGAAGGGCGTGAAATTGCAAATGCACTTTTTAAAAATGTTCCCTAATCATAAAATAATAATCCTTGATTGTCATCTTCAGTAACAATGACAAAATTACATTTTTAGAGCAGCTTTCATATCATCAGATGCCTTATCATAATGCCTGATTACATGTTTACAACATCTCAAAGCACTTTGTAGAATATACCATAAAGTGAATTAACTGTGAAACAATTTCGACACAGTAGCGTCCATCAAACAGTTGTTGATTAAGTAACCAAAGTTATTTTTAAGGAATTATTACCCCCGGAAGTGTGATACACTAATCAGCTAACACCTGGTTTGTTACTAAAATGCTGTTTGACATTGTCCTCCATGGCAATTGAACTTCAAGTTTTTTTCTAAAGCAAATAGATCACCTACCTCAGTGTGACCATTGCTCCACACAATAGCCTCCTCATTCACCATAAGCTCCTGGCCTGGAGATGTGGAACCATCGTAGAAGCCAATTACACGGGTTTCAGCAGCACCTTTCGAATTCTTTTGCCAGTTTATCAAGTCATACTTGGCCACAGGATCACCGTATTCATCAAAATAAATTGTGTCACCGGATTTAGATGTAAAATTTACTGACTTTAGGTAGTGGAGAACCTGTACAACAATATCAAGGAATATTAGCAAAAGTAAGACAGCATTAAAGGAATTGTAACTTCTCATTACTTGAACGATAATGTTTATTTTATGAAATGGTTAGTAACTTATAAAATGCCAGTAGATTCACTTATATCAAACAATACATCGGTTACCAATACAGATGCATTTTTATATACTAAAGTTACCTTACCTGCCAGGGTTTAAAATTTGATGTGCTTGCACAGGTGTTGTTCATAAATGGTCCTTTTCCTCTCTCACACAAAAGCAGATTGTGAAGTGCATGAGCAAAAGCGTACACTGCTTTGTATACATTGTAGGAAATCCCATCCATCGTTACATCAGAATATCCATTGTGTATTTCTGCTACATCTTCATTGCCGGTGCATTGTTGCAATGTGGATGTTGTGTTTTTTTGTCTTGTGTTTCCTGACTGGAAAGTACATTGGAACACTGTTTGCCAAAACTCCTTTACTAGACTATTTCTGGGAAACTTAGATGGATGAATTTTAAGAAGGAATTCCTGCAATCCCTTTACTTCCAACAAAGGAATCGCAGGACCAATTGCTCCAATAACAAATCTTGCACTTTCATTTGGGGAAATAAGTTGCGATGTTATCCAGGCTTCAGTTCCCACCCACTGTATTCCAGTGACGTTTTGTTGTACAACCTCTTTGAGTAATAACTGCATTTCGCTAAGGGATGCAAAAGTCACCACAACTTTTGTGGTCGATAATTTAATTATACTTACAATTTTTCTTATTCTTTCAGATGGATCTGTTCTATAAAACGATTCAGAGAAGGCAATGCAAATGCCAAGTTCGTGCGCAATTTCTATAAATGCCTGCATTCCAAAGTTTCCATAGTCATTGTTGCTTCTTAGAGTTCCAATCCACGTCCATCCAAACTTCTTAATGATTTGAGCTAAAGCCTTGGACTGATGGTAGTCACTGGGTATAGTTCTGTAAAACGTGGGGTAATCGTTCCTATTGCTGAGACAAGCACAAGTGGAAAAGTAGCTGACCTGTGGTTGATAAAAGACGTTAAGACTATCATTAGCATATATCATTCGCATATATATGCTTTCCAAACACAAAACATAAATTGTTGAAGCATTATTCATTTCAATGTAGCTTAATAGATAAACTCAACCCTTGTATCAAATTTAAAATGATGTGGATGAGAATTAGTAGAACATGGTTTAATTGACAATTTGGTGAACAATTTACATTACAGTGAACATGTAACTATATATTCCCTAGAGTATAGTCTTTTGCTTTTTGTTTTTTCTGCTTTGGTCAGTCAATAAAGAATTTAAACACCTGTTTGTCCATTTGTACAGTGCTATAATTTGAAAAAAGATGAACTGTTTTTTGGCAGGATGATAGTTTCTGAGATTCATGAACAAAATAATAGCAAAGTGCAGAAAAATACAACTGATCATAGTGTTCTGTGTCTGTGAATGTGTGCAGTGATCATATTTATACCAGACTGATTTCCATTAGGAAGTGGAAATGTGCCTTAATGTTTTTACCGTTTATGATACCGTTATCATAAACGGTAAATTAATTCCCAGTCCAATTTAGTAACTGGATATTTAAGCCATGAACATCACTGGCAATAAACTATATTGTGTTTGCTTCTACAATAAATCCGCACAGAATTGTATTATCTTAGTGCAGTATGTACCCTGCAAGCATTATGCTACCAGAAAAATACAACAACTCACACTTATATATCTCACTCCATGACGGATAGTGTCTCAGAGCGCTTAACAGTGACAAAGCCTCAATCCAAGGTAGGGATGGTGGACGGTCGAAAAAGAGGTTTTCAGGAGGGAATTCAAAAAGGGGAGAGGGAGCAAGTCGCAGGGATTGAGGGAGAGTGGTCCAGAGTTTTGGGGAGTAGTGGTGCAATGCGCAACTTTCAGTGGTGGAGCAGAGGGCGTGAGGGGCAAGCACGACACTGGAGCTCGGTGAATGAATGCATTGGATGCTGCAGTTGTGGATGAGGAGGTTGGGGAGGGAGGTAGCTGCCAGGGAGTGAAGGGATTTGAAAACGTGCAGGAGCAGCTTAAAGATTTTACAACATTACCATTGGAACTTTAAAAGGACCAATAACTCTTGCTGCTGCAATGGACTCAGAGGATCCTTCTGCCCCGACAAACCCGATGACGTTAGGTCGTCCTGTACAAGAATAACCCAAACCGGTTTCTTCCTGCCCATTAACAAGAGCTAAGGCTGCTTTGGTCACAATCTTGGATGACGCACAATCATCGTGGATCCTGAATCCCAGTGTGACATTTGGCAACAGGAGGTGGTTTCTGTTGATTTCTTCTATGGCAAAAATCATGGTCTGAGCCAGACGAAAGCCTCTGAAATCAAACCTTTGGAAATACACAAGTCATGCAATGAGATCATCTCTTTCAGTTGTCATGCAAAAATAGTTTCTAAGAGATAACGTCAATGTTATTGCACGGATTGTTTAGTAACTACCAAATTTACTTCATTTTGAAAACATACCATTGATGCAAAGACACAGATTGGTGACGTGGTAGTTCAGTGATTTCCCTGATTGCTCTCGTAAATTGGATTTGGGTTCTCAGTTTAATCAGTTGCGTCTTTCCATTTGCCATCTTAAGACCAGGATACTTTGAATTTCCCATATATGTGAGTCCATAATGAAAGTCTGACTGATTTAATTTCAAGTCTCACACCATGTAGCCAATAGAATGGACAATAATATGGTGTGAGGATCTGACTGACCTACGACAATGACAGATGGGAGCTGGTATTACTTTTATCTTTTTTATCCACGGCCAGGGTGAATTCTTGGGCAAGTATCAATGCTCCACACACCGATAGATAAACTTAATATTATATTTATATGGGACAAGATAAGAATTGTGAGTCAAAAGAAGACCAAGTTTTGCCTTCCACTAGTCTGGCAGACACATGTACATGTCATGTCATGTCCAAAACTATATACTGTCAATGAATAAATGTTTTATTTCAACAAAACCATTCGATTAATTAAAATCGTAGCAAAAAATATACAATAACTAACCGTTTGCATTGTTCTGCCATTGGTGGGACAGTAAAGGAACGGACATTCTCAACCCTGTGCATGTGCAAGCTAAAAATTCCCCCTAGAATGATGTCTCCATCCTTTGACAGTTCTGGTAAATCGAACTTCCCTTGAAGTTTACAACTATATTCTTCGCTTCCCCATCCAGGCTCAAGTCTCAGTAACCCTAACAGTAAAAAGTAAAACATATTTCCTCATACATTTACTATTTATGTCAATGAATAGTTGCAGTTATCCATGCAGACAGGTTCAATTGACCGATGTATACGTCAGCGCATATGTGTTTTATACAGTATTACAGCAGGGATCTCTGGGAGTTGCCAACTTTGATGCAATTTAGTGGAAGGAAATTTGAAGATTATTTAAAACCCCAGTAGAATATAATTTCCTATCTGCCTCAGGATAATTAACTGTCAGCTTTAACGGTTGTGGCCAAATATCTTAGTGTATCTCAACAGGGATTCCCTTGTGCATAATTATGGAAGTAATTGTTTAAAATATCCCTTATATCATGTGGGATTGTGATGGTTAAATTATTTTAAACAACTATATTCTTATTTGCCTTATTCTGATTTGTAATTATTTCAATATGAATCAAAGCAGTGCGTACATCGAGAAGTGTACGCAAAGACTGAAGTTTTCACCTTTTGTCCATGTTTTAATGTTTCATTTCTGAATGTTCCACCACAATAATAAAAATAATCCTTGGAATTGATAAGGTGCTTTTTACATTTTATTAACGTCTCAAAGCGCTTCACAGAATATATTGTTAAGTGGATTGACTGTACATTTGTGGTTGAAACGCAGCCAATTGAACTCAGCAGTGTTCACAAACAGTCGTGGATTGAAAATAAACAATTTTGATTATTGTGGTTCTTTTTGTCGGATTATTATTAGACATATGGAGTATGGAAACTTTTCCAAGGTTTCTCCCTGATGTGCCTGGATTCATACACAGGTCTCACACTTGTAAGGCAAGTGATCCAACCACTGAGCTATGGAAGCACCACAATGGATCCATGCATCATGGATTTTATTCCGCGAGTTTTGATGTTGGCAATTAATCGCCATGCTAAATGACAGCTGTTTAATTATGCTATTTAAATAGCACTTTGAAACACATGACAAAGAATTGAGACCTGTGTCACATGTCCTGAATAGAGCCAATATGGGTAATTTGGAGAAAATGTAGAAGTAATGATCATTTGTTCCTCCGCCCCCCACACCTATTTATTCATGGCTGTCCTCCTTCCTAACCTACCTTCACAAATTCTTGAGGATCGTTCAGAGAGTTTACAGATTAATTGTCTATCATTTCTTCGACCGACCGACCTTCCTACCTACATATCTATTTATTTATCTATTTGCCTGCCTGCCTGTTGGTTGGTTGGTCGATTGACTGATTGATTGACTGCTTATAATGTCTACTCATGGATTATTGGCTGGATTGGCGAATGGTTGGGCGAAAGATTTGAGACAGTTCAGGTGGATTTTGTCCAGTGGTGGGGCATATTGGCAAAGGAGAAAATTGTGCTTTGAAAAAACGAGAACAAATCAAAGGGAAGCTTGATTACAGGAATACAAGTATAACATCTTTGCATATTTCAGTTGCATCAGATAAGAATAAAATCAAGTAAAAATGCTGAACATAAATAATTTATTTGCGGTGGATATAAAACATAAGTCACACTTAAAGGATCCATGTCAACATGCACAATATGACTACTTATTAGACATTTTACATTTACAGTTGTTAGTTTTACAATATATTTCACCGAAACTAACATGCGTTTAAATTATGTTCTTTGGTACATAAAACATACATAGGTAGCGAGATGTTCATTTGGGTGCTTTTCCCATCAAGTGTTTTTTAGTATTCATTTCAGGTTTTATCAAAATAATGTAACATTTAGGAACAAAAATACAGAACAGTAATCCAAAAGTCGACGCTAAAATAGCAAAGACTTCCACAGCAACAGTGTATTTACCAGGAGAGCTGACGTAAACTGGTATAAAAGTGATCCAAACAGCACAAAAGATGAGCATGCTGAAGGTTATACATTGAGCCTCATTAAACTTATCAGGTAATTTCCGAGCTAGAAACGCCAACACAAAGCTTACTCCGGCCAGGAAAGCAATATATCCCGCCATAGAATAAAAGGCGGTCACAGAGCCCAGGTCACATTCCAAAATGATAATCTCTCTGTAATATTCTGTGTTTCTCATGGGAAATGGGTGTGATATAGTTAACCAGAAAGTACATATCAGGCACTGAACAGAGGTAAGGAGGAATACACTCAAACGCTGCTGAGCAGCCCCAAACAATTTGGCCATGTTGTTGTTTGGAAGAGTTGCCTTAAACGCCAGAAGCACAAGGATTGTTTTAATCAAAATACAGGAAATAGAGAGAACGAAAGCGATAGCGAATGCTGTGTGGCGCAACATGCAAGCCCAGACTGAGGGCTCGCCAATGAAAGTCACTGAGCACAGAAAACACAGCGTTAATGCAAACAGAAGCAGATAGCTGAGCTCAGAATTGTTGGCTTTAACAATAGGAGTGTCTCTGTGCATGAAGAAGACAGTGGCAATGCTTATTGTGGTGCTGACTCCCACCAGGGCCAATGTCAGCAATACACTTCCCAGCATTTCGGTAAAGGAGAGAAACTCTATTTCCTTTGGTAGGCAACGATCTCTCTGTTGATTGGGCCAATATTGTTCAGGGCATTTAATGCAGTCGGTGGAATCTAGGGAAAGGTGTGATAATTAAGTAATTTTTTTCATGAACATTTCTATAGAGTGTTGGTCAATCAGTGAAGGCAGGTATGAACACACCTGTGGTGTTGCTGATTTCTCCCTCAGCACATTCTGTACAGTCAAAGCAACACACGGGTTGTCCTTTTCTGGCAACTTTTCTTGTTCCAGGAATACAGCTCTCACTGCAAACCGCACGTGGAGCCTATATGTACCAAAGTAAAATGTATGTAATATGGTATATAAATCAGCTGCTTTAGCAATGATCAATATAAAATTTGTGCAGTACATGTGCTTAAATAAATGCATCAAATATTTGTACCCATTGGATCACAGATCTTGGAGTCCATATACCATCAAATTACCTTCAGTTCGATGTTGACAAGATGGAGGCCATACTCTTTGGCTCTCGTCGACAATCCCACAGCGCTCACCTCCGAACCCATATGCAATTTAGGCGTCGGGTTCGACCCCCAATTATCCTTCCTACCACACATCTGGACACTCACCAGCACCACTTTCTTGTATATTGTTTCTCTTCTATAAGTTTTCTATAATAATGTATAATATGTTCATTCCTTCAAAATCAACCTTGGTCAATCTAGTGCCACCTGCACTTGATCACATTGTTTAACCATTTAACAACATATACTGTATCACTGTCTAATCAGTTGGATCTAATCCTGCATTTATTTACTATGAGATTAAAAGTTATATTCGTGGTAAACTTTACATAAATAACATGGTACTCTGTCTGTCCTTTTACTTTGAGTGCTTGTGTGCAGAAGGAAATCTGTTTGTAAATACTTGCCCAAATGAATATATTATTCAGTTGCAATTCCCATTAATAGCTTAATCCATTTGCATGTAAATATAGTACCTCATTTTGATCACTGTTCCATACAATAGCTTCTTCATCCAGCATTAGTTCGTGACCTGGAACTGCAGAGCCATCATAGAAGCCAACAATATCCATTTCGATATCACCTTTTGAACTCAATCTCCAGTTTACCAAGTCGTATGTGGCTGCTGAATCTCCATTTTCATCAAAATAAATACTGTCACCCAATTTAGTTGTGAAATTTACCGATTTCAAGTAACCTAGAAGCTTTAATAATGTATTTTTAAAACTTTTATAATTTGGCAGTTCATCATACTTCATCACATTTGATAACTTATGCACTTTAGTCTAGAGTAGCTGAACAGTCAGACACCATCTAAAATGTAATATTTAAAAATATTAATAACAATAATCCTTGCAGTTCATGTGGCGCATTTCACATCAAGTTGCTTTTTGTAGGGGCTTAATAGGACATACTGTAAAATATAGTGACTGTGTACATCTTGACAAATTCAAAAGCCAATTTGCACACCGCACACATGTCCCAGGAACAGTCATCAAGCGGATGAATCGTGAATATCATTTGGGAGAATTATTTACCAGGGAAAAACCCCCTTTCAAGCACCTTGGGATTTTGAATGTCCACTTGAATCGCAGACTGGACAGAGGTTTGATATTCCACTTGAAAGATATTAACAGCTGAAAGAAGGCAACTCCAACAATTTTGTGCTCCCCAACATAACAGGCAATGTCAGCGTAAAATGTGAATTGAAAGTCCGAACATATGGCTTCGACCCTCTTCTCATAGATCAAATAATTATACAGCACAGAAGGAGGCCATTTGGCCCACCTTGTCTATACCAAATCTTTTCAAAGAGCTGTCCAAATCAATTCCACTGTCCCACTCTCTCCCCACAGCCCTCAAACTTGTCCTCCCTCAAGTCCTCCTCAAACTTCTGTTTGAGAAGTCTAGTACTGAGCCAGGGTGAATCCTACATGTCAATTTGATGGAAATATTTTACTAGTGCATTAGGCGCTGTAAAACATTTGTTGGTTTATCAAATGTGTTCTTACCTCCCATGGTTGAAATTTTGATACACGTGCACAAGGATTATTTGTATTATCTGTAAATGGTTCTTTTCCTTTCTCACACGAAAGCATATTGTGAAGAGCATGAGCCACAGCGTACACTGCTTTATATACATTGTAGGAACTTCCATCCATTGATACATCAGAATATCCATTAAGCATATCTGTTACATCTTCATTGCCGGTGCATTGTTGCAATGTGGAAGTTGCAGTTATTTGGCTTGTGTTTTCTGACCAGAATGTGCAGTTGAATGCAGTTTCCCAAAACTCTTTTACTAAATTATTTCTGGGAAACAAAGAAGGATGCATTTTGAGAAGAAACTCTCGCAATCCTTTTACTTCTAACAGACGAATTGAAGGACCAATTGCCCCAATAACGAATTTAGTGCTTTCACCTTGAATCATAAGTTTGGCTGTTATCCAAGCTTCTGTTCCTATCCACTGTATTCCAGTGACGTTTTGACGTATAATTTCCATAAGCAATATCTCCATTTCTCCTTTAGCAGCAAAAGCCACAATCACTTTAGTTGTAGATGATTTAATTACACTTACAATTTTTGTTACCTTTTCATGAGAATCAGTTCTATAAAACGATTCGGAGAAGGCAATGCAAATGCCAAGTTCCTGTGCAATTTTCACAAATGCCTGCATTCCAAAGTTACCATAGTCATTGTTCGTCCTTATAGTTCCAATCCATGTCCATCCAAACTTCTTAACTATTTGAGCTAAAGCCTTGGACTGATGGTAGTCACTGGGTATGGTTCTGTAAAATGTGGGATATTCTTTCCTATTGCTGAGACAAGCACATGTGGAAAAGTAGCTGACCTGCAGACGATATAGTAAGTGTAGGCAGATCATGAATCAGAATAAAACGTTCGGAATCTAAATACCTTGAATCAATGTCAACAAATAAACAAGCTTGAGCATTCTTGAACCCAGCCTTTCTAACCTTACCCGTTTCGCTCACTTACTTGCCTCTTTCAAGTCTGTCTAAAGACCTTCGAAGATCTTTGACTCCGTCTTTGCTCATGCAGTCAATAAAATAAGTGTAGGGAGATCATGAATCGAAATACAACTTTCATAATCTAAATACCTTGGATGGGTGACACACAATTTACAAGCTTGAGCATTCTTGAATTCAGCCTTTCTAACTTCATCCTCTGGAGCCCATCCGCCTCACTCCCTTGAATGCCTCCTTCAAGGCCTGCCACAAGAAATTCCTCTTTGACCATGTTTTTGACCATACTGCTACCTCCGCACGCCCCTACATGACTACAACCCCTTTGACTCCAGTCCCCCACTCAAATGCACTGCCCAGCACTTCGGGATGTCGTCCTGATGTGAAAGGCATGATATAAATGCTATAAGTTGTATATTGTCGATGTTGCCTTTAATTGAGGGAGTCATCATAAGTTTAGTAAGATCTTACACATTGGGTATTAACAATTGTAAACAGAACAGATTTATCTAGATTATCTTGTCTAACTAAAACATATATACAGTATAATTTCAATGTGCAATATTCATTCTAATTTCATGGTTTCTATAGGATAAAACAGTTTTATTTTGCTAAATTGTAATTTACCAAGTATTAATGATGTGAACTTACCATTGGAATTCTAAAAGGAGCTATTAATCTTGCCACTGCCATGGATTCTGAGGATCCGTCAGCACCAACAAGAGCTGGGATATTGGGAGATTCTTGACAGTCTTCACCGCTCTCAATTTCTTCTTCCTTTTGACCATTCATAAGACCCAGAGCTATTTTTGTCGCAATGGTGGGTGACCCACAGTCATCATAAATGGTGTAGCCCAGTGTAACATTAGGGAGCAGCGCCCTGTTCTGGTTTATCTCTTCAATTGCAAAAATCATTGTGTTCACAAGACGAAATACTCTGAAATCCAAACTGGGCAATAAATGAATGAATTAGCTCATTGTTACATACAATTAATGCTAATAATTGTACAATGATGGGAAGTGTTACATTCAAAATAATTGCTCCGAGACACTACTCTATAAAAATGGCACTATGAAAATACAACTTGATATTTAAATTCTACCACAAAATTATCGTAGATAACAAGTTGAAGGTGAACAACAACATTACATTTGTATAGCACCATTCATGCCGGGAGGACATGCTAAGTTGCTGAAATATCAAATCAAAATACAGTATTGGGCAAACTGACTGCTGTAGTGGTGTGCTTAATCAAATGCACCATGGATCTAAGATTTTCTCAATGTTGATACCTGGAAATTGGTACATGATCTGAAACAACATTGGACTTTTACAAAGGAAAACTGTGAGTTTATTAGTAGAATAACTCAGCAGCCAATTTACACACCAACAACAAAGCACATTTATATAGCACCCTCCAAGCAGGGTAGCATCTCACAGAGCTCAGAGCACACAGCAATGTCCCACAAACAGGATAATCTCCCTTCTCTTTCCCAATAATGCTATGGAACATTTAACATGCACCTGAACAGGCTGGTGTGACATCATGTCTCTTCAGAAGGATGCCAGCATCAACAATACATGACTTACAAGTCACTGCATTGTTATTTCATATTGAGAAAGCAAAAATCAAATGCAAGGATTATGCAAGGATGATCTTAAAACTTCAAAACTTCAGAGTCACATCATGGGGTTTGAACCATCTGACTCAAAATTAAGAGCACCAACAAAAGAGAAGGGAGATTATTTGATGTCCTGCCACGAAAATAACAATCCACCAATAAAATTAGTCATTCAATTAATGTTCTGGCTGTGGGACTTTGCTGTATGCAAATTGACTGCCATATTTGCCCAGAAAACATAATCTCAATCGCAATCTACACTATCTCATATATCCTGTAAAGTGCTTTGACAGACGTAACCGATGTTAATTTGCGCTGCAGCAAACATAAGGATTAAGTAAACCAGGCGGCCAGGACAGCAAACTGATGCTAAAGAGAGGAAACCAAAATAGTCAAAATTATAATATCTGGAAAATATCTGTGCAACTAACTTCACTAGCCACCGATTTTGTTATATGAAATAATTGACATGTTGTAATATTTTACGGTCATGATTCACTCTTGGATAATCATTGTTTCAGACCCGAGCTGGGGTTAGGGACAGGGAGGGTGGAGGAAAAGTGGGGGATTTGGTTAGAAAATAAACTATATTCCATCATATTATAGAGCTCACCTTCTGCATTTTGTTTCTTCTGGTGCTGTAAAAAAAGAATTAATTTGATTAAATCGACCAGCGTGTATATTAAAAATCCCTCCTAGAATGATATCTCCACCTTTCGATATTTGGGGTAAATTAAACTTTCCTTGTAGTTTGCAGGTCTTTTCATTTGATTCCCGAATGGAACTAGCAAGGAGTAACCACAAAAATAGGTGATCCATCATAGTATGGCTTAGGAAATAGCTGCTAGTTGCTTCTCTATTTAAAACCTTGTTGTTGATTGGGCGCATATATATACTGTAGTAGATTCTCTTTGCAATGATTTATGGGTCAATTTACTCATTCAAACAGATTGGACAATGTAAATCATGGGTGTACCATGAAAATCCCAGTGGATAAGAATCTCTTTGCCCAGCCATGGAAATAGGAAACTGGAAACGATATGAGCTTGTTTTTGTCTTTGAAAATAACTCCATGCAACTCGACCAAAGCAACAGTTGCCATTTTTCCTTTAGCATAGGAATTGTCTAACTGACAACAACAACAGTATATATTTGTTGACAACTTTCACATTAGGAGGATGTCCCAAAATTAGCTGGTGGCTAATTTTTGGTACCCTGATAAAAACATATTTTAATGTGTTTCTCTAAACTGTACAGATATATGTACACAATATGTATACTAAAGATTGTATACACAATATAGATTAGTAATTAGAAGAAAAAGTTAACAAGAATATGATGCCAATCATTCCAGTGAAATATGAATGGGTAGAAATTGGGTAGGAAGGTTTGCTCTTTTGCAGAGAATTCACAGAAAATGATAAAATGCTACCTGAAAGCAAATTCAACCTCATTTAACAATAGCAATTCTGAAGTAACATTATCTTTTATTATGTGAGATCCTGGAACAGTCATCTCGCAAGCTAGAGACCTGGGTTTGATTACCAGTAAAACATTGGACAAGTTTCCTTACTCCACATGTCTCTGTTTACTTAGCAGTAAGTAGGATCTTGGTTCAGTCAAATGGTGGATTACTTTTTAGAATAATAATTCCTTCAAAAAAGAATTGGTCATTTCAATCCATGACTGTTTCTTAGACACTGCTGTGTATAATTGGCTGCTGCGCTTTGCTGACAAAATATACAGCAAATTCATTTTATCGTATATTCTGTCAGATGGTTTGAGATGTCTCGAACATGTGAACAGGCGCGATATCAAATGCAAAGATTATTATTATTATCTGCCATACATATGACATTCTTTCTATCTGTAACCAGTATTCCCATATCCTCCTTGTCCTCCTGCCACAGTTGATCAGGCCATCCTACTCCACCACCTCTCCTCCCTCATCTACCTTAGTGGGACTGCACTTGCATGGTACAAGTCCTACTTAACCAACTGCTTCCATTTCATCTTAGCAAATGGCTTCTCCTCCCACCCCCGCCATGTCATATGCAGGATACCCAGGGTTCCATCCTTGGCCCTCTTCTCTTCCCTGTCTATATGCTCCCTCTGAGCGATGACATCCCCAGACACTAGGTAAACTTCCACATGTATGTGGATGACACACAATCTACTTTGCCTCCTCCAGTAGCAACTCAATCTTCTACCAGCTTGTCCAGATGAGTGTAAATTTCCTCTATAATACCTGGCTCACATCAACCTCTTCACTCCTGTGGTTCTAAATTCCTTATCTTTCCTGGGCTCTCCCTCAGACTCACTGAACCAGTGCACAATCTAGGCATCTGGTTCGACCTCCAGCTGTTCTTCCTCCCCGACATTTCAGTCCCTGAGCAGGATTGCCTTCTTCCACTTCCGTCACATTGCTCGCCTCCAACCTTAGGACATCCTTCTGATGTGAAGGGCACTCTTTAAATGTAATTTGGTTGTTATTGTTTTTATACCTTATGCCAGCTGAAACACTCGTGCATGCATCTGTCACCTCCCACCTGGATTACTCCAACGCACTACTGGTCTCCACAGTTTCCAACATCCAAAAGATCCAGCTGGTGACATTGCCAAAAGCCAGCATTTAGATGAGGATGAGAAGATGGCTATGGATGGAGCCATGGGGGTACATCATAAGTGGGTGAGGGTGGGAGGAGAAATCTTTTGAGGAGATATCAGACAAGGTTGTTTGTTAAGTAGGACTCGAACCAGACTAGTGCAATTACACTGAAGTAGTTGAGGAAGGAGTGATGATGGATGAGGATGCAGTGGTCAACTGTGTCAGACTTGGTGGGAGGTCCAGGAGGAAGAGAATGCAGAAAATACGCTGAGCAAAGAGACAGAGGATTTTGTTTGTCATCTTAACATCGTGTGTTAAGGGCAGGGTGAAACCCAGACTGGAGGGGCTCGAAGAGGGAGTGGAGGGAGAGGAGAGAGCAATGCTGGTTAGCATCAACCCATTCCAGAGTTTTGGCAAGCAAGGGCAGTTTGGAAATTAGTCGGGGACCTCTTCGCATTTGATGTAAGGATAGAGGAAGTTAGATGGAGTACACAGAGGAGGTGATAGAGAATGGAAAACAATATTTTGGGATTATTGTTTTCCTCCAGGAGAGCTTTGAAATAAAAGTTAGTTTTGGTCTATTAAAGGGAGTAGGTGTGGAGGAGCTTGAGCCACGGATGGTGGTGAAACGTAAGGCAGAATTTCTGCCACCTGCACTCGAGCATCTGGGTTTCCGTTTTGACTGAGAGAAGTGTTGTACTGGGGGAGCAGATGGGTTTGGAAGCAACCCTGGATTTCAGGAGAGCTAGAGAATTGAAGGTTGTGGAGAGACGGTCATTCAGCAGCTTGATGACTGCATCGGGATCGCTGCAGGTGAAGGGCCCCAGAGAGAGAGAAGAGATCCGAGAAGGAGACGGCATTTGTGAGATTGTGCAACAAATCTGCAGATGGAGTAGATATATTAAGTTCTCTGCACTCCCTAGCATCTCTCGGCTGAAGTCAGAAATTTCTAAGTCTGACGGCTGCCGGAATTGCTTGGAGAGCTACAGTCCATTAATATTTTCAATAGAGCTACAGAGTATTGAATATTCTCAACACCCGCTTCTAATGAATTTCCTTGCAAACTTCCCTTTTAGATCTGGAAGTGTCAATCTTATATTCATCCATTGTTTTGGATTCATCAACAAGTGCAAACTATCAAATGCTTTCATAATTTCAAACTGTATCATATCCCGTCTCGATCGTCCTGTCTGCTGAGAGAAATCATCTAACCTGTCCAATCTTGAAAGCTATAACCACTCATTTAACGAAGCTGTAGACATGAGAGGTCTTTGAATCTGATATGGAACTTCAAGAAGTACTTCAAGAAGTGGTAAATAACTAGAGGTTGCTGAGGGCGCAGTTAGTGCAATCTCTTGTTTTATGGATTTCATCCAAATGTTTTCAGTTGAGAATAAATTCTGCAAAGTTTCTATCATCAAACGTAAATTATACAGAACTCTATACAATCGGTCTGATTTTGCATTCTATCTGACAGTTTCCACATGCTTTTACAATTCAGTAGCAATTATAACCAACAGTATACAGTACTGTATATTCCTGCAAAGGTTTGTTTTAACCATGAGTTAAATTTTTGGGATTATTAAGGTGCATCTCAATAGCACTATCTTCCCGAACCCCCTATCTGAATTGGAAATGTCCTACTAACACAGCTTTAAATTGGGTTTGTTGGCTTGAACATATCTGATGCAAAACTGAACTAGTCCTTCACTCCTTCACTCGAAAATGCAGCACAACCAAATCAGGGAAGGTCACTTTTCGTTCAATATATTCAAATTCTCCTTATTGCTTTATAAGAAATAGCCGGGTAAACAGGGCAGACCTAAACGAAGCAACCTCCTGTGTCTTATGTGCCCAAACGCTGAATAGTAGCTCAAGGACTTGTGTGCCCAAAATTAAGGCCATCCACTCAGCTGGCTCAGTTTCTATCATCCCATTTTTGTTTCCTTGTGAGCGATCTTTAAGAATTTGTGAAGGTAGGTTAGGAAGGAGAACAACCATCAATAAACAGGTGGTGGGAGGCAGGGAGGCAGGGCCTGGGGTGCGAGGGAATAAATGATCATTACTGCTACATTTTCTCCAAATCACCTATATTGGCTCTATCCACAGGTCTCAAGTCATAGTTATGTGTTACAAAGTGCTATTTCAGTAGCCAAACTATACAGCTGTCATATAGCATGGTAATCAATTGCCAACATCAAACTCGCAGAATAAAATCCATTGTGGATGGATCCATTGTGGAGCTTCCATAGCTCAGTGGTTAGAGCACTTGTCTTACAAGCGTAGGACTTGTGTTTGAATCCAGGCAGAGCAGGGTGAAACCTTGGGCAAGTTTCCTTACTCCACATGCCTGATAATAATCCGTTCAAAAAACCCTACAACAATGCCATGCCCCTGTCCTCTACAATTTTCTCCAGATCTTATATCTTGTATAAAGCCATATCTATTATTTTGACCCAAGTGCCTGTTCTTTGACCTCCACCAACCCAGCTTCTGAATGGCCACTTACCGTTTCTGGTGCAAGGGGTGAATGGCCACTTACCATTTCTATCTCAAACTTCATCTTTCCCAACAAGATAATTATCTTTTGTCTTTCATAAGTACAGTATTGCCAGAATCAGTACTCTTTGTAGGTCATAACATTTAAGGCCAACCATACTGTTCTAAAAAATCACGCTTATATAATGATGTATTTCATAATTTTTATGGGATAATCGTGCAAGTGATAAATGGACTCAAAAGTAGTCTGCCAAACAAAATATTAATTTAGGGTTGTATATGCACATTTTTGGGGAAAAAAAACAAAAGACCAACACATATATTAACAAAATTCAAAGGGTAGTCAGTGCATTCGTTCAATGTTTCGAGAACAGCAGTCGTAGCTGACACCTAATTGGCTGCCATCAAAACAGAGTTGTATTATTTTGAGCTCGAAAGATCATAATACACATATTCCACATTGTTCCACGGACGAGTTTATGTGGTTAATTTATTTTTGCATTTAATGAAGACATAACAAGTGTTTACATTATTGTTGTCCCAATGTACAACTGAAATAGACAGGGATTATTTATTTAAAGGTACTTTTCCCATCAAGTGTTTTTTAGTATTCAATTCAGGTTTTATCAAAATAATGTAACATTTAGGAACAAAAATACAGAACAGTAAGCCAAAACTCGACGCTAAAATAGCAAAGACTTCAACAGCAACAGTGTATTTCCCAGGAGAGCTGACGTAAACTGGTATAAAAGTGATCCAAACAGCACAAAAGATGAGCATGCTGAAGGTTATACATTGAGCCTCATTAAACTTATCAGGTAATTTGCGAGCTAGAAACGCCAACACAAAGCTTACTCCGGCCAGGAAAGCAATATATCCCGCCATAGAATAAAAGGCGATCACAGAGCCGAGGTCACATTCCAGAATGATAATCTCTCTGTAATATTCTGCATTTCTCATGGGAAATGGGTGTGATATAGTTAACCAGAGAGTACATATCAGACACTGAACAGAGGTAAGGAGGAATACACTCAAACGCTGCTGAGCAGGCCCAAACAATTTGGCCATGTTGTTGTTTGGAAGAGTTGCCTTAAACGCCAGAAGCACAAGGATTGTTTTAATCAAAATACAGGAAATAGAGAGAACGAAAGCGATAGCGAATGCTGTGTGGCGCAACATGCAAGCCCAGACTGAGGGCTCGCCAATGAAAGTCACTGAGCACAGAAAACACAGCGTTAATGCAAAGAGAAGCAGATAGCTGAGCTCAGAATTGTTGGCTTTAACAATAGGAGTGTCTCTGTGTGTGAAGAAGACAGTGGCAATGCTTATTGTGGTGCTGACTCCCACCAGGGCCAATGTCAGCAATACACTTCCCAGCATTTCGGTAAAGGAGAGAAACTCTATTTCCTTTGGTAGGCAACGATCTCTCTGTTGATTGGGCCAATATTGTTCAGGGCATTTAATGCAGTCGGTGGAATCTAGGGAAAGGTACCAGAATTAAATAGATTTTTTGTGAACTTTTCTATAGAGTCTTGTTCAAACAGTGTAGGCAGGTATGAACACACCTGTGGTGTTGCTGATTTCTCCCTCAGCACATTCTGTACAGTCAAAGCAACAGACGGGTTGTCCTTTTCTGGAAACTTTTCTTGTTCCAGGAATACAGCTCTCACTGCAAATCGCACGTGGAACCTCAGAATAAAAAGGTGTGAAATAAAATAACCCACAAGTAATCAGCAATGGTTTTAGTCACTGGATTTTTTAAAACAACAAATATCAATTAATTAGAAACATATATTTTCCCAAAGCTTTCTAATTCTATCCGTAAGCACTGAAACTCTCTCCATACCTCCGTGTCACTCTCTCTCTTCATTTCCATGTTGAATCTGACGTGCTACCACACTCACCTACCCTCTCCCTCATTCCCCCAACTCAGCTGTAAAACCTAAACTATATGTGAAGGGCGTGATGCAAATGCAACTTTTTAAAATGTTTTATAATCATAAAATAACAATCCTTGATTTTGATCTACAGTAACAATGATAAAATTACATCTTCTGAAGCAAATAGATCATCTACCTCAGATTGACCATTGCTCCACACAATAGCCTCCTCATTCACCATAAGCTCCTGGCCTGGAGATGTGGAACCATCGTAGAAGCCAATTACACGGGTTTCAGCAGCACCTTTTGAATTCTTTTGCCAGTTTATCAAGTCATACTTGGCTACAGGATCACCGTATTCATCAAAATAAATTCTGTCACCGGATTTAGATGTAAAATTTACTGACTTTAGGTAGTGGAGAACCTGTACAACAATATCAAGGAATATTAACAAAAGTAAGACAGCATTAAAGGAATTGTAACTTCTCATTACTTGAACGATAATGTTTATTTTATGAAATGGTTAGTAACTTATAAAATGCCAGTAGATTCACTTATATCAAACAATACATCAGTTACCAATACAGTTGCATTTTTAAATACTAAAGTTACCTTACCTGCCAGGGTTTAAAATTTGATGTGCTTGCACAGGTGTTGTTTATAAATGGTCCTTTTCCTCTCTCACACAAAAGCAGATTGTGAAGTGCATGAGCTAAAGAGTACACTGCTTTGTATACATTGTAGGAAATCCCATCCATCATCCCATCAGAATATCCATTGTGTATTTCTGCTACATCTTCTTTGCCGGTGCAGTGTTGCAATGTGGATGTTGTGTTTGTTTGTCTTGTGTTTCCTGACTGGAAAGTACATTGGAACACTGTTTCCCAAAACTCCTTTACTAGACTATTTCCAGGATACTTAAACGGATGAATTTTTAGAAGGAATTCCTGCAATCCCTTTACTTCCAACAAAGGAATCGCAGGACCAATTGTTCCAATAAGAAATCTTGCACTTTCATTTGGGGAAATAAGTTGGGCTGTTATCCAGGCTTCAGTTCCCACCCACTGTATTCCAGTGACGTTTTGTTCTATAACTTCTTTGAGTAATAACAGCATTTCACTAGGGGCAGCAAAAGCCACCACAACTTTTGTGGTCGATAATTTAATTATATTTACAGTTTTTCTTATCCTTTCAGATGGATCTGTTCTATAAAAGGATTCAGAGAAGGCAATGCAAATGCCAAGTTCCTGTGCAATTTCTATAAATGCCTGCATTCCAAAGTTACCATAGTCATTGTTGCTTCTTATAGTTCCAATCCACGTCCATCCAAACTTCTTAATGATTTGAGCTAAAGCCTTGGACTGATGGTAGTCACTGGGTATGGTTCTATAAAACGTGGGGTAATCGTTCCTATTGCTGAGACAAGCACAAGTGGAAAAGTAGCTGACCTGTGGTTGATAAAAGACATTTAGAATATCGTTAATATACAATATACATGCTCTCAAAATGGAAAAGCTACCAGGGAATGAAGGGATTTGAAAATGTGCGGAAGCAGCTTCAAGATTTTACAACATTACCATTGGAACTTTAAAAGGACCAATAACTCTTGCTACTGCAATGGACTCAGAAGATCCCTGTGTCCCGACAAATCCGATGACATTAGGTTGTCCTGTACAAGAATAACCCAAACTGGTTTCTTCCTGCCCATTAACAAGAGCTAAGGCTGCTTTGGTCACAATCTTGGATGACGCACAATCATCGTGGATCCTGAATCCCAATGTTACATTTGGCAACAGGAGGTGGTTTCTATTGATTTCTTCTATGGCAAAAATCATGGTCTGAGCCAGACGAAAGCCTCTGAAATCAAACCTTTGGAAACACACAAATTATAAGAAATCAACAGAAACCACAATGAGATCACCTCTTTTAGCTATTGTGCAAAAATAGTTTGTAAAGCATAACATCAATGTTATTACAGGGGTTGTATAGTAACTACCAAAATTATTTCATTTTGAAAACATACCATTGATGCAAAGACACAGATTGATGATTTGGTAGTTCAGTGCTTTACCTTATTGCAATTACAAATTGGATTTGGGTTCCCAAAGTTTAATCATTTGTTATTTCCATTTGTTATTTTAATACCAGGGTAACCTTCAGTTTTCCATGTCTGTGGGTCCGTAATGAAAGTCTGTCTGGTTTAATTTTAAGTCTCACACCATGTAGCCAACAGAAGGGTCGACAAAATGGTATGAGCATCTGACTGACCTACTACAATGACAGATGGGAGCTGGCATTACTTTTATCTTTTTCATCCTTGGCCAGGGTGAAATCTTGGGCAAGTATCAATACTCCACACACCTATAAATTATCCTTCTTAAAAACCCAACCAATTGTTCATTTCAATCTATGGCCTGTGGGATTCTTCTGTATGCAATTGGCTATCGCATTTTGCTCACAAAGATACAGTCAATTCATTTTGCAGTATATTCTTTGAAGTGATTTGACACGTCTAGAAGATGTGAAAAGCGCTATATCAACTGCAAGGATTATTATTATTACCTTCCATATTATGTGTGATTAAGCTGTTTCAACAGTGGGCATCGAAAACTCAATGCTGTCAACTACATTAGCCTTAAAATTATATTAAATGTCTTTCCTTGATGATGATTTAATTTTCAGAATCATAATAATACAGGGACTCGATATGTATTGGGTGATGCATTAGAAACTTCAATGTTTACATCCATACATTTTACAAGTAACTTTAAATATTTCGTATGATTTACTCAGCCTTAACTTAATATTATATTTATATGGAACTTACAAGATAAGAATGGTGAGACAAAAGAAGACCAAGGTTTGCCTTCAACCTACATGGCAGACACATGTACATGTCATGTCCAAAACTATATACAGTACTGTACTGTAAATGACCAACTATTTTATTTAATCAAAACCATTCAATTAATTAAAATTGTAGCAAAAAATCCACATTAACTAACCGTTTGCATTGCTCTGCCATTGGCGGGACAGTAAAGGAATGCACATTCTCAACCCTGTCCATGTGCAAGTTAAAAACTCCCCCCAGAATGATGTCTCCATCCTTTGACTGTTCTGGTAAATCGAACTTCCCTTGAAGTTTACAACTATATTCTTCGCTTCCCCATCCCGGCTCAAGTCTGAGTAACCCTAACAGTAAAAAATAAAACATATTTCCCCCATACATTTACTATTTACATCAATGAGAAGATACAATTATCCGTGCAGACAGGTTCAATTGTCCAATATATACGTCAGCAGATATGTGTTTTATACAGTATTACAGCGGGGATCTCTGGGAATTGCCAACTTTGACGCAATTTAGTCGAAGAAAATTTGTAGATTATTTGAAACCCCAGTAGAATATAGTTTCCTATCTGCCTCCGGATAATTAACTGCCAGCTTTAACGGTTGTGGCCAAGTATCTTAGTGTATCTCAACAGGGATTCCCTTGTGCATAATCATGGAAGCAACTGTTTAAAATATCCCTTATATCATGTGGGATTGCGATGGTTAAATTACTTTAAACAAAATTATTCTTAGTTGCCTTATTCTGATTTGTTTGAAGATGATACATTGAGAAGTGTATGCAAAGACTGAAGTTTTCACCTTTTTCCATGTTTTACTGTTTCATTTCTGAATGTTCCACCATAAAAATAATAATCCTTACAATTGATATAGCGCTTTTCACATTTTATCAACATCTCAAAGCGCTTCACAGAATGTACTGTGAAGTGAATTGACTGTATATTTGTGGGGGGAAATGCAGCAGCCAATTGCGCACAGCAGTGTCCCACAAACAGTCGTGGATTGAAAATGACCAATTTTAATTTTTGTGGGTTTTTTTGAACGGATTATTATCAGGCATGTGGAGTAAGGAAAGTTGCCCCAGGTTTCACCCTGCTCTGCCTGGATTTGAACACAGATCTCACGCTTGTAAGACAAGTGCTCTAACCACCGAGCTACAGAAGCTCCACAATGGATCCTTCCACAATGGATTTTATTCCGCGCGTTTGATGTTGGCAATTGATTACCATGCTATATGACAGCTGTATAGTTTTGCTACCGAAATAGTACTTTGTAACACATGACAATGATTTGAGACTTGTGATAAAACCAATATGGGTAATTTGGAGAAAATGTAGCAGTAATGATCATTGTTCCGTCGCACCCCAGGTCCTACCCCCCCCCCCCCCCCACCCCCCCCCCCCACCATCACCTGTTTATTCATGGTTGTTCTCCTTCCTAACCTACCTTCACAAATTCTTAAGGATCGCTCACAGATTAATTGCCTGCCTGTCTGTCTGTCTATTTATTTGCCTGGCTGTTGATTGATTGATTGATTGACCGACCGACCGATTGATTGATTGATTGATTACAATGTCTACGTATTGATTATTGACTGGATTGGCAAATGGTCGGAAGAGGTTGAGGTGGATTTTGTCCATTGGTGGGGCATATATGTGGGGAGGACTGGTTTGCGAGGTTATGAGGAGAGCGCTGGGGAGTGAGATTAAATTGCTATTTTTAAAGAACCAGCACAGACTCGATGGGCCGAATGCCTCCTTTTGTTCTGTAAGATTCTATGATTCTATGAAATTGGCACAGGAGAAAATTGTGGTTTGAAAAGACGATAATAAATTAAAGGGAACCTTGATTACAGCAATACATGTATAATATCTGTGCAGATATCAGTTGCATCAGATAAGAATAAACTCTAACACAAATTCTGAACATCAATGATTTATTTGCAGTGCATATAAAACATATGTCACAATTAAAGCATCCATATCAACATGTACAATATGACTAATTATTAGACATTTTACATTTATAGTTGTTAGTTTGTTTAATCTATTTCAATAAAACTAACATGCACTTAAATTATGTTCTCTGGAACCGAAAGCTTACATTTCTAGGTAGCTAGATGATCATTTAGGCACTTTTCCCATCAAGTGTTTTTTAGTATTCATTTCAGGTTTTATCAAAATAATGTAACATTTAGGAACAAAAATACAGAACAGTAACCCAAAACTTGATGCTAAAATAGCAAAGACTTCAACAGCAACAGTGTATTTCCCAGGAGAGCTGACATAAACTGGTATAAAAGTGATCCAAACAGCACAAAAGATGAGCATGCTGAAGGTTATACATTGAGCCTCATTAAACTTATCGGGTAATTTCCGAGCTAGAAACGCCAACACAAAGCTTACTCCGGCCAGGAAAGCAATATATCCCGCCATAGAATAAAAGGCGATCACTGAGCCCAAGTCACATTCCAGAATGATAATCTCTCTGTAATATTCTGTGTTTCTCATGGGAAATGGGTGTGATATAGTTAACCAGAGAGTACATATCAGGCACTGAACAGAGGTAAGGAGGAATACACTCAAACGCTGCTGAGCAGCCCCAAACAATTTGGCCATGTTGTTGTTTGGAAGAGTTGCCTTAAACGCCAGAAGCACAAGGATTGTTTTAATCAAAATACAGGAAATAGAGAGAACGAAAGCGATAGCGAATGCTGTGTGGCGCAACATGCAAGCCCACACTGAGGGCTCGCCAATGAAAGTCAGTGAGCACAGAAAACACAGCGTTAATGCAAAGAGAAGCAGATAGCTGAGCTCAGAATTGTTGGCTTTAACAATAGGAGTGTCTCTGTGTGTGAAGAAGACAGTGGCAATGCTTATTGTGGTGCTGACTCCCACCAGGGCCAATGTCAGCAATACACTTCCCAGCATTTCGGTAAAGGAGAGAAACTCTATTTCCTTTGGTAGGCAACGATCTCTCTGTTGATTGGGCCAATATTGTTCAGGGCATTTAATGCAATCGGTGGAATCTAGGGAAAGGTACCAGAATTAAATAATTTTTTTAGTGAACGTTTCTATAGAGTCTTGTTCAATCAGTGTAGGCAGGTATGAACACACCTGTGATGTTACTGATTTCTCCCTCAGCACATTCTGTACAGTCAAAGCAACACACGGGTTGTCCTTTTCTGGCAACTTTTCTTGTTCCAGGAATACAGCTCTCACTGCAAACCGCACGTGGAACCTTAGAATAAAAATATGTGGAATGAAATTACCCACAAGTAATCAGCAATGGTTTTTGTCACTGCTTGTTTTTCAAAACAACGAAAATCAATTAACTGGAAGTACTGTACATATTTTGCCAAAGCTTTCTAATTCTATCCCTAAGCACTAAAAATCTCTCCATACTTCTAGCTCACCCTCTCTCTTCATTTTCACGTTCATGCTGACATGCTACCACACTGACAGTCACCTACCCTCTCCCTCATTCCCCCAACTCAGCTCCTCCATTGTAAAACATTTGCTATGTGTGAAGGACATGATGCAAATGCAATTTTTAAATGTTTGATAATCATAAAATAATAATCCTTGATTTTTGTCTACAGTAACAATGACAAAATTACATTTGTAGAGCAGCTTTCACATCATGCTGTGCCTTATCATAATGCCTGATTAGAATATACTGCAAAATCAATTAACTGCCTATCTTTTGTGTGAAACACAGCTACTATTTGGACACACCAAACCATTGTGCATTGAGTAACTAGGAATTAGTACCCCCGGACGTGTGATACACCAATCAGCTAACACATGGGTTATTACTAAAATTCTGTTTGACATTATCGTCGATGGCAATTGAATTTCAAGTTTTTTTCTAAAGAAAATTTGTAGAGCTACCTCAGTGTGACCATTGCTCCACACAATAGCCTCCTCATTCACCATAAGCTCCTGGCCTGGAGATGTGGAACCATCGTAGAAGCCAATTACACGGGTTTCAGCAGCACCTTTCGAATTCTTTTGCCAGTTTATCAAGTCATACTTGGCCACAGGATCACCGTATTCATCAAAATAAATTCTGTCACCGGATTTAGATGTAAAATTTACTGACTTTAGGTAGTGGAGAACCTGTACAACAATATCAAGGAATATTAGCAAAACTAAGACAGCATTGAGAAATCATAACTTCTCGTTACTTGAACGATAATGTTTGTTATATGAAATGGTTAGTAACTTAACAAATGTCAGCAGATTGACTTATATCAAAAAACACATCAGTTACCAATACAGATGTGGCTTAAATACTAAAGTTACCTTACCTGCCAGGGTTTAAAATTTGATGTGCTTGTACAGGTGTTGTTCATAAATGGTCCTTTTCCTCGCTCACACAAAAGCAGATTGTGAAGTGCATGAGCTAAAGCGTAGACTGCTTTGTATACATTGTAGGAAATCCCAGCCATCGTTATATCAGAATATGCATTGTGTATTTCTGCTATATCTTCTTTGCCAGTGCATTGTTGCAATGTGGATGTTGTGTTTGATTGTCTTGTGTTTCCTGACTGGAAAGTACATTGGAACGCTGTTTCCCAAAACTCCTTTACTAGACTATTTCCAGGAAACTTAGATGGATGAATTTTAAGAAGGAATTCCTGCAATCCCTTTACTTCCAACAAAGGAATCGCAGGACCAATTGCTCCAATAAGAAATCTTGCACTTTCTTTTGGGGAAATAAGTTGGGATGTTATCCAGGCTTCAGTTCCCACCCACTGTATTCCAGTGACGTTTTGTCGTATAACTTCTTGGAGTAACAACTGCATTTCACCAGGGGCAGCAAAAGCCACCACAACTTTTATGGTCGATAATTTAATTAAAGTTACAATTTGTCTTAACATTTCAGATGGATCTGTTCTATAAAAGGATTCAGAGAAGGCAATGCAAATGCCAAGTTCCTGTGCAATTTCTATAAATGCCTGCATTCCAAAGTTTCCATAGTCATTGTTGCTTCTTACAGTTCCAATCCACATCCATCCAAACTTCTTAATGATTTGAGCTAAAGCCTTGGACTGATGGTAGTCACTGGGTATGGTTCTGTAGAACGTGGGGTATTCGTTTCTATTGCTGAGACAAGCACAAGTGGAAAAGTAGCTGACCTGTGGTTGATAAAACATGTTTAGAATATCATTAATGTAAACATGCTCTCTAAACGCAAAACTGATAAATTGTTGAAGCCGTATTTATCTCATTGTAGCTTAAAAAGTAAACTAAAAAAATTCAATATAGTGTGGATGAAAATTAATAGAACATGGTTTAATTGACAATATGTAAGAACAATTTACATTAAAATGAACATGTAACTGCTCGATATATTTCCAGTAGAGTGTAGTCTTTGCTTTTAGTTTTTTCTCCTTTGGTGGGTCCATAATGAATTTAACTTTAACACCTGCTCATCCATTTGTACAATTCTGTAATTTGAAAAAGTGAGCTGCTTTTTTGCCAGGTTATGGATTCTGAGAATCATGAACAAAATAATAGCAAAGTACAGTAAAATACATCTGATCATAATGGTCTGTGTCTATGTGTGTGTTTGTGTGTGCAGTGATCATATTTATACCAGACTGATTCCCATCAGGATGTGGAAAAGTGCTGTAACGGTTTTACCAGTTAAACACATTATCATAATTGGTAAAAATTAAACTTCAGTCTATTTAATAATTATACACTTTATTTAAGCATAAAACACTTTCAGCAATAGATTATATTTTGTATAGTTTTGCAGTAACTGTGTACAGAATTAAATTATCTTAGTAGGAACCCTACAACAGGTTACGCTGCTAGAAACACAACAACTTGCACTTTTTTAGCACCTGCCACTTAGGGTAGAGTTTTGAAGCACTTAACAGTTGCAAGCCTGACTCCGGTCGAAAAGGAAGATTTTCAGACAGGACTTGATTAATGGGAGAGAGGGGGCAAGGTGAGAGGTCTGAGGGAGCGTAGTCCCAAGATTTTGAGTGGAGTGGCTGAAAGAGCAACCTCTAATGGTGGGGTGGAGGGTACAAGGCTATCAGGAGGCCAATGTCAGTCTAGCAGAGGTGCCGGGTGTAGATAAAGCAGTGGGAAAGCTTGCCTCACATTAATATAAATGGCAAGCTATGCAGTTTTAGCTGGTTAGATTCCAGCAGTAACCCAACCCAAACTCTGGGCTCTTTCGGGGCACAGCGGCTGAATGATGAGATGTGGGTACAGAGTATCACCCGGTTACGTATGCGGCAGCAGGGATCTAGATATGACAAAATTACCATTGGAACTTTAAAAGGACCAATAACTCTTGCTACTGCAATGGACTCCGATGATCCTTCTGTCCCGACAAACCCGATGACGTTAGGTCGTCCTGTACAAGAATAACCCAAACCGGTTTCTTCCTGCCCATTAACAAGAGCTAAGGCCGCTTTGGTCACAATCTTGGATGACGCACAATCATCGTGGATCCTGAATCCCAGTGTGAAATTTGGCAACAAGAGATGGTTTCTGTTGATTTCTTCTACGGCAAAAATCATGGTCTGAGCCAGGCGAAAGCCTCTGAAATCAAACCTTTGGAAATACACAAATTATTAGTGTCATGCAATCAGATTGGATCTTTTTTATTATCGGGTAAAAATCATTTCTACGACAAAATATCAATCCTATTACGGTCATTAATAATAAAAATAAGCATAATAATAATCCTTCAATAAAAATGGGTCATTTTAATCCACAACTGTTTGTGGGATTCTGCTGCGTTTTGCCTACAAATATACAGTCAATTTATTTTACAGTATATTCTGTGAAGCTCTTTGAGACATCTAGAAGATGTGAACAGCACTATATCAAATGGAAGGATGATTATTATTAGCCATTTATGTAAATGCAGAGGTTGGCAAATTGCTTGTTCAGTAATTTACCTTATGATCAAATTTGTTTTCTAAGTGATATAATCAATGCAACTATATTTCATCATTTATCTGTTATTATTTCATGCTGAAATGTGTTTCCCATTGGGAAGCTCGCAGGAAACTCTTTGTACTTACCATCTACAACTGAGGATCAAACCCATGATAGGCCAGTTTAGCTAGCTAGACTCCAGCACTACCCCAAAATGCACAGTGGCCTCCCCAACCCTTGGCCCTTGCCAACTTCAGTGGTTAGAGCACTCGCCTTGCAAGCAAGAGGCCCGGTTCTGATACCCAGCAGTGCAACATATTGGGCATGTTTCCTTACTCCACGTGCTTCTGTTTACCTACCAGTAAGAAGGAACCCAATTGTTAGTCAATTGGCGGATTGCTTTTCCAAGGATAATAATTCTATCATAAATAATCCTAAAATGGGTCACTCAATTCACGGCCATTTGTGGGACACTCTTTTGTGCAATAAAATAAGCAGTCAATTCACTTTGCAGTACATTCTGTGAAGCGCATTGAGACACCTCAAAGATGTGATAAGGCGCTACATCAAATGCAATGCTTATTATTAATATTTTCCAGAAATAGGTACGAAGAATGCTACCCTTCAGAGATAGAGTGCACATTCACTCCAACAACAACAAAATTATATTTGTAGATCGCCTTTCACAAAGAGAGGATGTCCTAAGGTGTTGTCTCTTGAATTTATCTATCTCTTGAATTTCCATGTGAAAACTTAATGTTTTTTTTTGTGCGTTAGACCCTGGTTAACCTATATATATATATACAAGTTTACTATACTCTTAACTACAGCTTGTTGCATAACATTATAAATTGTTCTGAGGATCAACTAACCGTATGCATTGTTCCGCTTTTGGCGGGACAGTAAAGGAATGCACATTCTCAACCCTGTCCAAGTGCAAGTTAAAAAGTCCCCCCAGAATGATGTCTCCATCCTTTGACAGTTCTGGTAAATCAAACTTCCCTTGAAGTTTACAACTATATTCACCACTTCCCCATCCAGGCTCAAGTCTGAGTAATTCTAACAGTAAAAAGTAAAACATATTTCCCCCATACATTTACTATTTACGTCAATGAAAAGTTGCAGTTATCCGTTCAGACAAGTTCAATTGTCCAATACATATTCCACTGCATGTGTGTTTTATACAGTATTACAGTGGGGATCTCTGGGAATTGCTACCTTGATGCAATTGAGTAAAGGAAATTTGCAGATTGTTTAAAACCCCAGCAGAGTATAGTTTCCTATCTGCCTCCGGAAAATTAACTGTTAGCTTTATTGATGGTGACCAAGTATCTTAGTGTATCTCAACAGGGATTATTCCCTTGTGCATAATCATGGAATATGTTTAAAATATCCTGCATATCATGTGGGATTGTGATGGTTAAATTGCTTTAAACAACATTATTCTTATTTGCCTTATTCTGATTTGTAATTTGTGACATCAACTCCTGGGTGAGAGCCAACTTTCTACAGCTGATTGACCGAGGCCCTACTGATTGGCTTATGGCAGCGCCTTCAGCACCTCATGCACTGGTGGCATCAGCATTGACAGTTGTCACACTAAACCTCACCAAGCCAGTCAGGAACCTGGGCATGTGGTGCCACTTTCAACTGTACTTTTTACCCTATATCTGTGCCAAGACATGCTCTGCCTTCTGCCACCTCCACAATATTGCCCAACTGCACCACTGCCTTACCCATCACGCTGCCGAAACCTTCATACATGCATTCATCACCTCAAGGCTCGGCTGCGGAAACCCGCTCCTTGTCGGCATCCCTAACTCTTCCCTCCACAAGCTGCTGATCATGCAGAACATCAACAAAACAACAACACGATTGCATTCGTAGAGAGTCTTTCACGTTGGGAGCTGTCCCAAGTTGCTGGCTCTGCAACTCTGCAGCTTGTCTCCTTTCCTGCACTAGGCTCTGTGACCCCATTGCCCCCATCCTTGCCCAGCTCCACTCCCCATCCCTCAAAGGATAGAATTCAACATGCTTGTTCTCACTTTCAAGGCCTTAGATAATAATAATAATAATAATAATAATCCTTGCATTTGATATTGCGCTGTTCACGTCTTCAAAAATGCCTCAAAGCGCTTCACAGATTATACTGTAAAGTGAATTGACTGTATACTTGTGGACGAAAACGCGGCAGCCAATTGTGCACAGCAGTGTCCCACAAACAGTGGGGATTGAAATGACCAATTTATTGTAAGTTTTTATTATAGGGATATCCTCCTGATATGAAAGGCGCTCTACTAATGTAATCAAATGTAATTTTTCTGTTGTTCTCGGAGCGTTCCTCTCCTCTCCTCTGTACAGGCTTGACCTTCCCTGCTCTCCTTCACAGCGTTCTTGTTTTCTGGCATGCCTTTGAGTCCTGCCTGCTCTTCCTCACAGTTTCCCACTGCGTATTGCTGCTTACCTCCGCGGTCTTGCAGCTTACTCGCCTCATCTTTTTCCCCTACTTCTTCCAGCCTTTGGCATCCCATCGTAGCTTTTGACGCAACCTTATTGTCCTCCCAGGTTTCCGCGCTGCTTTGGGCCGTACCTTCAATGCTTCATGACTTCCCGCTGCATCCTCTCAGCTTTCCACTGTGTCTTTGCTCTCAGGCAAGTCCATGTCCAACTCAGATCCCGACATCTCATTCCCACTCCCACCTCTACCCTCTGATATTTCCACACTTTACTTTAAAGCAGCTTTCTCACTTTTCTCCTCTCTTTTTCTCATCACGTTCTCGGGACTACTTTTCTCTCCTTTCCCCTTCTCCTCCCTCCCTCTGACTTCACTTCTCTTGTCTCCACCACCATTTCTCCTCTCACTTTTACCATTATGTGTACCCCTCCCTCTGCATTCAGCTTCCCTGCCATTTTGACTCGTACTTCTTATTCTTTATCCGCTGGGGCTTTCATACATCTTTTCCTCTATTTTTCCTTCTTCAAAACTGTTCCTCATCGTCTCTCTCCTGTCCTCTCCTTCACCTTCCCACTCCTATTCTTTTTTCCATGGCAAAAAATGAATCCCAGTATTCCCAAAACAGGAGAAAACAGGCTTTTGCCCTTTTTCCAGAAGGAACAGCTCCACCCTTGTATCCAGTTTTTTTTTGTCCTTTCTCCAGTCTCCTCTGAGATCTGGAGCAGACCAGACCCTGCTGAGCGGAGAGAGCGGACAGATGGATAAGAGGTCAGAAATGTAGAAAGGGACAAGGCCGTGGAGTCCTGTAGTCCAGTGGATAGAGCACTCGCCATACAAGCGTGAGATCTGTTTTCGAATCCAGGCAGTTCCGAGCGACACTTTGGGCAAGTTTCCTTACTCCACATGCCTAATAATAATCCCTCCAAAACAAATAAAACAATGGTCATTTCAATCTACGACCGCTTGTGGGATACTGCTGTGTGCAATTGGCTGCTGCATTTTGCCCATAAATATACAGTCAATTCACTTTACAGTATATTCTGTGAAGTGCTTTGAGATGTCTAGAAGACTTGAAAAGCGCTATATCAAATGCAAGGAATATTGTTATTATTATGGAATATAAGTGTGTCCCCAAATGGTATAAACATATGTCCTTGTGTTGTGTATATGGACCCAAATGAGGGATGGCAAGAGCGCCTAAGCTGTGATGTACACTGGTATGCAATGGAAACATGAACGTTAGCTCTGTCACTCAAGAGCATGGCCCCAATGTGCGCAAATTGCATGTGTTGTATAACTGTCAGTGTCTCCGCATAAAGGGGAGATATGGCAGAAATAAGGTAAGGACACATAATGTAACTGTGCTCTGTGAAGACGGGGCTGCCTTTGTCCCTCCAGCTGAATGGAGTGTGCAGAGGATCCTCTCTCAACACCCACCACCCATATCCCACTACAAACGATATTGTGTGTTCTTTCTTTTCTCTCGTGTGAATGTTTAGCCTCAGTAAAGTTATTGGGTAATTTCCCTGCGAGAAACAACAACAAAATTACAGCTGTAGACTGCTGTTCACATCGGGAGGACGTCCCAAGACACTGAACAGTCAGGGGTCAGGACCCGACTATGGGGCGAGGGTGGGGGGCAAGGTTGGGATGAGAGAGGGCAGAGAGATAGGCTGGTGACAGAAGGCATGGTCGAAGAGGCTTGAGACCAGCCGTCGATGGTAGGGCGGGTCGGGCGGGAATCATGGAGCAGGCCAGAGTCTGCTAAACGGAGGGAGCGGAAAGGTTGATAGGCTCACAGAGTTAATAGGGTGCAAGGCCATCGGGACAACACAAAGTTTGGCTCAAATGTAACATTAAAGATATTATAACAAAACTCCCATTATCTTATAATGTTGGAAATTCTACCATGAAAAATCCCATATTTGAGCATATCTATATATATGAATGAAACATTTTACATTCTTTTAGCCTTTAATGCAGGGTTTACGTTATTGTTCCCACAAATTTACATCTGAAATGGACAGTACTTATTTATGCCGAGAACAGCAGTGGCGGATGACACCAAATTGGCTGCCATTCATACCAATAACTCAAGATTGGAAAGCAAAGTGTTATATTACTTTTAGCTTGAAAGCAACATTAAGTCTAAGATGTAAATTGTAAGATGTTCACCATGCCTAATGTTCACCAGGCATAAGGTAAAAATGCTATGCAGCACCATTAATATTGTACATAGGAAATATCTCATATTCTACATTGAGTTTATGTGGTTGATGTAGTTTTGCATTTAATGAAGACATAACAAGTGTTTACATTATTGTTCTCCCAAAGTATATGTGAAATGGACAGGGATTATTTATTTAAAGGTACTTTGCCCATCAAGTGTTTTTTAGTATTCAATTCAGGTTTTATCAAAATAATGTAACATTTAGGAACAAAAATACAGAACAGTAACCCAAAACTTGACGCTAAAATAGCAAAGACTTCAACAACAACAGTGTATTTCCCAGGAGAGCTGACGTAAACTGGTATAAAAGTGATCCAAACAGCACAAAAGATGAGCATGCTAAAGGTTATACATTGGGCCTCATTAAACTTATCAGGTAATTTGCGAGCTAGAAACGCCAACACAAAGCTTACTCCGGCCAGGAAAGCAATATATCCCGCCATAGAATAAAAGGCGGTCACAGAGCCCAGGTCACATTCCAGAATGATAATCTCTCTGTAATATTCTGTGTTTCTCATGGGAAATGGATGTGATATACTTAACCAGAGAGTACATATCAGGCACTGAACAGAGGTAAGGAGGAATACACTCAAACGCTGCTGAGCAGGTCCAAACAATTTGGCCATGTTGTTGTTTGGCAGAGTTGCCTTAAACGCCAGAAGCACAAGGATTGTTTTAATCAAAATACAGGAAATAGAGAGAACGAAAGCGATAGCGAATGCTGTGTGGCGCAACATGCAAGCCCAGACTGAGGGCTCGCCAATGAAAGTCAGTGAGCACAGAAAACACAGCGTTAATGCAAAGAGAAGCAGATAGCTGAGCTCAGAATTGTTGGCTTTAACAATAGGAGTGTCTCTGTGTGTGAAGAAGACAGTGGCAATGCTTATTGTGGTGCTGACTCCCACCAGGGCCAATGTCAGCAATACACTTCCCAGCATTTCGGTAAAGGAGAGAAACTCTATTTCCTTTGGTAGGCAACGATCTCTCTGTTGATTGGGCCAATATTGTTCAGGGCATTTAATACAGTCGGTGGAATCTAGGAAAAGGTGTGATAATTAAGTATGGTATGTATGACATAAATGTTACTGAAGGAAGTTTTTGACAGAGAAGCAATAAATACATAGAGGAATTTTTCACCCACCTGTGATGTTGCTGATTTCTCCCTCAGCACATTCTGCACAGTCAAAGCAACACATGGGTTGTCCTTTTCGGGCAACTTTTCTTGTTCCAGGGATACAGCTCTCACTGCAAACTGCACGTGGAACCTTAGTACAGTGTAAAATAATATAGTGCAAACACACACATACTTAAAACAAATACTGTGTTTGGAAAGTTAACTAGTACTACAGGTTCCAGTAATGTATCTCCTCTTGGTGCCTTGTGACAACCTGACACTTACTTATCTACCTGGAGAGTCAAACAGTGGCGACCCCAACAGGTACCAGTTGCATCTCAGCTGCTGCTTGATGAGCAGCACATAAAATGCAGAAAATCTCCAGCTTTTCCATCTTGCACATTGAATGGTAGTTCCACCATTTTGAGTTGCCCATTTTCAGGAGTAACTTGTCTCTGCACATACAATTGAAGCTGGTAGAATGCCCTTGATATGTAACCAAAAACCTGGAATCTCCCAACTCTGTCTGTTCATTATTTATTGCAAGGTTAGCTGACATTAAGGCACTCAAAGGACATATGCAGGACAACTTCTTGCATTGCTTCATGAAGGTCACTCATATAAGGTGCCATTAGAAAGAGATGCCTGCCATGAAGCTGCCTCTGCCTCTCAGGACCTTTGCATGTCAATGTAGTACCACCATTGTTGGTAAAGATAGTTGTAGAGGCAGCTGGACTTAAATCAAGGCCACCTCAACAATTGGTTCAAGTATGCCATTGCCCGGCTCCAAATTCTTCCCTCCTTAGGCTGCAGATAATTCAGAACTCTGCAGCCCATGTCCTCTACCTCTCCAAGTTTCGTGACCCTGTCTCCCCCTACTTACAGCCTGCTCCATACACCCCGACCTACCCACCCCAACATTGGCTGGCGAGCCTTCAGCCACTCTGCCCAAACCTCTGGACCTTGATACCCCAGGCCCTATGCCTCACTTCCTCCTGCCTCAAGAACCACCTTTTCGATGGTCCCATCGGTCATCCCAAATCCTCCCCTATCCCACCACCCTCCACGTCCCGACCCTAGCCCAGTTCTGAAACAATGACTGTTGAGTGCCTTGGGACATCCTCCTGATGTGAAAAGCGCTATATAAGTGTAAGTTTGTTGTTGCTGTTGGTCCACAATAAGTTGGAATAAAATCCCTTTCCTATTCATTCCCAGGAAATCGAACGCATAAAGAACTCTGGACACATTGTGTGCTTTATATCTGAAATTTCTATCCTAATTGTCTCGGGTGTGGCAATGAGAGACAAAAATGTTATAAATGCATTAGATATACTAAAAGATTGCTAATCATTTTGACCTCTGGTATGCACAATGGATGGTTTCTGAAAATGCTAATAACGTTTTTTTCACATTTTGAAAAATATTTAAATTTTATCACCAGAATTAATCTAAACAAAAAAAAATACCATTTTTTGACGACTGCTCCACACAGTAGCCTCACCATCCAGCGTGAGTTCATGACCAGGAGAAGCAGAGCCATCGTAGAAGCCAATAACACGAATTTCAGAAGCTCCTCTCGAATCGATTCCCCAGTTCAACACGTCATACGTGGCCACAGGACCTCCATTTTCATCAAAATAAACCCTGTGTCCAGAGGTTGTTGTGAAATTCACAGACTGTAGGTAATGAAGTAACTGTACAAGAATATAAAACACATGGTTTATTGCTTACAATGTCAATCTCATCCATCTTTTGACGATGTGTTTTCAAGGCATATTTCAGGGTGATATATTTAGATAGACAAAGGTCAAATTAAATGGCGTCTCAAATATGCAAACAATTTATTGTAAAATAATGCCGGAATTTAATGGGAAAACGTAGATCTGTTGACTTATTAAACATTTCCTTACCTGCCATTGTTGAAAATTTGATGCATGTACACAAGTGTTGTTTCTAAATGGTTCTTTTCCTTTCTCACATGAGAGCATATTGTGAAGAGCATGAGCCACAGCGTATACTGCTTTATATACATTGTAGGAACTTCCATCCATTGATACATCAGAATATGTATTGTTCAGTGCTGATACTTGTTCTTGGCCAGTGCATTGCTGCATTGTAGATATTGCAATTATTTGGCTTGGGTTTCCTGACTGGAAAGTGCATTGGAACGCAGTTTCCCAAAACTCCTTCACTAAACTATTTCCGGAAAACCTAGAAGGATGAATTTTAAGAAGGAATTCTCGCAATCCTTTTACTTTTAACATAGGAATTGAAGGACCAATTGCCCCAGTGAGAAATCTTGTGCTCTCATCTGGAGATATCATTTGTTGTGTGATCCAGGCTTCCGTTCCTATCCATTGAATTCCAGTGACGTTTTGTTGTATAATTTCTTTCAGTAATATCCGCATTTCCGCTGGTGAAGCGAAAGCCACAATCACTTTAGTTGTGGACGATTTAATTATGTATACAATTTTTCTCACCTTTTCCAGAGAATCACTTCTATGCAATGATTCAGAAAAGGCAATGCAACTACCAAATTTCTGGGCAATTTGTATAAATTCCTGCATTCCGAAGTTACCATAATCATTGTTGCTTCTTACAGTTCCAATCCACGTCCACCCGAACGTTTTGATGATTTGAGCTAAAGCCTTGGACTGATGGTAGTCACTGGGTATGGTTCTGTAAAATGTGGGATATTCCTTCCTATCACTGAGACACGCACATGTGGAAAAGTAGCTCACCTGCAGTTGATAAATTAAAGGTAGGCAGATCATGAATCAGAATAAAATTGACATAATCTAAATACCTCGAATCAATGACAACAAAATGTACAAGCTTGAGCATTCCTGAGTCCAGCCTTGCTCAGCTCACCCTCTGGAGCTGCTCCATTTACTTCCCTTCTTTGCCCCCTCAAGCCTTTCTCTTTGACCATAGCTTTGGTTGCCCCAACTTGCCCTCCAATCTCTTTGAGTCCAATTCCCATTTTGAATGCACTGCCCTTTGCATTGAGGTGGCCTCCTGAACATGAAAGGCACCACATAAATTAAAGTGCCGATGGTGGTGGCTTTTGTTGGTGGCTTAAATGAAGAAGTTGTCATCAAGCCACCCATACATTTTGTGTATTATTGAACTCAAGTAGAACATTTTTTTTGGATTATTTGTCAGAACTCAAATATTCAATACAGGTTAGTGGAATTTCAATGTGGAATATTTGTTTTGCTGAATTGCATTTCAGCAAGAATTCACCAGAACTTAATGATGTGAACTTACCATTGGAATTCTAAAAGGAGCTACTAATCTTGCCAATGCCATGGATCCTGAGGATCCGTCAGCACCAACAAGAGCTGGGATGTTGTGAGATTCTTGACAGTCATCACTGCTCTCTATTTCTTCTTCCTTTTGACCATTCATAAGACCCAAAGCTATCTTAGTAGCAATGGTGGGAGACCCGCAGTCATCATAAATGGTGTAGCCCAGTGTAACATTAGGGAGCAGCGCTCTGTTCTGGTTTATTTCCTCAATTGCAAAAATCATTGTGTTCAAAAGACGAAAGGCTCTGAAACTAAAACTGGGGGATAATTGGATTAAGTAATTGCTACAAACAATTAATGCTAACATTTGTATTTTGTACAACCAAGGGTGATAATAATTGGAGACAGGAATGTCTGTTTGTTACACTCAAAATAAATAATGATGCTCTGCAAAAGGTAAATGCATTTGGATGTTTTAAATTCTACTGTAAAATTAGCAAAGATAACGATTGATGGTGAGCAGCATAATCAGTCAAATCATAACACTATTGGACAAACTTACATAGACTTACATAGAATACACAGCACAGAAAGTGTATCAAGGCTCCACATGAGCCTCGATCCCGCGCCGCACACGGATCCCGGGCCCGAGCCAGGAAAGGGTGAAAAAGGTGACTGAAGGTGCAGTTGCAAAGCAAGGTCTTCAACTGACACCTGAAACTAGGAAGAGAGGGGTCGAGGTAATGGGAGTGAGGAAGGGAGAACCAAAGCTTCGGGCCATAGTGGCTGAAAGCACAGCTGCCAATAGTGGACCAGAGGATTCGGGGGACAAGGAGGAGACCAGAACTGCGGAACGAAGGCAGCAGGTGCTATGTTGTGGAGAAAGGAGGTCAGAGAAGTAGGGGGGTTTGAAGAGGAGTGGAGAGATAAGATGATTACATGATTCTAGAGCATCTTAACTTCATAAAATGTGCTGTAGCAGACATAAGCATTATCATAATAAAACTAGGCTGACATGATAACAAATTGATGTTATGAAAGAAAAAAAATAGGTCAAGGTATTTTGTAAGTACTTAATGGAAATTTAGAAATCCCACCGTAAGGAACCTGGGATTGAACGTTCCACAAACCATAAGAAAGCAAAGCATTTTCCATCATATTAGAGAGCTCACCTTTTGCATTTTGTTTCTTCTGGAGCAGTAAAAAAAGAATTAATATGATTAAATCGACCACTGTGTACAGTAAAAATCCCTCCTAGAATTATATCTCCATCTTTCGATATTTCAGGTAAATTGAACTTTCCTTGTAGTTTGCAGGTCTTTTCATTTGATTCCCACGTTGAACTAACAAGGAGTAACCACAAAAATTGGAGATACATTATAGTACTTTTTGGAAAGAGGTGCTGGTTGTGTCTCTATTTGAATCCTTGCTGTTAATTGTGTGCATATATATATGTAGCACATTCTCTTTACAATGGTTTGTGGGTCAATTCACTCATTCAAACAGATGGAACAATGTCAATCATAGGGAAACAATGAAAATCCCAGTGGATAAGAAACCCCTTGCCCTAGAAATGGAAACAGGACACTGGAGACCATATGAGCTTGTTTGTGTTTTAAAAATAACTCCGTGCAAATCCATCAATGTCTCCAGTGGTGGTTAGAGCAATCACCTTGCAAGCGAGAGATCTGGGTTCAATTCCAGGCAGGGTGAAACCATGGGCAAGTTTCCTTACCCCAAATGCCTGATAATAATGCATAAAAAATAATAATAAATTGGTCATCTCAATCCACGATTGTCTGTGGGACACGGCCATGCGCAATTGTCTGCCGTGTTTTGCCCACAAACCTATACAGTCAGTTCACTTTACATTCCATTCTGTAAAGCATTTTGAAACATCTAAAAGACGTGAAAAGTGCGATATCAACTGCAAGGACTTTTTTTGGCCCTTTCCATGTGTACCCTAAACTAAACGAGTTTGTGATCAGTAATGTCCAGACGCTCTCCTTCTGAAACCTACCCCACTTGATTCCCCAGTATTAAATTCAACACGACTTCCTTACTTGGTCTGGAAACCTACTGATCCAGAAAGTCATCCTGCACACATTTCAGGAGTCCTTTCCCCTCCTTGCCCTCTGCCCTGTTATTTTGCCCGTCTATGTTGAGGTAAACAAGATTGGTGAGCTGCAGGTTCAAGTTGCTGCAGGGGGATATGATGTAGCTGCAGTGACGCAGAATTAGATCAAACAAGTGCAAGAATGGCAGGTGAATATTCCTGACTGTAATGTATTCAGAAGGGACAGTGAAGGATAAAAAGAATGGGGTGATGGCAATATTAATTAAAGACACGGTTACAGCCTTGGAAATGGTCGAGGTGCTAGAGGGCCTAAAAACAGAATCTATCTGGTTAGAGTTAAGGAGCAAAAAAGGAGCTGTTACCCTTTTAGGGATATACCATAGATTATCAAATAGCAGGAAGGAGAAAGACGAAAAGATCTGCAAGCGTATTTCAGAAAGATATTTCAGGAAGGATTCCTGAAATGTATGCAAGACAACTTTCTTGATCAGTATGTTTCCAGCCCAACAAGGAACAAATGAATGCTGGATCTAGTTCTGGGGAATGAAGTGGGGCAAATGGAGCAAGTTTCAGCAGGAAAGCATTTGTGCAATAGTGAGCACAACATCATCAGATAGAGAGTACTTATGGAAAGGGACAAGGATGACTCAAAGGTGAAGATACTCACCTGGAAAAGGGCTAATTTCAGTGAGTTAAAAAGGAACCCAGCCAGGGTGGACTGTAAAGAAAGACTGGCAGGTAAAACAGCAATGGGAAATCTTCAAGGAGGATATAGTTTGGGGACAGACAAATACATCACAACAAATGGAAAACATTTGTAGTGAAATCTTTCCTCCATGGATGCCTAAGGAAATTGGGAGTAAAATAAAACAGAAAAGGGAGGCTTATGACAAATGTCAGGCCCCAAATTTAGAAGACAACAAAATAGAATATAGGAAGTACAGAGGAGAACTGAAAGGGGAAATAAAAGGAGCAAAAAGATTATACAAGAAAAGATTAGTGGGTAACATTAAAGGGTAATATTAAAGGGTACTCAGGTATTTTACAAACATATCAAGAATAAAAGGTGAGTCAAAGCTAGGGTGGGGCCAATTAGGGACCAAGGCGGATATCGCATTGTGGAGGCAGACAGCATGGATGATGTACCGAATGAGTAATTTGCAACTGTCTTCACAAAAGAAGAGAATGCAGCCAATGCCACAGTATTGGAGGAGATGGTAGAGCAAATGGATAGGATAAGTAAAAACAGAGAGGATGTATTAAAAAAATTGACGGTGCTCAGGGTAGGTAAGTCACCTGGTCTGGATGGGATGCATCCTAGGTTATTAAGGGAAGTACGGGTACAAATAGTAGAGGCTCTGGCCGCAATTTTTCAATCTTCCCCAATCTACAGGGGTGGTGCCAGAGGACTGGAAGGTTGCTATTTTTACTTGCCTGTACAAAAAGTGGCAGAAGACAAATTAGGGAACTCCAAGCCAGTCAGCCTAATATCTGCAGTGGGTAAACATCCAGATGTTTGGATGCCGGCCAAAATAAATCTTCACTTAGAAAAATATGGGTTAATAAAGGACAGCCAGCATGGATTCGTTGAAGCCAAACCTTGTCTAACAAACCTGATAGACTTTTTTGATGAGATAACGGAGAGGGTGAATGGAGTTAGTGCAGTAGATGTAGTTCACATGGAAATTCAAAAGGCATTTGACAAATTGGCACATAAGAGACTTGTAAGGAAAATAGAAGCCCACGGTCTTAAAGGGACAGTGGCAGCATGGATCCAGAACTGTCTGGGATTCAGCAAGCAGAGAGTTGTGGTGAAACGGTTGTTTATCTGAGTGGAAGCAAATGTATAGTGGTGTCCAACTGATCAGTATTGGGACCACTGCTCTTTTTAATGTATATAAATTATCTGGAATGGGCATTGGGAATCCAATTTCTAAGTTTGAAGATGATACAAAGTTAGGAGAAGTAGTAAATTGTGAGGAGGAAAGTAGCAGACTGCAAGAATACTCGGACAGAATGGTAAAATGGGCAGACATATGGCAGATGAAGTTTAATGTGGAGAAACACGACATCATGCATTTTGGGAGAATGAAGAAAAGCAATATAGGCTAGATAGTACAATTTTAATAAAGGGGTGGCTATGTAGTGCACACGTACACATCACCTGTCACTGATGAGCATCCTGCCAATGAGCGCGAATCACGTTTGTCTGCAGAAAGGCAGAGGTCACCCACACAACCCAGCAACCATGGGCCGGATCTATGGTTGATTGTGAAGGGACATTGTGTGTTTCCTTACGTGAACATTTATTATGTTGCAAATTATTCCATGAACAAGCCCATGTGTGAGTGCATGTATCTATGAAACATTTCACAGGTTTATTTTCTTTTAGCCTTTAATGTAACAAAACAAATGTTTACATTATTGTTCTCACGAATGAACATCTGAAATGGACAATCATTATTTTTTTACACCTTTGCCCATCAAGTGTTTTTTAGTATTCGTTTCAGGTTTAATCAATATAATGTAACATTTAGGAACAAAAATACACCACAATAACCCAAAACTTGATGCTAAAATAGCAAAGACTTCAACAGCAACGGTGTATTTCCCAGGAGAGCTGACGTAAACTGGTATAAAAGTGATCCAAACAGCACAAAAGATGAGCATGCTAAATGTTATACATTGAGCCTCATTAAACTTATCAGGTAATTTGCGAGCTAGAAACGCCAACACAAAGCTTACTCCGGCCAGGAAAGCAATATATCCCGCCATAGAATAAAAGGCGGTCACAGAGCCCAGGTCACATTCCAGAATGATAATCTCTCTGTAATATTCTGTGTTTCGCATGGGAAATGGGTGTGATATAGTTAACCAGAGAGTACATATCAGGCACTGAACAGAGGTAAGGAGGAATACACTCAAACGCTGCTGAGCAGGCCCAAACAATTTGGCCATGTTGTTGTTTGGAAGAGTTGCCTTAAACGCCAGAAGTACAAGGATCGTTTTAATCAAAATACAGGAAATAGAGAGAACGAAAGCGATAGCGAATGCTGTGTGGCGCAACATGCAAGCCCAGACTGAGGGCTCGCCAATGAAAGTCACTGAGCACAGAAAACACAGCGTTAATGCAAAGAGAAGCAGATAGCTGAGCTCAGAATTGTTGGCTTTAACAATAGGAGTGTCTCTGTGTGTGAAGAAGACAGTGGCAATGCTTATTGTGGTGCTGACTCCCACCAGGGCCAATGTCAGCAATACACTTCCCAGCATTTCGGTAAAGGAGAGAAACTCTATTTCCTTTGGTAGGCAACGATCTCTCTGTTGATTGGGCCAATATTGTTCAGGGCATTTAATGCAGTCGGTGGAATCTAGGGAAAGGTGTGATAATTAAGTAAGGTATGTATGACATGAATGTTACTGAAGGACGTTTTTGACAGAGTAGCAATAAAAACGTAGAGGAATTTTTCACACACCTGTGATGTTGCTGATTTCTCCCTCAGCACATTCTGTACAGTCAAAGCAACACATGGGTTGTCCTTTTCTGGCAACCTTTCTTGTTCCAGGGATACAGCTCTCACTGCAAACTGCACGTGGCACCTTAGTATAAATGTAAAATAATATGGTGCAAACACACACATACTTAAAACAAATACTGTATTTGGAAAGTTAACTAATACTACACGTTCTGGTAATGTATCTCCTCTTGGTGCCTTGCGACCCTTGTGACTATCTGACACTTATTTATCTACCTGGACAGTCAAACGGGGGCGACCCCAGCAGGTTCCAATTACATCTCAGCTGCTGCTTGATGAGCAGCACATAAAATGTAGAAAATCTCCAGCTTTTCCACCTTGCAGATTGAATGATAGTTCCACCATTTTGAGTTGCCCATTTTCAGGAGCAACTTGTTTCTCACATACATGTGAAGCTGGTAGAATGCCCTTGATATGCAAACCTGGAATCTCCCAACTCTATCTGTTCATTATTTATTGCAAGGTTAGCTGACGTTAAGGCACTCAATGGACATACGCAGGACAACTTCTTGAATTGCTCCATGAAGGTCACTCATATAAGGTGCCATTAGAAAGAGGTGCCTGCCATGAAGCTGCCTCTGCCTCTCAGTCCTCCTTTGCAGGTCAATGTAGTACCACCGGTGTTGGTAAAGATAGTTGTAGAGGCAGCTAGACTTAAATTAAGGCCACCTTAACAATTGGTTCAACTACGTCTTTGCCAGGCTTGTTGGCATTCCAAATTCTTCCTGCCATAGGCTGCAGATAATTCAGAACTCTGCAGCCCATGTCCCTTACCTTTCCAAGTTTCGTGACCCTGTCTCCCCCTACCTTCAGCCTGCCTCATATTCCCCGACCTACCCGCCCCAACATTGGCTGGCGAGCCTTCAGCCACTCTACCCCTAGCCTCTGCAACTTGATCCCCCATTCCCTATGCCACACTCTCTCCTGCCTCAAATCCTGCCTCAAGAACCTCCTCTTCGATGGTCCCATTGGTGACCCCACAACCTCCCCTATCTCTCCTCCCGCCCTGTCCCTAACCACAGACCCACTCTCAAACAATGACTGTCCAGCGCCTTGGGACGTCCTCCTGAGTTGCTTTGTAAGTGTAGTTTTGCTGTTGTCCACAATAGGTTTATGAAAACTTATTATTGCCAAAAAAAAGGCATAAAGGAGAACTCTGGACACATTGTGTGTTTTATATCTGAAATTTCTATCCCAATTATTCAGGGTAGAGTGCAGAAATTAGAGACAACAATGTAACAAACGCATTAGAAATACTAAAAGATTGCTAAACATTTCGACCTCTGGTGTGCACAATCGATGGTTTATGAAAATGCTAATAACTTTTTTTTCACATTATGAAAATTATTTTAATTTTATTACTGAAATTAATCTAAACAAAAAATAAAATACCATTTTTTGATGACTGCTCCACACAATAGCCTCCTTATCCAGCATGAGTTCATGACCAGGAGAAGCAGAGCCATCGTAAAAGCCAATAACACGAATTTCAGAAGCTCCTCTTGAATTGATTCCCCAGTTCAACAAGTCGTATGTGGCCACAGGATCTCCATTTTCATCAAAATAAACCCTGTGTCCAGAAGTTGTTGTGAAATTCACTGTATCTAGGTAATGAAGTAACTGTACAAAAATATAAACTACATATTTATTGGTTACAATGTCATATCTCACATCAAACTTTTGAAGACCTCTTTGAGGCATATTTCTGAGTGATGCACTCAGATAGGTGAAGGTCAAGTTAATTGCCGGGTCAAATAAACAAAACATTTACAATTAAATAATGTGAGAATTTGACGGGAAAGTAGACCTGTTGACTTATTAAACATTTCCTTACCTGCCACGGTTGAAAATTTGATACATGTGCACAAGTGTTCTTTATAAATGGTTCTTTTCCTTTCTCACACGAGAGCATATTGTGAAGAGCATGAGCCACAGCGTACACTGCTTTATATACATTGTAGGAACTTCCATCCATTGATACATCAGAATATGTATTGTTCAGTGCTGATATTTGTTCTTGGCCAGTGCATTGCTGCATTGTAGATGTTGGAGTTATTTGGCTTGTGTTTCCTGACTCGAAAGTACATTGGAACGCAGTTTCCCAAAACTCCTTCACTAAACTATTTCCAGGAAACATAGAAGGATGAATATCAAGCAAAAATTCTCGCAATCCTTTTACTTCTAACACAGGAATGGCAGGGCCAATTGTCCCAGTGAGAAACCTTAAGGTCTCATCTGGAGAAGTAATTTGTTCTGTTATCCAAGCCTCAGTTCCTATCCACTGAATTCCAGTTACATTCTGATGAACAATTTCTTCAAGTAATATCCGCATTTCCGCTGGGGAAGTGAAAGCCACAATCACTTTCGTTGTAGATGATTTAACTATGTATACAATTTTTCTTATCTTTTCAAGAGAATCAGTTTTCTGAAACGATTCAGAGAAGGCAATGCAAATGCCAAGTTCTTGAGCAATTTCTACAAATGCCTGCATTCCAAAGTTACCATAGTCATCATTGCTTCTTATCGTTCCAATCCACGTCCATCCAAACTTCTTAATGATTTGAGCTAAAGCTTTGGACTGATGGTAGTCACTGGGTATGGTTCTGTAAAATGTGGGATATTCTTTCCTATTGCTGAGACAAGCACATGTGGAAAAGTAGCTGACCTGCAGTCGATATAGTAAGTGTAGGCAGATCATGAATCAGAATAAAATGTTCGGAATCTAAATACCTTGAATCAATGTCAACAAATAAACAAGCTTGAGCATTCTTGAACCCAGCCTTTCTAACCTTACCCGTTTCGCTCACTTACTTGCCTCTTTCAAGTCTGTCTAAAGACCTTCGAAGATCTTTGACTCCGTCTTTGCTCATCTTGTGAGCAACAAACACCCAGTACTTGCCTACCAACCCCTTTGACTCCAACCCCCAACTTGAATGCACTGCCCAGCGACTTGTATTCCTGATGTACAAGGAGCTACATAATTGGAACGTGTCTTGTATTGTTATTGTTCTTGCCTTAACTGAGGCAGCTATCATCAACTTAGTAATATTCCAACCACATATTAATGTGAGTAGATCAGATTGGTTCAGACTATTTTGCAGAACTAAAACATTGAATATGTCTTATATTAATCTCGATGTGCAATATTTATTTGGATTTTTCTAAGTATTCTAGTTTCTAAGTATTAACCAGTAATTAATGATGTGAACTTACCATTGGAATTCTAAAAGGAGCTACTAATCTTGCCACCGCCATGGATTCTGAGGATCCATCAGCACCAACAAGAGCTGGGATATTGGGAGATTCTTGACAGTCATCATCACTCTCTATTTCTTCTTCCTTTCGACTACTCATAAGATCCAGGGCAATCTTACTAGTAATAGTGGGAGACCCACAGATATCATAAATGGTGTAGCCCAGTGTAATGTTAGGGAGTAATGCTCTGTTTTGGTTTATTTCCTCAATTGCAAAAACCATTGTGTTCACAAGACGAAAGATTCTGAAACTAAAACTGGGCAATAAATGGATTAATTAGATAAATGATACATACAGTACAATTAATGCTGATACAGTATTTCTAGTTTGTACAACGTCGGGAAACGTCTGTCTGTTATCCTCAAAATGAGTGCCCTGTGACACTACTCTGCAAATACATTTTGATGTTAAATTCTACCACAAAATGATCATAGATAACAAGTTGGTAGTGAGCAGCATGAAATGTCAAATTGAAGTACGGTATTGGACAAACTGACGATTACAACTATTATAAGACTACAGGAATTGTTGTACGCAAATTGAACACTGGGTTGCATACAAAACTCAATCTCAACATTTTACAGTATATCCTGTAAAGCGCTTTGATAGGTATAATTGACGAGAAATGTGCTGCAGCAAACATAAGGATTATCATATTTAAACCAGACAGCCAGGATAGCAAATTGATGCTAAGAAATATCCAAATAGTCAAAGTATTTTGTGAGGAATTAGTGGAAATTATAATATCTCATAAAATATCTGAGCAATTAATTTCTTTAGCCACTGTGATGTCAATCTATGAAATATTCAATGCAAGGGTTATTATTATTAATAATACTAAGCATGTCACAATTTTTTTTATCACAATTCTCTCCTAGATTTGAACTAAGTTTTGAAATCCCATGCTGGTGGACCTGGGAGTGATTGCTCTAACACTGAAGAGAAAAACCATATTCCATCATATCATACAGTCAATTCACTTTACAGTGTATTCTGTGAAGCGCTTTGGGACGTTGATAAAATGTGGAAAGCGCTATATCAAATACAAGGATTATTATTATTATTATTATTATTATTATGGAGCTCACCTTCTGCATTTTGTTTCTTCTGGTGCAGTAAGAAAATAATTAATTTGATTAATTCGACCAAGGTGTATACTAAAAATCCCTCCTAGATTGATATCTCCATCTTTCAATATTTTGGGCAGGTTAAACCTTTCTTGTAGTTTACAGGTCTTTTCATTTGATCTCCACATAGAACTTGCCAGGAGTAACCACAAAAATAGGCAACACATCGTAGTACGTTTAGGAAACAGGTACTGGTTGTTTCTCTATTTCAGAGAAACTGAAGTAAATTGCAGTTAATTGCACACTTATATATATAGTACATTCTCTTTGCAATGATTTGTGGGTTCATTTACCCATTCAAATAGACTGAACAATGTAAACCATAGGTAAACCATAAAAATCCCAGTGGATACGAATCTCATTGCCCTGGAAATGGAAACAGGACACTGGAGACGATATGAACGTGTTGTGTCTTTTAAATATCTCAATAATGCAAATCCATCAAATCATTGGGGTTATTTTTCATTTCGGAGAGGAATCTTCTGACTAACAAAAACAACAAAATACAGGAGGATGTCCCAAGATGCTGGATAGAGGCTAATGTATTTTTGCTAGCATGTTAGAAACATATCTTAGTTTGTTTATCTTAACTATAGATATATGTATTATATAATATGCACTCTAAATATAACTTACACGGTTAGTACACTCACCTTACAAGCGAGAAACCTGTGTTGGATTCGAGGTAGGACAATGCCTTGGACCAGTTTTCTTATTCCACATGCCTGATACAAATCCCTCAAAAAAGCAACAATAACTTGATCATTTCAATCCACAACTGTTTGTGGGATACTGCTATGTCCAATTGGCTGCCACAATTCACACATGTATATACAGTCAATTCATTTTACAGAATATCCTTTGAAGCGCTTTGAGTCATCTAGAAGACGTGATAAGGTGCTATATCAATTCAAAGATTATTATAGTGGCTGAAAGTGCAACTGCAGCTATTTATGTTGGAACAGAGGGAATGAGGGACACACAGAACGCAGGAGCCATTCAAGCGAAGGTAGTGGGTATTGGCTTGTGGGATAAGCAGGTCAGAGATTTAGGGATGTGCCAAACATGAAGGGATTTGCAAAGAGGAGGGCAATTTGTCCATGGTGGAGAAGTTGGTTCTGGTCAGAGAGTGGATATGTGGAAGGAAGTGCAGCTATGCATTCAATCTGCTGCCTAGGTTGCGCGCTTATTCAGAAGTTTGATAGAGGTTGAGAAGCTCAGATGGAATGAAAGTCCAAGGATGAAAGATGTTGACACAAGCCAATTAGATTGGTTTCCATCTTGTCAACTTTTAGTTGTAGGATGTTTTCGCTCACCAAGGGCCCGATAATAATTATAATAATCAGTGCATGTGATATGGTGTTTTTCACATCTTCTAGATGTCTCAAAGTGCTCCAAAGAATACACTATAAACTTAATTGATTGTATATTTGTGGGCAAAACACCACAGCCAATTGCACACAGAGGTATCACACAAACAGTCATTGATTGAAATGACCCAATTAATTACAGTTTTTTAATGAGGAATTATTATTATTAGGCATGTGGAGTAATGCCCTGCCTGGATTCGAAACACAGGTCTCATGCTTGTAAGGCGAGTGCTCTAACCACTGAGCTACAGGATTCCACAAGCTGAAACAAACTGAATGAACATCAGTAGACCTGGAGTTCCAGCTGCAGGAGGAGAAATGGATTTCTGTGTCATCCACAAATGTGTAGAAGTTTATGCCATGTCTGCAGATGATATCAGCAATATAGATATGGAAGAGGAGAGGGGTATGGATGGAGCCATGGGGTACACCACAGGTGATAGGGTGGGGCAGCAAAGGAAATCATTTGAGGAGATAAAAGGCAAGGTAGGATGAGGTAGGTTTGGTAGGATTCGAACCAGGCTAGTGTAATTCCACTGAGGTGGGTGCGGTAGGAGAGGTGGTGGATGTGGATGGAATGGTCGACTGCATCTGGCAAATGCAGGAGGACAAGGCTGTAGAGGCAGCTCTGATCACAGATTTATATTATTCTTCCCACAAATGTACAACTGAAATGGACAGAGCTTATTTGTTCATAAATACTTTTCCCATCAAGTGTTTTTTAGTATTAATTTCAGGTCTTATCAAAATAATGGAACATTTAGCAACAAAAATACAGAACAGTAACCCAAAACTCATTATAAATTGAGCCTCATTGAAGTTATCAGGTAATTTCCGAGCTAGAAACACCACTTTACTGTGTATTACAGTGGGGATTCTGGGAATTGCCACCTTTGATGCAATTTAGTGGAAGGAAATTTGAAGATTATTTAAAACCCCAGCAGAATATAATTTCCTATCTGCCTCCGGATAAATAACTGTCACCTTTAACGGTTGTGGCCAAGTATCTTAGTGAATCTCAACAGGGATTCCCTTGTGCATAATCATGGAAGCAACTGTTTAAAATATCCCTTATATCATGTGGGATTGTGATGGTTAAATTGCTTTAAACAACATTATTCATATTTGCCTTATTCTGATTTGTAATTGTTTGAAGATGATACAAAGCAGTGTGTACATCGAGACGTGTACGCAAAGACTGAAGTTTTCACATTTGTCCATGTTTTACTGTTTCATTTCTGAAATGTTCCACCACAATAATAAGAGTAATAATCCTTGCAATTGATATAGTACTTTTCACGTCTTATCGACATCTCAAAGTGCTTCACAGAATGTGCTGTGAAGTGAATTGACTGTACATTTGTGGAGGAAATGCAGCAGCCAATTGCGTACAGCAGTGTCCCACAAACAGTCGCTGATTGAAAATGACTAATTTTTAATTATTGTGGGTTTTTTTGAATGGATTATTATCAGGCATGTAGAATAAATAAAGTTGTCCAAGGTTTAACCCTGCTCTGCCTGGATTTGAACACAGGTCTCCCGCTTGTAAGACAAGTGCTCTAACCACTGAGCTACAGAAGCTCCACAATGGATCAATCCATCCACAATGGATTTTATTCTGCGAGTTTGATGTTGGCAATTGATTACCATGCTATATGACAGATGTATAGTTTTGCTACTGAAATAGCACTTTGTAACACATGACAATGACTTGAGACCTGTGGATAAAACCAATATGGGTAATTTGGAGAAAATGTAGCAGTAATGATAATTTCTTCCCTCGCACCCCATGCCCTGCCACCCCTACACCTATTTATTCATGGTTGTTCTCCTTCCTGACCTACATTCAGAAATTCTTAAGGATCGCTTACAGATTAATTGCCTGCCTGCCTGTCTATTTATTTATTTATTTGCCTACCTGCCTGTTGATGATTGATAGATTACTTGCTAATAATATCTACGCATTGATTATTGGATGGATTGGCAAATGCAAGGATTTGAGAGAGTTGAGGTGCATTTTGTCCTGGGGTGGGGCATATATTTGGGGAGGATGGGTTTGCGAGGTTATGGGGAGAGAGCTGGGGAGTAGGATTAAATTGCTCTTATTAAAGAGCCAGCACAGACTTGATGGGCCGAATGGCCTCCTTTTGTGCCATAACATTCTATGATTGTATGACATTGGTAAAGGAGACAATTGTGGTTTCAAAAGACGAGAATAAATGAAAGGGAAGCTCGATTACAGCAATACAAGAATAACATTTGTGCATATATAAGTTGCATCGGATAAAAATAAAATCAAGTACAAATGCTGACATCAATAATTTATTTGCAGTGGGTATCAAACATATGTCACACTTAAAGCATACATGTCAACATGCACAATATAATAATAAATAATAATCCTTGCATTTGATATGGTGTTTTTACATCTTATCAACGTCCCAAAGCGTATCACAGAATATACTGTAAAGTGAATTGACTGTATATATTTGTGGGTGAAACACGGTAGCCAATTGCGCACAGCAGTGTCCCGCAAACAGTCGTGGATTGAAATGACCAATTTTAATATTGTGGTTTTTTTTAAAGGGATTATTATTCGGCATGTGGAGTAAGAAAACTTGCCCAAGGTTTCACCTGCCCTGCCTGGATTCGAACACAGGTTTCTCCAGCTTGGTCTCCCCAGACTGTAAGACAAGTACTCCAACCACTGAGCCACAGGAGCTCAGTAACTAATAATGTGACTAATTATTAGACATTTTACATTTACAGTTGTTAATAATGTTCAGTAAAACTAAAAGGCACTTACATTATGTTGTCTGGAACCTAAAGCTTACATTTCTAGGTAGCTTGTTGTTCATTTGGGCACTTTTCCCATCAAGTGTTTTTTAGTATTCAATTCAGGTTTTATCAAAATAATGTAACATTTGGGAACAAAAATACAGAACAGTAACCCAAAACTGGATGCTAAAATAGCAAAGACTTCAACAGCAACAGTGTATTTCCCAGGAGAGCTGACGTAAACTGGTATAAAAGTGATCCAAACAGCACAAAAGATGAGCATGCTAAAGGTTATACATTGAGCCTCATTAAACTTATCAGGTAATTTCCGAGCTAGAAACGCCAACACAAAGCTTACTCCAGCCAGGAAAGCAATATATCCCGCCATAGAATAAAAGGCGGTCACAGAGCCCAGGTCACATTCCAGAATGATAATCTCTCTGTAATATTCTGTGTTTCTCATGGGAAATGGGTGTGATATAGTTAACCAGAGAGTACATATCAGGCACTGAACAGAGGTAAGGAGGAATACACTCAAACGCTGCTGAGCAGGCCCAAACAATTTGGCCATGTTGTTGTTTGGAAGAGTTGCCTTAAACGCCAGAAGCACAAGGATTGTTTTAATCAAAATACAGGAAATAGAGAGAACGAAAGCGATAGCGAATGCTGTGTGGCGCAACATGCAAGCCCACACTGAGGGCTCGCCAATGAAAGTCACTGAGCACAGAAAACACAGCGTTAATGCAAAGAGAAGCAGATAGCTGAGCTCAGAATTGTTGGCTTTAACAATAGGAGTGTCTCTGTGTGTGAAGAAGACAGTGGCAATGCTTATTGTGGTGCTGACTCCCACCAGGGCCAATGTCAGCAATACACTTCCCAGCATTTCGGTAAAGGAGAGAAACTCTATTTCCTTTGGTAGGCAACGATCTCTCTGTTGATTGGACCAATATTGTTCAGGGCATTTAATGCAGTCGGTGGAATCTAGGGAAAGGTGTGATAATTAAGTACAGTATGTATGATATGAATGTTATTGTAGGAAGGTTTTCAAAGAGAAGCAATAAATAGGAAGAGGAATTATAGACACACCTGTGGTGTTGCTGATTTCTCCCTCAGCACATTCTGTACAGTCAAAGCAACACACTGGTTGTCCTTTTCTAGCAGCTTTTCTAGTTCCAGGAAGACAGCTCTCACTGCAAACCGCACGTGGAACCTTAGAATAAAAATATGTGAAATAAACTTACCCACTTGTGTCCTGTCTTAAGGTGACTGTAGACTTTTATATGTGAGCGCAGGGTAGGGGTTGGGGCTATTGATATTGAGGGGTTTTAAAATGTTTCAATCCTATTAATCGATCCCGGAACTCGGTTAATAACATGGAAAAAATTCCCATTCCTTTTCATGCCCACAAACTCCAACATGTAATGGAGAACTTTGGACACATTACCTACACTATACACTAGGATTGAGATGTTGTTGTCATTGAAGAGATACAAGAACTCGCAGAGTCTTTGTTATCAATTGTTTAATATTTTAATTTCAATCATATTTATTTACTATACGGGTTTGGAAATGATGGACAATAATTTAATAAATGCATTAGATATACTATAAGAATTGTAGTCATTTTCACGTCTGGTATGTACAATTGATGTCGTTCATAAATTGGTACATTATAAAGTTGTTTTACATACTCAATTAATCTAAATTAACAGAAATATTATACCGTTTTTTGATGACTACTCCAAACAATAGCCTCACCATCCAGTGTGAGTTCATGACCAGGAGAAGCAGAGCCATCGTAGAAGCCAATATCATGAATTTCAGAAGCTCCTCTTGAATCGATTCCCCAGTTCAACATATCATACGTGGGCACAGGATCTCCATTTTCATCAAAATAAACCCTGTGTCCAGAGGTTGTTGTGAAATTCACAGACTGTAGGTAATGAAGTAACTGTACAAAAATTTAAAACGCATGGTTTATTGATTACAATATCAAGCTCATCCATCTTTTGACGACGTGTTTTCAAAGCATATTTCTGGGTGATATAATTAGATAGGCAAAGATCAAATTAAATGTTGTTTCAAATATGCAAACAATTATCGTTAAATAATGCCAGAATTTAATGGGAAAACGCAGATCTGTTGACTTATTAAACATTTCCTTACCTGCCATTGTTGAAAATTTGATGCATGCACACAAGTGTTGTTTCTAAATGGTTCTTTTCCTTTCTCACACGAGAGCATATTGTGAAGAGCATGAGCCACAGCGTATACTGCTTTATATACATTGTAGGAACTTCCATCCATTGATACATCAGAATATGTATTGTTCAGCGCTGATATTTGTTCTTGGCCAGTGCATTGCTGCATTGTAGATGTTGCACTTGTTTGGCTTGTATTTTTTGACTGGAAAGTACATTGGAACGCAGTTTCCCAAAACTCCTTCACTAAACTGTTCCCGGGAAACAGAGAAGGATGAATTTTAAGAAGGAATTCTCGCAATCCTTTTATTTTGAACAAAGGAATTGAAGGACCAATTGCCCCAGTGAGAAATCTTGTGCTCTCTTCTGGAGATATCATCTTTGCTGTTATCCAAGCCTCCGTTCCTATCCATTGAATTCCAGTAACATTTTGTTGTATAATTTCTTTCAGTAATATCCGCATTTCCACTGAGGCAGTAAAAGCCACAATCACTTTAGTTGTGGATGATTTAATTATCTTCACAATTTTTCTTACCTTTTCAAGGGAATCAGTTCTATAAAAAGATTCAGAAAAGGCAATGCAAATGTCGAGCTTCTGGGCAATTTGTATAAATGCCTGCATTCCAAAGTTACCATAGTCATTATTGGTCCTTACAGTTCCAATCCATGTCCATCCAAACTTCTTAGCTATTTGAGCTAAAGCCTTGGACTGATGGTAGTCGCTGGGTATGGTTCTGTAAAATGTGGGATATTCCTTCCTATCACTGAGACAAGCACATGTGGAAAAGTAGCTCACCTGCAGTTGATAAATTAAATGTAGGCCGATCATGAATCAAAATAAAACTTACATAATCTAATTACCTTGAATCAATGACAACAAATGTACAAGCTTGAGCATTCCTGAGCTCAGCTCACCCTCTGGAGCTGCTCCATTAACTTCCCTTCTTTGCCCCCTCAAGACCTTTTTCTTTCACCATATCTTTGGTTGCCCCAACTTGCCCTCCAATCTCTTTGAGTCCAATACCCATTTGAATGCACCGCCCATTGCATTGAGGTGTCCTCCTAAACATGAAAGACGCTATATAAATTCGATGTGCTGTCTCTTTTGTTGGTGGTTTAGATAAGCCACCCATACATTCGATGTATTATTGAACTCAGGTAGAACATATTTGTTTGGATTATTTTTCAGAACTCAAATATTGAATATGGGTTAGTGGAATTTCAATGTGGAAAATTTCTTCTAATTTTATTTTTCTGCTGAATATTACACTTTAGTTTTGCTGAATTGCATATCACCAAGAATTCACCAGCACTTAATGAGGTGAACTCACCATTGGAATTCTAAAAGGCGCTAATAATCTTGCCAATGCCATGGATGCTGAGGATCCAGCAGCACCAACAAGAGCTGGGATGTTGTGAGATTCTTGACAGTCATCACCGCTCTCTATTTCTTCTTCCTTTTGACCATTCATTAGACCCAAAGCTATCTTAGTAGTAATGGTGGGAGACCCGCAGTCATCATAAATGGTGTAGCCCAGTGTAACATTAGGGAGCAGCGCCCTGTTCTGGTTTATTTCATCAATTGCAAAAATCATTGTGTTCAAAAGACGAAAGGCTCTGAAATAAAAACTGAGTGACAATTGGATCAATTAGGTAATTGCTACAAACAATTAATGCTAACATTTGTATTTTGTACAACCAAGGGTGATAATAATCGGAGACAGGAATGTCTGTCTGTTAGGCTTAAAATAAATAATGCCACTCTGCAAAAGGTAAATGCATTTGGATGTTTTAAATTCTACTGTAAAATTAGCAAAGATAACGAGTTGATGGTGAGCAGCATAAAGTGTCAAATCATAATACAGTATTGGGCAAACTGACGATTACATAGAATTACACAGAATACACAGCACAGAAAGCTCCACATGAACCTCTACCTTCCCTTCATCAACTAATCCTATTGAAATAACCTTCTATTTCTTTCTCTCTCATATACTTATCTGGCTTCCCTATTTCGGTTTCAACTACAGCTTGTGGTAACAAGTTACACATTCCCACCACTTTCTGTGTAAAAATAGTTTTTTCTCACTTCTCTATTTGATTTACTGGTGACACAGCAACATCTTATATTAATTTCCCAGTTTAATGATGTGGTTCCTCAAACACACCATCAATCTAAGATCTTCTCACTGTTGGTATCTGAAAATTGGTAAGTAATCCAAAACTACACTGGAATTTTGAGAAGGAAAATTGTGATTTTATAAGTCAACTAATTTAGCAGCCAATTTATACAACAACATCTTGCACTTATATAGCGCCTTCCCCCAATGCAGTGTCTCAGAGATCTCAGAGCATACAGTGATGTCCCACAAGCAGGATAATCTCCCTTCTGCTTTTCAATGGTGCTATGTAATCTTTAACATGCACCTGAAAAGGCTGGTGTGACATCAGTTTAACATCTCTTTAGAAGGACGCCAGCATCAACAATACTGGGCTTCCCAGACACTGCATTGGTATTCCATATTGAGAACACTATATCAAATGCAAGGATCATTACAACAACAACAACAACAACTTTGATTTGTATAGCTCTCTTCATGCTGGACAACGTCTCAGAGCGCTTCCCAATAACGGATCCTGGGCCCGAGCCAGGGGAGGGAGAAAAAGGTGACCAAAACCACGGTTGAAAAGCAAGGTCTTCAACTGAAAGTAGGAAGAGAGCTTCAGGGCATAGTAGCTGAAAGCACGGCCTCCGATAGTGGAGCAGAGGATTCCGCGGAAAAGGAGGAGATCAGAACTGGAGGAGCAAAGGCAATGGATGCTATGTTGGGGAGAAAGGAGGTCAGAGAAGTAGAGGGGTGCAGAGGAATGGAGAGATAAGATGATTACATGATTTTAGAACATCTTAACTTCATAAAATGTGCTGTAGCAGGCATAAGCATTATTAGAATAAATCTTGGCTGACATGATAGCAAATTGATGCCATGAAAGGAAACAAAATAGGTCAAGGTATTTTGTAAGTACTTAGTGGAAATTTAGAAATCCCACCTTGAGGGACGTAGGAGTGAACGTTCCCAAACCATTAAAAAAGCAAACAAATTAGAAAGCTCACCTTTTGCATTTTGTTTCTTCTGGAGCAGTAAAAAAAGAATTAATTTGTTTAAGTCGACCACTGTGTACAGTAAAAATCCCTCCTAGAATGATATCTCCATCTTTCGATATTTCAGGTAAATTGAACTTTCTTTGTAGTTTGCAGGTCTTTTCATTGGATTCCCACATAGAACTAACAAGTAGTATCCACAAAAATTGGAGATACATCATAGTACTTTTAGGAAGGGGTTGCTGGTTGTGTCTCTATTTGAATCCTTGCTGTTAATTGTGCACATATATATATATATATAGCACATTCTCTTTGCAATGGTTTGTGGGTCAATTCACTCATTGAAACAGATTGAACAATGTCAATCATAGGTAAACAATGAAAATCCCAGTGGATAAGAAACCCCTTGCCCTAGAAATGGAAACAGGACACTGGAGAACATATGAGCTTGTTTGTGTCTTTGAAAATAACACAGTACGTCACTGTTAGTGGTTAGAGCATTCATCTTGCAAGTGAGAGACCTGGGTTCAATTCCAGGCAGGGCGAAACCATAGGCAAATTTCCTTACCCCACATGCCTAATAATAATCCATCAAAAATAATCATAAATTGGTCGTCTCAATCCACCATTGTCTGTGGGATACGGCCGTGCGCAATTGGCTGCCATTTTGCCCACAAAAATATACACTCAGTTCACTTTAAATTCCATTCTGTAAAGCATTTTTAGACATCTAAAAGACGTGAAAGTGCGATGTCAACTGCAAGGACTTTTTTTGGCCTTTTCATGTGTACCCTAAACCTAACCAGTTTGTGATCACTAATGTCCAGATGCTCCACGACTGAAACCTACCTCACTTGATTCCCCAGTACTAGATTCAACATAACTTCCTTCCTTGGTCTGCAAACCTACCGATCCAGAAAGTCATCCTGCACACATTTCAATGGGAGCTGAATATTCCTGACTGTAATGTATTCAGAAGGGACAGCAAAGGAAAAAAGGAAGGCAGTGATGGCAATATTAATTAAAGAAATGGTTACAGCCTTGGAAATGGACGAGGTGCTAGAGGGTCTATCTGGTTAGAGTTAAGGAGCAAAAATGGAACTGTTACACTGTTAGGGGTATAACATAGACCACCAAATAGTAGGAGGGAGATAGACGAGAATATCTGCAAGCATATTTCAGAAAGATATTTCAGGAAGGATTCCTGAAATGTGTGCAGGACAACTTTCTTGATCAGTATGTTTCCAGCCCGACATGAATGAATCAGTGCTGGATCTAGTTCTGGGGAATCAAGTGCTGCAAGTGGAGCAAGTTTCAGTCGGAAAGCATGTGTGCAATAGTGATCACAACATCATCAGATAGAGAGTACTGTACTTATGGAAAAGGACAAGGATGAATCGAAGGTGAAGATACACACCTGCAAAGGGGCTAATTTCAGTGAGTTAAAGAGGAACCCAGCCAAGGTGGACTGTAAAGAAAGACTGGCAGGTAAAACAGCAATGGGAGGATATAGTTTGGGGACAGAACAAATACATCACTACAAATTGAAAAAATAGAGCATCCAAACCTCCCTGGATGACTAAGGAAATTGGGACTAAAATCAAACAGAAAAAGGAGGCTTATGACAAATGTCAGGCCCAAAATTCAGAAGACAACCAAGTAGAATATAACAAGTACATAGGAGATCTGAAAAAGGAAATAAGACGGGCAAAAATATTCCGGGTAATGGCGGACAATATTCAGTGGAACCCTAAGGTGTCTTACAAGCATATCAAGAATAAAAGGTTAGTCAAAGGTAGGTTGGGGCCAATTAGGGATCAAGGGGCCAATATGGAAATTGTATTGTGGAAGCAGAGAGCATGGTTGATGTACTGAATGAGTATTTTGCAACTGTCTTCACAAAAGAAGAGAATTCAGCCAATGCCACAGTATCGGAGGCAAGGGTAGAGGAGATGGATAGGATAAGTAAAAACAGAGAGGAAGTATTAAAAAAACAGGTAACAGTGCTCAAGGTAGATAAGTCACCTGGTCTGGACGGGATGCATCCTTGGTTACTAAGGGAAGTATGGCTGCAAATAGTAGAGGCTCTGTCACAATTTTTCAATTGCCAGAGGACTGGAAGGTTGCTATTTTCACTCCCCTGTACAAAAAAGGACAAACATGGGAACTCCAAGCCCGTCAGCCTAACATCTGGAGTGGAAAAACTTCCAGAGACTATAATGTCGACCAAAATAAACCTTCACTTAGAAAAATATAGGTTGATAAAGGACAGCCAGCATGGATTTATTGAAGCCAAACCTTGTCTAACAAACCTGATAAGAGTTTTTGATGAGGTAACGGAGAGGGTGTGTGTACTTAGTGCAGTTGATGTAGTTTATAAGGACTTTCAAAAGGCATTTGACAAAGTGACACATAAAAGACTTGTAAGGAAAATAGAAGCCCATGGTCATAAAGGTACAGTGGCAGCATGGATCCAGAACTGCCTGGGAGATAGAAAACAGAGAATGTGGTGAACGGCTTTTTATCTGAGTGGAAGCAAGTGTATAGTGGTGTCCCCCTGATCAGTACTGGGGACCACTGCTCTTTTTAATATTTATAAATTATCTGACCATAGGCATAGAGAGTATAATTTCCAAGTTTGAATATGACACAAAGTTAAGAGAAATAGTAAATCGTGAGGAGGAAAGTAGCAGACTGCAAGAAGTCACAGACAGCATGGTAAAATGGGCAGATACATGGCAGATTAAATTTAATTTGGAGAAACTCAACGTCACACATTTTGGGAGGAGGAATGAAGAATGGCAATATAGGCTAGAGAGTACAATCTTAAGGAAGGGTTGGTGTAATTCACACACACACTGGGATATTGTGCACACACGCAGATTTGCCCTGTCACTGATGAGAGTCCCGCCGAAGAGCGTTAATCACATTTGTCTGCAGAAAGGCTGAGGACACAACCACGGTCCTGCTACAATGAGCCGGATCTGTTATTGATTGTAAAGGGATATTATGTTTTCTCTTAAGTGAACATTTATTATGTTGCAAATTCTACCATGAACAAGTCCATGTGTGAGTGCAGGCATCTATGAAACATTTCACAGGAATATTTCTTTTAGCCTTTAATGTAAAATGAACAAATGTTTACATGATTGTTCCCACGAATGAACATCTGAAATAGACAGTGATTATTTTTTAACAGCCACTTTTCCCATCAAGTGTTTTTTAGTATTCATTTCAGGTTTAATCAAAATAATGTAACATTTAGGAACAAAAATACAGAACAGTAACCCAAAACTTGATGCTAAAATAGCAAAGACTTCAACAGCAACAGTGTATTTCCCAGGAGAGCTGACGTAAACTGGTATAAAAGTGATCCAAACAGCACAAAAGATGAGCATGCTGAAGGTTATACATTGAGCCTCATTAAACTTATCAGGTAATTTCCGAGCTAGAAACGCCAACACAAAGCTTACTCCGGCCAGGAAAGCAATATATCCCGCCATAGAATAAAAGGCGGTCACAGAGCCCAGGTCACATTCCAGAATGATAATCTCTCTGTAATATTCTGTGTTTCTCATGGGAAATGGATGTGATATAGTTAACCAGAGAGTACATATCAGGCACTGAACAGAGGTAAGGAGGAATACACTCAAACGCTGCTGAGCAGCCCCAAACAATTTGGCCATGTTGTTGTTCGGAAGAGTTGCCTTAAACGCCAGAAGCACAAGGATTGTTTTAATCAAAATACAGGAAATAGAGAGAACGAAAGCGATAGCGAATGCTGTGTGGCGCAACATGCAAGCCCACACTGAGGGCTCGCCAATGAAAGTCACTGAGCACAGAAAACACAGCGTTAATGCAAAGAGAAGCAGATAGCTGAGCTCAGAATTGTTGGCTTTAACAATAGGAGTGTCTCTGTGTGTGAAGAAGACAGTGGCAATGCTTATTGTGGTGCTGACTCCCACCAGGGCCAATGTCAGCAATACACTTCCCAGCATTTCGGTAAAGGAGAGAAACTCTATTTCCTTTGGTAGGCAACGATCTCTCTGTTGATTGGGCGAATATTGTTCAGGGCATTTAATGCAGTCGGTGGAATCTAGGGAAAGGTATGATAATTAATTACAGTATGTATGACATGAATGTAACTGAAGGAAGGTTTTCACAAAGTTGCAATAAATAGGAAGAGGAATTATAGACTCACCTGTGGTGTTGCTGATTTCTCCCTCAGCACATTCTGTACAGTCAAAGCAACACACAGGTTGTCCTTTTCTGGCAACTTTTCTGGTTCCAGGAAGGCAGCTCTCACTGCAAACCGCACGTGGAACCTTAGCATAGAAATGAACATTGTTGAATATGGTGCAAACACACATAAAATAAGGTGTTAATACAGATGGATGGAAAGTTAGATGGTGCCCCACCTTGTTATATTTCCAAAACAAAAACAGAAGTTGCTAGGGAAACTGAGCAGGTCAGGCAGCATCCATGGAGAATGGAAAAGGAGTCAACGTTTAGGGTCTACAAGCCTGATGTAGGGTTGGAGAACCGAAACATTGACTCCTTTTCCTTTGTTGCCTGACTTGCTGAGTTTCCCTAGCAACTTCTGTTTTTGATTCAGATTCCCAGCCTCTATAGTATTTTGTGTTTGTTATATTTCCAATTCAGTGTGTCAAATGTACTTAATGATGGTCACTGATAAAAGGGGCTTTTGGCAATATATGCTTGCCATTATGCATGTGTGCTGTCTTAAGGTTACTGTAGACTTTTCTGTGCTTGCGCCGGACGGGGGTTGGGACTGTTGATATTGAGGGGTTTTAAAACATTTCAATCCCATTACTCAGTCCTGAACCTCGGTTAGTAACATGGTACAAATTTCCATTCCCTTTCATGCTCACAAACTGCAACGTGTAATAGAGAACTCTGGATACATTATCTAGACTATACACTAGGATTTAGCTGTTGTTGTCATTGAAGAGATACAAGAACTAGTAGAGTCTGTGTTATCAGTTTAATATTTTAATTTCTATCATATTTGTTTACTTTATGGGTTTAGAAATGAGGGACAATAATTTAATAAATGCATAGATATACTACAAGAATGGTAGTCATTTTCTTGCCTGGTATGTACAATGGATGTCGTTCATAAATTGGTACATTATAAAGTTGTTTTACATACTAATTTAATCTAAATTAACAAAAACATTATACCGTTTTTTGATGACTGCTCCACACAATAGCCTCACCATTCAGTGTGAGTTCATGACCAGGAGAAGCAGAGCCATCATAGAAGCCAATAACATGAATTTCAGAAGCTCCTCTTGAATCGATTCCCCAGTTTAACACGTCATAAGTGGCCACAGGACCTCCATTTTCATCAAAATAAACCCTGTGTCCAGAGGTTGTTGTGAAATTCACAGACTGTAGGTAATGAAGTAACTGTACAAATTACAAAACACATGGTTTATTGATTGCAATGTCAATTTCATCCATCTTTTGACGGCCTGCTTTCAAGGCATATTTCAGGGTGATATATTTAGATAGGCGAAGATCAAATTAAATGATGTCTCAAATATGCCAACAACTATCGTTAAATAATGCCGGAATTTAATGGGAAAACGTAGATCTGTTAACTTATTAAACATTTCCTTACCTGCCATTGTTGAAAATTTGAGGCATGTACACAAGTGTTGTTTATAAATGGTTCTTTTCCTTTCTCACACGAGAGCATATTGTGAAGAGCATGAGCCACAGCGTATACTGCTTTATATACATTGTAGGAACTTCCATCCATTGATACATCAGAATATGTATTGTTCAGTGCTGATATTTGTTCTTGGCCAGTGCATTGCTGCATTGTAGATATTGCAATTATTTGGCTTGTGTTTCCTGACTGGAAAGTGCATTGGAACGCAGTTTCCCAAAACTCCTTCACTAAACTATTCCCGGGAAACCGAGAAGGATGAACTTTAAGAAGGAATTCTCGCAATCCTTTTACTTTGAACGAAGGAATTGAAGGACCAATTGCCCCAATGAGAAATCTTGTGCTCTCATCTGGAGATATCATTTGTTTTGCTATCCAAGCCTCCGTTCCTATCCATTGAATTCCAGTAACATTTTGTTGTATAATTTCTTTCAGTAATATCCGCATTTCCACTGAGGCAGCAAAAGCCACAATCACTTTAGTTGTGGATGATTTAATTATCTTCACAATTTTTCTTACCTTTTCAAGGGAATCAGTTCTATAAAAAGATTCAGAAAAGGCAATGCAAATGTCGAGCTTCTGGGCAATTTGTATAAATGCCTGCATTCCAAAGTTACCATAGTCATTGTTGCTTCTTATAGTTCCAATCCACGTCCATCCAAACTTCTTAATGATTTGAGCTAAAGCCTTGGACTGATGGTAGTCACTGGGTATGGTTCTGTAAAATGTGGGATATTCCTTCCTATCACTGAGACACGCACATGTAGAAAAGTAGCTGACCTGCAGTTGGTAAATTAAATGTAGGCAGATCATGAATCAGAATAAAACTTACATAATCTAAATACCTCGAATCAATGACAACAAATGTACAAGCTTGAGCATTCCTGAGTCCAGCCTTGCTCAGCTCACCCTCTGGAGCTGCTCCATTTACTGCCCTTCTTTGCCCCCTCAAGACCTTTCTCTTTCACCATATCTTTGGTTGCCCCAACTTGCCCTCCAATCTCTTTGAGTCCAATCCCCATTTTGAATGCACTGCCCATTGCATTGAGGTGTCCTCCCAAACATGAAAGGCGCTATATAAATTCAAAGTGCTGTTTGTTTTGTTGGTGGCTTAAATAAGGAAGTCATCATCAAGCCACCCATACATTTGGTGTACTTGATTGAACTCAAGTAGAATATATTTGGTTGGATTAATTTTCAGAACTCAATTATTCAATACGGGTTAGTGGAATTTCAATGTGGAATATTTGTTCTAATTTTATTTTTCTGCTGACTATTACAGTTTAGTTTTGCTGAATTGCATATCACCAAGAATTCACCTGAACTTAATGATGTGAACTTACCATTGGAATTCTAAAAGGAGCCACTAATCTTGCCAATGCCAGGGATGCTGAGGATCCAGCAGCACCAACAAGAGCTGGGATGTTATAAGATTCTTGACAGTCATCACCGCTCTCTATTTCTTCTTCATTTTGACCATTCATAAGACCCAAAGCTATCTTAGTAGTAATGGTGGGAGACCCGCAGTCATCATAAATGGTGTAGCCCAGTGTAACATCAGGGAGCAGCGCTCTGTTCTGGTTTATTTCCTCAATTGCAAAAATCATTGTGTTCATAAGACGAAAGGCTCTGAAACCAAAACTGGGGGATAATTGGATCAATTAGATAATTGCTACAAACAAATAATGCAAACATTCATATTTTGTACAACCAAGGGAGATAATAAGTCAGAGACAGAAATGTCTGTCTGTTAGGCTTAAACTAAATAATGCCACTCTGCAAAAGGTAAATGCATTTGGATATTTTAAATTCTATTGCAAAATTAGCAAAGATAACGAGTTGATGGTGAGCAGCATAAAGTGTCAAATCATAATACAGTATTGGGCAAACTGACGATTACATAGAATTACATAGAATACACAGCACAGAAACCAGATCAAGGCTCCACATGAGCCTTTTCCTGCCCTTCATCAACTAAGCCTATTGGCATAACCTTCCATTTCTTTCTATCTCATCTACTTATCTGGCTGCACCTATTTGTGGCTCAACTATAACTTGTGGTAACAAGTTCCACATTCCCTCCACTCTCTGAGTAAAACTAGTTTCTTCTGACTTCCCTGTTTGATTTACTGGTGACACAGCAACATTAGGGACACATTTTATATTAATTGCCCAGTGTAAAAATGTGGTTACTCAAATGCACCCTCAATCTAAGATCTTCTCACTGTTGATATCTGGAAATTGGTAAATAATCCGAAACTGCACTGGAATTTCGAGAAGGAAAATTGTGATTTTATTAGTAGACTAACTCATCAGCCAATTTATACAACAACATGCACTTATATTGTGGTCTCCACGCAGGGCAGTGTCTCAGAGATCTCAGAGTACACAGCAATGTCCCACAAGCAGGATAATCCCCCTTCTGTTTTCCAATGGTGCTATGGAATCTTTAACATGCACCTGAAAAGGCTGGTGTGAAATCAGTTAAATATTTGTTTAGAAGGACGCCAGCATCAACAATACAGACACTGCATTGGTATTCCAAATTGAGAACACTATATCAAAACCAAGTATCTTTACAACAACAGCAACACTTTGATTTATATAGCACCCTCCATGCTGGATGACATCTCAGAGGGTTCACAATAACGGATCCCGTGCCCGAGCCAAGGGAGGGTGAAAAAGGTGACCAAGGGCACAGTTGAAAAGCAAGGTATTCAATTGACACCTGAAACTAGGAAGAGAGGTAGCGAGGTGAATGGAGTGAGGAAGGGAGTTCCAGAGCTTCAGGGGTAGTGGCTGAAAGCACGGCCGCCTACAGTGGAACGGAGGATTCGGAAGAGAAGGACTGGAGGAGCGAAGGCAGCAGGTGCTATGTTCGGAAGAACAGAGGTCAGAGAAATAGGGGGGTGCAGAGGAGTGGAGAGATTGGATGATTACATAATTTTAGAACATCTTAACTTCATAAAATGTGCTGTAGCAGACATAAGCATTATCAGACTAAAACTAGGCTGACATGATAGCAAATTGATGCTATGAAAGGAAACAAAATAGGTCAAGGTATTTTGTAAATACTTAGTGGAAATTTAGAAATCCCACCGTGAGGAACCTGGGATTGAACGTTCCACAAACCATAAAAAAGCAAAACATTTTCAATCATATTAGAGAGCTCACCTTTTGCATGTTGTTTCTTCTGGAGCAGTAAAAAAAGAATTAATTTGATTCAATCGACCACGGTGTACACTAAAAATCCCTCCTAGAATGATATCTCCATCTTTTGATATTTCAGGTAAATTGAACTTTCCTTGTAGTTTGCAGGTCTTTTCATTTGAATCCCACATAGAACTAACAAGGAGTAACCACAAAAATGGGAGATACATCATAGTACTTTTAGGAAAGAGGTGCTGGTTGTGTCTCTATTTGAAACCTTGTTGTTAATTGTGCGCCTATATATATAGCACATTCTCTTTGCAATGGTTTGTGGGTCAATTCACTCATTGAAACAGATTGAACAATGTCAATCACAGGGAAACAATGAAAATCCCAGTGGATAAGAAACCCCTTGCCCTAGAAATGGAAACAGGACACTGGAGACCATATGAGCTTATTTGTGTCTTTGAAAATAACTCGGCATGTCACCGATAGTGGTTAGAGCACTCATCTTACAAGAGAGAGATCTGGGTTCAATTCCAGGCAGGGCGAAACCATGGGCAAGTTTCCTTACCCCCACATGCCTGATAATAATCCATCAAAAATAACAATAAATTGGTCATCCCAATGCACGACTGTTGGACACGGCTGTGTGCAATTGGCTGCTGTGTTTTGCCCACAAAAATATACACTCAATTCACTTTAAATTCCATTCTGTAAAGCATTTTTAGACATCTAAATGACGTGAAAAGTGCGATATCATTTGCAAGGATTTTTGGGCCCTTTCCAGTAGTCTGGAAACCTACTGATCCAGAACGTCATCCCATACACATTTCAGGAGTCCTTTCCCATCCTTGCCCTCTGCACTGTTATTTTGCCCGTCTATGTTGAGGTAAACAAGATTGGTGAGCTGCAGGCCCGCAGGGGGATATGATGTAGCTGCAGTGACGCAGACTTGGCTCATACAAGCGCAAGAATGGGAGCTGAATATTCCTGACTGTAATGTATTCAGAACGGACAACGATGGAAGGCAGTGGTGGCAATATTATTTAAAGACACGGTTACAGCCTTGGAAATGGGCGAGATGCTAGATGGCCGAAAAACAGAATCTACCTTGTTAGAGTTAAGGAGCAAAAAGGGAGCTGTTATGCTGTTAGGGGTATACTATAGACCACCAAATAGGAGGAAGGAGATAGATGAGAAGGTCTGCAAGCATATTTCAGAAAGATATTTCAGGAAGGATTCCTGAAGAAAACCTAGCCTATCTAGCTTTTCTCCATAACTGAAGTCCCTCAATCCTGGTACCATTCTAGTAAACCTTCTTTGCACCCTTTCCAATGCCTTAACATCCTTTCTTTAGTGTGGTGACCAGAATTGGACACAGTACTCCAGCTGAGGCCTAACCAAAGTTTTATAGAGGTTAGTCAGTACTTGCTGACTTTTGTATTCTATACCCACATTTATAAAGCCTAGTATCCCATATGCCTTCTTAATGGCTTTGTCTACCTCGCCTGCCATCTTCAAAGAGTCACTAACACAAATCCCCAGGTCTATCTGTTCCCTCACGCCCCTTAAAATTGTACTATCTAGCCTAAATTGCCTCCCCTCATTTCTTCTCCCGAAATGTATCACCTCACACTTCTCTGCATTAAACTTCATCTGCCATGTGTCTGCCCACTTTAACATTTTATCTATATCTTCTTGCAGATGGTTTCTATCCTCCACACTATTTACTAGTGAATGCATTGAATGCAGCTAATGCTACAGTATCGGAAGAGAGGATAGAGGAAATGGATAGGAATAAATAAAAATAGAGAGGAAGTATTAAAAAAGTTGATGGTGCTCAAGGTAGATAAGTCACCTGGTCTGGACGGGATGCATCCTAGGTTACTAAGGGAAGTACGGGTGCAAATAGCAGAGGATCTGGCCACAATTTTTCAATCTTCCTTGGATACAGGGGTGGTGCCAGAGGACTGGAAGTTTGCTATTTTTACTCCCCTGTACAAAAAGTGGCAGAAGGACAAACATGGGAACTCCAAGCCAGTCAGCCTAACATGTTGTGGGAAAACTTCGATAATGCCAGCCAAAATAAATGTTCACTTAGAAAAATATAGGTTAATAATGGAGAGCCAGCAAGGATTTGTTGAAGCCAAACCTTGTCTAACAAACCTGATAGAGTTTTTTGATGAGGTAATGTAGAGGGTGTATGGAACTAGTGCAATTGATGTAGTTTATATGGACTTTCAAAAGGCATTTGACAAAGTGCCGCAAAAGAGACGTAAGGAAATACAATGACAGCATAGATCCAGAATGTCTGGGATTCAGCAAACAGAGAGTTGTGGTGAACGGTTGTTGATCTGAGAGGAAGCAAGTGAATAGTGATGTCCCCGTGATCAGTATTGAGACCACTGCTCTTTTTCATATATATAAATTATCTGGACATGGGCATTGGGAGTGCAATTTCCAAGTTTGAAGATGATACAAAGTTAGGAGAGGTAGTAAATCGTGAGGAGGAAAGAAGCAGACTGCAAGAAGACACAGACGGAATGGTAAAATGGGCAGACACATGGCAGATGAAGTTTAATGTGGAGAAACGTGACATCATGCATTTTGGGAGAATGAAGAAAGGCAATCGAGGCTAGATAGTACGATCTTAAGGAAGGGTTCGCAGTGTACAGGACGTATATAATACACACACACAGCTATGTAGTGCACACATGCAGATTTGACTTGTCACTGATGAGCGTCCCGCCAATGAGCGTTTATCACGTTTGTCCGCAGAAAGGCAGAGGACGCCACTAAACACCCACCACCACGGGCCAGATGTGTGGTTGATTGTGAAGGGATATTATGTGTTCCATTATGTGCACATTTATTATGTTGCAAATTGTACTATGTGTGAGTACAGGTATCTGTGAAGCATTTCACGATGTCATTTCTTTTAGCCTTTAATGTAATAATAATAAATGTTCTCATGAATGAACATTTGAAATGGACAATTATTATTTATTTGCAGCTACTTTTCCCATCAAGTGTTTTTTAGTATTCATTTCAGCTTTAATTAAAATAATGTAACATTTAGGAACAAAAATACAGAACAGTAACCCAAAACTGGACGCTAAAATAGCAAAGACTTCAACAGCAACAGTGTATTTCCCAGGAGAGCTGATGTAAACTGGTATAAAAGTGATCCAAACAGCACAAAAGATGAGCATGCTAAAGGTTATACATTGAGCCTCATTAAACTTATCAGGTAATTTCCGAGCTAGAAACGCCAACACAAAGCTTACTCCGGCCAGGAAAGCAATATATCCCGCCATAGAATAAAAGGCGGTCACAGAGCCCAGGTCACATTCCAGAATGATAATCTCTCTGTAATATTCTGTGTTTCTCATGGGAAACGGGTGTGATATAGTTAACCAGAGAGTACATATCAGGCACTGAACAGAGGTAAGGAGGAATACACTCAAACGCTGCTGAGCAGGTCCAAACAATTTGGCCATGTTGTTGTTTGGAAGAGTTGCCTTAAACGCCAGAAGCACAAGGATTGTTTTAATCAAAATACAGGAAATAGAGAGAACGAAAGCGATAGCGAATGCTGTGTGGCGCAACATGCAAGCCCAGACTGAGGGCTCGCCAATGAAAGTCACTGAGCACAGAAAACACAGCGTTAATGCAAACAGAAGCAGATAGCTGAGCTCAGAATTGTTGGCTTTAACAATAGGAGTGTCTCTGTGTGTGAAGAAGACAGTGGCAATGCTTATTGTGGTGCTGACTCCCACCAGGGCCAATGTCAGCAATACACTTCCCAGCATTTCGGTAAAGGAGAGAAACTCTATTTCCTTTGGTAGGCAACGATCTCTCTGTTGATTGGGCCAATATTGTTCAGGGCATTTAATGCAGTTGGTGGAATCTAGGGAAAGGTGTGATAATTAAGTACAGTATGTATGACACGAATGTCACTGCAGGAAGGTTTTCACAGAGTAGCAATAAATAGGAAGAGGAATTATAGACACACCTGTGGTGTTGCTGATTTCTCTCTCAGCACATTCTGTACAGTCAAAGCAACACACGGGTTTTCCTTTTCGGGCAACTTTTCTTGTTCCAGGAGGACAGCTCTCACTGCAAACCGCACGTGGAACCTTAGCATAGAAATTATCATTGTAAAATACGGTGCAAACACTCAGTTAATAATGTGTTAATATAGACGGATGTAAAGTTAGATGGTGCCCCACCTTGTTATATTTCCAATTCTGTGTGCCAAATTTACTTAATGATGGTCACTGATAAACGTGGCTTTTGGCAATATATGCTTCCCGTGAAGCAGCTTCTCTCGTGTCCTGTCTTAAGGTGACTGTAGAATTTTGTGTGTGTGCACAGGATGCGGGTTGGGACTGTTGATATTGAGGGGTTTTAAAACGTTTAAATCCTATTAATCAGTCATGGACCTCGGTTAGTGACATGGAAATAATTCCCGTTACTTTTCATGCTCACAAACTCCAATATGTACTAGAAAACTCTGGACACATGATCTACACTATACATTAGGATTCAGATGTTGTTGTCATTGAAGAGATACAAGAACTAGCAGAGCCTGTGTTATCAGTTGTTCAATATTTTAATTTCTATCATATTTGTTTACTGTATGGGTTTGGAAATGATAGACAATAATTTAATAAATGCATTAAATATACTACACGAATGGTAGTCATTTTCATACCTGGTATGTACAATGGATGTCGTTCATAAATTGGTACATTTTAAAGATTTTTAGAATACTAATTTAATCTAAATTAACAGAAAATTATACCGTATTTTGACGACTGCTCCACACAATAGCTTCATCATCCAGTGTGAGTTCATGACCAGGAGAAGCAGAGCCATCATAGGAGCCAATAACATGAATTTCAGAAGCTCCTCTCGAATCGATTCCCCAGTTTAACATGTCATACGTGGCCACGGGACCTCCATTTTCATCAAAATAAACCCTGTGTCCAGAGGTTGTTGTGAAATTCACAGACTGTAGGTAATGAAGTAACTGTACAAAAATTTAAAACGCATGGTTTATTGATTACAATATCAATCTCATACATCTTTTGACATGTTTTCAAGGCATATTTCAGGGAGATATATTTAGATAGGCGAAGGTCAAATTTAATGGTGTCTCAAATATGCAAACAATTATCAATAAATAATGTGGGAATTTAATGGGAAAATGTAGATCTGTTGATTTATTAAACATTTCCTTACCTGCCATTGTTGAAAATTTGATGCATGTACACAAGTGTTATTTATAAATGGTTCTTTTCCTTTCTCACATGAGAGCATATTGTGAAGAGCATGAGCTACAGCGTACACTGCTTTATATACATTGTAGGAACTTCCATCCGTTGATACATCAGAATATGTATTGTTCAGTGCTGATACTTGTTCTTGGCCAGTGCATTGCTGCATTGTAGATGTTGCAGTTATTTGGCTTGTGTTTTCTGACTGGAAAGTACATTGGAACGCAGTTTCCCAAAAGTCCTTCACCAAACTATTCCCGTGAAACATAGAAGGATGAACTTTAAGAAGGAATTCTCGCAATCCTTTTACCTTGAACAAAGGAATTGAAGGACCAATTGCCCCAGTTAGAAATCTTGTGCTCTGATCTGGAGATAGAATTTGTTGTGTGATCCAAGCCTCTGTTCCTATCCATTGAATTCCAGTGACGTTTTGTTGCATAATTTCTTTGAGTAATACCCGCATTTCTACTGCGGCAGCAAAAGCCACAATCACTTTAGTTGTGGACGATTTAATTATGTGTACAAGTTTTCTTACCGTTTCAAGAGAATCACTTTTTTGAAACGATTCAGAAAAGGCAATGCAAATGTCAAGTTTCTGGGCAATTTGTATAAATGCCTGCATTCCAAAGTTACCATAGTCATTGTTGCTTCTTATAGTTCCAATCCACGTCCATCCAAACTTCTTAACTATTTGAGCTAAAACCTTGGACTGATAGTAGTCACTGGGTATGGTTCTGTAAAATGTGGGATATTCCTTCCTATCACTGAGACAAGTACAGGTGGAAAAGTAGCTCACCTGCAGTTGGTAAATTAAATGTAGGCAGATCATGAATCAGAATAAATCTTACTTAATTTAAATACCTCGAATCAATAACAACAAATGTACAAGCTTGAGCATTCCTGAGTGCAGCCTTGCTCAGCTCACCCTCTGGAGCTACTCCGTTTACTTCCCTTCTTTGTTCACTCAAGACCTTTCTCTTTGACCATATTTTTGGTTGCCCCAACTTGTCCTCTAATCTCTTTGAGTCCAATCCCCATTTTGAATGCACTGCCCATTGCATTGAGGTGTCTTTCCGAACATGAAAGGCACTACCGGTATATAAATTGAAAGTGCTGTTGGTGGTGGCTTTTGTTGGTGGCTTAAATGAGGAAGTCATCATCAATCCACCCATACATTTGGTGTATTATTGAACTCAAGTAGAATATATTTGTTTGGATTATTTTTCAGAACTCAAATATTCAATGCAGGTTAGTGGAATTTCAATGTGGAATATTTGTTCGAATTTTATTTTTCTGCTGAATATTACAGTTTAATTTTGCTAAATTGCATATCACCAAGAATACACCAGAATTTACTGATGTGAACTTACCATTGGAATTCTAAAAGGAGCTATTAATCTTGCCACCGCCATGGATTCTGAGGATCCATCACCACCAACAAGAGCTGGGATGTTGTAAGATTCTTGACAGTCATCACCGCTCTCTATTTCTTCCTCCTTTTGACCATTCATTAGACCCAAAGCTACCTTAGAAGTAATGGTGGGAGACCCACAGTCATCATAAATGGTGTAGCCCAGTGTAACATTAGGGAGCAGCGCTCTGTTCTGGTTTATTTCCTCAATTGCAAAAATCATTGTGTTCAAAAGACGAAAGGCTGTGAAATCAAAACTGGGTGACAATTGGATCAATTAGGTAATTGCTGCAAACAATTAATGCTAACATTGGTATTTTGTACAACCAAGTGGGATAATAAATCGGAGACTGAAATGTCTGTCTGTTACACTCAAAATAAATAATGCCACTCTGCGAAAGGTAAATGCATTTGGATGTTTTAAATTCTACTGCAAAATTAACAAAGATAATGAATTGTTGGTGAGCAGTATAAAGTGTCAAATCATAATACAGTATTGGGCAAACTGACGATTACATAGAATTGCATAGAATACACAGCACAGAAAGCGCATCAAGGCTCCACATGAGCCTCTTCCTGCCCTTCATCAAGTAAGCCTATTGGCATAACCTTCTATTTCTTTCTCTCTCATATACTTATCTGGGTTTTCCTATTTGTGGCTCAACTACTACTTGTGGTAACAATTTACACATTTCCACCACTCTCTGTGTAAAAATAGTTTCTTCTGACTTCCCTATTTGATTTACTGGTAACACAGCAACATTTCGGACACATTTTATATTAATTGCCCAGTGTAAAGATGTGGTTATTCAAACACACCATCAATCTAAGATCTTCTCACTGTTGATATCTGCAACAATTGGTAAGTAATCCGAAACTACACTGGTATTTTAGAAGCAAATTGCTGATTTTATCAATTGATTAACTCAGCAGCCAATTTATACAACAATAACTTGCACTTATACAGTGTCCTCCACGCAGGGCAGTGTCTCAGAGATCTCAGAGCACACAGCAATATCCCAAAAAGCAGGATAATGACCCTTCTGTTTTTCAATGGTGCTATGGAATCTTTAACATGCACCTGAAAAGGCTAGTGCGACATCAGTTTAACGACTCTTTAGAAGGACGTCAGCATCAACAATACAGGGCTTCTCAGACATTGCATTGGTATTCCATATTGACAATGCTATATCAAAAGCAAGGATCACTACAACAATAACAACTTTGATTTATATAGTGCCCTCCATGCTGGACAGCGTCTTAGAATCCTTCACAATAACGGATCCTGGGCCCGAGCCAGGGGAGGGTGAAAAAGGTGACCAAAGGCGCAGTTGAAAAGCAAGGTCTTCAACTGACACCTGAAACTAGGAAGAGAAGGGGCTAGGTGAAAGGAGTGAGGAAGTGAGTTCCAGAGCTTCAGGGCATAGAGGCTGAAATCACGGCCGACAATAGTGGAGCGGAGGATTCAGGGGACAAGGACGAAACCAGAACTGGAGGGAAGAAGGCAAGAGTTGCTATGTTGGGGAGAGACGAGGTCCGAGAAGTAGGGGTGGATGCAGAGGAGTGGAGAGATTTGATGATTACACAATTTTAGAACATCTTAACTTCATAAAATGTGCTGTAGCAGGCATAAGCATTATCAGAATAAATCTAGGCTGACATGATAGCAAATTGATGCCATGAAAGGAAACAAATAGGTCAAGGTGTCTTGTAAGTATTTAGTGGAAAACTAGAAATCCCACCGTGAGGAACTTGGGAGTGAACGTTCCCAAACCATAAAAAAGCAAAACATGTTCCATCATATTAGAGAACTCACCTTTTGCATTTTGTTTCTTCCGGAGCAGTAAAAAAAGAATAAATTTGATTAAATCGACCACTGCGTATACTAAAAATCCCTCCTAGAATGATATCTCCATTTTTCGATATTTCAGGTAATTTGAACTTTCTTTGTAGTTTGCAGGTTTTTTCATTTGATTCCCACATAGAACTAACAAAGAGTAACCACAAAAATTGGAGATACATTATAGTACTTTCAGGAAAGAGGTGCTGAATGTGTCTCTATTTGAATCCTTGCTGTTAATTGTGCGCATATATATATAGCACATTCGCTTTGCAATAGTTTGTGGATCAATTCACTCATTGAAACAGATTGAACAATGTCTATCATAGGTAAACAATGAAAATCCCAGTGGATAAGAAACTCCTTGCCCTAGAAATAGAAACAGGACACTGGAGACCATATGAGCTTGTTTGTGTCTTTGAAAATAACTTGGTATGTCACCGATAGTGGTTAGACACTCATCTTACAAGTGAGAGACGTGGGTTCAATTCCAGGCAGGGCGAAACCATGGGCAAGTTTCCTTATCCCACATGCCTGATAAAAATCCATCAATAATAATAATAAATTGGTCATCTCAATCCATGACTGTCTGTGGGACACGGCCGTGCGCAATTGGTTGCCATATTTTGCATACGAAAATATACACTCAGTTCACTTTAATTTCGATTCTATAAAGCATTTATAGACATCTAAAAGATGGGAAAAGTGCAATGTCAACTGCAAGGAATGTTTTTTTTGGCCCTTTTCATAAGTATCCTAAACTTAATGAGTTTGTGATCACCAATGTACAGATGCTCTCCTACTGAAACGTACCCCACCTGATGCCCCACTGCTATATTCAACACAACTTCCTTCCTTGGTCTGGAAACCTGCTGATCCACAAAGTCATCCTGCGCACATTTCAGGAGTCCTTTCCCCTCCTTGCCTCTGCACTGTTATTTTGCCCGTCTATGTTGAGGTAAACAAGATTGGTGAGCTGCAGGCTCAAGTTGCCACAGGGGGATATGATATAGCTGTAGTGACGCAGACTTGGCTCAAACAAACGCAAGAATGGGAGCTGAATATTCCTGACTGTAATGTATTCAGAAGGGACAGCAAAGGAAAAAAGGAAGGCGGTGATGGCAATATTAATTAAAGACATGGTTACAGCCTTGGAAATGGACGAGGTGCTAGAGGGCCTAAAGCAGAATCTATCTGGTTAGATTTAAGGTAAAAAAAAGGAGCTGTTATGCTGTTAGGGGTATACCATAGATCACCAAATAGTAAGAAGGAGATAGAAGAGAAGATCTGCAAGCATACTTTAGAAAGCTATTTCAGGAAGGATTCCTGAAATGTGTGCAGGACAACATTCTTGAACAGTATGTTTCCAGCGCAACATGGAACAAATCAGTGCTGGATCTAGTTCTGGGGAATTAAATGGGGCAAGTGGAGCAAGTTTCAGTCGGAAAGCATGTGTGCAATAGTGATCACAACATCATTAGATAGAGAGTACTGTACTTATGGAAAAGGACAAGGATGAATCAAAGGTGAAGATACACACCTGAAAAGGGGCTAATTTCAGTGAGTTAAAAAGGAACCCAGCCAAGGTGGACTGGAAAAAAAGACTGGCAGGTAAAACAGCAATGGGAAATCTTTAAGGAGGACATAGTTTGGGGACAGAACAAATACATCACTACCAATGGAAAAAATAGGTCATCCAGGGAGGTTACCCATCCAAATAGGGCAACCTCCCTGGGTGACTAAGGAAATTGGGACTAAAATAAAACAGAAAAAGGAGGCTTATGACTAATTTCAGGCCCAAAATTTCAGAAGACAATGAAATAGAATATAGGAAGTACAGAGGAAAACTGAAAAAGGAAATAAGAGGGGCAAAAAGATTACATGAGAAAAGATTAGCGGGTAACGTTCAAGGAAACCCTATGGTATTTTACAAGCATATCAAGACTAAAAGGTTAGTCAAAGGTAGGGTGGGGCCAATTAGGGACCAAGGATGAAATCATATTGTGGAAGCAGAGAGCATGGATGATGTAATGAATGAGTACTTTACAACTGTCTTCACAAACGAAGAGAATCATAGAATCATAGAATTTTACGGCACAAAAGTACGCCATTTGATCCATCTAGTCTGTGCCAGCTCTTTGAAAAGAGCAACTCAATCCCACTGCCCAGATCTCTCCCCATAACCTAACAAACCTGTTCTCCCTAAATAAAGATCTAATTCTCTTTTAAAAACTGTTACTGAATCGGCCTCCACCACCTTTTCAGGCAATGCATTCTAGATTCGAACAACCCGCTGAGTGAAACATTTCCCCTCAGCTCCCCTCTGCTTCATTTTGAAACTATTTTAAATTTGTGACCACAAGTCACAGATTTGCCCACCAGTGGAAATAGTTTTTCCTTATTCATCCTGTCCAATTCCCTCATGATTTTATAAACCACTATTAGGTTTCCTCTCAACCTTCTCTATTCCAAAGAGAATAAAGCTAGCCTATCTAGCCTTCCCCATAACTGAAGTCCCTCAATCCTAGTACCATTCTAGAAAACCTTCTTTGCACCCTTTCCAATGCCTTAACATGCTTTCGATAGTGTTGTGACCAGAATTGGACACAGTACTCCAGTTGAGGCCTAACCAAAGTTTTATAGAGGTTAGTCAGTACTTCCTGACCTTTGTACTCTATACCCCTATTTATAAAGCCTAGTATCCCATATGCCTTCTTAACAACTTTGTCTATCTCTCCTGCCACCTTCAAAGAGTCACTAACACAAATCCCCAGGTCTATCTGTTCCCCCACACCCCTTAAAATTGTACTATCTAGCCTAAATTGCCTCCCCTCATTTCTTCTCCCGAAATGTATCACCTCATACTTCTCTGCATTAAACTTCATCTGCCATGTGTCTACCCACTTCACCATTTTATCTATATTTTCTGGCAGATGGTTTCTATCCTCCACACTATTTACTAGTGAATGCACTGACTGTAGTCAATGCCACAGTATCGGAGGATAAGGTAGATTAAATGGATACGATGAGTGAAAACAGAGAGGATGTATTAAAAAAAGTTGATGTGCTCAAGGTAGATAAGTCAACTGGTCTGGATGGGATGCATCCTAGGTTACTAAGGGAAGTACGGGTGCAAATAGCAGAGGCTCTGGCCACAATTTTTTAATCTTCCTTGGATACAGGGTTGGTGCCAGAGGACCGGAAGTTTGCTACTTTTACTCCCCTGTACGAAAAGTGGCAGAATGACAAACCAGGGAACTCCAAGTCAGTCGGCCTAACATCAGTTGTGGAAAAACCTCCAGAGACTATAATGCCGGCCAAAATAAATGTTCACTTAGAAAAATATGGGTTAATAAAGATCAGCCAACAAGGATTTGTTGAAGCCAAACCTTGTCTTACAAACCTGATAGAGATTTTTGATGAGGTAATGGAGAGGGTGTATGGAGTTAATGCAGATGATGTGGTTTATATGGCCTTTCAAAAGGCATTTGACAAAGTGGCACACAAGAGACTTAAGGAAAATAGAAGCCCACGGTCTTAAAGGGACAGTAGCAGCATGAATCCAGAACTGTCTGGGAGACAGAAAACCGAGAGTTGTGGTGAATGGTTGTTTATCTGAGAAGAAGCAAGTGTATAGTGGTGTCCCCCTGATCAGTATTGGGACCCATGCTCTTTTTCATATATATAAATTATTTGGCCATAGGCATAGGGAGTGTAACCTTCAAGTTTGAAGATGATACAAAGTTAGGAGAAGTAGTAGATCATGAGGAGAATAGTAGCATACTGCAAGAAGACACAGACAGATTGTTAAAATGGCAGATACATGGCAGATGAAGTTTAATGTGGAGAAATGTGATGTATTGCATTTTGGGAGGAAGAATGAACAGAGGCAATATGGGCTAGATAGTACAATCTTAATGATGGGGTGGCGCTGAACAGGGTGTATGTAAGACATACACTGGTATGTATGCACACAAGCAAATTTGCTCTGTCACTGATGAGCATCCCGCTGATGAGTGTTAACCACATTTGTCTGCAGGAAGGCAGAGGCCAGCCCAATGCCCCCACTATCACGGGCCGGATCTGTGGTTGATTGTGAAGGGATATTGTGTGTTCCCTTACATGAACATTTATTATGTTGCAAATTGTAAAATGAACAATTACCATGTGTTATCTATCAAACATTTCACAAGGTTATATTTGTTTAGCCTTTAATGTAACAATAACAAAAGGTTTACATCATTGTTCCCATGAATGAACATCTGAAATGGACAGTGATTATTTATTTACAGACCCTTTTCCCATCAAGTGTTTTTTGGTATTCATTTCAGGTTTAATCAAAATAATGTAACATTTAGGAACAAAAATACAGAACAGTAACCCAAAACTTGATGCTAAAATAGCAAAGACTTCAACAGCAACAGTGTATTTCCCAGGAGAGCTGACATAAACTGGTATAAAAGTGATCCAAACAGCACAAAAGATGAGCATGCTAAAGGTTATACATTGAGCCTCATTAAACTTATCAGGTAATTTCCGAGCTAGAAACGCCAACATAAAGCTTACTCCGGCCAGGAAAGCAATATATCCCGCCATAGAATAAAAGGCGGTCACAGAGCCCAGGTCACATTCCAGAATGATAATCTCTCTGTAATATTCTGTGTTTCTCATGGGAAATGGGTGTGATATAGTTAACCAGAGAGTACATATCAGGCACTGAACAGAGGTAAGGAAGAATACACTCAAACGCTGCTGAGCAGGCCCAAACAATTTGGCCATGTTGTTATTTGGAAGAGTTGCCTTAAACGCCAGAAGCACAAGGATTGTTTTAATCAAAATACAGGAAATAGAGAGAACGAAAGCGATAGCGAATGCTGTGTGGCGCAACATGCAAGCCCAGACTGAGGGCTCGCCAATGAATGTCACTGAGCACAGAAAACACAGCGTTAATGCAAAGAGAAGCAGATAGCTGAGCTCAGAATTGTTGGCTTTAACAATAGGAGTGTCTCTGTGTGTGAAGAAGACAGTGGCAATGCTTATTGTGGTGCTGACTCCCACCAGGGCCAATGTCAGCAATACACTTCCCAGCATTTCGGTAAAGGAGAGAAACTCTATTTCCTTTGGTAGGCAACGATCTCTCTGTTGATTGGGCCAATATTGTTCAGGGCATTTAATGCAGTCTGTGGAATCTAGGGAAAGGTGTGATAATTAAGTACAGTATGTATTACATAAATGTCACTGCTGGAAGGTTTTCACAGAGTAGCAATAAATAGGAAGAGGAATTATAGACACACCTGTGGTGTTGCTGATTTCTCCCTCAGCACATTCTGTACAGTCAAAGCAACACACGGGTTGTCCTTTTCTGGCAACTTTTCTGGTTCCAGGAAGACAGCTCTCACTGCAAACCGCATGTGGAACCTTCGAATAAACATACGTGAAATAAACTTACTCACTTGTGTCCTGTCTTAAGGTGACTATGGACTTTTATATGTGAGAGCAGGATGGGGTTTGAGACTGTTGATATTGAGGGATTTTAAAACATTTCAATCTATTAATCAGTCCAGGACCTCGGTTATTGACATGGAAAAAATTCCCATTGCTTTTCATGCCCACAAACTCCAACATGTAATAGAGAACTCTGGACACATTATCTACACTATACACTAGGATTCAGATGTTGTTGTCATTGAAGAGATACATGAACCAGCAGAGTCTGTGTTATCTTTTGTTTAATATTTTAATTTCTATCATTTTTGTTTACTGTATGGATTTGGAAATGAGGGACAATAATTTAATAAATGCATTAGATGTACTATAAGAATCGTAGTCATTTTTACGCCTGATATGTACAATGGATGTCATACATAAATTGGTACATTTTAAAGTTTTTTTAAATACTAATTTAATCTAAATTAACAAAAACTATTATACCGTTTTTTGATGACTGCTCCACACAATAGCATCATCATCCAGTGTGAGTTCATGACCAGGAGAAGCAGAGCCATCGAAGAAGCCAATAACATGAATTTCAGAAGCTCCTCTTGAATCGATTCCCCAGTTCAACACGTCTTACATGGCCACAGGATCTCCATTTTCATCAAAATAAACCCTGTGTCCAGAGGTTGTTGTGAAATTCACAGACTGTAAGTAATGAAGTAACTGTACAAAAGTATAAAACATATGGTTTATTGATTGCAATGTCAATCTCATCCATATTTTGACGACGTGTTTTCAAGGCATATTTCAGGGCGATATATTTAGATAGGCGAAGGTCAAATTAAATGGTGTCTCAAATATGCAAACAATTATCATTAAATAATGTGGGAATTTAATGGGAAAACGTAGATCTGTTGACTTATTAAACATTTCCTTACCTGCCATTGTTGAAAATTTGATGCATGTACACAAGTGTTGTTTATAAATGGTTCTTTTCCTTTCTCACACGAGAGCATATTGTGAAGAGCATGAGACACAGCGTATACTGCTTTATATACATTGTAGGAACTTCCATCCATTGATACATCAGAATATGTATTGTTCAGTGCTGATACTTGTTCTTGGCCAGTGCATTGCTGCATTGTCGATATTGTAGTTATTTGGCTTGTGTTTTCTGACTGGAAAGTACATTGGAACGCAGTTTCCCAAAACTCCTTCACTAAACTATTCCCGGAAAACCTAGAAGGATGAATCTTAAGAAGGAATTTTCGCAATCCTCTTATTTTAAACACAGGAATTGAAGGACCAATTGCCCCTGTGAGAAATTGTGTGCTCTCATCTGGAGATATCATTTGTTGTGTTATCCAGGCTTCCGTTCCTATCCATTGAATTCCAGTGATGTTTTGTTGTATAATTTCTTTGAGTAACATCCGCATTTCCACTGTGGCAGCAAAAGCCACAATCACTTTAGTTGTGGATGATTTAATTATCTTCACAAGTTTTCTTACCTTTTCAAGAGAATCACTTTTATGAAATGATTCAGAAAAGGCAATGCAAATGTCAAGTTTCTGGGCAATTTGTATAAATGCCTGCATTCCATTATTACCATAGTAAGTGTTGCTTCTTATAGTTCCAATCCACGTCCATCCAAACTTCTTAACTATTTGAGCTAAAGCCTTGGACTGATGGGTATCACTGGGTATAGTTCTGTAAAATGTGGGATATTCCTTCCTATCACTGAGACAAGCACATGTGGAAAAGTAGCTCACCTACAGTTGATAAATTAAGCATAGGCAGATCATGAATCAGAATACAACTTATATAATCTAAATACCTCAAATCATTGACAACAAATGTACAAGCTTGAGCATTCCTGAGTCCAGTCTTGCTGAGCTCACCCTCTGGAGCTGCTCCATTTACTTCGCTTCTTTGCTCCCTCAAGACCTTTCTCTTTGACCATAACATTGGTTGCCCCAACTTGCCCGGCAATCGCTTTGAGTCCAATCCCCATTTTGAATGCACTGCCCATTGCATTGAGGTGTCTTTCCGAACATGAAAGGCGCTATATAAATTCAAAGTGCAGTTGGTGGTGGCTTTTGTTGGTGGCTTAAATGAGGAAATTGTCAGCAATCCACCCATAGATTTGGTGTATTATTGAACTCAAGTAGAACATATTTGCTTGGATTATTTTTCAGAACTCAGATATTCAAAACGGGTTAGTGGAATTTCAATTGTGGAATATTTGTTCTAACTTTATGTTTCTGCTGAATATCACAGTTTAGTTTTGCTGAATTGCATATCATCAAGAATTCACCAGAACTTAATGATGTGAACTTACCATTGGAATTCTAAAAGGAGCTACTAATCTTGCCACCGCCATGGATTCTAAGGATCCATCAGCACCAACAAGAGCTGGGATGTTGTAAGATTCTTGGCAGTCATCACCGCGTTCTACTTCTTCTTCGTTTTGACCATTCATAAGATCCAAAGCTATCTTAGTAGTAATGGTGGGAGACCCACAGTCATCATAAATGGTGTAGCCCAGTGTAACATCAGGGAGCAGCGCTCTGTTCTGGTTTATTTCCTCAATTGCAAAAATCATTGTGTTCAAAAGACGAAAGGCTGTGAAATCAAAACTGGTGACAATTGGATGAGTTAGGTAATTGCTACAAACAATTAATGCTAACATTTGTGTTTTGTACAACCAAGGGGGATAATATATCGGAGACAGGAATGTCTGTCTTTTACGCTCAAAATAAATAATGCCACTCTGCAAAAGGTAAATACATTCGGATGTTTTGAATTCTACTGTAAAATTAGCAAAGATAATGATCGATGGTGAGCAGCATAAAGTGTCAAATCATAACTGACGATTACATAGAATTGCATAAAATATGCAGCACAGAGAGTGCATCAAGGCTCCACATGAGCCTCTTCCTGCCCTTCATCAACTAAGCCTATTGGCATAACCTTCCATTTCTTTCTCTCTCATATACTTATCTGGGTTTCCCTATTTGTGGCTCAACTACTACTTGTGGTAACAATTTACACATTCCCACCACTATCTGTATAAATATAGTTTCTTCTGACTTCCCTGTTTGATTTACTGGTGACACAGCAACATTAGGGACACATTTTATATTAATTTCCCAGTGTAATGATGTGGTTACTCAAACGCACCATCAATCTAAGATCTTCTCACTGTTGATATTTGTTAATTGGTAAGTAATCCGAAACTACACTGGAATTTTGAGAAGGAAAATTGTGATTTTATTAGTAGACTAACTCAACAGTCAATTTATACAACAACAACTTGCATTTATATAGTGCCCTACATGCAGGGCAGTGTCTCAGAGATCTCAGAGCACACAGCAATGTCCCACAAGCAGGATAATCTGCCTTCTGTTTCCAGTGGTGCAATGGAATCTTTAACATGCACCTGAAAAGGCTGGTGTAATATCAGTTTAACATCTCTTTAGAAGGACGCCAGCATCAACAATACAGGGCTTCCCAGACACTAAATTGGTATTCCAGATTGAGAACTCTAAATGAAATGCAAGGATCATTACAACAACAATTACAACAACAACAACTTTGATTTATATATCGCCCTCCATGCTGGACGATGTCTCAGAGCGCTTCACAATAGCGGATCCCAGGTAGGAGCCAGCGGCAGGGGGGGAAAAGGTGAACAAAGGCGCAGTTGAAATGCAAGGTCTTCAGCTGACAGCTGAAACCCGGAAGAGAGAGGCAAGGTGAAGGGAGTGACGAAGGGAGTTCCAGAGCTTCGGGGCTTAAAGGTTGAAAGCACAGCCGCCGATAGCGCAGCGGAGGATTCGGGGGACAGGAAGGAGACTACAACTAGTGGAGCTATGTTGGGGAGAAAGAAGGTCAGAGAAGTATTGGGGTGCAGTGAAGTGGAGAAATTTGATGATTATATGATTTTAGAACATCTTCATAAAATGAGCTGTAGCAGACATAAGCATTATTAGAATAAAACTAGGAGGACATGTTAGCAAATTGACGCTATGAAAGGAAACAAAATAGGTCAAGGTATTTTGTAAGTAATTAGTGGAAATTTAGAAATCCCACTGTGAGGAACTTGGGAGTGAACGTTCCCAAACCATAAAAAAGCAAAACATGTTCCATCATATTAGAGAACTCACCTTTTGCATTTTATTTCTTCTGGTGCAGTAAAAAAAGAATTAATTTGATTCAATCGACCACTGCGTATACTAAAAATCCCTCCTAGAATGATATCTCCATCTCTTGATATTTCAGGTAATTTGAACTTTCCTTGTAGTTTGCAGGTCTTTTCATTTGATTCCCACATAGAACTAACAAGGAGTAACCACAAAAATTGGAGATACACCATAGTACTTTTAGGAAAGAAGTTCTGGTTGTGTCTTTATTTGAATCCTTGCTGTTAATTCTGCGCATATATATATATATATACATATATATATATATATAGCACATTCTCTTTGCAATGGTTTGTGGGTCACTCATTGAAACAGATTGAACAATGTTAATCATAGGTAAACAATGAAAATCCCAGTGGATAAGAAACCCCTTGCCCTCGAAATGGAAACAGGACACTGGAGACCATATGAGCTTGTTTATGTCTTTGAAAATAACTCGGTATGTCACCGATAGTGGTTAGAGCACTCATCTTACAAGTGAGGGACCTGTGTTCAATTCCAGGCAGGGCGAAACCATGGGCAAGTTTCCTTACCCCACATGCCTGATAATAATCCATAAAAAATTATAATAAATTGGACATCTCAATCCACGACTGTCTGTGGGACATGGCCGTGCGCAATTGTCTGCCGTGTTTTGCCCACAAAAATATACACTCAGTTCACTTTACGTTCCATTCTGTAAAGCATTTTTAGACATCTAAAAGATGTGAAAAGTGCGATGTCAACTGCAAGGACTTTTATTGGCCCTTTTACTAATGTGCAGATTCTCTCCTACTGAAACCTACCCCACTTGATTCCCCAGTAATAGATTCAACAAGACTTCCGTAATTAGTCTGGAAACCTGAATGTCATCCTGCACACATTTCAGGAGTGCTTTCCCCTCCTTGCCCTCTGCATTATTATTTTGCCCGTCTATGTTGAGGTAAATAAGATTGGTGAGCTCCAGGCTCAAGTTGCCGCAGGGGAAATGATGTAGCTGCAGTGATGCAGATTTGGCTCAAACAAGTGCAAGAATGGGAGCTGAATATTCCTGACTGCAATGTATTCAGAAGGGACAGTGAAGGAAAAAAGGAAGGCGGTGCTGGCAATATTAATTGAAGACACGGTTACAGCCTTAGAAATGCACGAGGTGCTAGAGGGCCTAAAAACAGAATCTATCTGGTTATAGTTAAGGAGCAAACAAGGAGCTGTAATGCTGTTAGACCACGATAGACCACCAAATAGTAGGAAGGAGATAGACGAGAAGGTCTGCAAGCATATTTCAGAAAGATATTTCAGGAAGGATTCCTGAAATGTGTTCAGGACAACTTTCTTGATCAGTATGTTTCCAGCCTGACATGAATGAATCAGTGCTGGATCTAGTTCTGGGGAATCAAGTGCGGCAAGTGGAGCAAGTTTCAGTTGGAAAGTATCTGTGCAGTAGTGATCACAACATCATCAGATAGAGAGTACTGTAATTATGGAAAGGAAGAAGGATGAATCAAAGGTGAAGATACTCACCTGAAAAGGGGCTAATTTCAGAGAGTTAAAAAGAAAGCCAGCCGAGGTGGACTGTAAAGAAAGACTGGCAGGTAAAACAGCAATGGGAAATTTTCAAGGAGGATATAGTTTGGGGACAGAACAAATACATCACTACAAATGGAAAAAATAGAGCATCCAAACCTCCCTGGATGACTAAGGAAATTGGGACGAAAATCAAACAGAAAAAGGCGGCTTATGATAAATGTCATTCCCAAAATTCAGAAGATAACCAAATAGAATATAACAAGTACATAAGAGAACTGAAAAAGGAACTTAGAGGGGCAAAAACATTACGGGTAATGGTGGACAATATTCAAGGGAACCCTAAGGTATCTTACAAGCATATCAAGAATAAAAGGTTAGTCAAAGGTAGGGTGGGGCCAATTAGGGATCGAGGGGCCAATATGGAAATTGTATTGTGGAAGCAGAGAGCATGGTTGATGTACTGAATGAGTATTTTGCAACTGTCTTCACAAAAGAAGAGAATTCAGCCAATGCCACAGTATCGGATGCGAGGGTAGAGGAAATGGATAGGATAAGTAAAAACAGAGAGGAAATATTTAAAAAGTTGACAGTGTTCAAGGTAGATAACTCACCTGGTCTGGACGGGATGCATCCCAGGTTACTTCGGGAAGTACGGATGCAAATAGCAGAGGCTCTGGTCACAATTTTTCAATCTTGCTTGGATACAGGGTTGGTGCCAGAGGACTGGAAGGTTGCTATTTTTACTCCCCTGTACAAAAGGTGGCAGAAGGACAAACATGGCAACTCCAAGCCAGTCAGCCTAACATCTGTAGTGGGAAAACTTCCAGAGAAGTTCGGCCAAAATAAACCTTCACTTAGAAAAATATGGGTTGATAAAGGACAGCTAGCATGGATTTGTTGAAGCCAAACCTTTCTAACAAAGCTGATGAAGTTTTTTGATGAAGTAATGGAGAGGGTGTTTGGAGTTAGTGCAGTTGATGTAGTTTGTATGGACTTTCAAAAGGCATTTGACAAAGTGACACATAAAAGACTTCTAAGGAAAATAGAAGCCCATGGTTTTACAGGGACAGTGGCAGCATGGATCCAGAAAGTGCCTGGGAGACAGAAAACAGAGAGTTGTGGTGAACGGTTGTTTATCTGAGAGGAAGCAAATGTATAGTGGTTTGTTAGAAAGGTTTGGCTTCAACAAATCCATGCTAGCTGTCCTTTATCAACCCACTGATCTTTTTAATATGTATAAATTATCTGGACATGGGAATTGGGAGTGCAATTTCCAAGTTTGAAGAAGATACAAAGTTAGGAGAAGTAGTAAATCGTGAGGAGGAAAGTAGCAGACTGCAACAAAACACAAACAGAATGGTAAAATGGGCAGACACATGGCAGATGAAGTTTAATGTGGAGAAACGCAACATCATGCATTTTGGGAGGAAGAGTGAAGAGAAGCAATGTAGGCTAGATAGTACAATCTTAAGAAGGGGGTGGCGGTGAACAGGGTGTATATAATACACACATACATTTGTGTGTAACGCACACACGCAAATTTGCCCTGTCACTGATAAGCATCCCGCCGATGAGCAACAATCACATTTGTCCGCAGAAAGGCAGAGGACACAACTCCACGGCCCTGCTACCACAGGCCGGATTTGCTGTAGACTGTGAAGGGATATTATGTGTTCCCTTACGTGAACATTTATTATGTTGCAAATTGTACCATGAACAATTACCATGTGTGAATACAGGTAGCTTTTAAACATTTCACAATGTAATTTTCTTTTAGCCTTTAATTGTAATACTAACAAATGTTTACATGATTGTTCCCACAAATGAACATCTGAAATGGACAGTGATTATTGTTTTACAGCTACTTTGCCCATCAAGTGTTTTTTAGTATTCATTTCAGGTTTAATCAAAATAATGTAACATTTAGGACCAAAAATACAGAACAGTAACCCAAAACTGGACGCTAAAATAGCAAAGACTTCAACAGCAACAGTGTATTTCCCAGGAGAGCTGACGTAAACTGGTATAAAAGTGATCCAAACAGCACAAAAGATGAGCATGCTAAAGGTTATACATTGAGCCTCATTAAACTTATCAGGTAATTTCCGAGCTAGAAACGCCAACACAAAGCTTACTCCGGCCAGGAAAGCAATATATCCCGCCATAGAATAAAAGGCGGTCACCGAGCCCAGGTCACATTCCAGAATGATAATCTCTCTGTAATATTCTGTGTTTCTCATGGGAAATGGGTGTGATATAGTTAACCAGATAGTACATATCAGGCACTGAACAGAGGTAAGGAGGAATACACTCAAACGCTGCTGAGCAGCCCCAAACAATTTGGCCATGTTGTTGTTTGGAAGAGTTGCCTTAAACGCCAGAAGCACAAGGATTGTTTTAATCAAAATACAGGAAATAGAGAGAACGAAAGCGATAGCGAATGCTGTGTGGCGCAACATGCAAGCCCAGACTGAGGGCTCGCCAATGAAAGTCACTGAGCACAGAAAACACAGCGTTAATGCAAAGAGAAGCAGATAGCTGAGCTCAGAATTGTTGGCTTTAACAATAGGAGTGTCTCTGTGTGTGAAGAAGACAGTAGCAATGCTTATTGTGGTGCTGACTCCCACCAGGGCCAATGTCAGCAATACACTTCCCAGCATTTCGGTGAAGGAGAGAAACTCTATTTCCTTTGGTAGGCAACGATCTCTCTGTTGATTGGGCCAATATTGTGCAGGGCATATGATGCAGTCGGTGGAATCTAGGGAAAGGTGTGATAATTAAGTACAGTATGTATGATATGAATGTTATTGTAGGAAGGTTTTGACAGAGTAGCAATAAATAGGAAGAGGAATTATAGACACACCTGTGGTGTTGCTGATTTCTCCCTCAGCACATTCTGTACAGTCAAAGCAACACACGGGTTGTCCTTTTCTGGCCACTTTTCTTGTTCCAGGAATACAGCTCTCACTGCAAACCGCACGTGGAACCTTCGAAAAAAATATGTGAAATAAACTTAGTCACTTGTGTCCTGTCTTAAGGTGACTGTAGACTTTTGTGTGTGAGCGAAGGGTGGGGGTTGGGACTATTGATTTTGAGGGTTTTCAAAATGTTTCAATCCTATTAATCAGTGCCGGAACTCGGTTAGTAACAAGGAAAACATTCTCATTCCTTTTCATACCTACCAACTCCAATATGTAATAGAGAACTCTGGACACATGATCTGCACTATACACTAGGATTCAGATGTTGTTGTCCTTGAAGAGATACAAGAAGTAGCAGAGTCTGTGTTGTCAGTTGTTTAATATTTTAATTTCTATCATATTTGTTTACTATACGGGATTGGAAATGAGGGACAATAATTTAATAAATGCATTAGATATATTATAAGAATGGTAGCCATTTTCACATCTGGTAAGTACAATGGGTGTTGTTCTTAAATTGGTATATTTTAACAGTTGTTTACTTACTAATTTAATCTAATTTAACAGAAATATTATACCATTTTTTGACGACTGCTCCACACAATAGCCTCACCATCCAGCATGAGTTCATGACCAGGGGAAGCAGAGCCATCATAGAAGCCAATAACACGAATTTCAGAAGAACCCCTGGAATCGATTCCCCAGTTCAACACGTCATATGTGGCCACAGGACCTCCATTTTCATCAAAATAAACCCTGTGTCCAGAAGTGGTTGTGAAATTCACAGACTGTAGGTAATGAAGTAACTGTACAAAAATACAAAACACATGGTTTGATTGCAATGTCAATCTCATCCATCTTTTGTCGATGTGTTTTCAAGGCATATTTCAGGGTGATATATTTAGATAGGCAAAGGTCAAATTAAATGATGTCTCAAATATGCAAACAATTTATCGTTAAATAATGTGGGAATTTAATGGGAAAACGTAGATCTGTTGACTTATTAAACATTTCCTTACCTGCCATTGTTGAAAATTTGATGCATGTACACAAGTGTTGTTTATAAATGGTTCTTTTCCTTTCTCACACGAGAGCATATTGTGAAGAGCATGAGCCACAGCGTACACTGCTTTATATACATTGTAGGAACTCCCATCCATTGATACATCAGAATATGTATTGTTCAGTGCTGATACTTGTTCTTGGCCAGTGCATTGCTCCATTGTAGATGTTGTCGTTATTTGGCTTGTGTTTTCTGACTGGAAAGTACATTGGAACGCAGTTTCCCAAAACTCCTTCACCAAACTATTCCCGGGAAACCTAGAAGGATGAACTTTAAGAAGGAATTCTCGCAATCCTTTTACTTTGAACAAAGGAATTGAAGGACCAATTGCCCCAGTGAGAAACCTTGTGCTCTCATCTGGAGACATCATTTGTTGTGTGATCCAGGATTCCGTTCCTATCCATTGAATTCCAGTGACGTTTTGTTGTATAATTTCTTTGAGTAATATCCGCATTTCCGTTGAGGCAGCAAAAGTCACAATCACTTTAGTTGTGGACGATTTAATTATCTTCACAATTTTTCTTACCTTTTCAAGAGAATCACTTCTATGAAATGATTCAGAAAAGGCAATGCAAATGTCAAGTTTCTGGGCAATTTGTATAAATGCCTGCATTCCAAAGTTACCATAGTCATTGTTGGTCCTTACAGTTCCAATCCACGTCCATCCAAACTTCTTAACTATTTGAGCTAAAGCCTTGGACTGATGGTAATCACTGGGTATGGTTCTGTAAAATGTGGGATATTCGTTCCTATCACTGAGACAAGCACATGTGGAAAAATAGCTGACCTGCAGTTGATAAATTAAGTGTGGGCAGATCATGAATCAGAATAAAACTTACATAATCTAAATACCTCAAATCAATGACAACAAAAGAACAAGCTTGAGCATTCCTGAGTCCAGCCTTGCTCTGCTCACCCTCTGGAGCTGCTCCATTAACCTCCCTTCTTTGCCCCCTCAAGACCTTTCTCTTTCGCCATATCTTTGGTTGTCTCAAATTGCCCTCCAATCTCTTTGAGTCCAATACCCATTTTGAATACACTGCATTAAGGTGTCCTCCCAAAGATAAAAGGCACCATATAAATTTAAAGTGCTGTTGGTGTTGGCCTTTATTGGTGGCTTAAAGGAGGAAGTCATCACCAATGCACCCATACATTTGGTGTTTTATTGAATTCAAGTGGAACATATTTGTTTGGATTATTTGTCAGAACTCAAATATTCAATACGTGTTAGTGGAATTTCAATGTGGAATATTTGTTCTAATTTTATTTTTCTGCTGAATATTACACTTTAATTTTGCTGAATTGCATATCACCAAGAATTCACCAGAACGTAATGATGTGAACTTACCATTGGAATTCTAAAAGGAGCTACTAATCTTGCCACCGCCATGGATCGTGAGGATCCATCAGCACCAACAAGAGCTGGGATGTTGTGAGAGTCTTGACAGTCATCACCGCTCTCTATTTCTTCTTCCTTTTGACCATTCATAAGACATAAAGCTATCTTAGCAGCAATGGTGGGAGACCCACAGTCATCATAAATGGTGTAGCCCAGTGTAACATCAGGGAGCAGCGCTCTGTTCTGGTTTATTTCTTCGATTGCAAAAATCATTGTGTTCAAAAGACGAAAGGCTCCGAAACTAAAACTGGTGACAATTGGATCAATTAGGTAATTGCAACAAACAATTAATGCTATTGGTATTTTGTAATAACCAAGTGGGTTAATAAGTTGGCGACAGAAATGTCTGTCTGGTATTATTAAAATAAATAATGCCACTCTGCATAAGGTAAATGCATTTGGATGTTTTAAATTCCACTGTAAAATTAACAAAGATAACGAGTTGATGGTGAGCAGCATAAAGTGTCAAATCATAACATGGTATTGGGCAAACTGACGATTACACAGAATTACATAGAATACACAGCACAGAAAGCGCATCAAGGCTCCACATGAGCCTCTTCCTGCCCTTCGTCAACAAAGCCTATTGGCATCAACTTCCATTTCCTTCTCTCTCATATACTTATCTGGCTTCCCCTATTTGTGGCTCAACTGAACTTGTGGAAACAAGTTCCACAGTCCCACCACTCTCTGTGTAAAAATAGTTTCTTCTGACTTCCCTATTTGATTTACTGGTGACACAGCAACATTAGGGACACATTTTATATTAATTTCCCAGTGTATAGATGTGGTTACTCAAACGCACCATCAATCTAAGATTTTCTCACTGTCGATATCTGGAAATTGGTAAGTAATCCGAAACAATGGTGGAATTTTGAGAAGGAAAATTGTGATTTTAATAATAGACTAACTCAGCCGCCAACTTATACAACAACTTGCACTTATATTGCGGCCTCCACACAGGGCAGTGTCTCAGAGTTCTCAGAGCACACAGCAATGTCCCACAAGCAGGATAATCTCCCTTCTGTTTTCCAATGGTGCTATGGAATCTTTAACATGCACCTGAAAAGGCTGGTGTGATATCAGTTTAATATCTCTTTAGAAGGACGCCAGCATCAACAATACAGGGCTTCCCAGACACTGCATTGGTGTTCCATATTGAGAACACTATATCAAAAGCAAGGATCTTTACAACAATAACAACTTTGATTTGTTTAGTGCCCTCCATGTTGGACGGTGTCTTAGAGCGCTTCCCAATAACGGATCTGGGCCTGTACCTGGGGAGGGTGCAAAGGAGACCAAAGGCACGGTTGAAAAGCGAGGTCTTCAACTCACACGTGAAACTAGGAATAGAGGGGACGAGGTGAAAGGAGTGAGGAAGGCAGTTCCAGAGCTTCAGGGTGTAGTGGCTGAAAGCACGGCCGACGATAGTGGAGCGGAGGAATTAGGGGACAAGGAGGAGACCAGAACTGGAAGAAAGAAGGCAAACGGTGCTATGTTGGGGAGATAGGAGGTCAGAGAAGTCGTGGGGCTGCAGAGGAGTGGAGAGATTTGATGATCACATGATTTTAGAACATCTTAACTTCATAAAATGTGCTGTAGCAGCCATAAGCATTATCATAATAAAACTAGGCTGAGATGATAGCAAATTGATGCTATGAAAGGAAATAAAATAGGTCAAGGTATTTTGTAAGTACTTAGTGGAAATTTAGAAATCCCACCGTGAGGAACCTGGGATTGAACGTTCCACAAACCATAAAAAAGCAAAGCATTTTCCATCATATTAGAGAGCTCACCTTTTGCATTTCGTTTCTTCTGGAGCAGTAAAAAAAGAATTAATTTGATTAAATCGACCACTGTGTACAGTAAAAATCCCTCCTAGAATGATATCTCCATCTTTCGATATTTCAGGTAAATTGAACTTTCCTTGTAGTTTGCAGGTCTTTTCATTTGATACCCACATAGAACTAACAAGGAGTAACCACAAAATTTGGAGATACATTATAGTACTTTTAGGAAAGAGGTGCTGGTTGTGTTTCGCTTTGAATCTTTGCTGTTAATTGTGCACATATATATATATATTTATAGCACATTCTCTTTGCAATGGTTTGTGGGTCAATTCACTTGTTGAAACAGATTGAACAATGTTAATCATAGGTAAACAATGATAATCCCAGTGGATAAGAAACCCCTTGCCCTAGAAATGGAAACAGGACACTGGAGACGATATGAGCTTGTTTGTGTCTTTGAAAATAACTCGGTATGTCACCGATAGTGGTTAGAGCACTCATGTTACAAGTGAGAGACCTGGGTTCAATTTCAGCCACGGTGAAACCATGGGCAAGTTTCCTTACCACACATGCCTGATAATAATCCATGAAAAATAATAATAAATTGGTCATCTCAATCCACGACTGTCGGTGGCAGGGCTGTAGTCGAGTCCTCCTCATCCGAGTCCCTGGTGTCCAAGTCCCTGCCACTTTTTAATGTCCGAGTCCGAGTCCCTGGTGTCCAAGTCCCTGCCACTTTTTAATGTCTGAGTCCGAGTCCCTGGTGTCCGAGTCCAAATCCGAGTCCGAGTCCCTGACGCTTTTTAATGTCTGAGTCCGAGTCCGAGTCCTCCATTTAAAAATTCAAGCCCATCACCAACTTATACATACTAGAATTTCAGTCTTATACCTTTTTTTGATGTATATTGCTTGCTACGCTTTGTTTACAACGGTTGGGTTCTTACTTCATGGCTTTATGCAATAAACTGACTCATTATCCCGAAGTTTAAATGCTTAATGGTTTGGTTCAAGAACTAATTAAAATTCTATTTTTAGTCCCTGAAGTACAAGGAATATTGACTTCTCAAGTCGTCAGTTACTTGTCTGATAAAGCCATTGCACTGATATTCACTGAAATTAAGATTCACAAAATGCAGTGATATGCGTTCATCAATTTGAGGAAAGTAACGCGGTCGGGCATGAAAATCAAGTGTCTAGAAAGTTGATGTTAATCCTTTTAAAACATGCAGTTAAGCAGTAGTTCCGCAGTAACCTGTGCTTAATTCAATTTGTCTTTTGGAGTGCTTCAAATTGATAAGTTTGCCTAACTAAAAAATTCTAGCTCAAATGTCTGACTGCAATTTGGAGACTTTGCAGTTTAAAGCTGACTTGGAACTAGTAACTTGGCTGGCTTGTGGTATACGCTTTTATTCAAACTGGTGGACGAGAATTCAGTGAATTCCTCTTACGAGTCCCCTAAATTTGTGTGTTTTCTAATTCCGTTCTCCTTTCCTTTCGCTTCACAGCGCTCACGCTCTACGTTTTATGCGTATCTCTATGGGGCTAGATTTTTGTCCCCGTATATATTTAATAATAATAATAATAATCCTTGCATTTGATACAGCGCTTTCCACATCTTATCAATGTCCCAAAGCGCTTCACAGAATATACTGTAATGTGAATTGACTGTATATATTTGTGGGCGAATCGCGGCAGCCAATTGCGCACAGCAGTGTCCCACACACAGTCGTGAATTGAAATGACCAATTTTATTATTGTTTTTTTTTTTTAAGGGATTATTATTAGGCGTGTGGAGTAAGGAAACTTGCCCAAGGTTTCGCCCTGACCTGCCTGGATTCGAACACAGGTCTCCCCAGCTTGCAAGACAAGTGCTCTAACCACTGAGCCACAGGAGCTCCACAAATTTCTACTACATAGACTTAAGATCTAGCCCTAGTAAGGCCAATTTCAGCATGTAGTGGTATTTTATATGTGAGACTTCCACCTGTGTTGGAGGAGAGCGACAACTCCTCCAACCAGATGGATTTTTCTGTAGACTGAGGCCTACCCAACATAGTTCAGAAAATAGTCTTTATTAGATTAAATCTTCAAGACTATTAACATGATAAAATTGATAGTGATTCATGAGTAACGCGTTCCGACAAAAGTCCACACACACTTAATTTATTGTATAGTCTAATCATAAATGAGTAGGGAACTTACTTTTCTTGATGACGTCACTGCAAATGAAATGGCGTGTGAAATTCGATGTGGTGCCACACGTTTCAGTTACAACACATTTGCAAAACTTACATTTTGCGTGATGTTTGTTCCCCCCTGTTATTGTGAATTCCTTATGATCCGTGTACCCAATCACTCGGGACACAGCAGACATGGTGATGCTCATACGCGCCGGGCAGGTAAGAATCAGGGAGGTTTCATTGCGTAGCACACGATATAAGCATAGTACGGTAGCCCTTGTACAGTTAGTACACAAGACAATGTACAAAAAATACTCACAGAGTCTCAGCAGAAATCAGTGTCACTACTCACACGTGGCAATCCAGGGCATTGGATTTAAACGGGTCACTTTTTAAAGGGCTTTCTTCATTGGTAGAAAATTGACATGTGATAGATAGGAAGTAGTATCCCACGTAGGATACCGCGTCACAGTTCATTCACAAGCAACTTTCGCTGCGAGATTTCCGGTAAATCGGCCAGTGTAGAACATGTAGAACAGTGCAGAAAACCCCGCAGATCGGCTCATACCTGCCGGACTCGCAGCAGTCTCTAGCCCGAGTCCTCGAGTCCCTGCTGTCGAGTCCGAGTCCTGCACAGCCGAGTCCTTCAAATTAGGAATCGAGACCGGTCTCAAGTCTGAGTCCAGGACTCGAGTCCTCCACTTAATTCCCCAGTACTAGATTCAACACAACTTCCTTCCTTAGTCTAGAAACCTACTGATGCAGAAAGTCATCCTGCACATATTTCAGGAGTCCTTTCCCCTCCTTCCCTCAGCCCTGTTATTTTGCCCGTCTATGTTGAGGTAAACAAGATTGCTGAGCTGCAGGCTCAAGTTGCCGCAGGGGGATATGATGTAGCTGCAGTGGCGCAGACTTGGCTCAAACAAGCGCAAGAATGCGAGCTGAATATTCCTGACTGCAATGTATTCAGAACGGACAGCGAAGGAAAAAAGGGAACCCTAAGGTATTTTACAAGCATATCAAGACTAAAATGTCAGTCAAAGGTAGGGTAGGGCTAATTAGGGACCAAGGCTGAAATCATATTGTAGAGGCAGAGAAAATGGATGATGTACTGAATGAGTACTGTCTTCACAAAAGAGAATCATAGAATCTCTTTTGTGAAGATAGTTGCATTCTATGCAACTGTCCTCTTTTGTGAAGACTGGTGCATAGATGGCAACTGTCTTTACAAAAGAGAATTATAGAATCACAGAAATTTACGGCATAAAATTAGGCCATTCAGCCCATCTAGTCTGTGCCAGCTCTTTGCAAAGAGCATCTCAATCCCACTGCCCACCTCTCTCTCCATAACTCAACAGACCTATTCTCCCTAAATAAAGATCTAATTCTTTTTTAAAAGATGATATCGAATCGAATGATATCGAATCGGCCTCCACCACCTTTTCAAGGAATGCATTCCAGATTGGAATAACCCGCTGCGTGAAAAATTTCTCCTCAGCTCCCCTCTGCTTCGTTTTGAAACTATTTTAAATCTGTGACCACGGGTCACAGATTCGCCCACCATTGGAAACAGTTTTACCTTATTCACCCTGTCCAATCCTCTCATGATTTTATAAACCTCTATTAGGTCTCCTCTGAACCTTTTCTGTTCCAAAGAGAATAACCTAGCCTATCTAGCCTTCCCCATAACTGAAGTCCCTCAATCTTCGTACCATTCTAGTAAACCTTCTTTGCATCCTTTCAACATCTTTTCTATAGTGTGGTGACCAGAATTGGACACAGTACTCCAGCTGAGGCCTAACCAAACTTTTATAGAGGTTAGTCAGTACTTCCTTTTGTACTCCATACCCATCTTTATACAGCCTAGTATCCCACATGCCTTCTTAACAGTTTTGTCTACCTGTCCTGCCAACTTCAAAGAGTCACTAACAAAAATCCCCAGGTCTCTCTGTTCCCTCACACCCCTTAAAATTGTACTATCTAGCCTATATTGCCTCTCCTCATTTCTTCTGCCAAAATGTATCAAACATCTCTGCATTGAACTTTATCTGCCATGTGCCTGCCCACTTTACCATTTTATCTATATCTTCTTGCAGATGAATTCTATCCTCCTCACTAATTACCAGTGAATGTATTGAATGCAGCCAATGCCACAGTATTGGAGGAGAGGGTGGAGGAAATGGATAGGATAAGTGAAAACAGAGAGGAAGTATGAAAAAAGTTGATGGTGCTCAAGGTAGATAAGTCACCTGATCTGGACAGGATGCATCCTCAGTTACTAAGGGAAGTATGGGTGCAAATAGCAGAGGCTCTGGCCACAATTTTTCTATCTTCCTTAGATACAGGGGTGGTGCCAGAGGACTACACGTTTGCTACTTTTACTCCCTTGTAGAAAAAAAACATGGTAGAATGACAAACCAGGGAAATACAAGCCAGTCAGCCTAACATCTCTAGTGGGAAAACTTCCAGAGACTATAATGCCGGCCAAAATAAATCTTCACTTAGAAGAATATGGGTTAATGTAGGACAGCCAGCATGGATTCGTTGAAACCAAACCTTGTCTAACAAACCTGATGGAGTTTTTTGATGAGGTAATGGAGAGGGTGTATTAGTGCAGTTGATGTAGTTTAAATGGTCTTTCAAAAGGCATTTGACAAAGTGGCACATAGGAGACGTAAGGAAAACAGAAGCCCACGGTCTTAAAGGCTCAGTGGAATCATGGATCCAGAACTGTCTGGGAGACAGAAAACAGAGAGTTGTCGTGAATGGTTGTTTATCTGAGTGGAAGTAAGTGTATTAGTGATCAGCAATGGAACCAATGCTCTTTCAAGTATTGATAATTTATCTGGCCATAGGCAGAGGGAGTGTAACTTCCAAGTTTGAAGATGATACAAAGTTAGGATAAGTAGTAGATCATGAGGAGGAATGTAGCAGATTGCAAGAAGACACAGACAGAATGGTAAAATGGGCAGACAAATGGCGGATGTATGTGGAGAAACGCGACGTCATGCATTTTGGGAGGAAGAATGAAGAGAGGTAATGTAGGCTAGATAGTACAATCTTAATGATGGGGTGGCGGTGAACAGGGCGTGTGTAAGACACACACTGGTATGTAGTGCACACACCCAGATTTGCTCTGTCACTGATGAGCATCCCGCCGATGAGCGTTAATCACGTTTGTCCGCAGAAAGGCAGAGGACATTCCCAAGGCCCAGCTACTATGGGCAGGATCTGTAGTGGATTGTGAAGCTATATTATGTGTTCCCTTACGTGAATATTTATTATGTTGCAAATTGAACTATAAACAATTACCATGATTGAGTGCAGGTATCTATGAAACATTTCACAAGGTTATTTTCGTTTAGCCTTTAATGTAACAATAACAAAAGTTTTACATTATTTTTCCCACGAATGAACATCTGAAATGGACAGTGATTATTTATTTACATCTACTTTTCCCATCAAGTGTTTTTTAGTATTCATTTCAGGTTTAAGCAAAATAATGTAACATTTAGGACCAAAAATACAGAACAGTAACCCAAAACTTGATGCTAAAATAGCAAAGACTTCAACAGCAACAGTGTATTTCCCAGGAGAGCTGACGTAAACTGGTATGAAAGTGATCCAAACAGCACAAAAGATGAGCATGCTAAAGGTTATACATTGAGCTTCATTAAAATTATCAGGTAATTTCCGAGCTAGAAACGCCAACACAAAGCTTACTCCGGCCAGGAAAGCAATATATCCCGCCATAGAATAAAAGGCGGTCACAGAGCCCAGGTCACATTCCAGAATGATAATCTCTCTGTAATATTCTGTGTTTCTCATGGGAAATGGATGTGATATAGTTAACCAGAGAGTACATATCAGGCACTGAGCAGAGGTAAGGAGGAATATACTGAAACGCTGCTGAGCAGGCCCAAACAATTTGGCCATGTTGTTGTTTGGAAGAGTTGCCTTAAACGCCAGAAGCACAAGGATTGTTTTAATCAAAATACAGGAAATAGAGAGAACGAAAGCGATAGCGAATGCTGTATGACGCAACATGCAAGCCCAGACTGAGGGCTCGCCAATGAAAGTCACTGAGCACAGAAAAGACAGTGTTAATGCAAACAGAAGCAGATAGCTGAGCTCAGAATTGTTGGCTTTAACAATAGGAGTGTCTCTGTGTGTGAAGAAGACAGTGGCAATGCTTATTGTGGTGCTGACTCCCACCAGGGCTAATGTCAGCAATACACTTCCCAGCATTTCGGTAAAGGAGAGAAACTCTATTTCCTTTGGTAGGCAACGATCTCTCTGTTGATTGGGCCAATATTGTTCAGGGCATTTAATGCAGTCGGTGGAATCTAGGGAAAGGTGTGATAATTAGGTACAGTATGTATGACATGAATGTTACTGCTGGAAGGTTTTCACAGAATAGCAATGAAGAGGAATCACAGACACACCTGTGGTGTTGCTGATTTCTCCTTCAGCACATTCTGTACAGTCAAAGCAACACATGGGTTGCCCTTTTCTGGCAACTTTTCTTGTTCCAGGAATACAGCTCTCACTGCAAACTGCACGTGGAACCTTAGCATAGAAATGAACATTGTAGAATATGGTGCAAACACACACATAATAAGGTGTTAATACAGATGGGTGAAAAGTTGGATGATGCCCCATATTGTTATATTTCCAATTCTGCATGACAAATTTATGGATGTACTGCTTAATGATGGTCACTCATAACAGTGGCCTTGGGCAAAAAATGCTTGTCAAGATCAGCTTCTGTCTCTAGGATCCTTTCTTAAGGTGACTGTAGATTTTGTGTGTGTGGGGGGGTGGGGGGGGCAGGGGGTTTGGTTGAGGCTGTTGATATTGCGGGGTTTTATAACATGTCTAAATTATTAATCAATCCAGGCAATCGGTTAGTAAAATGGAAAAAATTCCCATGCATTAGATATAATGTACTATAAGAATTGTAGTCATTTTCTCCTTTGGTATGTACAATGGATGTCGGTCATAAATTGGTGGAACTCCATCCCGCAGCCCCTCCGCCTCGCTTTCTCCATTTCCTCCTTCAAGGCCGGTCTCAAGACCTTCCTTTTTGACCACGCCTTCGGCTGCCCCACTAACTCTTCTCCATCTCCCACTCTCCTTCCCCTTGCCCCTACCTCGACCCTCTCCACCCTCCCCCCCCCCCCCCCCCCCCCACCCACTCGGAACCTGACCAGACTGTTCAGTGCTTTTGGGATGTCCTCCCGACGTGAAAGTCACTATATAAGTGCAATTTTTTTGTTGGTACGTTTTTAAGTCTTTTTATATGCCGGAATTAATACAAACTAAGAGAAACATTATACCATTTTTTGTCGACTGCTCCAAACAATAGCCTCATTATCCAGTGTGAGTTCATGACCAGGTGAAGCAGAGCCATCATAGAAGCCAATAACACGAATTTCAGAAGCTCCTCTTGAATCGATTCCCCAGTTTAACAAGTCGTATGTAGCCACAGGATCTCCATTTTCATTAAAATAAACACTGTGTCCAGAGGTGGTTGTGAAATTTACAGACTGTAGGTAATGAAGCAACTGTACAAAAATATAAAACACATGGTTTATTGATTACAATGTCAATCTTGTCCAACTTGTGAAGACGTGTTTTCAAGGCATATTTCAGAGTGATATATTTAGATAGGCAATGGTCAAATTAAATGGTGTCTCAAATATGCAAACAATTTATCGTTAAATAATGTGGGAATTTAATGGGAAAACGAAGATCTGTTGACATATTAAACATTTCCTTACCTGCCATTGATGAAAATTTGATGCATGTACACAAGTGTTGTTTATAAATGGTTCTTTTCCTTTCTCACACGAGAGCATATTGTGAAGAGCATGAGCCACAGCGTACACTGCTTTATATACATTGTAGGAACTTCCATCCATTGATACATCAGAATATGTATTGTTCAGTGCTGATATTTGTTCTTGGCCAGTGCATTGCTGCATTGTAGATGTTGCAGTTATGGGGCTTGTGTTTTCTGACTGGAAAGTGCATTGGAACGCAGTTTCCCAAAACTCCTTCACTAAACTATTCCCAGGAAACCTAGAAGGATGAATTTTAAGAAGGAATTCTCGCAATCCTCTTATTTTGAACAAAGGAATTGAAGGACCAATTGCCCCAGTGAGAAATCTTGTGCTCTCATCTGGAGATATCATTTTTTCTGTTATCCAGGCCTCTGTTCCTATCCATTGAATTCCAGTGATGTTTTGTTCTATAATTTCTTTGAGTAATATCCGCATTTCCGCTGGGGCAGCAAAAGCCACAATCACTTTAGTTGTGGATGATTTAATTATGTGTACAATTTTTCTTACTTTTTCAATGGTATCAGTTCTATGAAATGATTCAGAAAAGGCAATGCAACTACCAAATTTCTGGGCAATTTGTATAAATGCCTGCATTCCAAAGTTACCATAGTCATTGTTGCTTCTTACAGTTCCAATCCACATCCACCCAAAACTTTTGATGATTTGAGCTAAAGCCTTGGACTGATGGTAGTCACTGGGAATGGTTCTGTAAAATGTGGGATATTCGTCCCTATCACTGAGACAAGCACATGTGGAAAAGTAGCTGACCTGCAGTTGATAAATTAAATGTAGGCAGATCATGAATCAGAATAAAACTTACATAATCTACGTACCTCGAATCAATGACAACAAATGTAGAAGCTTGAGCATTCCTGAGTCCAGCCTTGCTGAGCTCACCATCTGACGTTGCTCCATTTTCTTCCCTTCTTTGCCCCCTCAAGACCTTTCTCTTTGACCATAACTTTGGTTATTCTATAAGATCCAAACACCTCAACTTGCCCTCCAATCTTGTTGAGTACAATCACTATTTTGAATGCACTGCCCTTTGCAATCACTAGTAAGTAATTACAAGAACCTACCATTGGAATTCTAAAAGGAGCTACTAATCTTGCCAATGCCATGGATTCTGAAGAAGCTTCAGCACCAACAAGAGCTGGGATGTTGGGAGAATCTTTACAGTCATCACCGCTCTTTATTTCTTCTTCCTTTTGACCATTCATAAGACCCAAAGCTACCTTAGCAGTAATGGTGGGAGACCCGCAGTCATCATAAATGGTGTAGCCCAGTGTAACATCAGGGAGCAGCGCTCTGTTCTGGTTTATTTCCTCAATTGCAAAAATCATTGTGTTCAAAAGACGAAAAGCTGTAAAATCAAAACTGGTGACAATTGGATCAATTAGGTAATTGCTACAAACAATTAATGCTAACATTGGTATTTTGTGCAACCAAGGGGGATAATAAATCAGAGACAGGAATGTCTGTCTGTTACACTCAAAATAAATAATGCCACTCTGCAAAAGGTAAATGCATTTGGATGTTTTAAATTCTACTGCAAAATTAGCAAAGATAACGAGTTGATGGTGAACAGCATAAAGTGTCAAATCATAATACGGTATTGGGTAAACTGACAATTACATAAAATTTCATAGAATATACAGCACAGAAAGCGGATCCAGGCTCCACATGAGCCTTTCCGTGCCCGTCATCAACCAAGCCTATTGAAATAACCTTCCGTTTCTTTCTCTCTCATATACTTATCTGGCTTCCCCTATTTGTGGCTCAACTACAACTTGTGGTAACAATTTACACATTCCCACCACTCTCTGTGTAAAAATAGTTTCATCTGACTTCCCTGTTTGATTTACTGGTGACACAGCAAAATTAGGGACACATTTTATATTAATTGCCCAGTGTAATGATGTGGTTACTCAAACACACCATCAATCTAAGATCTTCTCACCGTTGATATCTGAAAATTGGTAAGTAATCCGAAACTACACTGGAATTTTGAGAAGGAAAATTGTGATTTTATTAGTAGACTAACTCAACAGCCAATTTATACAACAACATGCACTTATATTGCGGTCTCCACGCAGGGCAGTGTCTCAGAGATCTCAGAGCACACAGCAATGTCTCAAAAGCAGGATAATCTCTCTTCTGTTTTCCAATGGTGCTATGGAATCTTTAACATGCACCTGAAAAGGCTGGTGTGATATCAGTTTAACATCTCTTTAGAAGGATGCCAGCATTAACAATATAGAGCTTCCCAGACACTGCATTGGTGTTCCATATTGAGAACACTACATCAGATGCAAGGATGATTACAACAAATACAAAAAAAAACAACAACAACAACTTTGATTTATATATCGTCCCCCCACACTGGATGATGTCTCAGAGCGCTTCACAATAACGGATCCCGGACAGGAGCCAGGGGGAGGGGGGAACAAGGTGAGTAATGGCGCGGTTGAAATGCAAGGTCCTCAGCAGACAACTGAAACTAGGAACAGAAGGCATGAGGTGAAGGGAGTCAGGAAGGGAGTTCCAGAGCTTCAGGGCGTAGAGGCTGAAAGCACGGCCGATGATAGTGGAGCGGAGGATTCAGAGGACAAGGCAGAGACCAGAACTGGAGGAGAGAAGGCAAAGGATGCTATGTTGGGGGAGAGAGGAGGTCAGAGAAGTAGAAGGGGGTGCAGAGGAGTGGAGAGACTTGATAATTATATGATTTTAGAACATTTTAACTTCATCAAATGTGCTGCAGCAGGCATAAGCATTATCATAATAAAACTAGGCTGACATGATAGCAAAGTGAAGCTATGAAAGGAAACAAAATAGATCAAGGTATTTTATAAGTACTTAGTGGAAATTTAGAAATCCCACCGTAAGGAACGTTCCACAAACCATAAAAAAGCAAACCTTGTTCCATCATATTAGAGAGCTCACCTTTTGCATTTTGTTTCTTCTGGAGAAGTAAAAAAGGAATTAATTTGATTAAATCGACCACTGTGTATACTAAAAATCCCTCCAAGAATGATATCTCCATCTTTCGATATTTCAGATAAATTGAACTTTCCTTGTAGTTTGCAGGTCTTTTCATTTGATTCCCACGTAGAACTAACAAGGAGTAACCACAAAAATTGGAGATACATTATAGTACTTTTAGGAAAGAGGTGCTGGTTGTGTCTCTATTTGAATCCTTGCTGTTAATTGTGCGCATATATATATATATATATATATATATATAGCACATTCTCTTTGATGGTTTGTGGATCAATTCACTCATTGAAACAGATTGGACAATGTCAATCATAGATAAACAATGAAATTCCCAGTGGATAAGAAACCCCTTGCCCTCGAAATGGAAACAAGACACTGGAGATCATATCAGCTTGTTTGTGTCTTTGAAAATAACTCCATGCAAATCCATCACTGAGTTTGTGATCAGTAATGTCCAGATGCTCTCCTACTGAAACCCACCCCAATTGATTCCCCAGTGCTAGATTCAACATGACTTCCTTCCTTGGTCTGGAAACCTACTGATCTAGAAAGTCATCCTGCACATATTTCAGGGGTCCTTTCCCCTCCTTGCCTCTGCACTGTTATTTTGCCCGTCTATGTTGAGGTAAACAAGATTGTTGAGCTGCAGGCTCAAGTTGCCGCAGGGGGATGTGATATAGCTGTAGTGACGCAGACTTGGCTCAAACAAATGCAAGAATGGGAGCTGAATATTCCTGACTGCAATGTATTCAGAAGGGACAGCGAAGGAAAAAAGGAAGGTGGTGGTGTGAATATTATTTAAAGACACAGCTACAGCCTTGGAAATGGGCGAGGTGCTAGTGGGCTTAAAAACAGAATCTATCTGGTTAGACTTAAGGAACAAAAAAGGAGCTGCAATGCTGTTAAGGGTATACCATAGACCACCAAATAGTGGGAAGGAGATAGGCATGAAGATCAGCAAGCATATTTCAGAAAAATGTTTCAGGAAGGACTCCTGAAGTGAGTGCAGGAAAACTATCTTGATCAGTATGTTTCCAGCATGACATGAATGAATCAGTGCTGGATCTAGTTCTGGGGAATTAAGTGGGGAAAGTGGAGCAAGTTTCCGTAGGAAAGCATGTGTGCAATAGTGATCACAACATCATTAGATAGACAGACTGTACTTATGGAAAAGGACAAGAATGAATCAAAGGTGAAGATACTCACCTGAAAAAGGGCTAATTTCAGTGAGTTAAAAAGGAATCCAGCCAAGGTGGAATGTAAAGAAAGACTGGCAGGTAAAACAGCAATGCGAAATCTTCAAGCAGGATATAGTTTTGGGACAGAACAAATACATCACTACAAATGGAAAAAATAGGGCATCCAAACCTCCCTGGATGACTAAGGAAATGGGGACTAAACTAAAACAGAAAAAAGAGTCTTATGACAAATGTCATTCCCCAAATTCAGAAGATAACCAAATAGAATATAACAAGTACATAAGAGAACTGAAAAAGGAACTAAGAGGGGCAAAAACATTACGGTTAATGGTGGACAATATTCAAGGGAACCCTAAGGTATCTTACAAGTAGGGAACGGCGATTAATCGGTTTTTCGATTAAACCCGATATGATTTTCAGATCGGTATGCCGATATGGTGATTCTAAAAAAACTGTTATATCGAGAGATTCGATTTTAAAAATATACATCGATATATTTTTAATATCGTTCCTGGCAATATATCAATATTGTTGGTATTATCAGTGTAATGCGATCTTTTCTAGCTTGTCGCCGGCATTGCAACCTCCTAGATCTAGAGCATGGAATGCGCGTACATTCGGTGCGCGCGCACAATTAACGGGCGCGCACATCCGATGCGCGCGCACACTTTACTGCGTATACTCGACGTGAGTCGTGGCGTCTTAACAAAGTCGCATCGCTGAAAATTGTAGTTTGAAAATTTACCTTTCTCATCATGGGGAAAAGAAGCCCCGTATGGGACTACTTTGAAAACAATGCAGTCAGTAATGGTGTGTATAGATGTACAGTTTGCAAGGTCTTGGTTAAGACATCTGATTCGAGCACGAGCAACCTGCGACATCACATTAAGCAGCACCACCCCGCCCAGCACGCTGCCCTCAGAGCGAAATTATTGTCGACAACAGCAGGAAGTCGAACCAGCGCTTCGGAGAAAGCGACAGGTAGTGGGGCCAGTGCAGCTCAAACAATTCCTGCTTTATTTAAGAGGAGAACATTGTACCAGAGAGGGGACAAAAAGTGGCAAAGTATCACGAACGCTGTCACTTTTTGCATAGCAAAGGAGAGCTTGCCAATGGCGAAGGACATTAATTCAGACTTCAGACTACATAAAAATAAGTGGCATTTTGTGGCTGTAAGTGTTATTTTTGTGTGTGAGAGAGTTAGAAGCCAGATTATCACTGCTTCTATGTTTGTGTCTAGTCAGACACACACAGCTGTGATAATCTGGCTTCTAACTCTAACAGTCAGACTGTCTGTCTCTCTTTTCTATTGTAATAGATCTCATTTACACGTGGACATTACATGCTAGTTTCAAGCAAGAAATGGAGGAGAATAAATCTCTAGATTTTGTTTTTGGTGTGTGTGTGTTCTATTTTGTGTTTAGAGATGGAGGGAGAGAAGGAGAGGGGGAAAGTTGGGAGAGAAGGAGAGAGGAAGAGAGGAGAGGGAGGGAGAGAATGAGAGGGGGAAAGGAGGGAGAGAAGGAGCGAGGGGAAAGGAGGGAGAGAAGGAGCGAGGGGAAAGGAGCGAGACAAGGAGAGAGGGGAGGGAGGGAGGGAGAGAAGGAGAGGGGGAAAGTTGGGAGAGAAGGAGAGAGGAAGAGAGGAGAGGGAGGGAGAGAATGACAGGGGGAAAGGAGGGAGAGAAGGAGCGAGGGGAAAGGAGGGAGAGAAGGAGAGAGGCGAGGGAGGGAGGGAGAGAAGGAGAGGGGGAAAGGTGGGAGAGAAGGAGAGAGGAAGAGAGAAGAGGGAGGGAGAGAAGGAGAGGGTGAAAGGAGGGAGAGAACGAGTGAGGGGAAAGGAGGGAGAGAAGGAGAGAGGAGAGGGAGGGAGAGAAGGAGAGGGGGAAAGGAGGGAGAGAAGGAGCGAGGGAAATGGAGGGAGAGAAGGAGAGAGGGGAGGGAGGGAGAGGGGGAAAGTTGGGAGAGAAGGAGAGAGGAAGAGAGGAGAGGGAGGGAGAGAAGGAGAGGGGGAAAGGAGGGAGAGAAGGAGCGAGGGGAAAGGAGGGAGAGAAGGAGAGAGGGGAGGGAGGGAGAGGGGGAAAGTTGGGAGAGAAGGAGAGAGGAGAGGGAGGGAGAGAAGGAGAGGGGGAAAGGAGGGAGAGAAGGAGCGAGGGGAAAGGAGGGAGAGAAGGAGAGAGGGGAGGGAGGGAGGGACAGAAGGAGAGAGGGGAGGGAGAGAAGGAGAGAGGGGAGGGAGGGAGGGAGGGAGAGAAGGAGAGAGGGGAGGGAGAGAGGGGAGGGAGGGAGGGAGAGGGGGAAAGGAGGGAGAGGAGACAGGGAGGATGGAGAGGAGAGAGGGAGAGTGGAGGGGGAGGGAGAGAAGGAGAGGGGGGAGGGAGGGAGAGAAGGAGAGGGGGAAAGGAAGGAGAGGAGGAGAGGAGTGAGAGAAGGGGAGGTAGGGAGCAAACAACATCGTATAATTCAACAGACCTTGACACCAACATTACAAACTTTCTGGACCCAGAGCACGCATTTCGAAATGTACGTGCACCGCGACTGCGCGCGCATCGTCAGTGCGGACGCATCGTCAATGCGCGCGCACCGCGACTGAGCGCGCAAGATAAATGCGCGCGCGCCATCAATGCACGTGCACTTCGAATGCACGCGCATGCGCAGTACAAAAACTCGATAGATCGGTTTAAGCAGGTATGAGCAAACCGATATATCCATATCCGGAAAAATCCCATATCGCCGTTCCCTACTTACAAGCATATCAAGAATAAAAGGTTAGTCAAAGGTAGGGTGGGGCCAATTAGGGATCAAGGGGCCAATATGGAAATTGTATTGTGGAAGCAGAGAGCATAGTTGATGTACTGAATGAGTATTTTGCAACTGTCTTCACAAAAGAAGAGAATTCAGCCAATGCAACAGTATCGGAGGCGAGGGTAGAGGAAATGGATAGGATAAGCAAAAACAGAGAGGAAATATTTAAAAAGTTGACAGTGTTCAAGGTAGATAACTCACCTGGTCTGGACGGGATGCATCCCAGGTTACTAAGGGAAGTACGGGTGCAAATAGCAGAGGCTCTGGTCACAATTTTTCAATCTTGCTTGGATACAGGGTTGGTGCCAGAGGACTGGAAGGTTGCTATTTTCACTCCCCTGTACAAAAAGTGGCAGAAGGACAAACATGGCAACTCCAAGCCAGTCAGCCTAACATCTGTAGTGGGAAAACTTCCAGAGACTAGAAACGTCGGCCAAAATAAACCTTCACTAAGAAAAATATGGGTTGATAAAGGACAGCCAGCATGGATTTGTTGAAGCCAAATCTTTCTAACAAACCTGATGGAGTTTTTTGATGAAGTAACGGAGAGGGTGTTTGGAGTTAGTGCAGTTGATGAAGTTTATATGGACTTTCAAAAGGCATTTGACAAAGTGACACATAAAAGACTTGTAAGGAAAATAGAAGCCCACCGTTTTACAGGGACAGTGGCAGCATGGATCCAGAAACAACAACAACAATTTACATTTATAGGGCGCCTTTCAAGTCGGGAGGACTTCCCAAGGCGCTGCACAAAAGTGCCTGGGAGACAGAAAACAGAGAGTTGTGGTGAACGGTTGTTTATCTGAGAGGAAGCAAATGTATAGTGGTGTCCCCCTGAACAATAGTGGGCCCACTGATCTTTTTAATATGTATAAATTATCTGGACATGGGCACTCGGAGTGCAATTTCCAAGTTTGAAGAAGATACAAAGTTAGGAGAAGTAGTAAATCGTGAGGAGGAAAGTAGCAGACTGCAACAAAACACAAACAGAATGGTAAAATGGGCAGACACATGGCAGATGAAGTTTAATGTGGAGAAACGCAACATCATGCATTTTGGGAGGAAGAGTGAAGAGATGCAATGTAGGCTAGATAGTACAATCTTAAGAAGGGGGTGGCGGTGAACAGGGTGTATATAATACACACATACACTGGTGTGTAATGCTCACATGCAAATTTGCCCTGTCACTGATAAGCGTCCCGCCAATGAGCAACAATCACATTTGTCCGCAGAAAAGCAGAGCACAACAGCACGGCCCTGCTATCACAGGACGGATTTGCTGTAGACTGTGAAGGGATATTATGTGTTCACTTACGTGAACATTTATTATGTTGCAAATTGTAACATGAACAATTACCATGTGTGACTACAGGTATCTTTTAAACATTTCACAATGTTATTTTCTTTTAGCCTTTAATGTAATAATAACAAATGTTTACATGATTGTTCCCACAAATGAACATCTCAAATGGACAGTGGTTATTTTTTTACAGCTACTTTGCCCATCAAGTGTTTTTTAGTATTCATTTCAGGTTTAATCAAAATAATGTAACATTTAGGACCAAAAATACAGAACAGTAACCCAAAACTGGATGCTAAAATCGCAAAGACTTCAACAGCAACAGTGTATTTCCCAGGAGAGCTGATGTAAACTGGTATAAAAGTGATCCAAACAGCACAAAAGATGAGCATGCTGAAGGTTATACATTGAGCCTCATTAAACTTATCAGGTAGTTTCCGAGCTAGAAACGCCAACACAAAGCTTACTCCGGCCAGGAAAGCAATATATCCTGCCATAGAATAAAAGGCGGTCACAGAGCCCAGGTCACATTCCAGAATGATAATCTCTCTGTAATATTCTGTGTTTCTCATGGGAAATGGGTGTGATATAGTTAACCAGAGAGTACATATCAGGCACTGAACAGAGGTAAGGAGGAATACACTCAAACGCTGCTGAGCAGGCCCAAACAATTTGGCCATGTTGTTGTTTGGAAGAGTTGCCTTAAACGCCAGAAGCACAAGGATTGTTTTAATCAAAATACAGGAAATAGAGAGAACGAAAGCGATAGCGAATGCTGTGTGGCGGAACATGCAAGCCCAGACTGAGGGCTCGCCAATGAAAGTCACTGAGCACAGAAAACACAGCGTTAATGCAAAGAGAAGCAGATAGCTGAGCTCAGAATTGTTGGCTTTAACAATAGGAGTGTCTCTGTGTGTGAAGAAGACAGTGGCAATGCTTATTGTGGTGCTGACTCCCACCAGGGCCAATGTCAGCATTACACTTCCCAGCATTTCGGTAAAGGAGAGAAACTCTATTTCCTTTGGTAGGCAACAATCTCTCTGTTGATTGGGCCAATATTGTTCAGGGCATTTAATGCAGTCCGTGGAATCTAGGGAAAGGTGTGATAATTAAGTACAGTATGTATGACAGGAATGTTACTGAAGGAAGTTTTTGACAGAGTAGCAATAAATACGTAGAGGAATTTTTCACACACCTGTGATGTTGCTGATTTCTCCCTCAGCACAATCTGCACAGTCAAAGCAACACATGGGTTGTCCAATTCTGGCTACTTTTCTTGTTCCAGTGATACAGCTCTCACTGCAAACTGCACGTGGAACCTTAGTATAGAGTAAAATAATATGGTGCAAACAGACACATACTTAAAACAAATACTGCATTTAGAAAGTTAACTAGTACTACAGGTTCCAGTAATGTATCTCCTCTTGGTGCCTTATGACAACCTGACACTTACTTATTCACCTGGACAGTCAAACAGGGGCGACCCCAACAGGTACCAGTTACATCTCAGCTGCTGCTTGATGAGCAGCACATAAAATGTAGAAAATCTCCAGCTTTTCCATCTTGCATATTGAATGATAGTTCCACCATTTTGAGTTGCCCATTTTCAGGAGCAACTTGTCTCTGCACATACATGTGAAGCTGGTAGAATGCCCTTCATATGTAACCACAAACCTGGAATCTCCCATCTCTGTCTGTTCATTATTTATTGCAAGGTTAGCTGACGTTAAGGCACTCAAAGGACAAACGCAGGCCAATTTCTTGCATTACTGCATGAAGGTCAATCATATAAACTGCCGTTAGAAGGAGATGCCTGCCATGAAGCTGTCTCTGCCTCTCAGTCCTCCTTTGCAAGTCAATGTAGTACCACCGGTGTAAAGATAGTTGTAGAGGCAGCTGTACTTAAAGCAATGCCATCTTAACAATTGGTTCCACTATGCCTTTGCCCGGCTTGTTGGCCTTCCAAATTCTTCCCTCCATAGGCTGCAGATAATTCAGAACTCTGCAGCCCATGTCCTCTACCTCTCCAAGCTTTGTGACTCTGTCTCCCCTACGAACAGCCTGGTCCATTAACCTCGACCTACCCGCCCCAACATTGGCTGGCGAGCCTTCAGCCACTCTGTCCCGAGCCTCTGGAAATTGATCCCTGAAGCCCTGTGCCTCGCCCCCTCCTGCGTCATTATTTATTGCCTCAAGAACCTTCTCTTCAAGGGTCCCAATGGTCACCCCACATCCTCCCCTATCCCTCTACCCTACCCATCCCCAATCACAGACCCGGTCTGAAACAATGACTGTCAAGTGCCTTGGTTTGTCCTCCTGATATGAAAGGTGCTTTGTAAGTGTAGTTTTGTTGTTGCTGTTGGTTCAAAATAAGCTGGAATAAAATCCCTTTCCTAATCATTCCCAGGAAATCCAAGGCATAAAGGAGAACTCTGCACACATTGTGTGTTTTATATGTGAAATTTCTATCCCAATTATTCAGCGTAGGGTGCGGAAACGAGATACAACAATTTAACAAACGCATTAGATATACTAAAAATTGCTATTCATTTCGACCTCTGGTATGCACAATAGATGGTTTCTGAAAATGCTGATAACTTTTTTTCACATTTTGAAAATTATTTTAATTTTATTACCAAAATTAATCTAAACAAAAAATAAAATACCATTTTTTGACGACTGCTCCACACAATAGCCTCCTTATCCAGTGTGAGTTCATGACCAGGAGAAGCAGAGCCATCGTAAAAGCCAATAACATGAATTTCAGAAGCTCCTCTTGAATTGATTCCCCAGTTCAACAAGTCGTATGTGGCCACAGGATCTCCATTTTCATCAAAATTAACCCTGTGTCCAGAGGTTGTTGTGAAATTCACTGTATCTAGATAATGAAGTAACTGTACAAAAATATAAAATACATGGTTTATTGGTTACAATGTCATATCTCACATCAAACTTTTGAAGACCTCTTTGAGGTATATTTCTGAGTGATGCACTAAGATAGGTGAAGGTCATGTTAATTGCCGGGTCAAATATACAAAAAAATTACAATGAAATATTGTTGGGAATTTGACGGGAAAGTAGACCTGTTGACTTATTAAACATTTCCTTACCTGCCACGGTTGAAAATTTGATACATGTGCACAAGTGTTGTTTATAAATGGTTCTCTTCCTTTCTCACACGAGAGCATATTGTGAAGAGCATGAGCCACAGCGTATACTGCTTTATATACATTGTAGGAACTTCCATCCATTGATACATCAGAATATGTATTGTTCAGTGCTGATATTTGTTCTTGGCTAGTGCATTGCTGCATTGTAGATGTTGGAGTTATTTGGCTTGTGTTTCCTGACTCGAAAGTACATTGGAACGCAGTTTCCCAAAACTCCTTCACTAAACTATTCCCGGGAAACCTAGAAGGATGAATATCAAGCAGAAATTCTCGCAATCCTTTTACTTCTAACACAGGAATGGCAGGGCCAATTGTCCCAGTGAGAAACCTTAAGGTCTCATCTGGAGAAGTAATTTGTTCTGTTATCCAAGCCTCAGTTCCTATCCACTGAATTCCAGTTACATTCTGATGAACAATTTCTTTGAGTAATAACTGCATTTCCGCTGGGGAAGCGAAAGCCACGATCACTTTAGTAGTAGATGATTTAACTATGTATACAATTTTTCTTATCTTTTCAAGAGAATCAGTTTTCTGAAATGATTCAGAGAAGCTAATGCAAATGCCAAGTTTCTGGGCAATTTGTATAAATGCCTGCATTCCAAAGTTACCATAGTCATCATTGCTTCTTATCGTACCAATCCATGTCCATCCAAACTTCTTAATGATTTGAGCTAAAGCTTTGGACTGATGGTAGTCACTGGGTATGGTTCTGTAAAATGTCGGATATTCTTTCCTATTGCTGAGACAAGCACATGTGGAAAAGTAGCTGACCTGCAGTCGATAAAGTGTAGGCAGATCATGAATCAGAATAAAAAGTTCGTAATCTAAATACCTTGAATCAATTACAACAAATATACAAGCTTGAGCATTCTTGAACCCAGCCTTTCTAACCTTACCGATTTCGCTCACTTACTTGCCTCTTTCAAGTCTGTCTGAAGATCTTCTTCTTTGACTCAATCTTTGCTCATCTTGCAGTCTACAAACACCCACTAATTGCCTGCCAAACCCTTTCACTCCAATCCCCAACTTGAATGCGACTTGGATTCCTGATGTATAAGGTGCTATATAAGTGGAAAATGCTGTGTATTGCTGTTGTTCTTGCATTAAATGAGGGAGCTAACATCAACTTAGTAATATTCCAATCACATATTAATGTGAGTAGATCAGATTGGTTCAGACTATTTTGCAAAACTAAAATATTGAATATGTTTTATATTAATCTCGATGTGCAATATTTGTTTGGATTTTTCTAAGTATTCTAGGTTCTAAGTATTAACCACTAATTAATTATGTGAACTTACCATTGGAATTCTAAAAGGAGCTACTAATCTTGCCACCGCCATGGATTCTGAGGATCCATCAGCACCAACAAGAGCTGGGATATTGAGAGATTCTTGACAGTCATCATCACTCTCTATTTTTTCTTCCTTTTGACCATTCATAAGATCCAGGGCTATCTTACTAGTAATAGTGGGAGACCCGCAGGTATCATAAATGGTATAGCCCAGTGTAATGTTAGGGAGTAATGCTCTGTTTTGGTTTATTTCCTCAATTGCAAAAATCATTGTGTTCACAAGACGAAATATTCTGAAATCAAAACTGGGCAATAAATGGATAAATTACCTTATTGCTACTGCAAAATTATCATAGATAACAAGTTGATAGTGACCAGCATGAAATGTCAAATCAAAGTACCTTATTGGGCAAACTGACTGTTACAACTATTATAGGACTTCAGAAATTGTTGCACGCAGATTGAACTCTGGGTTGCACACAAAACTCAATCTCAACATTTTATAGCATAACCTGTAAAGTGCTTTGAAAGATATAACCAATATGAAATGTGCTGTAGCAAACATAAGTATTATCATAATTAAACAAGACAGCCGGAATAGCAACTTTATGCTAAGAAATACCCAAATAGTCAAAGTATTTTGTGAGGAATTAGTGGAAATTATCATATCTCATAAAATATCTGAGCAATTAATTTCTTTAGCCACTGTGATGTCAATCTATGAAATATTCAATGCAAGGATTATTGTTATTAATAATACTAAATATGTCACAATATTTTTTTATCACAATACTCTCCTAGATTTGAACTAAGTTTTGAAATCCCATGCTGGTGGACCTGGGAGTGATTGCTCTAACATTAACAGTAGAAAAATAAACCATATTCCATCATATTATGGAGCTCACCTTCTGCATTTTGTTTCTTCTGGTGCAGTAAGAAAAGAATTAATTTGATTAATTCGACCACGGTGTATACTAAAAATCCCTCCTAGATTGATATCTCCATCTTTCAATATTTTGGGCAGGTTAAACCTTTCTTGTATTTTGCAGGTCTTTTCATTTGATTTCCACATAGAGCTTGCCAGGAGTAACCACAAAAATAGGCAACACATCGTAGTACGTTTAGGAAACAGGAGCTGGTTGTTTCTCTATTTGAATCCTTGCAGTTAATTGCACGCATATATATATATAGTACATTCTCTTTGCAATGATTTGTGGGTTCATTTACCCATTCAAATAGATTGAACAATGTAAACCATAAAAATCCCAGTGGATATGAATCTCATTGCCCTGGAAATGGAAACAGGACACTGGAGACGATATGAACGTGTTGTGTCTTTTAAATATCTCAATAATGCAAATCCATCAAATCATTGGGGTTATTTTTCGTTTCGGATAGGAATCTTCTGACTAACAAAAACAACAAAATACAGGAGGATATCCCAAGGTGCTGGATAGAGGCTAATGTATTTTTGCTAGCAGGTTAAAAACATATATTAGCTTGTTTATCTTAACTATAGATATATGTATTATATAATATGCACTCTAAATATAACTTATACGGTTAGTACACTCACTTTGCAAGTGAGAAACCTGTGTTGGATTCGAGGTAGGACAATGGCTTGGGCCAGTTTCCTGATTTCACATGCCTAATACAAATCCCTCAAAATAACAATAATAACTTGGTCAATTCAATCCACGACTGTTTGTGGGATACTGCTGTGTCCAATTGGCTGCCATAATTCACACATGTATATACAGTCAATTCATTTTACAGAATATCCTTTGAAGCGCTTTGAGTCGTCTAGAAGACGTGATAAGGTGCTATATCAATTCAAAGATTATTATAGTGGCTGAAAGTGCAACTGCAGCCATTATAATAATCAGTCCCTCATTCCCTCTAATAACAGAGGGAATGAGGGACACGCAGAACGCAGGAGCCATTCAAGCGAAGGTAATGGGTTTTTGCTTGTGGGATACGCAGGTTAGAGATTTAGGGATGTGCCAAACATGAAGGGATTTGCGAAGAGGAGGGCAATTTGTCCGTGGTGCAGAAGTTGGTTCTGGTCAGAGAGTGGATATGTGGAAGGAAGTGCAGCTATGCATTCAATCTGATGCCTAGGTTGCGCGCTTATTCAGTAAGTCTGATAGAGGTTGAGAAGCTCAGATGGAATGAAAGTCCAAGGATGAAAGATATTGACACAAGCCAATTAGATTGGTTTCCATCTTGTCAACTTTTAGTTGTAGGAAGTTTTCGCTCACCAAGGGCCCGATAATAATTATAATAATCTGTACATGTGATATAGCATTTTTCACATCACGTCTCAAAATGCTTCAAAGAATATATTATAAACGTAATTGATTGTATATTTGTGGGCAAAACGCAGCAGCCAATTGCGCACAGAGGTATCACACAAACAGTAATTGATTGAAATGACCCAATTAATGGTAGCTTTTTAATGAGGAATTATTATTATTAGGCATGTGGAGTAAGGAAATTTATACAAGGGTTAGTCCATATGGGGATCTACTTGGGCTAGCCCATATGGGTATCATATTGGAAAAGCCTGGGCAAGCCCATATGGGCAGAAGATATGGAAGGCTTTCAACAGTCAATTCACTTGATTCACTTTGCAGCATAGAGTATGGTGGAGGTCACAGGGTGTGTGTGAAAACTGGGACCAATCAGTCAGTCAGGCTGTGGTTGCCATGGCAATGGCTGAAGATGTCAGCAGGTGGGCAAGGCTCCTGGTCCCTGCACCTTTTGGGCGGAAACCCCGCAGTTGAATCCATGGAGGTCAGAGTAAAGGCACGAGAGACCTATTGTTAAGCAAGTATCTTTTTGTGAGAGTACATGACATAACTTAAAATGTATCATTTGGCCATGATACATTTTGGCAAGGGAGGAAGTTCTCAGCCCATTTGAACACAAACAGCACAACATATCCAAAACATTACCCCTGCTCTTAAAAACATACACATTATTTTATGGGTTTCTATCTTTCATTCTTGCAACTTTTATCCAATCAAATTCTTCGTTAAATTCTCTTTTTGGGTTACTAGAAAAGGTATAAATGGTATACGGTCAAAAAGTTGATTATACTTATCACAGTTGCTATATAAGCCACAAAATGCAAGAATAACGGATCTTAAGATTCTTAAATCACTGCAAACCAAAGCATTTTATCGAGATTTCTCATGTGTTCCCATGTGAGTAGGGTGTTAGTCAGCATCACATTAGCAATATATGGTGATTTCTTTTTCAATTTCATAGATGAACTCCATATAATGCCTATATGGAATGGCCCATATTCTACCCATATACTGCGGGTGCACATGGGCCCCAGGTGAACCCCATGTAATGCCCATATGGGATAAACCATATTTCGCCCATATTTTACCCAGATGGGCCCCAGATCTAACCCATATGGGTTATCTGGGCTGGCTCATATGGGTCCCATATGAATATTGGGTGCAGAATCCTGTGGGGCCCATATGGGCCACCCCATGTGGGACCCATATTTAGGCCCATATGGGACCCATATGGCCCCCACATGGGCTTGCTACCTTGGTCGGTGATAGGGTTTGGCAGCAAAGGCGAAGGAAATCATTTGAGGAGATAAAAGACAAGGCGGATTGTTACGTAGGATTCAAACCAGGCTAGTGCAATTCCACCGAGGTGGGTGCGGTAGGAGAGGTGGTGGATGAGGATGGAATGGTCGACTGTGTTGAATGCATCTGGCAGATGCAGTAGGACAAGGATGTAGAGGGAGCTCTGATCATAGAGATAGAGGACAAGGGATATTGTGTGTTGTGCTATTCCCTTACGCAAACTTTTATTATCCTGCAAATTGTACCATGTGTGAGCGTAGGTATACTGTATGTGAAACATTTCACAGAGTTATTTTATTTTTGTCTTTAATGCAGTAATAATAAAGGTGTATATTATTTTCCCCACAAATGTGGGAAGAATAATGTGGCAGGACAGGTAGACAAAGCCGTTAAGAAGCCATATGGGATACTAGGCTTTATAAATAGGGGCATAGAATACAAAAGTCAGGAAGTGCTGATTAACCTCTATAAGACTTTGGTTAGACCTCAGCTGGAGTACTGTGTACAATTCTGGTCACCACACTTTACGAACGATATTAAGGCATTGGAAAGGGTGCAGGGGAGATTTACTTGGATGGTACCAGGAATGAGGGACTTCAGCTACAAGGAAAGGCTATATAGGCTAGGCTTATTCTCTCTAGAACAAAGAAGATTGAGAGGAGACCTAATAGAGGTTTATAAGATTATGAGAGGTTTCGATAGGGTGAATAGGGAAAGATTGTTTCCACTGGTGGGCGAATCAGTTACTCGTGGTCACAGATTTAAAATAGTTTCAAAACGAAGCAGAGGGGAGCTGAGGAGAAATGTTTTCACTCAGCGGGTTATTTGAATCTGGAATGCATTGCCTGAAAAGGTGGTGGAGGCAGATTCCATAACAGCTTTTAAAAGGGAACTAGATCTTTATTTGGGAAGAACAGGTCTGTTAGGTTATGGGGAGAAAGTTGGGCAGTGGGATTGAGTTGCTCTGTTCAAAGAGCCAGCACAGATTAGATGGGTCGAATGGCCTCCTTTTGTGTCATATAACTCTATGATTCTATGATGTATGATGTACAACTGAAATGGACAGAGATTATTTATTTTACACTTTTACACTTTTCCCATCAAGTGTTTTTTAGTATTTCAGGTCTTATCAAAATAATGGAACATTTAGGAACAAAAATTCAGAACAGTAACCCAAAACTCATTATACATTGAGTATCATTGTAGCTTTCAGGTAATTTCTGAGCTAGAAACACTATTTTACTGTGTATTACAGTGGGGATTCTGGGAATTGCCAACTTTGATGCAATTTAGTGGAAGGAAATTTGAAGATTATTTAAAACCCCAGCAGAATATAGTTTCCTATCTGCCTCCAGATAATTAACTGTCAGCTTTAACGATTGTGGCCAAGTATCTTAGTGAATCTCAACAGGGATTCCCTTGTGCATAATCATGGAAGCAACTGTTTAAAATATCCCTTATATCATGTGGGATTGTGATAGTTAAATTGCTTTAAACAACATTATTCTTATTTACCTTATTCTGATTTGTAATTGTTTGAAGATGATACAATGCAGTGTATAGATCTAGACGTGTATGCAAAGATTCAAGTTTTCACATTTGTCCATTTTTACTGTTTCATTTCTGAATGTTCGACCACAAGAATAATAATAATAATAATCCTTGCAATTGATATAGTGCTTTTCACGTCTTATCGACATCTCAAAGCGCTTCACAGAATATGCTGTGAAGTGAATTCACTGTATATTTGTGGGGGAAATGCGGCAGCCAATTGCGCACAGCAGTGTCCCACAAACAGTCGTGGATTGAAAATGACCAATTTTAATTATTGTAGGTTTTTTTCAACGGATTATTATTAACCATGTAGAGTAAGGAAAGTTTCCCAAGGTTTCACCCTGCTCTGCCTGGAATTGAACACAGGTCTCCCGCTTGTAAGACAAGTGCTCTAACCACTGAGCTACAGAAGCTCCACAATGGATCGATCCATCCACAATGGATATTTTTCCGCGGGTTTGATGTTGGCAATTGATTACCATGCTATATGACAGCTGTATAGTTTTGCTACTGAAATAGCACTTTGTAATACATGACAATGACTTGAGACTAGGGTCCGTTGATATGGAAATTTTTCCGATTAGATATATCGATGGGCTCATATCGAGATGTACCGAAATATCGATATTTTAAGTTTTTAAGTTTTTCGTACTGCGCATGCGCGCGCATTCGCGTTCCGGGTGTGCGCGCATTCGGGGCCTATCTTCTCAGGAGGTAAATATCTTTCTCTCTCTGTGTCTCTCACTCTCTCCATCTCTGTGTTTTTCTGTCTGTGTGTCTCTATGTCTCTCTCCCTCTCTTCTCTCTCACATCCCCCCCCCCCCCGCCGTCCCTCTCTCACACCCCCCACCCCCGTCGTCTCTCTCCCCGACCACCCTCCCAGCCGTCTCTTTCTCCCTCCCCCCCCCCCCCCCCCCCCGCCGTCTCTCTCTCCCTACCCCCCCAGCAGTCTCTCTCACACCTCCAGCCGTCTTTCTCCCCCCAGCTGTCTCTCTCCCCCTACCCCCAGCCGTCTCTCTCCCCCTCTTTTCCCCCCCCAGCCGTCTCTCTCTCGCACCCCACACCCCCGTCGCCTCTCTCCCCCACCACCCCCCCAGCCGGCTCTTTCTCCCTCCCCTCCCCCCCGCCGTCTCTCTCCCCCTCCCCCCCCAGCCGTCTCTCTCCCCCTCCCCCCAGCAGTCTCTCTCCCCCTCTCCCCAGCCTACTCTCTCCCCCTCCCACCAGCCATCTCTCCCCCTCCCCCCAGCCGTCTCTCTCCCCCTCTCCCCCCCCAGCCGTCTCTCTCCCCCTCTCCCCCCCAGCCGTCTCTCTCCCCCTCTCCTCCCCCCCCCCAGCCGTCTCTCTCCCCCTCTCCTCCCCCCCCCAGCCGTCTCTCCCCCTCCCTCCAGCCGTCTCTCCCCCCCCAGCCATCTCTCTCACCCCCCCAGCCCTTGCATACCTGTATATTGTATTCGAGGACTGTGAATACAATATGGCGGCTTTGCACCTCGGTCTGTGCATTGTGTATAGAGATGAGCATTCTGGGTCTTGCAGTTCAGTGTACTCGCATCCCGATTTTTTACCTCGATATATCGTTTTTTCGATATATCGATATTTTTGAAATGTCTATGTCGGCATATCGACACGAAAATTATATCGGGTTTTATCGATATATCGCCGGACCCTACTTGAGACCTGTGGATAGAACTAATATGGGTAATTTGGAGAAAATGTAGCAGTAATGATCATTTATTCCCTCGCATCCCACACCCTGCCCCCCCCCCCCACACATGTTTATTCATGGAAGTTCTCCTTCCTAACCTACCTTCAGCAATTGTTAAGGATCGCTCACAGATTAATTGCCTGCCTGCCTGTCTATTTATTTATTTGCCTACCTGCCTGTTGATGATTGATAGATTACTTGCTTGTAATGTCTACGCATTGATTATTTGATGGATTGGCAAATGTAAGGGAGAAGGATTTGAGAGAGTTGAGGTGCACTTTGTCCTGTGGTGGGGCTTATATTTGGGGAGGACCGGTTTGCGAGGTTATGGGAAGAGAGCTGGGGAGTAAATTGCTCTTTCTCAAGAGCCGGCACAGACTCAATGGGTCGAATGGCCTCCTTTTGTGCCGTAAGATTCTATGATTGTATGATATTGGTAAATGAGTCAATTGTGGTTTGAAAAGACAAGAATAAATGAAAGGGAAGCTTGATTACAATAATACAAGTATAACATCTGTGCATATATCAGTTGCATCAGATAAAAATTAAATCAAGTACAAATGCTGAACATCAATAATTTATTTGCAGTGGGTATAAAACATATGTCACACTTAAAGCATACATGTCAACATGCACAATATAATAATAAATAATAATCCTCATTTGATATAGCGTTTTTACATCTTACTGACATCCCAAAGCGCAATACAGAATATACTGTAAAATGAATTGACTGTATATATTTGTACGTGAATCGTGGCAGCCAATTGCGCACAGCAGTGTCCCACAAACCGTCGTGGATTGAAATGACCAATTATAGTGTTGTGTTTCTTTTAAAGGGATTATTACTAGGCATGTAGAGTAAGAAAACTTGCCCAAGGTTTCACCCTGACCTGCTTGGATTCGAACACAGGTTTCCCCAGCTTGGTCTCCCCAGACTGCAAGACAAGTACTCCAACCGCTGAGCCACAGGAGCTCAGTAACTAATAATACAACTAATTATTAGACAGTTTACATTTACAGTTGTTAATTTTTTAATAATTTTCAGTAAAACTAACAGCACATAAATTTTGTTCTTTGGAACCTAATGCTTACATTTCTAGGTAGCCTGTTGTTCATTTCGGTACTTTTCCCATCAAGTGTTTTTTAGTATTCATTTCAGGTTTTATCAAAATAATGTAACATTTAGGAACAAAAATACAGAACAGTAACCCAAAACTCGAAGCTAAAATAGCAAAGACTTCAACAGCAACAGTGTATTTCCCAGGAGAGCTGACGTAAACTGGTATGAAAGTGATCCAAACAGCACAAAAGATGAGCATGCTAAAGGTTATACATTGAGCCTCATTAAACTTATCAGGTAGTTTCCGAGCGAGAAACGCCAACACAAAGCTTATTCCAGCCAGGAAAGCAATATATCCCGCCATAGAATAAAAGGCGGTTACAGAGCCCAGGTCACATTCCAGAATGATAATCTCTCTGTAATATTCTGCGTTTCTCATGGGAAATGGGTGTGATATAGTTAACCAGAGAGTACATATCAGGCACTGAACAGAGGTAAAGAGGAATACACTCAAACGCTGCTGAGCAGGTCCAAACAATTTGGCCATGTTGTTGTTTGGAAGAGTTGCCTTAAACGCCAGAAGCACAAGGATTGTTTTAATCAAAATACAGGAAATAGAGAGAACGAAAGCGATAGCGAATGCTGTGTGGCGCAACATGCAAGCCCAGACTGAGGGCTCGCCAATGAAAGTCACTGAGCACAGAAAACACAGCGTTAATGCAAAGAGAAGCAGATAGCTGAGCTCAGAATTGTTGGCTTTAACAATAGGAGTGTCTCTGTGTGTGAAGAAGACAGTGGCAATGCTTATTGTGGTGCTGACTCCCACCAGGGCCAATGTCAGCAATACACTTCCCAGCATTTCGGTAAAGGAGAGAAACTCTATTTCCTTTGGTAGGCAACGATCTCTCTGTTGATTGGGCCAATATTGTTCAGGGCATTTAATGCAGTCGGTGGAATCTAGGGAAAGGTGTGATAATTAACTACATTATGTATGACATGAATGTTACTGAAGGAAGGTTTTTGACAGAGTAGCAATAAATAGAAAGAGGAATTATAGACACACCTGTGGTGTTGCTGATTTCTCCCTCAGCACATTCTGTACAGTCAAAGCAACACACGGGTTGTCCAATTCTGGCAACTTTTCTTGTTCCAGGAATACAGCTCTCACTGCAAACCGCACGTGGAACCTTCGAATAAAAATACGTGAAATAAACTTACCCGCTTGTATCCTGTTTTAAGGTGACTGTAGACTTTTGTGTGTGAGCACAGGATGAGAGTTGGGAGTATTCATATAAAAGGGTTTTAAATTGTTTCAATCCTATTAATCAGTCCCGGAACTCGGGAAAGAACAACAAAACATTCCCATTCCTTTTCATGCCCACAAACTCCAATATGTAATAAAGAACTCTGGACACATGATCTGCACTATACACTAGGATTCAGATGTTGTTGTCCTTGAAGAGATACAAGAACTAGCAGAGTCTGTGTTGTCAGTTGTTTAATATTTTAATTTCTATCCTATTTGTTTACTGTACGGGATTGGAAATGAGGGACAATATTTTAATAAATGCATTAGATATACAATAAGAATGGTAGTCATTTTCACGACTGGTATGTACAATGGATGTTGTTTATAAATTGGTATATTTTAACAGTTTTTTACTTACTAATTTAATCTAAATTAACAGAAATATTATACCGTTTTTTGACGACTGCTCCACACAATAGCCTCACCATCCAGCATGAGTTCATGACCAGGAGAAGCAGAGCCATCGTAGAAGCCAATAACACGAATTTCAGAAGCTCCTCTCGAATCGATTCCCCAGTTCAACACGTCATACGTGGCCACAGGACCTCCATTTTCATCAAAATAAACCCTGTGTCCAGAGGTTGTTGTGAAATTCACAGACTGTAGGTAATGAAGTAACTGTACAAAAATATAAAACATGGTTTATTGATCACAATGTCAATCTGATCCGTCTTTTGACGACGTGTTTTCAAAGCATATTTCAGGGTGATATATTTAGATAGGTGAAGGTCAAATTAAATGGTGTCTCAAATATGCAAATAATTATCGTTAAATAATGCGGGAATTTAATGGGAAAACATAGATCTGTTGACTTATTAAACATTTTCTTACCTGCCATTGTTGAAAATTTGATACATGTGCACAAGTGTTGTTTATCAATGGTTCTTTGCCTTTCTCACACGAGAGCATATTGTGAAGAGCATGAGCCACAGCGTACACTGCTTTATATACATTGTAGGAACTTCCATCCATTGATACATCAGAATATGTATTGTTCAGTGCTGATACTTGTTCTTGGCCAGTGCATTGCTGCATTGTAGATGTTGCAGTTATTTGGCCTGTGTTTCCTGACTGGAACGTACATTGGAACGCAGTTTCCCAAAACTCCTTCACTAAACTATTCCCGGGAAACCTAGAAGGATGAACTTTAAGAAGGAATTCTCGCAATCCTTTTACTTTTAACAATGGAATTGAAGGACCAATTGCCCCAGTAAGAAATCTTGCGCTCTTATCTGGAGATACCATTTGTTTTGTTATCCAGGCCTCTGTTCCTATCCATTGAATTCCAGTGATGTTTTGTTGTATAATTTCTTTGAGTAACATCCGCATTTCCGTTGAGACAGCAAAAGCCACAATCACTTTAGTAGTGGATGATTTAATTATCTTCACAATTTTTCTTACCTTTTCAATGGAATCAGTTCTATAAAACGATTCGGAGAAGGCAATACAAATGTCAAGTTTCTGGGCAATTTGTATAAATGCCTGCATTCCAAAGTTACCATAGTCATTGTTGGTCCTTACAGTTCCAATCCACGTCCATCCAAACTTCTTAACTATTTGAGCTAAAGCCTTGGACTGATAGTAGTCACTGGGTATGGTTCTGTAAAATGTGGGATATTCCTTCCTATCACTGAGACAAGCACATGTGGAAAAGTAGCTCACCTGCAGTTGATAAATTAATTGTAGTCAGATCATGAATCAGAATAAAACTTACGTAATCTAAATACCTCGAATCAATGACAACAAATGTAGAAGCTTGAGCATTCCTGAGTCCAGCCTTGCTCAGCTCACCCTCTGGAGCTGCTCCATTACTTCCCTTCTTTGCTCCCTCAAAACCTTTCTCTTTCGCCATATATTTGGTTGTCCGAAATTGCCCTACAATTTCTTTGAGTCCAATCCCCATTTTGAATGCACTGCCCATTGTATTGATGTGTCCTCCCGAACATCAAAGGCACCATATAAATTCAAAGTGCAGTTGGTGGTGGCTTTTATTGGTGGCTTAAATGAGGAAGTTGTCACCAATCCACCCATACATTTGGTGTATTATTGAATTCAAGTAGAACATATTTGTTTGGATAATTTTTCAGAACTCAAATATTCAATACAGGTTAGTGCAATTTCAATGTGGAATATTTGTTCTAATTTTATTTTTCTGATGAATATCACAGTTTAGTTTTGCTGAATTGCATACCACCAAGAATTAACCAGAACTTAATGATGTGAACTTACCATTGGAATTCTAAAAGGAGCTACTAATCTTGCCACCGCCATGGATCCTGAGGATCCGTCAGCACCAACAAGAGCTGGGATGTTGTAAGATTCTTGACAGTCATCACTGCTCTCTATTTCTTCTTCCTTTTGACCATTCATAAGACTTAAAGCTATCTTAGTAGTAATGCTGGGAGACCCGCAGTCATCATAAATGGTGTAGCCCAGTGTAACATCAGGGAGCAGCGCTGTGTTCTGGTTTATTTCCTCGATTGCAAAAATCATTGTGTTCAAAAGACGAAAGGCTCTGAAACCAAAACTGGTGACAATTGGATCAATTAGGTAATTGCTACAAACAGTTAATGCTAACATTGGTATTTTGTACAACCAAGGGCGATAATAAATCGGAGACAGGAATGTCTGTCTGTTACACTCAAAATAAATAATGCTGCTCTGCAAAAAGGTAAATGCATTTGGATGTTTTACGTTCTACTGTAAAAGTAGCAAATATAACGAGTTGATGGTGAGCAGCATAAAGTGTCAAATTATGATACAGTATTGGGCAAACTGAAGATTACATAGAATTGCATAGAATACACAGCACAGAAAGCGCATCAAGCCTCCACATGAGCTTCTTCCTGCCCTTCATCAACCAAGCCGATTGACGTAACCTTCCGTTTCTTTCTCTCTCATATACTTATCTGGCTTCCCCTATTTGTGGCTCAACTACAACTTGCAGAAACAAGTTCCACATTCCCACCACTCTCTGTGTATAAATAGTTCTTCTGACTTCCCTATTTGATTTACTGGTGACACAGCAACATTAGGGACACATTTTATATAAATTGCCCAGTGTAAAGATGTGGTTACTCAAACAAACCATGAATCTAAGATCTTCTCACTGTTGATATCTGAAAATTGGTAAGTAATCCGAAACTACACTCAAATTTTGCGAAGGAAAATTTTGATTTTATTAGTTGACTAACTCAGCGCCAAATTGAACAACAACTTGCACTTATATTGCGGCCTCCACACAGGGCAGTGTCTCAGAGATCTCAGAGCACACAGTAATGTCCCACAAATAGAATAATCTCCCTTCTGTTTTCCAATGGTGCTATGGAATCTTTAACACGCACCTGAAAAGGCTGGTGTGAAATCAGTTTAACATCTCTTTAGAAGGACACCAGCATCAACAATAAAGGGCTTCCCAGACACTGCATTGGTATTCCATATTGAGAACGCTATATCAAAAGCAAGGATCTTTACAACAACAATAACTTTGATTTATAGATTGCCCTCCATGCTGAACGGTGTCTTTGAGCGCTTCACAATAACGGATCCAGGCCTGACCCTGGGGAGGCTGCAAAGGTGACCAAAGGCACGGTTGAAAAGCGAGGTCTTCAACTGACACCTGAAACTAGGAAGAGAGGGGACTAGGTGAAAGGAGTGAGGAAGGCAGTTCCAGAGCTTCAGGGCGTAGTGGCTGAAAGCACGGCCGACAATAGTGGAGCGGAGTATTCAGGGGACAAGGAGGAGACCACAACTGGAGGAGAGAAGGCAAAGGGTGCTATGTTGGGGAGAGAGGAGGTCAGAGAAGTAGGGGGGCTGCAGAGGAGTGGAGAGATTTGATGATCACATGATTTTAGAACATCTTAACTTCGTAAAATGAGCTGTAGCAGACATAAGCATTATCATAATAAAATTATGCTGACATGATAGCAAATTGATGCTATGAAAGGAAACAAAATAGGTCAAGGTATTTTGTAAATACTTAATGGAAATTTAGAAATCCCACCGTGAGGAACCTGGGATTGAACGTTCCACAAACCATAAAAAAGGAAAACATTTTCCATTATATTAGAGAGCTCACCTTTTGCATTTTGTTTCTTCTGGAGCAGTAAAAAAAGAATTAATTTGATTCAATCGACCACTGTGTATACTAAAAATCCCTCCTAGAATGATATCTCCATCTTTCGATATTTCAGGTAAACTGAACTTTCCTTGTAGTTTGCAGGTCTTTTCATTTGATTCCCACATTGAACTAACAAGGAATAACCACAAAAACTGGAGATACATTATCGTACTTTTAGGAAAGAAGTGCTAGTTGTGTCTCTATTTGAATCCTTGCTGTTAATTGTGTGCATATATATATATATAGCACATTCTCTTTGCAATGGTTTGTGGGTCAATTCACTCGTTGAAACAGATTGAACAATGTCAATCACAGTGAAACAATGATAATCCCATTGGATAAGAAACCCCTTGCATTAGAAATGGAAACAGGACACTGGAGACCATATGAGCTTGTTTATGTCTTTGAAAATAACTTGGTATGTCACCGATAGTGGTTAATGCACTCATCTTACCAGTGAGAGACCTGGGTTTAATTCCAGCCAGGGTGAAACCATGAGCAACTTTCATTACCACACATGCCTGATAACAATCCATCAAAAATAATAATAAATTGATCATCTCAATTCACGACTGTCTGTGGGACACTGCCATATTTTGCCCACAAAAATATACACTCAATTCACTTTAAATTCCATTCTGTAAAGCATTTTTAGACATCTAAAAGATGTGAAAAGTGCGATATCAGCTGCAAGGATTTTTTTGGTCCTTTCCGTGTGTACCCTAAACCTAATGAGTTTGTGATCACTAATGTCCAGACGCTCTACTACTCAAATCTAACCCACTTGATTCCCCAGTACTAGATTCAACACAACTTCGTTCCTTATTCTGGAAACCTACTGATCCAGAAAGTCATCCTGCACACATTTCAGGAGTCCTTTCCCCTCCTTGCCCTCTGCACGGAAGACGGTGATGGCAATATTATTTTGCCCGTCTATGTTGAGGTAAACAATATTGATGAGCTGCAGGCTCAAGTTGCCACAGGGGGATATGATGTAGCTGCAGTGACGCAGACTTGGCTCAACCAAGTGCAAGCATGGGAGCTGAATATTCCTGACTGTAATGTATTCAGAACAGACAGCGAAGGAAAAAAGGAAGACGGTGATGGCAATATTAATTAAACACACGGTTACAGCCTTGGGAATGAACGAGGTGCTAGAGGGCCTAAAAACAGAATCTACCTGGTTAGAGTTAAGCAGCAAAAAAGGAGCTGTTATGCTGTTAGGGGTATACCATAGACCATCAAATAGTAGGAAGGAGATAGACGAGAAGTCCTGCAAGCATATTTCAGAAAGATATTTCAGGAAGGATTCCTGAAATGTGTGCAGGACAACTATCTTGATCAGTATGTTTCCAGCCCAACAGGGAACAAATCAGTGCTGGATCTGGTTCCGCGGAATGAAGTGGGGCAAGTGGAGCAAGTTTCAGTCAGAAAGCATCTGTGCAACAGTGATCACAACATCATTATATAGACAAAGGGACAATGATCAATCAAAGGTGAAGATACTCACTTCAAAAAGGGCTAATTTCAGTGAGTTTAAAAGAACCCAGCCAAGCTGGACAGTAAACAAAGTCTGTCAATTTCCCAGCAATGGGAAATCTTCAAGGAGGATATAGTTTCGGAACAGAACAAATACATCACCACAAATGGAAAAAATAGGGCATCCAAACCTCCCTGGATGACTAAGGAAATTGGGACTAAAATAAAACAGCAAAAGGAGGCTTATGACAAATGTTAGGCCCAAAATTCAGAAGACAACCAAATAGAATACAGGAAGTACAGAGGAGAACTGAAAAAGAAAAATAAGAATGGCAAAAAGATTATATGAGAAAAGATTAGTGGGTAACATTCAAGGGAACCCTAAGGTATTTTAGAAGCATGTCAAGAATAAAAGGTAAGTCAAAGGTAGGGTTGGGCCAATTAGGGACCAAGGCTGAAATCATATTGTGGAGGCAGAGAGCATGGATGATGTACTGAATGAGTACTTTCAAACTGTCTTCACAAAAGAGAATCATAGAATCACAGAAATTTACGGCACAAAATTAGGCCATTCTGCCCATCTAGTCTGTGCCAGCTCTTTGACAAGAGCATCTCAATCCCACTGCCCAGCTCTCTCTCCATAACTCAACAGACCTGTTCTCCCTAAATAAAGATCTAATTCTTTTTTAAAAGATGATATCGAATCGGCCTCCACCACCTTTTCAAGGAATGCATTCCAGATTGGAACAACCTGCTGCGTGAAAAATTTCTCCTCAGCTCACCTCTGCTTCATTTTGAAACTATTTTCGCCCACCAGTGGAAACAGTTTTACCTTATTCACCCTGTCCAATCCTCTCATGATTTTATAAACCTCTACTAGGTCTCCTCTGAACCTTCTCTGTTCCAAAGACAATAACCTAGTCTATCTAGCCTTCCCCATAACCGAAGTCCCTCAATCTTCGTACCATTCTAGTAAACCTTCTTTGCAACCTTTGAACATCCTTTCTATAGTGTGGTGACCAGAATTGGACACAGTACGCCAGCTGAGGCCTAACCAAAGTTTTATAGAGGTTAGTCAGTACTTCCTGACTTTTGTACTCTATACCCATATATATACAGCCTAGTATCCCACATGCCTTCTTAACAGTTTTGTCTAACTGTCCTGCCACCTTCAAAAACTCACTAACAAAAATCCCCAGGTCTCTCTGTTCCCTCACACCCCTTAAAATTGTACTATCTAGCCTATATTGCCTCTCCTCATGTCTTCTCACAAAATATATCACACTTCTCTGAATTAAACTTCATCTGCCATGTGTCTGCCCACTTTACCATTTTATCTATATCTTCTTGCAGATGGTTTCTATCCTCCTCACTAATTACCAGTGAATGCATTGAATGCAGCCAATGCCACAGTATTGGAGGAGAGGGTGGAGGAAATGGATAGGATAAGTGAAAACAGAGAGGAAGTATTAAAAAAGTTGATGGTGCTCTAGGTAGATAAGTCACCTGATCTGGACGGGATGCATCCTAGGTTACTAAGGGAAGTATGGGTACAAATAGCAGAGGCTCTGGCCACAATTTTTCAATCTTCCTTGGATACAACGTTGGTGCCAGAGGCCTGGAAGTTTGCTATTTTTACTCCCCTGTACAAAACATGGTAGAAGGACAAACCAGGGACATCCAAGCCAGTCAGCCTAACATCTCTAGTGGGAAAACTTCCAGAGACTATAATGCCGGCCAAAATAAATCTTCACTTAGAAGAATATGGGTTAAAAAAGGACAGACAGCATGGATTCGTTGATGCCAAACCTTGTCTAACAAACCTCATGGAGTTTTTTGATGAGGTAATGGAGAGGATGTATTAGTGCAGTCGATGTAGTTTATATGGTCTTTCAAAAGGCATTTGGTAAAGTGGCAAATAAGAGACATAAGGAAAACAGAAGCCCACAGTCTTAAAGGGTCAGTGGCATCATGGATCCAGAACTGTCTGGGAGACAGAAAACAGAGAGATGTCGTGAACGGTTGTTTATCTGAGTGGAAGTAAGTGTATTAGTGATCAGCATTGGGACCAATGCTCTTTCAAGTATTGATAATTTATCTGGCCATAGGCAGAGGGAGTGTAACTTCCAAGTTTGAAGATGATACAAAGTTAGGATAAGTAGTAGATCATGAGGAGGAATGTAGCAGATTGCAAGAAGACACAGACAGAATGGTAAAATGGGCAGACAAATGGCGGATGTATGTGGAGAAACGCGACGTCATGCATTTTGGGAGGAAGAATGAAGAGAGGTAATGTCGGCTAGATAGTACAATCTTAATGATGGGGTGGCGGTGAACAGGGCGTGTGTAAGACACACACTGGTATGTAGTGCACACAGATTTGCTCTGTCATTGATGAGCATCCCGCCGATGAGCGATAATCACGTTTGTCCGCAGAAGGGCAGAGAACATCCCCAAGGCCCGGCTACTACGGGCAGGATCTGTAGTGGATTGTGAAGGTATATTATGTGTTCCCTTACGTGAACATTTATTATGTTGCAAATTGAACTATGAACTATTACCATGTTTGAGTGCAGGTATCTATGAAACATTTCACAAGGTTATATTTGTTTAGCCTTTAATGCAGTAATAACAAAAGTTTTACATTATTGTTCCCAGGAATGAACATCTGAAATGGACAGTGATTATTTATTTATGTCTACCTTTCCCATCAAGTGTTTTTTAGTATTCATTTCAGGTTTAATCAAAATAATGTAACATTTAGGACCAAAAATACAGAACAGTAATCCAAAACTTGATGCTAAAATAGCAAAGACTTCAACAGCAACAGTGTATTTCCCAGGAGAGCTGACGTAAACTGGTATAAAAGTGATCCAAACAGCACAAAAGATGAGCATGCTAAAGGTTATACATTGAGCTTCATTAAAATTATCAGGTAATTTCCGAGCTAGAAACGCCAACACAAAGCTTACTCCGGCCAGGAAAGCAATATATCCCGCCATAGAATAAAAGGCGATCACAGAGCCCAGGTCACATTCCAGAATGATAATCTCTCTGTAATATTCTGTGTTTCTCATGGGAAATGGGTGTGATATAGTTAACCAGAGAGTACATATCAGGCACTGAACAGAGGTAAGGAGGAATACACTCAAACGCTGCTGAGCAGGCCCAAACAATTTGGCCATATTGTTGTTTGGAAGAGTTGCCTTAAATGCCAGAAGCACAAGGATTGTTTTAATCAAAATACAGGAAATAGAGAGAACGAAAGCGATAGCGAATGCTGTGTGGCGCAACATGCAAGCCCAGACTGAGGGCTCGCCAATGAAAGTCACTGAGCACAGAAAGCACAGCGTTAATGCAAAGAGAAGCAGATAGCTGAGCTCAGAATTGTTGGCTTTAACAATAGGAGTGTCTCTGTGTGTGAAGAAGACAGTGGCAATGGTTATTGTGGTGCTGACTCCCACCAGGGCCAATGTCAGCAATACACTTCCCAGCATTTCGGTAAAGGAGAGAAACTCTATTTCCTTTGGTAGGCAACGATCTCTCTGTTGATTGGGCCAATATTGTTCAGGGCATTTAATGCAGTCAGTGGAATCTAGGGAAAGGTGTGATAATTAGGTACAGTATGTATGACATGAATGTCACTGAAGAAAGGTTTTCACAGCTTACCAATAAATAGGAAGAGGAATTATAGACACACCTGTGATGTTGCTGATTTCTCCCTCAGCACATTCTGTACAGTCAAAGCAACACACGGGTTGTCCTTTTCTAGCAACTTTTCTTGTTCCAGGAAGACAGCTCTCACTGCAAACTGCACGTGGAGCCTTAGCATAGAAATGAACATTGTTGAATATGGTGCAAACACACGTATAATAAGATGTTAATACAGATGGATGGAAAGTTAGATGGTGCTCCATCTTGTTATATTTCCAATTATGCATGACAAATTTACTGATGCACTGCTTAATGATGGTCACTCATAACAGGGGCTTTGGGCAAAAGATGCTTGCCAAGATCAGTTTCTGTCTCTGGGATCCTTTCTTAAGTGACTGTAGATTTTGTGTGGGGGTGGGAGGGGTGGGGGGGGGTTCGGTTGAGTCTAATGATTTTGAGGGGTTTTAAAACGTGTCTAAATTATTAATCAGTCCCGGACATCAGTTAATAACATGGAAAAAATGCCCATGCATTAGATATACTATAAGAATGGTAGTAATTTTCACCTATGGTATGTACAATGGATATCGTTCATAAATTGGTAAATTTTTAAGTCTTTTTATATGCTGGATTTAATCAATCAAACCAATCAATCAAAACTTGTGTTTATATAGCACCTTTCACATCGAAAGGAAATCCCAAAGTGCTTTACAGTCAGGTAAGAGCAGGGGGGGAGGTGTCAGGCAGGACGAAGACGAGTAGGAAAATATTTGTGAGCGAAACGCAGCAGCCAAATTGCACACCGGAGTGTCCCACAAACAGTCGTGGAAGTGGGATTAAGGGAAATGGGGGGAAAAGATGGCAAGAGGAGGGGTTGGTGCAGGGGGAAGGAGAGCAAGAAAGCTGACTGTATACTTGTGGGCGGAAACGCGGCAGCCAAATTGCGCACAGCAGTGTCCCACAAACAGTTGCAGAAATCGGGCCAGAGGAGAAAGGGGAAAAAGAGGGCAAGAGGGGAGAGGGAGGGAGAGGCAGTGAAAGGTGGTGTAAAACAAGGTAAGGGAGGAAGAGGGGGCAGAAAGGGGGGGCAATGGAGAGAGGGACAGAAAGGTTGGTGGGGGGCAAACTCAGGGAGAAATGGGGGAAAGAGGAAAGAGGGAGAGAAGTGGAAAACGGGGAAGAGAAAGTGGGGAAAGGGCGTGAGGGAAAAAGAAGACGGGGGAGGGAAGGGGGCAAAGGGGGGGATCAAACAACAACAATAAACAATAATATAAACTAAGAGAAATATTATACAGTTTTTTGACGACTGTTCCACACAACAGCCTCATCATCCAGTGTGAGTTCATGACCAGGAGAAGCAGAGCCATCATAGAAGCCAACAACACGAATTTCAGAAGCTCCTCTCGAATCGATTCCCCAGTTTAACAAGTCGTACGTGGCCACAGGACCTCCATTTTCATCAAAATAAACCCTGTGTCCAGAGGCTGTTGTGAAATTCACTGTATCTAGATAATGAAGTAACTGTACAAAAATATAAAATACATGGTTTATTAGTTACAATGTCATATCTCACATCAAACTTTTGAAGACCTCTTTGACTGTAGGTAATCAAGTAACTATAAAAATATAAAACACATTGTTTATTGATCACAACGTCAATCTCGTCCAATTTACGAAGACGTGTTTTCAAGGAATATTTCAGCGTGATATATTCAGATACGTGAAGGTCATATCAAATTGTGTCTCAAATTGCAAACAATGTTTCGTTAAATAATGTGGGAATTTAATGGGAAAACGTACATTTCCTTACCTGCCACGGTTGAAAATTTGATACATGTGCACAAGTGTTGTTTATAAATGGTTCTTTTCCTTTCTCACACGAGAGCATATTGTGAAGAGCATGAGCCACAGCGTACACTGCTTTATATACATTGTAGGAACTTCCATCCATTGATACATCAGAATATACATTGTTCAGTGCTGATACTTGTTCTTGCCCAGTGCATTGCTGCATTGTAGATGTTGGAGTTATTTGGCTTGTGTTTCCTGACTGGAAAGTACATTGGAAGGCAGTTTCCCAAAACTCCTTCACTAAACTATTCCCGGGAAACCTAGAAGGATGAATTTTAAGAAGGAATTCTCGCAATCCTTTTACTTTTAACATAGGAATTGAAGGGCCAATTGCCCCAGTGAGAAATCTTGTGCTCTCATCTGCAGATATCATTTGTTGTGTGATCCAGGCTTCCGTTCCTATCCATTGAATTCCAGTGACGTTTTGTTGTATAATTTCTTTGAGTAATATCCGCATTTCCACTGAGGCAGCAAAAGCCACAATCACTTTAGTTGTGGATGATTTAATTATGTATACAATTTTTCTTACCTTTTCAGGAGAATCACTTCTATGAAATGATTCAGAAAAGGCAATGCAAATGTCAAGTTTCTGGGCAATTTGTATAAATGCCTGCATTCCAAAGTTACCATAGTCATTGTTGGTCCTTACAGTTCCAATCCATGTCCATCCAAACTTCTTAACTATTTTTGCTAAAGCCTTGGACTGATGGTAGTCACTGGGTATGGTTCTGTAAAATGTGGGATATTCCTTCCTATCACTGAGACAAGCACATGTGGAAAAGTAGCTGACCTGCAGTTGATAAATTAATTGTAGTCAGATCATGAATCAGAATAAAACTTACATAATCTAATTACCTTGAATCAATGACAACAAATGTACAAGCTTGAGCATTCCTGAGTCCAGCCTTGCTCAGCTCATCCTCTGGAGCTGCTCCATTTACTTCCCTTCTTTGCCCCTCAAGACCTTTCTCATTGACCATATCTTTGGTTGCCCCAACTTGCCCTCCAATCTCTTTGAGTCCAATCCCCATTTTGAATGCACTGCCCATTGCATTGAGGTGTCCACCCGAACATGAAAGGCACTAAGTAAATTCAAAGTGCTATCTCTTTGTTGGTGGCTTAAATAGGGAAGTCATCATTAAGCCACCCATACATTTGGTGTACTTGATTGAACTCAAGTAGAACATATTTGATTATTTTTCAGAATTCAAATATTCAGTACGGGTTAGTGGAATTTCAATGTGGAATATTTGTTCTAATTTGATTTTGCTGCTGAATATTACAGTTTAGTTTTGCTGAAATGCATATCACCAAGAATTCACCAGAACTTAATGATGTGAACTTACCATTGGAATTCTAAAAGGAGCTACTAATCTTGCCAATGCCATGGATCCCGAGGATCCGTCAGCACCAACAAGAGCTGGGATGTTGGGAGATTCTTGACAATCATCAACGCTCTCTATTTCTTCTTCCTTTTGACCATTCATAAGACCCAAAGCTACCTTAGTAGTAATGGTGGGAGACCCGCAGTCATCATAAATGGTGTAGCCCAGTGTAACATTAGGGAGCAGCGCCCTGTTCTGGTTTATTTCCTCAATTGCAAAAATCATTGTGTTCATAAGACGAAAGTTTCTGAAATCAAACCTGGTGACAATTGGATCAATCAGATAACAAACAATTAATACTAACATTGGTATTTTGTGCAACCAAGTGGGATAATAAATCGGAGACAGAAATGTCTTTCTGTTACGCTAAAAATAAATAATGCCACTCTGCAAAAGGTAAATGCATTTGGATGTTTTAAATTCTACTGTAAAATTAGCAAAGATAACGAGTTGATTCTGAGCAGCATAAAGTGTCAAATCATAATACGGTATTGGGCAAACTGACGATTACATAGAATACACAGCACAGAAAGCGCATCAAGGCTCCACATGAGCCTCTTCCTGCCCTTCATCAACCAAGCCTATTGAAACAATCTTCCATATCTTGCTCTCTCATCTACTTATCTGGCTACCCCTATTTGTGTTTGAACTACAAGATGTGGTAACAATTTACACATTCCCACCACTCTCTGTGTAAAAATAGTTTCTTCTGACTTCCGTATTTGTTTTATTGGTGACACAGCAACATTAGGGACACATTTTATATAAATTTTGCAGTGTAAAGATGTAGTTACTCAAACGCAACATCAATCTAAGATTTTCGCACTGTTGTTATCTGAAAATTGGTAAGTAACCCAAAACTACACTGGCATTTTGAGAAGGAAAATTGTGATTTTATAAGTAACTAATTTTATAATTTTATAACTAACTCAGCAGTCAATTTATACAACAACAACTTGTACTTATATAGTGCCTTCCCCCGATGCGGTGTCTCAGAGATCTCAGAGCATATACAGTAATGTCCCACAAGCAGGATAATTTCCCTTCTATTTTCCAATGGTGCTATGGAATCTTTAACATGCACCTGGAAAGGCTGGTGTGATATCAGTTTAACATCTCTTTAGAAGCACGCCAGCATCAACAATACTGGGCTTCCCAGACACTACATTGGTATTCCATATTGAGAACACTATATCAAATGCAAGGATCATTACAACAACAACAATTACAACAACAACAACTTTGATTTGTATAGCTCTCTTCATGCTGGACAATGTCTCAGAGCGCTTCCCAATAACGGATCCCGGGCCCGAGCCAGGGGAGGGTGAAAAAGGTGACCAATGGCGCAGTTGAAAAGCAAGGTATTCAACTGACACCTGAAAATAGGAAGAGAGGGGGCGATGTGAAGGGAGTGAGGAAAGGAGTTCCTGAGTTTCAGGGTGTAGTGGCTGAAAGCACGGCCTCCGATAGTGAAGCGGAGGATTCCGGGGAAAAGGAGTAGACCAGAACTAGCAGGAGCAAAGGCAACGGATGCTATGTTGTGGAGAAAGGAGGTCAGAGAAGTAGGGGGGTTCAAGAGGAGTGGAGAGATAAGATGATTACATGATTCTAGAGCATCTTAACTTCATAAAATGTGCTGTAGCAGACATAAGCATTATCATAATAAAACTAGGCTGAGATGATAGCAAATTGATGCTATGAAAGGAAACAAAATAGGTCAAGGTATTTTGTAAATACTTAGTTGAAATTTAGAAATCCCACCGTGAGGAACCTGTGAGTGAACATCCGCAAACCGTAAAAAAGCAAATCTTGTTCCATCATATTAGAGAGCTCACCTTCTGCATTTTGTTTCTTCTGGAGCAGTAAAAAAAGAATTAATTTGATTAAATCGACCAAGGTGTACAGTAAAAACCCCTCCTAGAATGATATCTCCATCTTTCGATATTTCAGGTAAATTGAACTTTCCTTGTAGTTTGCAGGTCTTTTCAATTGATTCCCACATAGGAGTAACAAGGAGTAACCACAAAAATTGGAGATACATTATAGTTCTTTTAGGAAAGAGGTGCTGGTTGTGTCTCGATTTGAATCCTTGCTGTTAATTGTGCGCATATATATATAGCACATTCTCTTTGCAATGGTTTGTGGGTCAATTCACTCATTGAAACAGATTGAACAATGTCAATCATAGGGAAACAATGAAAATCCCAGTGGATAAGAAACCCCTTGCCCTAGAAATGGAAACGGGACACTGGAGACCATATGAGCTTGTTTGTGTCTTTGAAAATAATTCCATGCAAATCCATCAATGTCTCCGGTAGTGGTTAGAGCAATCACCTTGCAAGCAAGAGATCTGGGTTCAATTCCAGGCAGGACGAAACCATGGTCAAGTTTCATTACCCCACATGCCTGATAATAATCCATCAAAATGATAATAAATTGGTCATCCCAATCCACAACTGTCTGTGGGACACGGCCGTGCGCAATTGGCTTCCGTGTTTTGCCCACAAAAATATACACTCAGTTCACTTTAAATTCCATTCTGTAAAGCATTTTGAGACATCTAAAAGACATGCAAAGTGCGATATCAACTGTTTTGGGCTTTCCATGTGTACCTTAAACCTTACGAGTTTGTGATCAGTAATGTCCAGACGCTCTCCTACTGAAACCTACCCCCTTGATTCCCCAATGCTAGATTCAACACGACTTCCTTCCTTGGTCTGGAAACCCGCTGATCCACAAAGTCATCCTGCACACATTTCAGGAGTCATTTCCCCTCCTTGCCCTCTGCACTGTTATATTGCCCGTCTATGTTGAGGTAAACAAGATTGGTGAGCTGCAGGCTCAGGTTGCCGCAGGGGGATATGATGTAGCTGCAGTGACGCAGAATTGGATCAAACAAGCGCAAGAATGGGAGCTGAATATTCCTGACTGTAATGTATTCAGAAGGGACAGCGAAGGATAAAAAGAATGGGGTGGTGGCAATATTAATTAAAGTCACAGTTACAGCCTTGGAAATGGACGAGGTGCTAGAGGGCCTAAAAACAGAATCTATTTGGTTAGAGCTAAGGAGCAAAAAAGGAGCTGTTATGCTGTTGGGAGTATACCATAGACTATCAAATAGAAGGAAGCAGATAGACGAGAAAATCTGCAAGCATATTTCAGAAAGATATTTCAGGAAGGAATCCTGATATTGTATGCAGGACAACTTTCTTGATCTGTAGGTTTCCAGCCCAACAAGGAACGAATCACCTGGATCTATTTCTGGGGAATGAAGTGGGGCAAGTGGAGTAAGTTTCAGTAGTAAAGCATTTGTGCAATAGTGATCACAACATCATCAGATAGAGAGTACTGTACTTATGGAAAGAGACAAGGATGAATCAAAGGTGAAGATACTCACCTGGAAAAGGGCTAATTTCAGTGAGTTAAAAGCCAAGGTGGACTGGGACGAACATTGGCAGGTAAAACAGCAATGGGAAATCTTCAAGGAGGATATAGTTTGGGAACAGAACAAATACATCACTACAATTGGACAAAAATAGGGCATCCAAACTTCCCTGGATGACTAAGAAAATTGGGAGTAAAATAAAACAGAAAAGGGAGGCTTGTGACAAATGTCAGGCCCAAAATTTAGAATACAACCAAATAGAATATAGGAAGTACATAGGAGATCTGAAAAGGGAAATAAGAGGAGCAAAAAGATTATATGAGAAAAGATTAGTGGGTAACATTAAAGGGAGCCCAAAGATATTTTACAAGCATATCAAGAATAAAAGGTTAGTCGAAGGTAGGGTGGGGCCAATAAGGGACTAAGGCGGAAATCATATTGTGGAGGCAGAGAGCGTGGATGATATACTGAATGAGTACTTTGCAATTGCCTTCAAAAAAGAAGAGATTGCAGCCAATGCCACAGTATTGGAGTCGAAGGTAGAGGAAATGGATAGGACAAGTAAAAACAGAGAAGATGTATTAACAAAAAGTTGACGGTGTTCAAGGTAGATACGTAACCTGGTCTGCACGGGATGCATTCCTAGGGAATGCATACTTCCAAAGGGAAGTATGGGTGCAAATAGCAGAGGTTCTGGCCACAATTTTCAATCTTCCTTGGATACGGGGGTGGTACCAGAGGACTTGCTATTTTTACTCCCCTGTACAAAAATTGGCAGAAGGACAAAGCAGGGAACTCCAAGCCAGTCAGCCTAACATCAGTAGTGGGAAAACTTCTAGAGAGTATAATGCCAGCCAAAATAAACCTTCACTTAGAAAAATATGGGTTAATAAAGGGAAGCCAGCACGGACTTGTTGAAGCCAAACCTTGTCTAACAAACCTGATAGTTTTTTGATGAGGTTACAGAGAGGGTGTATGGAGTTAGTGCAGTTGATGTAGTTCATATGGTCTTTCAAAAGGTATTTGACAAAGTGGCACATAAAAGACTTGTAAGGCAAATAGGAGCTCACGGTCTCAAAGGGACAGAGGCAGCATGGATCCAGAACTGCCTGGCAGACAGAAAACAGAGAGTTGTCGTGAACGGTTGTTTATCTGAGTGGAAGCAAGTGTATAGTGGTGTCCCCCTGATCAGTATTGGGACCATTGCTCTTTTTAATATATATAAATTATCTGGCCATAGGCATAGAGAGTGTAATTTCCAAGTTTAAAGATGACACAATGTTAGGAGAAGTAGTAAATCGTGAGGAGGAAAGTAGCAGACTGCAAGAAGTCACAAACAGAATGGGAAAATGGGCAGATACATGGCAGATGAAGTATAACGTGGAGAAACGCAACATCATGCATTTTGGGAGGAGGAATGAAGAGAGGCAATGTAGGCTAGAGAGTAGCATCTTAAGGAAGGGGTGGCGGTGATCAGGATGTATGTAATACACACAAATACTGGTATGTAGTGCACACATGAAGATTTGCCCTGTCACTGATGAGAGTCCTGCCGATGAGCTTTAATCACATTTCTCTGCAGAAAGGCAGAGGAAACCCTCACGGCCCTGCTACCAAGGGCTGGATCTGTTGTTGATTGTGAAGAGATATTGTGTGTTCCCTTACAAGAACATTTATTATATTGCAAATTGTACCATAAACTATCCCATGTGTGAGAGCAGGTATCTATCAAACATTTCACAGGTTTATTTTCTTTTAGCCTTTAATGTAATAAGAACAAATGCTTACATGATTGTTGCCACGAATGAACATCTGAAATGGACAGTGATTATTCTTTTACAGCTACTTTGCCCATCAAGTGTTTTTTAGTATTCATTTCCGGTTTAATCAAAATAATGTAACATTTAGGAACAAAAATGCAGAACAGTAACCCAAAACTTGATGCTAAAATAGCAAAGACTTCGACAGCAACAGTGTATTTCCCAGGAGAACTGATGTAAACTGGTATAAAAGTGATCCAAACAGCACAAAAGATGAGCATGCTAAAGGTTATACATTGAGCTTCATTAAAGTTATCAGGTAATTTTCGAGCTAGAAACGCCAACACAAAGCTTACTCCGGCCAGGAAAGCAATATATCCCGCCATAGAATAAAAGGCGATCACAGAGCCCAGGTCACATTCCAGAATGATAATCTCTCTGTAATATTCTGTGTTTCGCATGGGAAATGGGTGTGATATAGTTAACCAGAGAGTACATATCAGGCACTGAACAGAGGTAAGGAGGAATACACTCAAACGCTGCTGAGCAGGCCCAAACAATTTGGCCATGTTATTGTTCGGAAGAGTTGCCTTAAACGCCAGAAGCACAAGGATTGTTTTAATCAAAATACAGGAAATAGAGAGAACGAAAGCGATAGCGAATGCTGTGTGGCGCAACATGCAAGCCCAGACTGAGGGCTCGCCAATGAAAGTCACTGAGCACAGAAAACACAGCGTTAATGCAAAGAGAAGCAGATAGCTGAGCTCAGAATTGTTGGCTTTAACAATAGGAGTGTCTCTGTGTGTGAAGAAGACAGTGGCAATGCTTATTGTGGTGCTGACTCCCACCAGGGCCAATGTCAGCAATACACTTCCCAGCATTTCGGTAAAGGAGAGAAACTCTATTTCCTTTGGTAGGCAACGATCTCTCTGTTGATTGGGCCAATATTGTTCAGGGCATTTAATGCAGTTGGTGGAATCTAGGGAAAGGTGTGATAATTAAGTACAGTATGTATGACATGAATGTTGCTGAATGAAGGTTTTCAGGAGAAGCAATACATAGGACGAAGATTTATAGACACACCTGTGGTGTTGCTGATTTCTCCCTCAGCACATTCTGTACAGTCAAAGCAACACACAGGTTGTCCATTTCTGGCAACTTTTCTTGTTCCAGGAAGACAGCTCTCACTGCAAACCGCACGTGGAGCCTTAGCATAGAAATGAATATTATAGAATATGGTGCAAACACACAGATAATAAAGTGCTAATACAGATGGATGTTAAGTTAGATGGTGCACCATCTTGTTATATTTCCAATTCTGTGTTTCAAATTTACTGAAGCACTGCTTAATAATGGTCACTCATAAAAGGGGCCCTTGGCAAAAAATGCGTGCCAAGAAGCAGCTTCTGTCTCTAGGTTATTGTGTTAAGGTGACGATAGATTTTGTGTGTGTGTGTGTGTGTGTGGTCGCGCACAGGGAGGGTTTGTGTGTGGGGGTTGCGGCTGTTGATATTGAGGGGTTTTAAAATGTGTCGAACTTCTTAATTAGTTACTAATCTCAGTTGGTAACATGGAAATAATTCCCAAGCATTAGATATACGGTACTATAAGAATGGTAGTCATTGTCACGTCTAGTATGTACAATAGATGTCGTTCATAAATTGGTACACTTTCAATTTTTTTAACATTTAATTTAAATTAACAGAAATCTTATACCATTTTTTGACGACTGCTCCATACAATAGCTTCATCGTACAGAGTGAGTTCATGACCAGGAGAAGCGGAGCCATTATAGAAGCCAATAACACGAATTTCAGAAGCTCCTCTCGAATCGATTCCCCAGTTTAACAGGTCATACGTGGCCACAGGACCTCCATTTTCATCAAAATAAACCCTGTGTCCAGAGGTTGTTGTGAAATTCACAGACTGTAGGTAATGAAGTAACTGTACAAAATATAAAATACAGGGTTTATTGAACATAATGTCAATCTCGTGAAGACATGTGAAGACTCGTGAAGATTTGATTTCAAGGCATATTTCCGAATTATATATTTAGATAGCCGAAGGTAAAATTAAATGGTGTTTCAAATATACAAACAATTTATCATTAAATAATGCAGGAATTTGAAGGGAAAGTAGATCTGTTAACTTATTAAACATTTCCTTACCTGCCATTGTTGAAAATTTGATACATGTGCACAAGTGTTGTTTATAAATGGTTCTTTTCCTTTCTCACACGAGAGCATATTGTGAAGAGCATGAGCCACAGCGTACACTGCTTTATATACATTGTAGGAACTTCCATCCATTGATACATCAGAATATACATTGTTCAGTGCTGATATTTGTTCTTGGCCAGTGCATTGCTGCATTGTAGAAGTTACAGTTATTTGGAATGTGTTTTCCGACTGGAAAGTACATTGGAACGCAGTTTCCCAAAACTCCTTCACTAAACTATTCCCGGGAAACCTAGAAGGATGAATTTTAAGAAGGAATTCTCGCAATCCTTTTATATTGAACAAAGGAATTGAAGGACCAATTGCCCCAGTGAGAAATCTTGTGCTCTCATCTGGAGATATCATTTGTTGTGTGATCCAGGCTTCTGTTCCTATCCATTGAATTCCAGTGACGTTTTGTTGTATAATTTCTTTGAGTAATATCCGCATTTCCGCTGGGGCAGCAAATGCCACAATCACTTTAGTTGTGGATGATTTAATTATGTGTACAATTTTTCTTACCCTTTCAAGGGAATCACTTCTATGAAATGATTCAGAAAAGGCAATGCAAATGTCAAGTTTCTGGGCAATTTGTATAAATTCCTGCATTCCAAAGTTACCATAGTCAGTGTTGCTTCTTATAGTTCCAATCCACGTCCATCCAAACTTCATAACTATTTTTGCTAAAGCCTTGGACTGATGGTAGTCACTGGGTATGGTTCTGTAAAATGTGGGATATTCCTTTCTATCACTGAGACAAGCACATGTGGAAAAATAGCTGACCTGCAGTTGGTAAATTAAATGTAGGCAGATCATGAATCAGAATAAAACGTACATAATCTAAGTACCTCAAATCAATGACAACAAATGTACAAGCTTGAGCATTCCTGAGTCCAGCCTTGCTCAGCTCACCCTCTGGAGCTGCTCCATTTACTGCCCTTCTTTGCCCCCTCAAGACCTTTCTCTTTGACCATATCTTTGGTTGCCCCAACTTGCCCTCCAATCTCTTTGAGTCCAATACCCATTTTGAATGCACTGCCCATTGCATTGATGTGTCCTCCCAAACATGAAAGGCACCATATAAATTCAAAGTGCAGTGGTGGCTTTTGTTGGTGGCTTAAATGAGGAAGTTGTCACCAATCCACCCATATATTTGGTGTATTATTGAACTCAAGTAGAACATATTTGTTAGGATTATTTTCGCAGAACTCAAATATTCAAAACGGGTTAGTGGAATTTCAATTGAGGAATATTTGTTCTAACTTTATGTTTCTGCTGAATATCACAGTTTAGTTTTGCTGAATTGCATATCACCAAGAATTCACCAGAACTTAATGATGTGAACTTACCATTGGAATTCTAAAAGGAGCTACTAATCTTGCCACCGCCATGGATTCTGAGGATCCATCAGCACCAACAAGAGCTGGGATGTTGGGAGATTCTTGACAGTCATCACCGCTCTCTATTTCTTCTTCCTTTTGACCATTCATGAGACCCAAAGCTACCTTAGTAGTAATGGTGGGAGACCCGCAGTCATCATAAATGGTGTAGCCCAGTGTAACATTAGGGAGCAGCGCCCTGTTCAGGTTTATTTCCTCAATTGCAAAAATCATTGTGTTCAAAAGACGAAAGTTTCTGAAATCAAAACTGGTGACAATTGTATCAATTATGTAATAGCTACATACAATTGATGTTAATATTGGTAATTTGTACAACCAAGGGGGATAATAAATTGGAGACAGGAGTGTCTGTCTGTTACACTCAAAATAAATAATGATGCTCTGCATAAGATAAATGCATTTGGATGTTTTAAATTCTACTGTAAAATTAGCAAAGATAACGACTGATGGTGAGCAGCATAAAGTGTTATTATTGTTGTTATTATTTCTTTCTTTATAAGATCCTCTCAATATTGATAGTTGGAAATTGGTAAGTAATCTGAAAGTAGACTGGAATTTTAAGAAGGAAAATTGTGATTTTATTAGTTGACTAACTCAACAGCCAATTTATACAACAACAACTTGCACTTATATAGTGCCCTCCTCGAAGGGCAGTGTCTCAGAGATCTCAGAGCATACAGCAATGTCCCACAAGCAGAATAATCTCTCTTCTGTTTCCCAATGGTGCTATGGATTCTTTAACATGCACCTGAAAAGGCTGGTGTGATATCTGTTTAACATCTCTTTAGAAGGACGCCAGCATCAACAATACGGACTTCCCAGACACTGCATTGGTATTCCATATTGAGATCGAAATATCTAATGCAATGATCACTACAACAATAACAACTTTTATTTGTATAGCGCCCTCCATGCCGGTTGGTGTCTTAGAGCGCTTCCCAATAACGGATCCTGGGCTCGAGCCAGGGAAGGGTGAAAAAAGGAGACCAAAGGCGCGGTTGAAAAGAAAGGTCTTCAACTCACACCTGAAACTAGGAGGAGAGGGGACTAGTTGAAAGGAGTGAGTAAGGCAGTTCCAGAGCTTCAGGGCGAAGTGGCTGAAAGCACGGCCGACGATAGTTGCGCAGAGGATTCAGGGGACAAGGAGGAGACCAGAACTGGAGGAGAGAAGGCAACGGGTGCTATGTTGGGGAGAGAGGAGGTCAGAGAAGTAGGGGGGCTGCAGAGGAGTGGAGAGATTTGATGATCACATGATTTTAGAACATCTTAACTGTATAAAATGTGCTGTAGCAGACATAAGCATTATCATAATAAAACTATGCTGACATGATAGCAAATTGATGCTATGAAAGGAAACAAAATAGGTCAATGTATTTTGTAAATACTTAGTGGAAATTTAGAAATCGCACCGTGAGGAACCTGGGATTGAACGTTCCACAAACCATAAAAAAGCAAAACATTTTCCATCATATTAGAGAGCTCACCTTTTGCATTTTGTTTCTTCTGGAGCAGTAAAAAAAGAATTAATTTGATTCAATCGACCACTGTGTACACTAAAAATCCCTCCTAGAATGATATCTCCATCTTTCGATATTTCAGGTAAATTGAACTTTCCTTGTAGTTTGCAGGTCTTTCCATTTGATTCCCACATTGAACTAACAAAGAGTAACCACAAAAATGGGAGATACATCACAGTATTTTTAGGAAAGAGGTGCTGGTTGTGTCTCTATTTGAATCCTTGCTGTTAATTGTGCGCATATATATATAACACATTCTCTTTGCAATGGTTTGTGGGTCAATTCACTTGTTGAAACAGATTGAACAATGTCAATCATAGGGAAACAATGAAAATCCCAATGGATAAGAAACCGCTTGTCCCAGCAATGGAAACAGGACACTAGAGATGATATGAGCTTGTTTGTGTCTTTGAAAATAACTTGGTATGTCACCGATAGTGGTTAGAGCACTCATCTTACAAGTGAGAGACCTGGGTTCAATTCCAGGCAGGGCGAAACCATCGGTGAGTTTCCTTACCGCACATGCCTGATAATAATCCATCAAAAAGAATAATAAATTGGTCATCTCAATCCATGACTGTCTGTGGGACACGACCGTGCGCAATTGACTGCTGTGTTTTGCCCACAAAAATATACATTCAGTTCACTGTAAATTCCATTCTGTAAAACATTTTTAGACATCTGAAAGATATGAAAAGTGCGATGTCAACTGCAAGGACTTTTTTTGGCCCTTTCACTAATGTCCAGACGCTCTCCTACTGAAACCTACCCCACTTGATTCCCCAAAGCTAGATTCAACACGACTTCCATCCTTGGTCTTGAAACCTACTGATCCAGAAAGTCATCCTGTACACATTTCAGGGGTCCTTGCCTCTGCCCTGTTATTTTGCCCGTCTATGTTGAGGTAAACAAGATTGGTGAGCTGCAGGTTCAAGTTGCTGCAGGGGGATATGATGTAACTGCAGTGATGCAGACTTGGCTCAAACAAGCGCAAGAATGGGAGTTGAATATTCCTGATTGTAATGTATTCAGAAAGGACAGTGAAGGATAAAAAGGAAGGCGGTGATGGCAATATTAATTAAACACACGGTTACAGCCTTGGAAATCGACAAGGTGCTGGATGGCCAAAAAACAGAATCTATCAGGTTGGAGTTAAGGAGCAAAAAAGGAGTGGTTATGCTTTTTGGGATATACCATAGACCACCAAATAGTAGGAAGGAGGTAGACGAGAAGATCTGCAAGCATATTTCAGAAAAATATTTCAGGAAGGATTCCTGAAATGTATGCAAGACAACTTTCTTGATTAGTATGTTTCCAGCCCAACAAGGAACGAATCAGTGCTGGATTTCAATCTGGAGAATGAAGTGGGGCAAGTGGAGCAAATTTCAGTTGAAAAGCATCTGCAATAATGATCACAACATCATTAGATAAAGAGTACTTATGGAAAGGGACAAGGACGAATCAAAGGTGAAGATACTTACGTGAAAAAGGGCTAACTTCAGTGAGTTAAAAAGAAACCCACCCAAGGTGGACTGGAAAGAAACACTGGCAGGTAAAACAGCACTGAGAAATCTTCAAGGAGGATATAGTTTGGAGACAGAACAAGTACATCACTACAAATGGAAAATATAGGGCATCCAAACCTCCCTGGATGACTAAGGAAATTGGGACTAAAAAAGAACAGAAAAAGGAAGCTTATGACAAATGTCAGGCCTACAATTCTGAAGACAACTATATAGAATATAGGAAATACATAGGAGAACCGAAAAAGGAAATAAGAGGGGAAAAAGATTACAGGTAACGGCTGGTAACATTAAAGGGAACCCTTAGGTATTTTACAAGTATATAAAAAATAAAAGGTTAGTCAATTGTAGGGTGGGGCGAATTAGGGTCCAAGGGGCCAATATGGAAATTGTATTGTGGAGGTAGAGAGCATGGATGATGTACTGAATGAGAACTTTGCAACTGCCTACACAAAAGAAGAGAATGCTGCCAATGCCACAGTATTGGAGGAGAGGGTAGAGGAAATGGATAGGATAAGTAAAAACAGAGAGGATGTATTAAAAAGGTTGACGGTGCTCAAGATAGATAAGTCACATGATCTGGATGGGATGCATCCTAGGTTACTAACGGAAGTACGGGTGCAAATAGCAGAGGCTCTGGCCACAATCTTCCAATTTTCCTTAGATACAGGTGTGGTGCCAGAGGACTACAAGCTTGCTATTTTTACTCCCCTGTACAAAAAGTGGCAGAACTCCAAGCCAGTCAGCCTAAAATCTCTAGTGGGAAAACTTCCAGAGACTATAATGCCGGCCAAAATAAATCTTCACTTCAAAAAATAAGGGTTAATAAAGGACAGCAAGCAAGGGTTTGTTGAAGCCGAACCTTGTCTGACAAATCTGATAGAGTTTTTTGATGAGGTGTATGGAGTTAGTGCAGTAGATGCAGTTTACATGGACTTTCAAAAGGCATTTGACAAAGTGCCACATAAGAGACTTGTAAGCAAAATAGAAGCCCATGGTCTTAAAGGGACAGTGGCAGCATGGATCGACAACTGTCTGGGAGACAGCAAGCAGAGAGTTGTTGGTGAAAGATTATTTATCTGAGAGGAAGCAAGTCTATAGTAGGGAACGGCGATATGGGATTTTTCCGGATATGGATATATCGGTTTGCTCATACCTGCATAAACCGATCTATCGAGTTTTTATACTGCACATGCGCGTGCATTCGAAGTGCGCGTGCATTGATGGCGCGCGCGCATTTATGGTGCGCGCTCAGTCGCGGTGCGCGCGCATTGACGGTGCTTCCGCACTGACGATGCGCGCGCAGTCGCGGTGCACGCACATTTCGAAATGTGTGCTCCAGGTCCAGAAAGTTTGTAATGTTGGTGTCAAGGTCTGTTGAATTATACGATGTTGTTTGCTCCCTACCTCCCCCTCTCCTTCTCTCCCTCCTCTCCTCTCTCCTTCTCTCCCTCCTTTCCCCCTCTCCTTCTCTCCTCTCCCTCCTCCCTGTCTCCTCTCCCTCCTTTTCCCCTCTCCTTCTCTCCCTCCCTCCCCTCTCTCCTTCTCTCCCTCCCCTCTATCCTTCTCTCCCTCCCCTCTCTCCTTCTGTCCCTCCCTCCCTCCCTCCCCTCTCTCCTTCTCTCCCTCCTTTCCCCTCGCTCCTTCTCTCCCTCCTTTCCCCCTCTCCTTCTCTCCTCTCTTCCTCTCTCCTTCTCTCCCAACTTTCCCCCTCTCCCTCCCTCCCCTCTCTCCTTCTCTCCCTCCTTTCCCCTCGCTCCTTCTCTCCCTCCTTTCCCCCTCTCCTTCTCTCCCCCCCTCTCCTGTCTTCCTCTCTCCTTCTCTCCCAACTTTCCCCCTCTCCCTCCCTCCCCTCTCTCCTTCTCTCCCTCCTTTCCCCTCGCCCCTTCTCTCCCTCCTTTCCCCCTCTCCTTCTCTCCCTCCCTCCCTCTCCTCTCTTCCTCTCTCCTTCTCTCCCTCCTTTCCCCTCGCTCCTTCTCTCCCTCCTTTCACCCTCTCCTTCTCTCCCTCCCTCTTCTCTCTTCCTCTCTCCTTCTCTCCCAACTTTCCCCCTCTCCTTCTCTCCCTCCCTCCCTCGCCTCTCTCCTTCTCTCCCTCCTTTCCCCTCGCTCCTTCTCTCCCTCCTTTCCCCCTCTCATTCTCTCCCTCCCTCTCCTCTCTTCCTCTCTCCTTCTCTCCCAACTTTCCCCCTCTCCTTCTCTCCCTCCATCTCTAAACACAAAATAGAACACACACACACCAAAAACAAAATCTAGAGATTTATTCTCCTCCATTTCTTGCTTGAAAGTAGCATGTAATGTCCACGTGTAAATGAGATCTATTACAATAGAAAAGAGAGACAGACAGTCTGACTGTTAGAGTTAGAAGCCAGATTATCACTGCTGTGTGTGTCTGACTAGACACACACATAGAAGCAGTGATAATCTGGCTTCTAACTCTCTCACACACAAAAATAACACTTACAGCCACAAAATGGCACTTATTTTTATGTAGTCTGAAGTCTGAATTAATGTCCTTCGCCATTGGCAAGCTCTCCTTTGCTATGCAAAAAGTGACAGCGTTCGTGATACTTTGCCACCTTTTGTCCCCTCTCTGGTACAATGTTCTCCTCTTAAATAAAGCAGGAATTGTTTGAGCTGCACTGGCCCCACTACCTGTCGCTTTCTCCGAAGTGCTGGTTCGACTTCCTGCTGTTGTCGACAATAATTTCTCTCTGAGGGCAGCGTGCTGGGCGGGGTGGTGCTGCTTAATGTCATGTCGCAGGTTGCTCGTGCTCGAATCAGATGTCTTAACCAAGACCTTGCAAACTGTACATCTATACACACCATTACTGACTGCATTGTTTTCAAAGTGTCCCATACAGGGCTTCTTTTCCCCATGATGAGAAAGGTAAATTTTCAAACTACAATTTTCAGCGATGCGACTTTGTTAAGACGCCACGACTCACGTCGAGTATACACAGTAAAGTGTGCGCGCGCATCGGATGTGCGCGCCCATTAATTGTGCGCGCGCACCGAATGTACGCGCATTCCATGCTCTAAGTCTAGGAGGTTGCAATGCTGGCGACAAGGTAAGCTGGAAAAGATCGCATTACACTGATAATACCAACAATATTTATATATTGCCAGGAACGATATTAAAAATATAACGATGTATATTTTTAAAATCGAATCTCTCGATATAACTTTTTTTTAGAATCACCATATCGGCATACCGATCTGAAAATCATATCGGGTTTAATCGAAAAACCGATACATCGCCGTTCCCTAGTCTATAGTGGTGTTCCCCTGATTAGTATTGAGACCACTGCTCTTTTTAATATATATAAATGATCTGGCAATAGGCACAGGGAGTGCAATTTCCAAGTTTGAAGATGATACAAAGTTAGGAGTAGTAGTAAAGTGTGAGGAGGAAAGTAGCAGACTGCAAGAAGACACAGACAGAATGGTAAAATAGGCAGACACAAGGCAGATGAAGTTTAATGTGGAGAAACGCGATGTCATGTATTTTGGGAGGAAGAAGGAAGAGAGGCAATATAGGCTAGATAGTACAATCTTATGGAGGGGGTGGCGGTGAACAGGGTTTATGTAATACACACACACACTTGTATGTAGTGCAATCACGCAGATTTGCCCTGTCACTGATCAGTGTCCAGCCGATGAGCGTTAATTACATTTGTCTGCAGAAAGGCAGAAGACACTTCCACAGCACTGCTACCACAGGCCAGATCTGTTGTTGATTGTGATGGGATATTATGTGTGCCCTTACGTGAACATTTATTATATTGCAAATTGTTCCATGAGTGCAGGTATCTGTGCGAGTGTGAGTGCAGGTATCTATAAAACATTTCACAAGGTTATTTTCTTTTAGACTTTAATGTAACACAAACAAATGTTTACATTCTTGCTACCACAAATGAACATCTGAAATGGACAGTGATTATTCTTTTAAAGCTACTTTGCCCATCAAGTGTTTTTTAGTATTCATTTCAGGTTTTATCAAAATAATGTAACATTTAGGAATAAAAATACAGAACAGTAACCCAGAACTCGATGCTAAAATAGCAAAGACTTCAACAGCAACAGTGTATTTCCCAGGAGAGCTGATGTAAACTGGTATAAAAGTGATCCAAACAGCACAAAAGATGAGCATGCTAAAGGTTATACATTGAGCCTCATTAAACTTATCAGGTAATTTCCGAGCTAGAAAGGCCAACACAAAGCTTACTCCGGCCAGGAAAGCAATATATCCCGCCATAGAATAAAAGGCGGTCACAGAGCCCAGGTCACATTCCAGAATGATAATCTCTCTGTAATATTCTGTGTTTCTCATGGGAAATGGGTGTGATATCGTTAACCAGAGAGTACATATCAGGCACTGAACAGAGGTAAGGAGGAATACACTCAAACGCTGCTGAGCAGGTCCAAACAATTTGGCCATGTTGTTGTTTGGAAGAGTTGCCTTAAACGCCAGAAGCACAAGGATTGTTTTAATCAAAATACAGGAAATAGAGAGAACGAAAGCGATAGCGAATGCTGTGTGGCGCAACATGCAAGCCCACACTGAGGGCTCGCCAATGAAAGTCACTGAGCACAGAAAACACAGCGTTAATGCAAAGAGAAGCAGATAGCTGAGCTCAGAATTGTTGGCTTTAACAATAGGAGTGTCTCTGTGTGTGAAGAAGACAGTGGCAATGCTTATTGTGGTGCTGACTCCCACCAGGGCCAATGTCAGCAATACACTTCCCAGCATTTCGGTAAAGGAGAGAAACTCTATTTCCTTTGGTAGGCAACGATCTCTCTGTTGATTGGGCCAATATTGTTTGGGGCATTTAATGCAGTCGGTGGAATCTAGGGAAAGGTGTGATAATTAAGTACATATGTATGACATGATTGTTACTGCAGGAAGTTTTTGACAGAGTAGCAATAAATAGGAAGAGGAATTATAGACTCACCTGTGGTGTTGCTGATTTCTCCCTCAGCACATTCTGTACAGTCAAAGCAACACACTGGTTGTCCTTTTCGGGCAACTTTTCTTGTTCCAGGAAGACAGCTCTCACTGCAAACCGCACGTGGAACCTTAGCATAGAAATGAACATTGTAGAATATGTTGCAAACACACAGATAATAAGGAATGGGTGGAAAGTTAGATGGTACCCCACCGTCTTATATTTTCAATTCTGAATGACAAATTTACTGATGATGGTCAATCATAATAGGGGCCATGGGCAAAAAATGCTTGCCAAGAACAGCTGCTGTCTCTAGGATCCTTTCCTAAGGTGGCTGTAGATTTTGTGTGTGTGTCAGGGAGGTGGTTTGGTTGAAACTGTTGATATTGAGGGGTTTTAAACCGTCTCTAAATTATTAATCAGTCCCGGACATCGGTTAGTAACCGATGGAAAAAATCCCATGCATTAGACATACTATACTATAAGAATCGTAATCATTTTCACCTCTGGTATGTACAATGGATGTCGTTCATAAATTGATACATTTTTAAGTCTTTTTATACACTGGAATTAATATAAACTAAGAGAAACATTGTACCGTTTTTTGACGACTGCTCCACACAATAGTCTCATCATCCAGCGTGAGTTCTTGACCAGGAGAAGCAGAGCCATCATAGAAGCCAATAACACGAATTTCAGAAGCTCCTCTTGAATCGATTCCCCAGTTTAACAAATCATATGTGGCCATAGGATCTCCATTTTCATCAAAATAAACCCTGTGTCCAGAGGTTGTTGTGAAATTCACAGACTGTAGGTAATGAAGTAACTGTACAAAATATAAATCACATGGTTTATCGATCATAATGTCAATCTCATCAGACTTGTGAAGACCTCTTTTCAAGGCATATTTCTGAGTAATATACAGTATTCTGATAGGCGAAGGTTAAATTAAATGGTGTCTCAAATATGCAAACAATTTATCATTAAATAATCCGTGAATTTAATGGGAAAACGTAGATTTGTTAACTTATTAAACATTTCCTTACCTGCCATTGTTGAAAATTTGATGCATTTACACAAGTGTTGTTTATAAATGGTTCTTTTCCTTTCTCACACGAGAGCATATTGTGAAGAGCATGAGCCACAGCATATACTGCTTTATATACATTGTAGGAACTTCCATCCGTTGATACATCAGAATATATATTGTTCAGTGCTGATATTTGTTCTTGGCCAGTGCATTGCTGCATTGTAGATGTTGCACTTATTTGGCTTGTGTTTCCTGACTGGAAAGTACATTGGAACGCAGTTTCCCAAAACTCCTTCACTAAACTATTCCCGGGAAACCTAGAAGGATGAACTTTAAGAAGGAATTCTTGTAATCCTTTTATATTGAACAAAGGAATTGAAGGACCAATTGCCCCAGTGAGAAATCTTGTGCTCTCATCTGGAGATATCATTTTTTCTGTTATCCAGGCCTCCGTTCCTATCCATTGAATTCCAGTGACGTTTTGTTGTATAATTTCTTTGAGTAATATCCGCATTTCCGCTGGGGCAGCAAAAGCCACAATCACTTTGGTTGTGGATGATTTAATTATGTATACAATTTTTCTTACTTTTTCAAGGGAATCAGTTCTATGAAATGATTCAGAAAAGGCAATGCAACTACCAAATTTCTGGGCAATTTGTATAAATTCCTGCATTCCAAAGTTACCATAGTCAGTGTTGCTTCTTACAGTTCCAATCCACGTCCACCCGAACCTTTTGATGATTTGAGCTAAAGCCTTGGACTGATGGTAGTCACTGGGTATGGTTCTGTAAAATGTGGGATATTCCTTCCTATCACTGAGACAAGCACATGTGGAAAAGTAGCTGACCTGCAGTTGATAAATTAAATGTAGGCAGATCATGAATCAGAATAAAACTTACATAATCTAAATACCTTGAATCAATGACAACAAATGTACAAGCTTGAGCATTCCTGAGCTCAGCTCACCCTCTGGAGCTGCTCCATTTACTTCTCTTCTTTGCCCCCTCAAGACCTTTCTCTTTGACCATATCTTTGGTTATTCCACTAGATCCAACCATCCCAACTTGCCCTTCAATCTCCTTGAGTCCAATCCCCATTTTGAATGCACTGCCCTTTGCAATAACCAGAACTTAATTACAATAAATTACCATTGGAATTCGAAAAGGAGCTACTAATCTTGCCACCGCCATGGATTCTGAGGAAGCATCAGCACCAACAAGAACTGGGATGTTGTGAGATTCTTGACAGTCATCACTCCTCTCTACCTCTTCCTCCTTTTGACCATTCATAAGACCCAAAGCTACCTTAGAAGTAATGGTGGGAGACCCGCAGTCATCATAAATGGTGTAGCCCAGTGTAACATCAGGGAGCAGCGCTCTGTTCTGGTTTATTTCCTCAATTGCAAAAATCATTGCGTTCAAAAGACGAAAGGCTCTGAAATCAAAACTGGTGACAATTGGATCAATTAGGTAATTGCTGCAAACAATTAATGCTAACATTGGTATTTTGTACAACCAAGTGGGATAATAAGTCGGAGACAGAAATGTCTGTTTGTTACACTCAAAATAAATAATGCCACTCTGCAAAAGGTAAATGCAGTTGGATGTTTTAAATTCTACTGTAAAATTAGCAAAGATAACGAGTTGATGGTGAGCAGCATAAAGTGTCAAATCATAATACGGTATTGGGCAAACTGACGATTACATAGAATTACATAGAATACACAGCACAGAAAGCGCATCAAGGCTCCACATGAGCCTCTTCCTGCCCTTCATCAACTAAGCCTATTGGCATAACCTTCAATTTCTTTCTCTCTCACATACTTATCTGACTTCCCCTATTTTTGGCTCAACTACAACTTGTAGTAGCAAGTTCCACATTCCCATCGCTCTCTGTGTAAAAATAGTTTCTTCTGACTTCCTGATTTGATTTACTGTTAACACAGCAACATGAGGAACATATTTTATATTAATTGCCCAGTATAAAGATCTGGTTACTCAAATGCACATCAATCTAAGATCTTCTCACTGTTGATGTCTGGAAATTGGTAAGTAATCCAAAAGTACACTGGAATTTTGAGAAGGAAAATTATAATTTTATTAGTAAACTAGCTCAGCAGCCAATTTATACAACAACAAATTGCACTTATATAGCGCCCTCCACGCAGGGCAATGGCTCAGAGATTTCGGAGCACACAGCAATGTTCCACAAGCAGGATAATCTGCCTTCTGTTTTCCAATGGTGCTATGGAATATTTAACATGCACCTGAAAAGGCTGGTGTAACATCAGTTTAACATCTCTTTAGAAGGACGCCAGCATCAACAATACAGGGCTTCCCACACACTGCATTGGTATTCCATATTGAGAACACTATATGAAATTCAAGGACCATTACATAATTTTAGTACATCTTATCACCATAAAATGTGCTGTAGCAGACATAATAAATCTATGCTGGCATGATAGCAACTTGATGCTGTGAAAGGAAACAAAATAGGTCAAGATATTTTATACGTACTTAGTGGAAATTTAGAAATGCCACCGTGAGGAAAATGGGAGTGAATGTTCTACAAACCTATAAAAAAAGAAAACCATATTCCATCATATTAGAGAGCTCACCTTCTGCATTTTGTTTCTTTTGGTGCAGTGAAAAAATAATTAATTTGATTAACTCGACCACTGTGTATACTAAAAATCCCTCCAAGAATGATATCTCCATCTTTTGATATTTGGGGTAGATTGAACTTTCCTTGTAGTTTGCAGGTCTTTTCATTTGATTCCCACATAGAACTAACAAGGAGTAACCACATAAATTGGAGATACATTATAGTACTTTTAGGAAAGAGGTGCTGGTTGTGTCTCTATTTGAATCCTTGCTGTTAATTGTGCGCATATATATACAGCACATTCTCTTTGCAATGGTTTGTGGGTCAATTCACTCATTGAAACAGATTGAACAATGTCAATCACAGGGAAACAATGAGAATCCCAGTGGATAAGAAACCCCTTGCCCTAGAAATGGAAACAGGACACTGGAGACCATATGTGCTTGTTTGTGTCTTTGAAAATAACTTGGTATGTCACCGATAGTGGTTAGAACACTCATGTTACAAGTGAGAGATCCGGGTTCAATTCCAGGCAGGGTGAAACCATGGGTGAGTTTCCTTACATCCCCCCCCCCCCACCCATGCCTGATAATAATCCATCAAAATGATAATAAATTTGGCATCTGAATCCACAACTGTCCGTGGGACGACACTGCTGTGCATAATAGGCTGCCATGTTTGGCCCACAAAAATATACACTCAATTCACTTTAAATTCCATCCTGTAAAGCATTTTGAAACATCTAAAAGATGAAAAGTGCAATATCAACTTCTATGGACTTTTTTTTGGCCCTTGGCATAAGTACCGTAAACCTAATGAGTTTGTAATCACTAATGTCCAGACGCTCTCCTATTGAAACCTACCCCACTTGATTCCCCAGTGCTAGATTCAACATGACTTTTTTCCTTGGTCTGGAAACCTACTGATCCAGAAAGTCATGCTGCACATGGGGTCCTTTCCCCTCCTTGCCTCTGCCCTGTTATTTTGCCTGTCTATGTTGAGGTAAACAAGATTGGTGAGCTGCAGGCTCAAGTTGCCGCAGGGGGATATGATGTAGCTGCAGTGACGCACACTTGGCTCAAACAAGCGCAAGAATGGGAGCTGAATATTCCTGACTGTAATGTATTCAGAAGGGATAGCGAAGGAAAAAAGGAAGGCAGTGATGGCAATATTAATTAAAGACATGGTTACAGCCTTGGAAATGGACGAGGTGCTAGAGGGCCAAAAAACAGAATCTATCTGATTTGAGTTAAAGAGCAAAAAAGGAACGATTACACTGTTAGGGGTATACTATAGACCACCAAATAGAAGGAAGGACGTAGACGAGAAGATCTTCAAGCATATTTCAGAAAGATATTTCAGGAAAGATATGTGCAGGACACCTTTTTTGATCAGTATGTTTCCAGCCCGACGTGAATGAATCAGTGCTGGATCTAGCTAAGATCTCTCCTAATTCTTCTGTACTCTAGAGACCACAGCTCTAGTTTATTAATCCTATCCTCATAGGTCAGTCCCCTCATTCCAGGAATTAACCTAGTGAATCTATGCTGCACCCCCTCTAAGGCAAGTATGTCCTTTATTAAATAAGGAGACCAAAACTGCACACAATACTCCAGGTGCAGTCTCACCAAGGCCCTATATAGCTGCAGCAAGACTGTCCTACTCTTGCACTCTAACCTTTTTGCAATGAACTCTAACATGCCGTTTGTCACCTTAGTTGCTTGCTGACCTGCAAACTAACTTTTTGAGACTGGTATACAAAGACATCCAACTTCCTTTGTACACTAACACTATCTAACCGCTCACTGTCTAGAAAATAATTATTTTTTTTGCTGCCTAGATGAATAATTTCACACATCCCCACATTAAATTCTATCTGCCACCTACTCACCCCTCCCCTAGCATATCTATATCCCATTGCAATCTTTTTACATCATCCTCACAGCTGGCACTCCTACCTAGTTTAGTGTAATCCGCAAATTTAGACACGTTACATTCAATGTCCTCGTCTAGATCATTGATGTAAATTGTAAATAGCTGAGGCCCAAGCACTGATCCTTGTGGCACTCCATTAGTTACCTCCTACCAATTCGAGAACAACCTGTTTATCTCTACTCTCTGTTTTGTTAGCTTTCGTTATGTATGTTAGCTTTCATTATGAAAGAATTAGAGTATAAGAGCAGGCAAGTCTTGCTGCAGCTGTATAAGGCCCAGATGAAACCGCACCTGGAATACTGTGTGCAGTTTTGGTCTCCTTATTTAAGAAAGGATGTACTTGCCTTGGAGGGAATGCAGCATAGGTTTTCTAGGTTAGTACCTGGAATGAGGGGATGAGTTATGATGATAAGTTGACTAATTTGAGCCTATATTCTCTGGAATATAGAGGAATTAGAGGGGATCTTATAAAAACCTGTAAGATTATTAACGGGCACGACAAAGTAGATAGTGGGATATTGTTTCCCCTGGTTGGAGAAACTAAAACCAGGCGTCACATTCTTAAAGTCAGGGGTCAGCCCTTTCACACTGAATTGAGAAAAAACTTCTTCCTTACCCCAAAGGGCTGTTGATGCTCAGTCCTTGAACATATTCAAGACTGAGATACATAGATTTCTCATTCATAAAGGGATTAAGGAGTATGGGGATAAGGTAGGTAGCTGGAGTTAGAATGGAATATCAGCCATGATTAAATGGCGGGGCAGGCTCGATGGGCCGAATGGCCTATTCCTGCTCCTAATTCTTATGCTCTTTTGAGAGGGTAAAAAGTTCGGAGAAGTACTAAATCGTGAGGAGGAGAGTAGCAGAATACAAGAAGACATAGATAGAATGGTAAAATGGTCAGATACATGGCAGATGAATTTAATGTGGAGAAACACGAGGCCATGCATTTTGAGAGGAAGAGTGAAGAGAAGCAATATAGATAGTAGTCTTAAGGGGGGAGGTAGCAGTAAACAGGGTGTATGTAATACACATACTGGTATGTAGTGCACACACACAGATTTGCCCTGTCATTGATGAGCGTCCCGCCAATAAGCGTTAATAACATTTGTCTGCAGAAAGGCAGAGGACGCCGCCACAGCCCTGCTATCACGGGCCGGTTCTGTGGTTGATTGTGAAGGGATATTGTGTGTTCACTTACGTGAACATTTATGATGTTGTAAATTGTACCATGAACAATCCCATGTGTGAGTGCAGGTATCTATGAAACATTATACAGGATTATTTTCTTTTAGCCTTTAATGTAATAATAACAAATGTTTACATTATTGTTCCCATGAATCAACATTTGCAATGGACAATGATTATTTTATAGCTACTTTTCCCATCAAGTGTTTTTTAGTATTCATTTCTGGTTTAATCAAAATAATGTAACATTTAGGCATAAAAATACAGAACAGTAACCCAGAACTCGATGCTAAAATAGCAAAGACTTCAACAGCAACAGTATATTTCCCAGGAGAGCTGATGTAAACTGGTATAAAAGTGATCCAAACAGCATAAAAGATGAGCATGCTAAAGGTTATACATTGAGCTTCATTAAAATTATCAGGTAATTTCCGAGCTAGAAACGCCAACACAAAGCTTACTCCAGCCAGGAAAGCAATATATCCCGCCATAGAATAAAAGGCGGTCACAGAGCCCAGGTCACATTCCAGAATGATAATCTCTCTGTAATATTCTGCGTTTCTTATGGGAAATGGGTGTGATATAGTTAACCAGAGAGTACATATCAGGCACTGAACAGAGGTAAGGAGGAATACACTCAAACGCTGCTGAGCAGGCCCAAACAATTTGGCCATGTTGTTGTTTGGAAGAGTTGCCTTAAACGCCAGAAGCACAAGGATTGTTTTAATCAAAATACAGGAAATAGAGAGAACGAAAGCGATAGCGAATGCTGTGTGGCGCAACATGCAAGCCCAGACTGAGGGCTCGCCAATGAAAGTCACTGAGCACAGAAAACACAGCGTTAATGCAAACAGAAGCAGATAGCTGAGCTCAGAATTGTTGGCTTTAACAATAGGAGTGTCTCTGTGTGTGAAGAAGACAGTGGCAATGCTTATTGTGGTGCTGACTCCCACCAGGGCCAATGTCAGCAATACACTTCCCAGCATTTCGGTAAAGGAGAGAAACTCTATTTCCTTTGGTAGGCAACGATCTCTCTGTTGATTGGGCCAATATTGCTCAGGGCATTTAATGCAGTCTGTGGAATCTAGGGAAAGGTGTGATAATTAAGTACAGTATGTATGACATGAATGTTACTGAAGGAAGGTTTTCACAGAGTAGTAATAAACAGGAAGAGGAATTATAGACACACCTGTGGTGTTGCTGATTTCTCCTTCAGCACATTCTGTACAGTCAAAGCAACACAAGGGTTGTGCTTTTCGGGCAACTTTTCTTGTTCCAGGAAGACAGCTCTCACTGCAAACCGCACGTGGAACCTTAGCATGGAAATGAACATTGTAGAATATTGAAACACACAGATAATAAGGTGTTAATACATATGGATGGACAGTTAAATGGTGCCCCACCTTGTTACATTTCCAATTCTGTGTTTCAAATTGATTGATGCAAAATGATGGTCATTCATAAATATTCATAACATATGCTTGCAATGAAGCAGCTTCTGTCTCCAGGGACCTTTCTTAAGGTAACTGTAGATTTTATGTGTGTCTGTGCGCACACTGGGGAGGGTTAGTGTTTGCTGATTGAGATATTGAGGGGTTTTACAACATGTCAATCTTATTAATCAGTCCCGGACCTCGGTTAGTAACATGGAAAAAATTCCCATTTCTTTTCATGCCCACAAACTCCAACATGTAATAGAGAACTCTGAACACATTATCCACACTAGAATTCAGATGTTGTTGTCATTGAAGCGATACCAGCAGAAGGAGCAGAGTCTGTGTTATCAAGTGTTATAATATTTCAAATTTCTATCATATTTGTTTACTGTACGGGTTCGGAAATGAAGGCCAATAATTTAATAAATGCATTGGATATACTGTAAGAATGGTAGTCATTTTCACCTTTGGTATGTAGAATGGGTGCCTTTCATAAATTGGTAGATTTTTAAGTCTTTTTATGTACCAGAATTACTCAAAACTAACAGAAACATTATACCGTTTTTTGACGACTGCTCCACACGACAGCCTCACCATCCAGCATGAGTTCATGACCAGGAGAAGCAGAGCCATCGTAGAAGCCAATAACACGAATTTCAGAAGCTCCTCTCGAATCGATTCCCCAGTTTAACAGGTCATATGTGGCCACAGGACCTCCATTTTCATCAAAATAAACCCTGTGTCCAGAGGTTGTTGTGAAATTCACAGACTGTAGGTAATGAAGTAACTGTACAAAAATATAAAACACATGGTTTATTGATTACAATTTCAATCTCATCAGACTTGTGAAGACCTCTCTTTGAGACATATTTCTGAGTGATAGATTCAGATAGGCAAAGTTCATATTAAATGGTGTGTCAAACACGAAAACAATTTATCTGTTTGAATAATGTGGCAATTTGATTGAAAACTACATATGTTGCCATCCTCCTGAAATGCTGTTGATTTACTAAACATTTCCTTACCTGCCACGGTTGAAAATTTGATACATGTGCACAAGTGTTGTTTATAAATGGTTCTTTTCCTTTCTCACACGAGAGCATATTGTGAAGAGCATGAGCCACAGCGTATACTGCTTTATATACATTGTAGGAACTTCCATCCATTGATACATCAGAATATATATTGTTCAGTGCTGATACTTGTTCTTGGCCAGTGCATTGCTGCATTGTAGATGTTGCGGTTATTTGGCTTGTGTTTCCTGACTGGAAAGTACATTGGAACGCAATTTCCCAAAACTCCTTCACTAAACTATTTCCGGGAAACGTAGAAGGATGAATATCAAGCAGAAATTCTCGCAATTCTTTTACTTCTAATAAAGGAATTGAAGGGCCAATTGCCCCGGTGAGAAATCTTAAGGTCTCATCCGGAGAAGTAAATTGTGCTGTTAACCAGGCCTCCGTTCCTATCCACTGAATTCCAGTAACATTCTGACGAACAATTTCTTTGAGTAATACTCGCATTTCTCCCGTAGCAGCAAAAGCTACAATTATAATAGTTGTAGATGACTTAATTATCTTTACAATGTTTCTGATCTTCTCAATTGGATCTGTTCTATAAAACGATTCAGAGAAGGCAATGCAAATATCAAGTGTCTGTGCAATTTGTATAAATGCCTGCATTCCAAAGTTACCATAGTCATTGTTGCTTCTTACAGTTCCAATCCACGTCCATCCAAACTTCTTAATGATTTGAGCTAAAGCCTTGGACTGATGGTAGTCACTGGGTATAGTTCTGTAAAATGTGGAAAACTCATTTCTGTCACTGAGACAAGCACAGGTAGAAAAGTAGCTGACCTGCGGTTGAATAGAGATTTAGACAGAAAACAATCAGAATAGAAACATATTCTATTTTAAAGAAGCTGACTTTTTTTTTTGGGGGGGTGTCGAATGTGGTGGGGGGAGAGTAGGTGGAGGCAGCACAACAATTTAAGTAAATTAAGAAGGATAGAACATATTGCATTAACTGCTGAAAAAAAAGGAATACTTCATCGAATCATAGAATCTACAGCATAAAAGGAGGCCATTTGGCCCATCAAATCTGTGCCGGCTCCTTAAAACGAGCCATTTCATCACACTCACCAGCTCTCTCCCAATAATCTCACAAACCCATCCTCCCCAAATAAATATCTACCTCTCTTTCAAAGAGATCTAATCTAAATTATTTGTATTGTTTATTGGTTTCAATATTTGGGTAAATGGTACAGTAGTTATTTTCTTTTACAGAGATAATTTTGCAGCAATATTAACAAGATAATGTACCATTGGGATTCCAAATGGACCAATTGACCTTGCAACAGCTATGGACTCTGAGGATCCGTCACCACCAACAAGAGCAGGGACATTAGGAGACCCTTCACAGTTATGATCATCCTCTGTTGCTCCTTGACCATTCACAAGGCTCAGTGCGACTTTAGTGGCAATATTGGAAGAGCCGCAGTCATCATAAATCTTATATCCCAGAGTAACATCAGGAAGCAGCGTCGGGTTCTGGTTTATTTCTTCTATTGCAAATATCATCGTGTTGACCAGACGGAAGGCTCTGAAATCGAAACTGCAAGAGAAATACCCATCATTAATGCCCCAGGTATATCAGAGTTCCACAAATTGTACATCAGCTTTAATAATGTGCTTTATGAATAGAATGGACCTTTAAGACCACAATCACTGCATGTTTCAGTAAATCCTTTGAAGTACTTTCGAGCATCCTCATGTGGTGAAAGGCATTGTTTAAATGTAATACTGCTACCTCTGATTGGGCCAAATGCAATCAAAGATAACCATAATAAACCTTGTATTTGACATAGCGCCTGTGACATAAAAAACGCCTGAAAGGATTTGTTTAAAAACTTTGGTGATGTGCTGCAATGTGGTTACAGATGATCAGGACAGTTGAGGCAGCCCCCAAAGCCAATCACTGTTGGCCAGAACATAATTTCTCTATTCTACAAATCCTGAGAAATCTTTCACTCACTGTTGAGTAAGATAACAGGTTGTAGGATTGACATCTTATGTCCCGAGCAAGGGAGTGGGTCACACAAAGTCACTATTAGGCACTTCAAGACTCGAAATCACTCAGCTTGGAGCTTCAAATCCTTTCCCTGTGATTCTCACATACAACAAGTGAAGAGCAGAACCACATATAGCCAGCACATCACAGAGATTCTCAGTGATGCAAGTTGTTGTGTTAGTTGATATGAACATGATAATAAATATATGAGGCCAGTGAATGTTTACTAAACTAGTAAGATGCCTATGTAATTATTTGTAAAATCTAATTTTGGCTTATAGTTTCAATACATTTGTCATCTTTCTAGCCAAAAAAATGGTGTTTGTAACTATTGACTACTTCCAGTATTTTGTAATATAGTAATAACTGACTTATAGATGAATGTGGTGCAATTTTATTCAATATACAACTTTCATTAAAACAGACCTGGGATGATTTATCACCTGTACCTCAATGCTTAGAGCACTCACCTTGAAAGCAAAAGACCTGGGTTCAATTCCTGACACGGCAAAACGTTTGGCAAGTTTCCTTACTCCGCACATTTCTTTTATCTAACACTAGGTAGAGACTCGGTTGTTAGTCAAATGGCAGATCTCTTTTTCGAGTATCATAATTCCTTCCAAATAATAATAATAATATTCCTTGCAAAATAATAAAGGTAATAATTTGGTCACTTCAATCCATGACTGTTTGTGGTTCAGGGATTGCTGTGCTGCTGCAATTCGCCAACAAAATATAGTCAACTCACTTTATAGTATATCCTGCAAAAAGCTTTGAGATGCTTTGAAGGTGTGATAAGGCATTTTATCAAATACAAATATTATTTTCATTATTAAACTCTGATCATATGATGGTCCTAACATTACTGAGCTCACCTTTTACATTTTGTTTCTTCCGGGGCAGTAAGGAACGTATTCATTTGTTCAAAGCGATCAACGTGTACATTGAAGATACCTCCTAGAACGATGTCTCCATCTTTGGATATTTCAGAGAGATTGAACTTCCCTTGGAGCCTGCAATCCTTTCCCTGTGATCCCCACATACACCAAGCAATGAGCAGCACCACATATGGGTTGAACCTCACAGATCTTCTTGGTAACTGCTGCTGATCCCTTGTCATTGTGACACTGAGCTGTATATTGTGTGTGTGTGTCTGCAACTGTGTGTATATATAGTGCATCAAACCAGTAACTGCTTGTGGGATATGCTCCCTTCCTGATTCCAAATATAAAGTGTAAGTACAACATGAGAATCCCAGGGGCAATAATGGACCTGAGTGTGGAAACAGTAACAAATCCCTCAGCTCCTGTAGCCATGATTGGGGCTTTTGAATATATTCCATCTGCACTCTTCTTCCTTTAATACCTGCATGATGAAATTGCTAATGTGTGGTTATTGTCTTGTGTGGCACCATCTAACATCACAGTTAGACAGTTATAATAAGCAATACCCTTGCTTAAATAATCTGTGACATAAGAAACCAAAATAGTTACCGGTAATATGAAATGACATCTCTCTATGCCTTACGCATTAGCATCATCAAAATGTGAAATGGTTTAAAGTTCATAGGCAAAGTTTAGTTTATTTTACACATGGATTAGTAGAATACACAATCGTATCATGATAAACATATGTTTCTGCAAAACACTCCCAGATGTGAGACATTCACTATAAAATAAATGGAGCTGCACTTTATAGTAAAATGGCATGAAGCGCTTTGCATGTCTTCTTGAAGCGACATAATATAGAATCATAGAATTATACAGCAGAGCAGGAGGCCCTTCGGCACATCGAGTTTTTGCCAGGTCTTTTAAAAGAGCTGTCCAAATTAATCCCACCTGACCAGTCACTCCCCATAGCCCTCAAACCTGTCCTCCACAAATTATTATCTACTTCTCTCAAAAAAAATCATAAATTGGTCAGCCCAGTCCATGACTGTTTGTGGGACACTGCTGTGTGCAATTGGCTGCTGCGATTCACACACAAATATACAGTCAATTCACTTTACAGTATATTCTGTAAAGCATTTTGAGATGCTTAAAAGACATGAAAAGCTCGCTATCAAATTCAAGGATCATTGTTATTATCAAACTCAGAAACCCTGAGCTCAAGCTCAAGCAGCTGGAGACACTTCCTATACACTTGTTTGTCCAGGGCACACAACTCCTGGAGTTCCCACATGGCTTACTCTGTGTATGAAACAGGTCTCATCTGATATGCCCAGACATGCTTTAAATTTCTTTGCTTTTGAATGGTGTGATCAGATCTTTAACAGGATCCTGAAAGGGTAGATGGTCAAATACCCTGCCCTTTACAGCAGTAACCCAAGATTGGAATGCAAAGTACTTTATTAGTTTCAGCTCAAAATCAACATTCAGTGTGTGATATTCAAGCTGCCACTACTAGACTACATTGAAAATACAGGTAAACCCCTATTTAGGACATTCCTGAAAAACGCAACTCGGATCGAAACTTCCTAAATCGAAACGCGGTTTCCCATGCAGTCCCATTATATAACCCGAGATGCGCTCTTTTCACAAAATTTTCGAACCTTCAACCCACTAAAATAGCACACAAAACAACTCACAAAACACACAAAATAACACACATAGGCAAGATTTGGTATCTAAAGCAGGGTTTCTCAAAATTCTTGATGCAGGCGACCGGCTGGCTATCTTCCTAAACTGAGCAGAGTCTGCTTCTGCTTTTGGGGGAATGGCTTTATGACAACGTCTCTATTTCTCTTCATCGCTAATATCACACGGGTCCCAACCTCGGGTCCCGATCCTATCTCTCCCCTCCCCCCAACTCTCCTTCCCTCCCCATCTCTCCCCATCTCTCTCTCCTCCACATCTCTCCTTTCCTCTCCATCACCAGAGATGGGGGGAGAGCATACTTTCAAAAGACCTGAGTCCACAAAACAGACTGGAGATAACGTTTTGGCTGAGCTGAGCGTCAATTGCGATATCACCCTCCAGTATGGAGGACCTATTAGAGGCTAATTTGGGTCGCAGCAAAAATTGGTCAATTCAAACGCTTGAATACAGTATAGGACTGCGATTCTACCGCGAAATACACTATATACTACACATGCGCAAAAAAAGCGCCGATTTTTTAGGTCGTTGATACGAAACCAAATGTCGTATATCGATAAAAAGATGTTAAAAAATTATGTTAAAATTTGTTAAATCGAACCAATGTAACTAGAAGCATCCGAAATAGGTACTGCCAATTTGCCTGTACTGCCAAGCACGAATACTATTGTGCATATCAATCCGATTACACATGATACATTGTATATGACACAATTTATGTGGTTATTTTAATTCTGTTTAATGAAAGCATAAAAAGCGTTTCCATTTTTGTTCCTCCCAAACTACACATGCAATGAACAGTGGTTATTCATTCACATGAGCTTTACCCATCAAGTGTTTTTTAGTATTCATTTCAGGTTTTATCAAAATAATGTAACATTTAGGAACAAAAATACAGAACAGTAACCCAAAACTCGAAGCTAAAATAGCAAAGACTTCAACAGCAACAGTGTATTTCCCAGGAGAGCTGACATAAACTGGTATAAAAGTGATCCAAACAGCACAAAAGATGAGCATGCTAAAGGTTATACATTGAGCCTCATTAAACTTATCAGGTAATTTCCGAGCTAGAAAGGCCAACACAAAGCTTACTCCGGCCAGGAAAGCAATATATCCCGCCATAGAATAAAAGGCGGTCACAGAGCCCAGGTCACATTCCAGAATGATAATCTCTCTGTAATATTCTGTGTTTCTCATGGGAAATGGGTGTGATATCGTTAACCAGAGAGTACATATCAGGCACTGAACAGAGGTAAGGAGGAATACACTCAAACGCTGCTGAGCAGGTCCAAACAATTTGGCCATGTTGTTGTTTGGAAGAGTTGCCTTAAACGCCAGAAGCACAAGGATTGTTTTAATCAAAATACAGGAAATAGAGAGAACGAAAGCGATAGCGAATGCTGTGTGGCGCAACATGCAAGCCCAGACTGAGGGCTCGCCAATGAAAGTCACTGAGCACAGAAAACACAGCGTTAATGCAAAGAGAAGCAGATAGCTGAGCTCAGAATTGTTGGCTTTAACAATAGGAGTGTCTCTGTGTGTGAAGAAGACAGTGGCAATGCTTATTGTGGTGCTGACTCCCACCAGGGCCAATGTCAGCAATACACTTCCCAGCATTTCGGTAAAGGAGAGAAACTCTATTTCCTTTGGTAGGCAACGATCTCTCTGTTGATTGGGCCAATATTGTTCAGGGCATTTAATGCAGTCGGTGGAATCTAGGGAATCATAGAATCATAGAATTATATGGCACAAAAGGAGGCCATTCGGCCCATCTAGTCTGTGCTGGCTCTTTGAACAGAGCAATTCAATCCCACTGCCCAGCTTTCTCCCCATAACCTAACAGACCTGCTCTTCCTAAATAAAGATCTAGTTCCCTTTTAAAAGGTGTGATAATTACATAATTTTTTAATGAACATTTCTATAGAGTCTTGTTCAAACAGTGTAGGCAGGTATGAGCACACCTGTGATGTTGCTGATTTCTCCCTCAGCACATTCTGTACAGTCAAAGCAACACACGGGTTGTCCTTTTCTGGCCACTTTTCTTGTTCCAGGAATACAGCTCTCACTGCAAACCGCACGTGGAACCTCAGAATAAAAATGAAAGTGTCAAATAAAGTTTTGCATATGAAGTAATCCATAACGATTTTACTCAATGCTTGTTTGTCAAACAAGTTTGTCAACACATATGAACTAATTCATGATATAAGAATCTATCCTCCCAAAACTGTATTCTATCTCTAAACCCCTTCCCTTCATTACTCAACCTCACTGCATCTTTCAGTCTTCAAATTGAATCATGTTGCATATTAGCTTTAACACCATAAGTGGCAATTAAGCATGGTTCAAGTACAAAAGGATTCTGGATAGAGTGACTTGAGAGTTTTTGAAAGAGGGGATTGGAAAGAAGTGGAATTGTAAGGTTTCACTAAAGAAATGTGTAATATAGTTAGGAGCAGGGGTGCAAACAGCAGGGAAGCAGAAAGGAGAGTGAGAGGAGAGAGCAATGAGAGGAGAAATGGTGTGGGGGTGGGGGGGTGGAGAAAAATGAAAGAAGTGAGAGGGAAGAGAAGGGGGAAAAAATAGTAGAAAAGGAGACAGTGGGGAGTGAAAAAAACAAGGCAAAAGAAGAAATGGAGGTAGAGCATAGAGCAAAGGGTGGTGGAGATGCGGTGGGAAGCCATCAGGAACCCGAGGTAAGGCCCAAACTAGCGGTGGGAAGCCAGCCGTGGGAGAGAGTCCAAGGCCGTGGTGCGAAGCCGTGTGGAGGAGAAAGTAGGTCCTAAAACAGCAGTGGGAAACCGTGAGGCCGCAGCGGGAACCTGTGGGCCTAAAGTGAGTTGGGCGGACCATGGAAGTAAGCCACAAAGTCACAGTGGGAAACTGTGAGGTAGAGCAGGCAGCAACAAAAATAGTGGCGGAAGGAAAAGAAAGAAGCAGGGAATGCGAAGCCAGGATGGTGAAGAACAGAGGAGCTACCAATGACGAGGAGACCATCAGAAGCAGAGGGACATCGTCTACAATGAAGCTCCGATTAGGTTGATCAACATGTATGCACCGTCAGGAACAAACAAAGGCATGACCCTTTTCCAGATGCCGTCTCCTTTGCTGGTCACATCCAGATCAGTCATTTTAGGAGGAGATTTTAATTGTATAATGGAGAGAGATAGGAGATCGAGATGGTTCTTGCAATACTTGCATTTCCATTTGCAAGAACCATTTGCACAATCTATAGAACAAGCCTAGTCGAAGTGTAGAGTAGGATAGATATTTTCCTAAATCAAAAACAAAAGTTGCTGGGGAAACTCAGCAGGTCAAGCAGCATCCATGGAGAGAGGAAAAAGAGTCAACGTTTTGGGTCTACAACCCTTTGTCAGAACTGGGACTTGTTTGGAGGGAGAGGTTTTAAAGACGTTAGAGGGGAGAGGTAGAACATGGAAGAAAAAGGAGACAAAGAAGACGAAGGAAAAAGAATGTTAACTGATGGGTTGAAAATAAACAAAAGGATGCGTTTCAACGAACTTGTGATGGGGCAGGGTGGGGTTCTGACAAAGGGTTGTAGACCCAAAACGTTGACTCTTTTTCCTCTCCCCATGCATGCTGCTTGACCTGTTGAGTTTCCCCAGCAACTTTTGTTTTTGATTTAGATCCCCAGCATCTGAGGTATTTTGTGTCTTGTAGATATTTTCGTAGTTTGGTCTAAATTACTGCATTTCTACTCTGGGCCATTGTACTGGAAATCTTTTCCAAAGTATTGGTTGACATTTTCCTTGACTTTGATTTCAAATAAATTGATAAAATACCTCAATTTGACCATTGCTCCACACAATAGCCTCCTCATTCACCATAAGCTCCTGGCCTGGAGATGTGGAACCATCGTAGAAGCCAATTACACGGGTTTCAGCAGCATCTTTCAAATTCTTTTGCCAGTTTATCAAGTCATACTTGGCCACAGGATCACCGTATTCATCAAAATAAATTCTGTCACCGGATTTAGATGTAAAATTTACTGACTTTAGGTAGTGGAGAATCTGTACGATAATATCAAAGAAAATTATCAAAAGAAAGACAGCAATAAGGAATCACAATTTACCATGACATGAACAATAATGTTTATTATATGAAATGTTAGTAACAACAAACGTCAGTAGCTTCATATATTTAAAAAAATACGCAATGCATCGGTTACCAATACAGATGTGGTTTAAATACTAAAGTTACCTTACCTGCCAGGGTTTCAAATTTGATGTGCGAGCACAGGTGTTGTTCATAAATGGTCCTTTTCCTCTCTCACACAAAAGCAGATTGTGAAGTGCATGAGCTAAAGCGTACACTGCTTTGTATACATTGTAGGAAATCCCATCCATCGTTACATCAGAATATCCATTGTGTATTTCTGCTACATCTTCTTTGCCGGTGCATTGTTGCAATGTGGATGTTGTGTTTGATTGTCTTGTGTTTTCTGACTGGAAAGTACATTGGAACCCTGTTTCCCAAAACTCCTTTACCAGGCTATTTCCGGGAAACTTAGATGGATGAATTTTTAGAAGGAATTCCTGCAATCCCTTTACTTCCAACAAAGGAATCGCAGGACCAATTGCTCCAATAAGAAACCTTGCACTTTCTTTTGGGGAAATAAGTTGGGCTGTTATCCAGGCTTCAGTTCCCACCCACTGTATTCCAGTGACGTTTTGTCGTATAACTTCTTTAAGTAATAACTGCATTTCGCTTGGGGCAGCAAAAGCCACCACAACTTTTGAAGTCGATAATTTTATTATATTTACGATTTTTCTTAGCTTTTCATGAGAATCAGTTCTATAAAAGGATTCAGAGAAGGCAATGCAAATGCCAATTTCCTGCGCAATTTCTACAAATGCCTGCATTCCAAAGTTACCATAATCATTGTTGCTTCTTATAGTTCCAATCCACGTCCATCCAAACTTCTTAATGATTTGAGCTAAAGCCTTGGACTGATGGTAGTCACTGGGTATGGTTCTGTAAAATGTGGGAAATTCATTTCTGTCACTGAGACAGACACAGGTAGAAAAGTAGCTGACCTGGGGTTGATTAGAGATTTAGACAGAAAACAATCAGATTAAAATATATTGTATTTTAAACAAGAAGCTGCCATTTGTTTGGGGATTGGGGGGTGTCGGGTGGGGGGAGGAGTGGTTGGGGGGAATAGGTGGAGGCACAATAAGGTAAGTAAATTAAGAAGGATAGAACATATTGCATTAATTGCTTAAAAAAAAGTAAACCTGAGTACTTCATTTATATATTTAATCTAAATTAGTTGTATTGTTTATTGGGTTAAATATTAGGGTAAATGGTATTTATTTTCTTTTACGTGGGTAATTTTGCACCAATATTAACATGATAACGTACCATTGGGATTCCAAATGGACCAATTGACCTTGCAACAGCTATGGACTCCGAGGATCCGTCACCACCAACAAGAGCAGGGACATTAGGAGGCCCTTCACAGTTATGGTCATCCTCTGTTCCTCCTTGACCGTTCACAAGGCTCAGTGCGACTTTTGTGGCAGTATTGGAAGAGCCGCAGTCATCATAAATCTTATATCCCAGAGTAACATCAGGAAGCAGCGTCGGGTTCTGGTTTATTTCCTCTATTGCAAATATCATCGTATTCACCAGTCGGAAGGCTCTAAAATCTAAACTGCATGAGGAATCCATTAATTATTCATCAGGGAGGGTAACACCATGAGTATGTTTCCTTACTCCATACGTTTCATAATAATCCCACAAAAAAAGTAATGATCAGATCATTTCAATCCACGCCTTTTTGTGGGACACTTCTATGCACAATTGGCTGCTGGTGTATGGTTGACAAGTGTACAATCAACTCAATTTACAGTATATTCTGTGACGTGCTTTGAGACATCTAGAAAATGTGAAAAATGCCCTGTCAATTGCAAGGATCTTTGTTATTATTATGTAACCCAGTGAGGCACTTTGAGATATCTTCTCGCGGTGAAAGACGCTGTTTTAAATGGAAGTAATACTACTTCTCATTGGGCCAAATGCATTCAATAATAAAACTAGGATTTGACACAACATCTGAGAGCATGTGGTTACATGCAGCAATTGCATTTACAGATAATAAGGACAGTTGAGGCAGCTCCGAAGCCAATCACTGTTGGCCAGAACAGCAAGAGAATCTCAATTCCCTTTTCCAACTATCTTTGCATATATCAGGAACAACTTGTCTGCCCACTTAGGGGATCACACTAAGTCATTGTTAAGCACTTCAAACCATTACCCTGCCCAAAATATGGTTATTTGGGATAGATAGATTGAACACTGATTGGAATGTACAATGCTTTGCCTGTGATTCCCACGAACAGCCCAGCATGTAGCCATTACATCACAAGGCTTCTTGATAATGCAAGTAGTTACAGTTTTCGTTGATTAGAACACATATGAGGCCAGTGAATTTTTTCTACAGTAGGACGCAGAAAACCATCCATGTAATTATTTGCTCAATGTTATTTTGGCTTTCAGTTTAAATGAATGTGTCAACTTTCTAGTTTACTAATGGTGTACAAATCTATTGAATACATCTCAATATTTTCCAATAAATCACAGGAATGGGGTTCAATTTTATAAAATATACAACTTTCATTAAAATAGACCTGGGAGGATGAACACCTGCACTTACATTAAACTCTGATCATATGATGGTTCTAACATCACTGAGCTCACCTTTTACATTTTGTTTCTTCCGGGGCAGTAAGGAATGTATTCGTTTCTTCAAAGCGATCAATGTGAACATTGAAGATACCTCCTAGAACGATGTCTCCATGTTTAGATATTTCAGAGAGATTGAACTTGCCTTGGAGCCTGCAATCCTTTCCCTGTGATCCCCACACAAACCAAGCAATGAGCAGCACCACATATAGGCTGAACCTCACAGAGCTTCTTGGTAACCGCTGCTGATGCCTTGTCATTGTGACACTGAGCTGTATATTGTGTGTCTGTCTGCACCTGTGTGTATATATAGTGCATCAAACCAGTAAACGCTTGTGGGATATGCTCCGTTTCTGATTCCAAATATAAAGTGTAAGAACATCATGAGAATCCCAGGAGCAATAATGGACCTGAGTGTGGAAACAGTAACAAATCCCTCAGCTCCTGTAGCCATGATTGAGGCTTTTGAACATATTCCATCTGCGCTCTTCTTCCTTTAATATGATGAAATTGCTAATGTGTGGTTATTGTCTTGTATGGCACCATCTAACATCACAGTTAGACAGTTATAATAAGCAATACCCTTGCTTAAATAATCTGTGACATAAGAAACCAAAATAGTTAATATGAAATTACAACTCTCTATGCCTTACCCATTAGCATCATCAAAATGTGAAATGGTTTAAAGTTCATAGGCAAAGTTTAGTTTATTTTACACATGGATTAATAGAATACACAATCATATCATGATAAATATATGTTTCTGCAAAGCACTCCCAGATATGAGACATTCACTACAAAATACATAGTGCTGCATTTTATAGTAAAATGGCGTGAAGCGCTTTGCATGTCTTCTTGAAGCGACATAATATAGAATCATAGAATTATACAGCATAGCAGGAGGCCCTTTGGCACATCGAGTTTGTGCCAGGTCTTTTAAAAGAGCTGTCCAAATTGTATCCCACCTGAGCAGTCACTCCCCATAGCCCTCAAACCTGTCCTCCACAAATTATCTACATCTCTCAGAAAAAATCCTAAATTGGTCACTCCAATCCATGACTTGGGGGACACTGCTGTACACATTTGGCTGTTGCGGTTCGCCCACAAATACACAGCCAATTCACTTTACAGTGGATTCTGTGAAGCGCTTTGAGATGTCTAGAAGATGTGAAAAGCTCTATATCAAATTATTATTAATCATTATTATTATTATGAAAATCTTACGTCAATGGCACCCAAAAATATTCCACAAACAGACAAGAAGTGAGTTACCAATTATCTACAAGGGATTATTGGCAATGATATGAGAGGCAGTTTATTTTCTATTTGAATGTTGGACAGTAAAATGGCTGCCCAAAGTAAAATTGTTTCTTCCCTTTCCTCTTTCAAGACCGGTTTGAAGACTTTCCTCTTCGACGTGCCTTTTTTTCCCCTCCGAATTTTTCGACCTCCCATACATGTTTCACCCCTTCCTGAACACTCCCCTCCCAGCTCGGGTCACACGCCTCCTGTACAGCGCCTTGGGACATCCTCCCGACGTGAAAGGCGCTTTATATGTTTAAGTTGTTGTTGTTGCCATCTACAGTAATAAACCAAGATTAGAAAACAAAGCTTTCTATTATGTTTAGCTCAGAAACATAATTAAATGTGAGATATCCATTTATAGATAAGGTGAAAATGCTACCAAGCACCAATACATATGAAACATCTTAACAATCCCATGACACATATGACACATTCTACATGACACAGCTGATATGATTGTTTTATTTCTGCATTTAATGAAGGCAGAACAAGTGTTTACATTAATGTTTCCCTGAATGTACACCTGAAATGGGCAGTGGTTAGTTATTTACAGCTACTTTTCCCATCAAGTGTTTTTTAGTATTCATTTCAGGTTTTATCAAAATAATGTAACATTTAGGAACAAAAATACAGAACAGTAACCCAAAATTCGATGCTAAAATAGCAAAGACTTCGACAGCAACAGTGTATTTCCCAGGAGAGCTGACGTAAACTGGTATAAAAGTGATCCAAACAGCACAAAAGATGAGCATGCTAAAGGTTATACATTGAGCCTCATTAAAGTTATCAGGTAATTTCCGAGCTAGAAACGCCAACACAAAGCTTACTCCGGCCAGGAAAGCAATATATCCCGCCATAGAATAAAAGGCGGTCACAGAGCCCAGGTCACATTCCAGAATGATAATCTCTCTGTAATATTCTGCGTTTCTCATGGGAAATGGGTGTGATATAGTTAACCAGAGAGTACATATCAGGCACTGAACAGAGGTAAGGAGGAATACACTCAAACGCTGCTGAGCAGGCCCAAACAATTTGGCCATGTTGTTGTTTGGAAGAGTTGCCTTAAACGCCAGAAGCACAAGGATTGTTTTAATCAAAATACAGGAAATAGAGAGAACGAAAGCGATAGCGAATGCTGTGTGGCGCAACATGCAAGCCCAGACTGAGGGTTCGCCAATGAAAGTCACTGAGCACAGAAAACACAGCGTTAATGCAAACAGAAGCAGATAGCTGAGCTCAGAATTGTTGGCTTTAACAATAGGAGTGTCTCTGTGTGTGAAGAAGACAGTGGCAATGCTTATTGTGGTGCTGACTCCCACCAGGGCCAATGTCAGCAATACACTTCCCAGCATTTCGGTAAAGGAGAGAAACTCTATTTCCTTTGGTAGGCAACGATCTCTCTGTTGATTGGGCCAATATTGTTCAGGGCATTTAATGCAATCGGTGGAATCTAGGGAAAGGTGTGATAATTAAGTAATTTTTTTCATGAACATTTCTATAGGGTCTTGTTTAAAGAGTGCAGGCAGGTATGAACACACCTGTGATGTTGCTGATTTCTCCCTCAGCACATTCTGTACAGTCAAAGCAACATATGGGTTGTCCTTTTCTGGCCACTTTTCTTGTTCCAGGAATACAGCTCTCACTGCAAACCGCACGTGGAACCTCAGAATAAAAATAAAAAGAGAAATACAATTACTCATATGTAATCAGAAATCAATAATGGTTTTACCCAATGCATGTGTGTCAAAACAACACACATAAACTAATTAGAAATATGTATGGTCTCAAAGCTGTCTAATTATACCCCTGAATTCTGAAATCTCCACGCCTCAATCGCACCCACTCTCTCGGTCTTCAAGTTGAGTCTCACATCCTACCACACTGACACAGTCCAATTTCCTACTCAATCTTATTTCCCTCATTCCCTAACTACATGAAGAGTGTGAAATGAAGGCAACTTGCTTTAAAGTTTTATATTCATGATATAATAGTGATTTCAAAGCACAGAAATACTCTAAAGTGAAATGATGCTGCCAATTACACACAGCAGTGTCCACAAACAATTGTGGAATGAGTGACCAAATTATTATTTTTTTTGGAAGGAATTATTACTCCCGGAAAAGCGATCCGCCACTCGGCTAACTGGGTTCCTACTTAAGCACTCTGTGACATTGTATTCGATGGCAAATGAAGTTCAAATTTTTTTCTGAAGCAAATAGATCACCTACCACAGTTTGACCATTGCTCCACACAATAGCCTCCTCATTCACCATAAGCTCCTGGCCTGGAGATGTGGAACCATCGTAGACTCCAATTACACGGGTTTCAGCAGCACCTTTTGAATTCTTTTGCCAGTTTATCAAGTCATACTTGGCCACGGGATCACCGTATTCATCAAAATAAATTCTGTCACCGGATTTAGATGTAAAATTTACTGACTTTAGGTAGTGGAGAACCTGTACAACGAATATTCTCAGTATTGAGTATACGGCAGCACTGATGAATCACAACTTCACTCAACAAAGTTTTTTTTAAGTATTAGCAAAAAACATAAAATTGTTAAACATTTTAATTAAATGAAAAAAATTATTAAAATTGTGAAACCAATTACCTACGTTTATAATTCCAAGTGCTAGGTATTTCCTATCGTATTTTCTGCATTTTGTTATTTTTACATGCCATTTCTCTACTTAAACTGGTCTCCTTATCTTTACTTGAACTCTCTTCACTTTCTCTATCTTTCCTCTTGAAACGGTTAAGAACTTCTCCATCTCTTCAAGGGTTCTCAGTACATGCAAACCTCACTTAATGTCGCATCTTTGGTTCTTGAACAGTGCGACTTTAATGCGAATACATTTTCCCCATAAGAATGAATGTAAGCACTTGGAGTTAGGTTCTTTCGGACATTTTTCCTCAAAATTTTCTTTAGAAAAACATAATACTGTACTGTATTCGCTCACTGACTGCCTGCCCGGCTCACTCACTCGCTCACTGACTTCCAACCCAGCAATCCCACTCGCTGCTGGTCTTACTTGCTACCACCCTGGCTCGCGCTCTCGCTGCCGGCGTGGCTCACTCCCAGGTCCTAGCACCTTTGAGTTCCCTTTCCACCCGCTGGCGAACGACGTATTAGCGAACGTTTCAAAGTTAAAAGGGGTTTACCTCCAATAAGAACAATAACGGCCACGTGCCCCCAGCCAACGGCACACACCCCACAGGTTCAATCAATCAATCAAAACTTACATTTATATAGTGCCTTTCACGTCGTGAGGATGTCCCGAGGTGCTGTTGGAAACTATTGGACTAGGATGAGGAGGTGTCCAGAGCAGAGGGAGAGAGAGAGACAGGAGAGTGGAGATGTGAGGTGTTCAAAGGAATGGAAGGTTCCAGAGAAATAAGGGGAAAGGCCAAGGGTGGACCGTTAATGAGCACCACTGCACCGCCATGGCGGTTAGGCCATGGGGTTTGGTGGAAGGTGTAGCCGGGAGGTGTGGTCTCGGTCAGGGGGAAGGTGTCGCCTGGTTTCGGTCAGGGCGAGGTTGTCAATGGATTCATCTGTGATGAGGTCATAGATGGTGGGGGACTTGTTGGATAGGGAGTGGACATTTTGGAGAACGATGTGGAGGGGGCGGTTGGTGCTGGGGGATTGGGCGGGATGAGGTGGACGGTTGGCAGGGATGGTGGGGCTAGGGATGAGGGAGGAGAGGTTGGCACCCAGGGAAGGGAACAGGTGGACGTTGTGGCAGGAGTGAAGAATGGGGCAGTCAGGGTGGGTGCAGTTGGACAGCCTGCGGCATCTGCCACGGTGTTCACGATGGAGGATGAGAAGGGAGGAGCAAAGGAAGGCTGTGGGGTGGTCCAGAAGTGATAGGAATCGGGGTGGTTGGAGGGAAAGGAGGGTTGATTAGGAGGAGTAAAGGGTTGGGGACAGGGACGAAGGCATTTTGAGGAAGCAGCTTGGGTCGATTGTGGCAGGCATAATGCACATGCTGAGACCCGAAATACAGATGTGTTTTTAAATACTAAAGTTACCTTACCTGCCAGGGCTTAAAATTTGATGTGCGAGCACAGGTATTGTTCATAAATGGTCCTTTTCCTCCCTCACACCAAAGCAGATTGTGAAGTGCATGAGCTAAAGCGTACACTGCTTTGTATACATTGTAGGAAATCCCATCCATCGTTAAATCAGAATATCCATTGTGTATTTCTGCTATATCTTCTTTGCCGGTGCATTGTTGCAATGTGGATGTTGTGTTTGCTTGTCTTGTGTTTCCTGACTGGAAAGTACATTGGAACCCTGTTTCCCAAAACTCCTTTACTAGACTATTTCCAGGAAACTTAGATGGATGAATTTTCAGAAGGAATTCCTGCAATCCCTTTACTTCTGAGGAAGGAATCGCAGGACCAATTGCTCCAATAAGAAATCTTGCACTTTCATTTGGGGAAATAATTTGGGCTGTTATCCAGGCTTCAGTTCCCACCCACTGTATTCCAGTGACGTTTTGTCGTATAACTTCTCTGAGTAATAATTGCATTTCAGTACGGCTCATGAATGCCACCACTACTTTTGTGGTCGATAATTTAATTTTATGTACGATCTTTCTTATCTTTTCAAATGCAGATGTTCTATAAAATGATTCAGAGAAGGCAATGCAAATTCCAAATTTCTGGGCAATTTCTACAAATGCCTGCATTCCAAAATTACCATAGTCATTGTCACTTCTTACAGTTCCAATCCACGTCCATCCAAACTTCTTAATGATCTGAGCTAAAGCCTTGGACTGATGGTAGTCACTGGGTATAGTTCTGTAAAACGTGGGAAAATCATTCCTGTCACTGAGACAGACGCAGGTGGAGAAGTAACTGACCTGCAGTTAATCAGAGAGTCAGAGAGAAATCAATCAGAATAAAAACTTTTTATTTGCATACATTTGATGAATATAGTTGTTTCCAATCTCAAACGTTTGAGTATAGTTAATCAAGTAAGGCTTCCTTCAAAAATAAGCCATTATTCTTTTGTGGGGAGGGGCTAGTGCCTTGGGATGTCCTCCCAACGTGAAAGGTACGCTATAATGTTGTTGTTGTTATTGCTGTTGTGACCCAACAATTTATAAGTAAATTTAGAATAGAACAATTTAATGCTACAATTTTTTTAAAAAGTGAATATTTACTTTAAATATTTCATTGACAACATTCATGTTTATTTTAGGTTTGAAATATTTGGGTAAGTGTTAAATATTTGTTTTATTTTAGGAAAGTAACTAACTTTGCAGCAATATTATCATGATAACGTACCATTGGGATTCCAAATGGACCAATTGACCTTGCAACAGCTATGGACTCTGAGGATCCGTCACCACCAACAAGAGCAGGGACATTAGGAGGCCCTTCACAGTTATGGTCATCCTCTGTTGCTCCTTGACCGTTCACAAGGCTCAGTGCGACTTTAATGGCAATATTGGAAGAGCCGCAGTCATCATAAATCTTATATCCCAGAGTAACATCAGGAAGCAGTATCAGGTTCTGGTTTATTTCCTCTATTGCAAATATCATCGTATTCACCAGTCGGAAGGCTCTAAAATCGAAACTGCAAAAGAAATCCATCATTAATGCCCCTGGTATATCAGAGTTCGACAAATTGTACATCAGCTTTAATAATGTGCTTTATGAATAGAATGGACCTTTAAGACCACAATCACTGCATGTTTCAGTAAATCCTGTGGAGCACTTTCAAGCATCCTCATGCGGTGAAAGGCATTGTTTAAATGTAATACTGCTACCTTTCTTTGGGCCAAATGCAGTCAATGATAACAATAATATTTGTATTTGACATAGCGCCTGTGACATAAAAAACACCTGAAAGCATTTGTTTACAAACTTTGGTGAGATGCTGCAATGTGCTGCAATGTGGTTACAGATGATCGGGACAGTTGAGGCAGCCCCCAAAGCCAACCATGATGTTGGCCAGAACATCAGTTCTCTTTTCTAAAAATCATGGGAAATCTTTCACTTCCACTTGAGTATGACAACAGATTGTAGGAATTAACATCTTATGTCTCCAATAATAATAGACATAATAGGAAGATGAACTATTTGCAAAATCGTATTTTGGCTTACAGTTTCAATAAGTTTGTCATCTTTCTATCCAAAAAATGGTGTTTGTAACTATTGACCACTTCCAGTATTTTGTAATACAGTAGTAACTGACTTATAGAAGAATGTGGTTCAATTTTTATCAAATATACAACTTTCATTAAAATAGACCTGGGAGGATTTGTCACCTGTATCTCAATGCTTAGAGCACTCACCTTGAAAGCAAAAGATCTGGGTTCAATTCCTGACAGGACAAAACATTGGGCAAATTTCCTTGCTCCACACATGTCTGTTATCCAACAGTAGGCAGGTACTTGGTTGTTAGTCAAATGGCAGATCGCTTTTTCGAGGATAAAAATACCTTCAAAATAATAATAATCCTTGCATGATAATAATGGTAATAATTTGGTCACTTCATTCCACGACTGTTTGTGGTTCAGGGATTTCTGTGCTGCTGCAATTCCCCAACAAAATATAGTCAACTCATTTTATATTATATCCTGCAAAGAGCTTTGAGATGCTTTGAAGGTGTGATAAGGCATTTTATCAAATGCAAATATTATTATTATCATTATTAAACTCTAATCATATGATGGTGCTAACATTACTGAGCTCACCTTTTACATTTTGTTTCTTCCGGGGCAGTAAGGAATGTATTTATTTGTTCAAAGCGATCCACGTGTACATTGAAGATACCTCCTAGAACAATGTCTCCATCTTTGGATATTTCAGAGAGATTGAACTTCCCTTGGAGCCTGCAATCCTTTCCCTGTGATCCCCATAAACACCAAGCAATGAGCAGCACCACATATAGGCTGAACCTCACAGAGCTTCTTGGTAACCGCTGCTGATGCATTGTCATTGTGATACTGAGCTGTATATTGTGTGTGTGTGTCTGCACCTGTGTGTATATATAGTGCATCAAACCAGTAACCGCTTGTGGGATATGCTTGCTTTCTGATTCCAAATATAAAGTGTAAGTACATCATGAGAATCCCAGGGGCAATAATGGACCTGAGTGTGGAAACAGTAACAAATCCCTCAGCTCCTGTAGCCATGGTTAGGGCTTTTGAATATATTCCATCTGCGCTCTTCTTCCTTTAATATGATGAAATTGCTAATGTGTGGCTATTGTCTTATGTGACACCATCTAACATCAGTTAGACAGTTATAATAAGCAATACATTTGCTTAAATAATCTGTGACATAAGCAACCAAATACTTAATATGAGTTAAATTTGTATGCATCACGCATTAGCATCATCAAAATATGAAATGGTTGGAAGCTCATATGCAAAGTTTAATTTATTTTGAACATGGATAAGTAGAATACACAATCCTAACAACAAAATTACATTTGTATAGCGCCTTTCTCATCAGGAGAACATCCTAAGGCACAGGACAGTCAGTATTTCAGACCGAGCTGGGGTTGGGATTAGAAAGGGTGGAGTGAAAGGAGGTGGATTTGAGTTGAAGTTAATTCCATGTCTGCGGATGATGTTACCAAGTGGGAGCATGTAGATGTTGAAAAGTGAGGGGTCAAGGACAGAGCCCTGGGCGATGCCACAGGGACAGTATAGTGAAATTAATATGCAAATGAAGAGATTAAACTGTCACATCCTCAAACATGTTTATAGAATCACAAAATGACACAGCGCAGAAGGAGGCCATTTGGCTTATTGTGTCGGTGCTGTCTCTTTTTAAAAAAAGAAATAGAGAATTTAAAATAGACAATTAAAGTCTCTAGAAGATTCCCCAGATGAAAGGCTGACTGGCCTATAGTTCCCAGGTTCATCCTTTTGCCCCTTTTTTTTTACAGGGCAGTAACATTTGCACCCCTCCAGTCCCCTGGCACCAACCGTACAAAGTTGATTTAAACATTCTGTGGCTCATTCAAGAATGTGACTTTTCTCTCAAACTCATGATAATAAGAATCATGAAGAAAATATTAATTTCCCCTATAGACCAGGGTATTCCAAACAGACACAAATAAATCATCATTGATATCATGCTGTAATCACCATCAAAATAGTTGGCCTGAGAATAATCAACCAAACAGCAAAACATCTATAACAATTATATTTTTGTCCATTAGTAAATAAACAACATTATCAAGGGCCCTCAAAACATATCACTAGAATTCATTGTGAGGTGTAAAGGCTATGTATTTGTTAGATAGCGGCAGCCAATTGCACACATCAATATTGCACAAACAGACATGAAGGGAGCTCCACGTTTCTGTGAACGTAAGAACATAAGAATTAGGAGCAGGAGTAGGCCATGCGGCCCCTCGAGCCTGCCCCGCCTTTCGATAAGATCATGGCTGATCTTCTGACCTAACTCAAATTACATGCCCATATCCCCATATCCCCTAATCCCTCTATTTTAAAAAAAAATCTATCAGTCTCAGCCTTGAAAATGTTCAAGGACTGAGCATCTACAGCTTTCTGGGGTAGTGAATTCCATAAATTCACTACCCTCTGAGTGAAGAAATGTTTCCTCAACTCTGTTCTAAAAGGCTGACCCCTAATTTTAAGACTGTGATCCCTGGTTATAGATTCTCCTTCCAGCGGAAACAGTCCCTCATTGTCTACTTTATCCAGCCCTTTAAGAATCTTATATGTTTCAATAAGATCTCCCCTAATTCTTCTGTAGTCTAAAGAATACAGCCCTAGTTTATTCAACCTATCCTCACAGGTTAGTCCCCTCATCCCAGGAACTAACCTAGTGAATCTAGGCTGCACCAGCTCTAAGGCAAATATGTCCTTTTTTAAACAAGGAGACCAAAACTGCACTGAGAGATTGTTGGCCATGATACAAGAGGCAATCTTTTTTCTATTCGAATAGTGTCATTAGATCTTTAACATCCTCCTGAATGGGTAGACTGTGCCTCGGTTTAAAGTCTTGAGAACAGTTATGGCAGGCCGACACCAAATTGGCTGCCATCTACAGCAATAAACCAGATATTAATGCAAATTATTGTACTAGCTTTAGCTCGAAAGAATCATAAAATGTGAGATATACAGGTTGACATTACTAGATTATGTGAAAATACTACCAAGCACCAATATTATACACATGAAACATCATATCAATATAATTACAGATATGAAACAACAAAAATACATTTATGGAGTGCCTTTCCCATCAGGAGGACGTCCCAAGGCACAGGGGTCCAGGCCTGAGCACAGGTGGGTGGGGGAGTGGTGGTGGAGGGCAACAGAAGGTACGATCGAATAGGAGGATCTTGAGACCAGCCTTAAAGGAGGCAAGGGAGGAAGCAAGGTGCAGGGACTTTGGGATGGAATTCCAGCATATGGATGGGAAGAGAGGCTGAAAGCCCAGCCACTGGTGGTCGGGCGGTTCGGGTAGAGACAAGGAGCAGACCGGAGCTCACTGAAATGGAGGGCGTGGGCAGGTTGATAGGCAGTCAGAAGGTCAGGGAGGTACGAAGGGGCAAGGCCATGAATATCTTGAAAGTGAGGACGAGAATCTTGAATTCGATCTTCTGGGGGATGGGGAGCCAATGGAGCTGGACGAGGGTGGGAGTGACGTGCTCTGAATGATCTACAGCTTGTGAAGGGAAGAGCCGGGAATGCTGAAGAGGAAGGAGTTTCCATAGTCAAGTCTTGATGTGACAAATGCATGGACGAGGGTTTCAGCAGCCTGAGGGATAAAGCAGTGGTGGAGTCTTGCAATATTGCGGAGGTGGTGGAAGGCAGTGCTGGTCATGGAGCAGATGTGGGGGAGGAAGGAAAGTTCAGGTTTCAAGAAGACACCCAGGTTCCTGACTGGCTTCATGAGATGGAATGAGCAGCCACAGGTGCTGCTGTTGCCAGCAACTGAGGTGCGGAGGTGCTGACGCGAGTCAATCAGAAGGGCCTTAGTGGAGATGATGTGAAAGATAAGACTTGAACCAGTCAAGTACAACCTTGGAGGTTGAGGTGGGAGGAGAGGTGGTGGGGGAGGATCAAATGGTCCACCATATGGAAGGTGGTGGATGGGACGAGGAAGCAGATATAATTTGTGACCTTGACCACTTTTGTGCTGTGGGCAGCACGGATGACCGCTTGAAAGGGCTCGTGGACAGAGTGGCATGAGAGGAAAGAACGAAGCAGGGAGGCAACAACCCTTTCAAGGACTTTTGACAGAAAACGGAGGTTGGAGATCGGCTGTTAGCTTGAAAGCTGTGATGCGTCAAGTGAAGCTTTCTTCAGAATGGGGTTGATAGTGGCTGATTTGAGGGGTGTGGGAAAAGTGCCGAGTGAGAGCGACAGGTGGATAGTGTCAACGAGTAGAGGGGCAAGGAGGTGGAGCTGGGAGGTAAGGAGAGAGGTGGGGATGGGGTCCAGGGAGCAAGTGGTGGGTATAATAAGCATTGGATATGACACAGTTTATGTCATTATTTTATTTTCTGTTCAATAAAAAACATAAAAAGTGTTTACTCTCCCAAAGTGCACCTGAAATGCCATGCTTATTTATTTACAGGAACTTTTCCCATCAAGTGTTTTTTAGTATTCATTTCAGGTTTAATCAAAATAATGTAACATTTAGGAAGAAAAATACAGAACAGTAACCCAAAACTCGACGATAAAATAGCAAAGACTTCGACAGCAACAGTGTATTTCCCAGGAGAGCTGACGTAAACTGGTATAAAAGTGATCCAAACAGCACAAAAGATGAGCATGCTGAAGGTTATACATTGAGCCTCATTAAACTTATCAGGTAATTTGCGAGCTAGAAACGCCAACACAAAGCTTACTCCAGCCAGGAAAGCAATATATCCCGCCATAGAATAAAAGGCGGTCACAGAGCCCAGGTCACATTCCAGAATGATAATCTCTCTGTAATATTCTGCGTTTCTCATGGGAAATGGGTGTGATATAGTTAACCAGAGAGTACATATCAGACACTGAACAGAGGTAAGGAGGAATACACTCAAACGCTGCTGAGCAGGCCCAAACAATTTGGCCATGTTGTTGTTTGGAAGAGTTGCCTTAAACGCCAGAAGCACAAGGATTGTTTTAATCAAAATACAGGAAATAGAGAGAACGAAAGCGATAGCGAATGCTGTGTGGCGCAACATGCAAGCCCAGACTGAGGGCTCGCCAATGAAAGTCACTGAGCACAGAAAACACAGCGTTAATGCAAAGAGAAGCAGATAGCTGAGCTCAGAATTGTTGGCTTTAACAATAGGAGTGTCTCTGTGTGTGAAGAAGACAGTGGCAATGCTTATTGTGGTGCTGACTCCCACCAGGGCCAATGTCAGCAATACACTTCCCAGCATTTCGGTAAAGGAGAGAAACTCTATTTCCTTTGGTAGGCAACGATCTCTCTGTTGATTGGGCCAATATTGTTCAGGGCATTTAATACAGTCGGTGGAATCTAGGGAAAGGTATAATGATTGAGTAATTCTTTTCATGAAAATGTCTGCAGAATCTTGTTCAAACAGTGTAGGCAGGTATGAACACACCTGTGATGTTGCTGATTTCTCCCTCAGCACATTCTGTACAGTCAAAGCAACATGTGGGTTGTCCTTTTCTGGCCACTTTTCTTGTTCCAGGAATACAGTTCTCACTGCAAACCGCATGTGGAACCTTGGATTAAAAATAAAATGTCTGAAATAAAATTACGTCTATGAAGTAATCATTAAGGGTTTTAGTCACTGCATGTTTGACAAAACACAAATAAACTAATGAGTAATATGCTTTGTCCCAAAGCTGTCTCATTCTACCTCATTCTCTCCATACCTCAATCTTACCGTACCTCTCTAGATTCAAGTTGAATCTTACAACCTACGAAATGCCAGTCACCTCCCATTTCCCTCATTCCCTCACTGTAAAGCACTGCAAGTTGCTATCATATGTGAAGTGTGTGATATAAATGCAATTTAATTTATTGTTTTATGATAAAATAATAATCCTTGCATTGAATATAGGGCCTTTTCCCGTCTTCAAGATGGTTCAAAGCACTTCACAGAATATACTGTAAAGTGAATTGACTATATTTTGCAGGTGAAATGTGACAGCCAATTGCATGCATCAGTGTCCCATAAACATCGTGTGTTGAGTAACCAAATCACAGTAAATGCCCGCTTATCCGGCACCCGATCAATGGTAACTTCCATATAACCGGCATCGCAAAAAAAGGTCCATATTCGATTAACCAGAATTTATCTGGAAAAATGCATTACTTTTTTTTTAAAGTTTTTGCGTTTTCAGCCGAATATCCAGCACACGATTTAACCGGCATTGGCCAGATCTCAAGGGTGCCAGATAAACAGGCTTTTACTGTACTATTATTTGTTTGAAGGAGATATTGCCCCAGGAAAAGCAATCCACCATTTGACTAACAACTGGATTCCTTACTACGAGATAGACGTGTGGAGTAAGAAACTTGTCCAACATTGCGCGTTGCCCTCAAATCAGGGAGGCGAGTGCTCTATCGCTGAGCTACAAGACTTCGCAATGTGGGGAAAAAAAATTTACATTCCACTAAGCACATAGGAGGAAATACATTTATTTCTATTTGGAAGAACCATATGCACAAAGAATAGAACATCTTTTCTGAAGAATTGGTTGATGTTGTCCTTGATGGTAATTGAAATTTGAGTTTTTTTCTAAAGCAAATAGATCACCTACCTCAGTTTGACCATTACTCCACACAACACCCTCATCATTCACCATAAGCTCCTGGCCTGGAGATGTGGAACCATCGTAGACTCCAATTACACGGGTTTCAGCAGCACCTTTCGAATTCTTTTGCCAGTTTATCAAGTCATACTTGGCCAGGGGATCACCGTATTCATCAAAATAAATTCTGTCACCGGATTTAGATGTAAAATTTACTGACTTTAGGTAGTGGAGAACCTGTACAACAATATCAAAAGCATTAAAGGAATCATAACTTCCAATTTTATGAATGATAATGTTTATCATATGAAATGGTTAGTAACTCAACAAATGTTAGTACGTTCACATATTTAAAAAAGATACACAATGCATCGGTTGCCAATCAGATGTGGTTTAAATACTAAAGTTACCTTACCTGCCAGGGTTTAAAATTTGATGTGCGAGCACAGGTGTTGTTCATAAATGGTCCTTTTCCTCTCTCACACAAAAGCAGTTTGTGAAGTGCATGAGCTAAAGCGTACACTGCTTTGTATACATTGTAGGAAATCCCATCGATCGTTACATCAGAATATCCATTGTGTATTTCTGCTACATCTTCTTTGCCGGTGCATTGTTGCAATGTGGATGTTATGTTTGTTTGTCTTGTGTTTCCTGACTGGAACGTACATTGGAATGCTGTTTCCCAAAATTCCTTTACTAGACTATTTCCAGGAAACTTAGACGGATGAATTTTTAGAAGGAATTCCTGCAATCCCTTTACTTCCAACAAAGGAATCGCAGGACCAATTGCTCCAATAAGAAATCTTGCACTTTCATTTGGGGTAACAAGTTGGGCTGTAATCCAGGCTTCAGTTCCCACCCACTGTATTCCAGTGACATTTTGTCGTATAACTTCTTGGAGTAATAACTGCATTTCCCTTGGGGATGCAAAAGCCACCACAACTTTTGTGGTCGATAATTTAATTATACTTACAATTTTTCTTAGCTTTTCATGAGAATCAGTTCTGGAAAGGGATTCGGAGAATGCAATACAAATGCCAAGTTTGTGCGTGATTTCTACAAATGCCTGCATTCCAAAACTACCATAATCATCGTTGCTATTTACAGTTCCAATCCACGTCCATCCAAATCTCTTCACGATTTGAGCTAAAGCCTTGGACTGATGGTAGTCACTGGGTATTGTTCTGTAAAATGTGGGATATTTGTTCCTGTCACTGAGACAGACGCAGGTGGAAAAATAACTGACCTGAGGTTAATTAGAAATTTAGAAGGAAAACAGTCAGAATCAGATAAAAATCGTTTGTATTTTACTTACATTTAATAAATTATTTTTTTTCCAATCTGAACCATTACACTATAGTTAATAATCATCTAATCATTTTTGAATACAAATCCATCATTGGGAGTTTGGATACTGAACAATGTGTAAGTAAATTAAGAAGTATAATATTAATTACATTACAACATTAAAAAAAGTCAATAATTAATTGATACATTTAATCTGCAATATTCTTATTGCTTATTATAAATCATCAGAAAAATATAAAATATTTATTCTCTTTTAGGAGAATAACTAACATTGCACCAATATTTTCCGCACTGAACACTGTATCCCCATCACACCAGTTCCGGCCAAGCTCCACTGGCTCCCTATCACTAAAACAGATTGATTACAAGATCCTCAGAATTGCTTGTGAGTCCCTTCACGACCTAGAACCTCACTTGAACCTACCTTCAATCTGCTTACACCCCAATACACTACCTGCTGCTTCTGCTCGACCGGCTCCAGCTCCTGCATGCCACTTGTGCCCCCCATTGCACCATCGGTGGCTACAATTTCAGCCACTTTGCCCTGAAACTCTGGAGCACTCTTCCTCTATCGGTCCACCTTTGCTCTTTCCGTCCGCATCTTCAGAACGCACTTGAGCGTCTTCAGAACGCACTTGACCACCTCTTTGACCATTCCTACCTTATCGCTTCTCCAGGCTAGGAGTCAGATTCTGCCATTCTCAAGCATTATGGGACTCTATCCTCCTTGATGGGCATTGTATCAGTACAAGTTGTTGTTGTTGTATTATCATGATAACGTACCATTGGGATTCCAAATGGACCAATTGACCTTGCAACAGCTATGGACTCCGAGGATCCATCACCACCAACAAGAGCGGGGACATTAGGAGGCCCTTCACAGTTATGGTCATCCTCTGTTCCTCCTTGACCGTTCACAAGGCTCAGTGCGACTTTAGTAGCAACAGTGGAAGAGCCGCAGTCATCATAAATCTTATATCCCAGAGTAACATCAGGAAGCAGCGTCGGGTTCTGGTTTATTTCCTCTATTGCAAATATCATCGTGTTGACCAGACGGAAGGCTCTAAAATCGAAACTGCACAAGAAATCCATCATTAATGTTGGTAATGTTTATAATGATATAGCAGAGTTCCATGAATTATATGTTAATAAGGCGCTTTATGAATAGAATGGGCCTTTAAGGCCACAATTATTGCACTTTTCAGTAAATCCTATGGAGCACTTTGACGGGTCCTCATGTGGTAAAAGGGGTTGTTTTAAATGTAAATATTACTACAACCAAACAAAACAACAAAATTACACTTGGATAGTACCTTTCACATTAGGAGGACGTCCCAAGGCGCTGGGACATTTAATTGGACCAAATGCAATGAATGATAACAATAATAAACCTAGTATTTGACACAGCATCTGTCACACGAATATCGTCTGAAAACGTTTTTTTTTACAAAGTTTGGTGATGTGCAGTGATTGTGGTTACATATGATCAGGACAGTTGAAGCAGCCCCAAAGCCAATCCCTGTTGGCCAGAACATCAGGATAATCATGATTCCCATTTTCAAAATAACCCGGGAAACATATCATGTCCACCTGAGCCAACAGAGAGGGTTTAGGTTTAACAACATATCTCTTTTGCAAGGGGGTCAATCTAATCATTGTTAATAGGTTCAAGATACTACCCTGCTTGAAGGACATTCTCTCGTTCCAAGATTTTGCTGTTTTAATTGATTAGAACATGACAATATAATACCAGTGCAGTTTAACTAAAGAAACGAAAATGCATCCACATAATTATTTGATAATTCCCATTTTGGGTTGCTGTTAAAAATGTGGCAACTTTCTAGTGTATGTAATACATCTCAATATATTATAATGGTATATCAATCATTCACATGTGTGATTTCAGTTCAATGTTATAAAGCATATAACTTTCATTAAAATAGATCTGGGAGGATTATCACGAGCACTTATATTAAACTCTGATCATACGATGGTCCTAACATTACTGAGCTCACCTTTTACATTTTGTTTCTTCCGGGGCAGTAAGGAATGTATTCATTTGTTCAAAGCGATCAAGGTGCACATCAAAGATACCTCCTAGAACGATATCTCCATCTTTAGATATTTCAAAGAGATTGAAATTCCCTTGGAGCCTGCAATCCTTTCCCTGTGATCCCCATAAACACCAAGCAATGAGCAGCACCACATATAAGCTGAACCTCACAGAGCTTCTTGGTAACCACTGCTGATCCCTTGTCATTGTGACACTGAGCTGTATATTGTGTCTGCACTTGTGTGTATATATAGTGCACCATTCCACGCTTGTGGGATATGCTCCCTTTTTGATTCCAAATATAAAGCGTAAGTACATCATGAGAATCCCAGGGGCAATAATGGACCTGAGTGTGGAAACAGTAACAAATCCCTCAGCTCCTGTAGCCATGATTGGGGCTTTTGAACATGTTCCATCTGCGCTCTTCTGCCTTGAATATGATGAAATTGCTAATGTGTGGCTATTGTCTTGTGTGGCACCATCTAACAGCACAAAGCTGCACTTTACAGTAAAATGGCATAAACAACAACAACAGCAAAAAAAAGTATATTTATAGAGCATCTTTCACATCGGGAGGATGTCCCAAACTGCTTCCATTGTCCTCCTGATGTGAAAGGGGTTATATCAAGTGCAAGAATGAGCTCTTAACACTAGGATTATTAGGTCACATTGCACTAACTGTTCATGGTGTGCAAACCTTCAATTCCGTGTATAGAAGATCAAATCCAAACTGATACAGTTTGCAACATGCCATGCACTTGTGACTGCCAGGATGGTGGAAGGCACTCTGGGTGTACATTGATCTCCTTTCATCCAGCAATACTTATGTGCTTATAATAAGTATATTATGAGAAACGATTTCCACTAGCGTGTGAATCAATAACTCAAGGACACAGATTAACATAGTTGTTAAAAGAAACAGGGAGGTGGGGAGAATTTTTTTCACTCAGCCAGTTGTTGGGATATGGAAATGCATTGCCTGAAAAGGGTGGTGGAAGCCAATTCAATAACAATTTTTAAGAGAGAAGTAGATACTTATTTGGGGAGGACAGGTTTGCAGGGTTATGAGGATGAGAACAGGGGATCGGGATTGATTTGGACACCTCTTTACAAAGAGTCGGCACAGACACAATGTGCCAAATGGCCTCCTTTCTGCGCTGCGTCCAGCACCTTGGGACATCCTGCTGACATGAAATGTGCTATGCAAGTGTAATTTTGTTGTTTTTTGTTGATGTATGATTCTATAATTGTATTCAGACAAACCATTAAGAGCAATAATAAGTGGAGTCTTCAATTTTATCGACAATCCTTTATTTCTATGTACCTGGTAGTCACAAATGACAGGTAGTTACATGAGGCATCCAACCTTCCCCTGGTTACCTTGAACATTACATACCTTTATGCATATTGCTGATTAACCTTCAGCACCTTGGGACATCCTCCCGACATGAAAGGTGATCTACAAATGTGAGTTTGTTTTTGCTATACAGTATTTTGTGTAACGTTTGCCTTCCAACAGTGAATGTGCACGATTGCTGGAGTTCAGAGCAAACCTTAGCTCTGCTAAGGAAGTGAATGTCAATTTCTATCAATTGAAATTTAATATAAAAATGAAGAGGCTCAGCTGTCTGCCCCCAACCTCTGGAACTCCATCCCGCAGTCCCTCCACCTCGCCCCCTTCCTCGTCTCCTTCAAGTGTTGCCTCAAGAACCTCCTCTTCGATGGACCCATTAGCAACTTCTAATCCCACACTGTCCCCAGCTCAGGTTTGAAACAGTGACTGTCCAGCATCTTGGGATGTCCTCCTGATGTAAAAGGCGTTATACAAGTGTAATTATGTTGCTGTTGTTGTTTTGTTGCACTGCAACATCCCATCAAAGCCTTCTTTATGAAGGCCATTCTGTCCATATTATGTGGCACATCTTCCCCCTCTCTCTGCTTACAATTTCTCTACCATTTTCACTCCTACTATGTTGTTCTATATCTGGTGCTTTTACACACTTTATCATCTATTTCTCCTTCTTCCAAACTACTCCACCATCTCCCTCAGATTCTCTGAACCCATTCAGGGCTCAGGCATCAGATTCAATTCCCAGCTTTTCTTTCTACCATACATCTGTTCTCTGACCAGGATCACTTTTTTCCACTTCCACCACATTGCCTGCTTCCCTCCATACCTCATAACCAATGCAGCGGAAACCCTCGCACAGGCCTTCAACAATACCCTGCTCGCTGGTCTCTCCAACTCCACCATACACAGAATCTAATTACAGTAGGTTAAAACTCTGCCGTTTAAATGCTTACCTGAATGAATTTCCAGACCCCCATCACAACAGTCTGCACCAGGCTCCACTGGCTACCTATCACATCCACACTAAGCTCCAGACCCTCATCAGACCAGTCCTCACCAGGCTCACCAAATGGGATAGAGACTAATCAGCAGATAGATTTCAAATCCCCTCATGGCCTTGCAACTCACTACCTATCTGACCTGCTCGGTCAGCCCAACCCACCACCCCCTCACAACACACACTCTACCACCCCTGCCTTTGCTCACCTGGAAATTGACACCTACATGTCCATTATGCCTTCTGTTCACCATCAGTGGCCGTGATTTCAGCCACTATGCCCCAAAACTCTAGAAGTCTCTCCTTCAATCCCTCCACATTGCCCCATCCAACCTGAACTTCAAATCCTGCTATTTTGATCATGCTACAGTCAACACCTCCTTCTGCCCCTTCCCCATTTCTCCCAGCGCATTAACACACTCCGCCACTGTCAAGCCCTCAGAGTCGCTATCCCACCTGATCATGTTGAAATCACCCCACAGAGTTTCGCCTTGCAATAGACAACGAAACAGTAACCTGTCCATCAGTGAAAACCAAATTCGCTGTAAAACACAGCAACATTTCTGGATTTAAATATATTACTTTTAGCTTGAAAGCACATTTATTGTGACATAATAAGGATCCTATTGATAATTATGTGGAAATGCCACCAAGCATAATCCCACTATACTTGTCAAATATTAACTGCTGTGCATGAGACATTTAACCTACATTTTTTAATGCATTTAATGAAGACATGAAGCGTTTACATTATTTGGCCCATCATCATATACCTGAAATAGACAGGGCTTATTTATTTACAGGAACTTTTCCCATCAAATGTTTTTTAGTATTCATTTCAGGTTTGATCAAAATAATGTAACATTTAGGAACAAAAATACAGAACAGTAACCCAAAATTCGACGCTAAAATAGCAAAGACTTCAACAGCAACAGTGTATTTCCCAGGAGAGCTGACGTAAACTGGTATAAAAGTGATCCAAACAGCACAAAAGATGAGCATGCTGAAGGTTATACATTGAGCTTCATTAAACTTATCAGGTAATTTGCGAGCTAGAAACGCCAACACAAAGCTTACTCCTGCCAGGAAAGCAATATATCCCGCCATAGAATAAAAGGTGGTCACAGAGCCCAGGTCACATTCCAGAATGATAATCTCTCTGTAATATTCTGTGTTTCTCATGGGAAATGGGTGTGATATAGTTAACCAGAGAGTACATATCAGGCACTGAACAGAGGTAAGGAGGAATACACTCAAACGCTGCTGAGCAGGCCCAAACAATTTGGCCATGTTGTTGTTTGGAAGAGTTGCCTTAAACGCCAGAAGCACAAGGATTGTTTTAATCAAAATACAGGAAATAGAGAGAACAAAAGCGATAGCGAATGCTGTGTGGCGCAACATGCAAGCCCACACTGAGGGCTCGCCAATGAAAGTCACTGAGCACAGAAAACACAGCGTTAATGCAAAGAGAAGCAGATAGCTGAGCTCAGAATTGTTGGCTTTAACAATAGGAGTGTCTCTGTGTGTGAAGAAGACAGTGGCAATGCTTATTGTGGTGGTGACTCCCACCAGGGCCAATGTCAGCAATACACTTCCCAGCATTTCGGTAAAGGAGAGAAACTCTATTTCCTTTGGTAGGCAACGATCTCTCTGTTGATTGGGCCAATATTGTTCAGGGCATTTAATGCAATCGGTGGAATCTAGGGAAAGGTGTGATAATTAAGTCTCCATTGGCTCCCCATCCCACAAAGGATCGAGTTCAAGATCCTCGTCCTCACCTTCAAAGCCTTGCCCCGCCCTATCTTTCCGACCTACTCTCCCCCTACAAGCCCACCTGGACCCTCCGTTCAGCAGGACTTGGCTCACTCTAAGCCCCCCGCCTGAACCGCCCCACCATTGGAGGCCGGCCCTTCAGTTTTTCCACTCCCACCCTTTGGAACTCCATCCCCCAATCCCTCCGCCTTGTTTCCTCCCTTTCCTCTTTCAAGGCCGGTTTGAAGACGTTCCTTTTCGACCGTGCCTTCTGTTCCCCCACTAATTCTTCGACCTCCCTTACATTTCTTACCCCCTCCCGAACACTCCCCTCCCAGCTAGGGTCACATGCCTCCTGTGCAGCGCCTTGGGACGTCCTCCCATTGTGAAAGGCGCTCTATAAGTGCAATTTGTTGTTGTTGTTGTAATTTTTGTCAGGAACATTTCTATAGAGTCTTGATAAAACAGTGAAGGCAGGTATGAACACACCTGTGGTGTTGCTGATTTCTCCCTCAGCACATTCTGTGCAGTCAAAGCAACACACGGGTTGTCCTTTTCTGGCCACTTTTCTTGTTCCAGGAATACAGCTCTCACTGCAAACCGCATGTGGAACCTCCAAATACGAATAAAACGTGTGAAATAAAATTATGCAGATAAAGTAATCAGTAATACGTTTAGTCACTGCATGCTTGTCAAAACAACAAACATGAACTACAGTAATTACAAATATATATTGATCCACAACTATCTACTTCTACCCATCAACTTAGAAACTCTCTCCAAACCTCAATATCACCCTTTCTCTACGTCTTCACGCTGAATCAAGCAACCAGCACACCGATAGTCACCTCCCCTCTCCCTCATTCCCCCAACTCAGCTCCTCCACAGTATCGCACTCTATGTCGCTATGATTTGTGAAGGGTGCCATATCAATGCAATTTGCTTTTGTGTTTTATAATCATAAAATAATAATCATTGCATTTGATATACTAACTTTTCAATGGTTTGCGCACTCGCCTAACAAACGAGAGATCTGGGTTCAATTTTAAAAATTGGTCATTTCAATACTCAAATGTTTGTGGGACTCCACTGTGCGCAATTGGCTGCCACCCTTCACCCATATAGAGTATACACAATCAATTTACTTACAGTATGTTCTGTGAAGCGCTTTGAGATATCATGAAACATGAAAAGCACCATATCAAGTGCAAGGACTATTATTATTATTTTCATTACAATAACCTACCTCAGTTTGACCATTGCTCCACACAACACCCTCCTCATTCACCATAAGCTCCTGGCCTGGAGATCTGGAACCATCGTAGAAGCCAATTACACGGGTTTCAGCAACACCTTTTGAATTCTTTTGCCAGTTTATCACGTCATACTTGGCCACAGGACCACTGTATTCATCAAAATAAATTCTGTCACCGGATTTAGATGTAAAATTTACTGACTTTAGGTAGTGGAGAACCTGTACAACAATACCAAGGAACATTATCAAATATAAGACAGCATTGAGGAATCAAAGCTTACCATTACATGAACAATAATAATTATTATATGAGATGCTTAGTAACTTAACAATCATCAGTAGCTTCACATATTCAAGAAAACACACTATGCATCGGTTACCAATACAGATGTAGCTTAAATGCTAAAGTTACCTTACCTGCCAGGGTTTAAAATTTGATGTGCTTGCACAGGTGTTGTTCATAAATGGTCCTTTTCCTCTCTCACACAAAAGCAGATTGTGAAGTGCATGAGCTAAAGCGTACACTGCTTTGTATACATTGTAGGAAATCCCATCCATCATTCCATCAGAATATCCATTGTGTATTTCTGCTACATCTTCTTTGCCGGTGCATTGCTGCAATGTGGATGTTGTGTTTCCTGACTGGAAAGTACATTGGAATGCAATTTCCCAAAACTCCTTTACTAAACTGTTTCCAGGAAACTTAGATGGATGAATTTTTAGAAGGAATTCCTGCAATCCCTTTACTTCCGATGAAGGAATCGCAGGACTAATTGCTCCAATAAGAAATCTTGCAATTTCACTTGGGGAAATAAGTTGGGATGTTATCCAGGCTTCGGTTCCCACCCACTGTATTCCAGTTATGTTTTGTCGTATAACTTCTTGGAGTAATAACTGCATTTCCCTAGTGGCAGCAAAAGCCACCACAACTTTTGTGGTCGATAATTTAATTATACTGACAATTTTTCTTATCTTTTCAAGTGAATCTTTTCTATAAAACGATTCAGAGAAGGCAATGCAAATGCCAAGTTCCTGTACAATTTCTACAAATGCCTGCATTCCAAAGTTACCATAGTCATCGTTGCTTCTTATAGTTCCAATCCATGTCCATCCAAACTTCTTAATGATTTGAGCTAAAGCCTTGGACTGATGGTAGTCACTGGGTATGGTTCTGAAAAATGTGGGAAATTCATTTCTGTCACTGAGACAGACACATGTGGAAAAGTGACTGACCTGCGGTTGATTCAAGATGTAGAAAGGAAACAGTCAGGATCGAAATAAAAACACTTTGTTTTACATACATATGATGAATATAATTGTGTCCAATCTCAGCCATTCAAGAATAGTTCACCAACAACTAAAGCTTCCTACAGAAGCTGTCATTTTGGGGGCTACTGGCGGATGGGGTACATACCCAATAATGTACAAGTAAATTGAGAAGAAATAGAACAATTTCCATTTATTGCCACAATTAAACAGAGAAAACAGACATAAACACTGCAATTAACTTACAGGATATATTTACACTATGTGTTTTGCTTCTAAATTGAAACATTCGTAAAATTTTGATAAATGTTAAATATTTTTTTTCTTTTGAGAGGGAAGCTAACTTTGCACCAATATTAACGTGATAACGTACCATTGGAACTCCAAATGGTCCAATTGACCTAGCAACAGCTATGGACTCTGAGGATCCTTCATCACCAACAAGACCAGGGATGCTAGGAAGCCCTTTACAGTTATGGTCATCTTCTGTTGCTTCTTGACCGTTCACAAGGCTCAGTGCTATTTTCGTGGCAACATCGGAAGAACCGCAGTTATCATAAATCTTGTATCCCAGAGTAACATCAGGAAGCAGCGTTGGGTTCTGGTTTATTTCCTCTATTGCAAATATCATCGTATTTGCTAGACGGAAGGCTCTAAAATCGAAACTGTAACAGAAATCCACCATTCATGCTGCAGATATATCATTAATTGTTTGTCAGCTTCAATAATGTACTTGTTGAATTGACCATTAAAACCACAATCACTGTACTTTGCAATAAATCCCGTGGAACTCATTGAGACATCCTTTTGCAGTTAAAAGCACTTTTTTAAACGTGAATAATCTTATTTTCCATTGGGCCACATGCATTCAATAGTATTCAAACAGTAAAGAATGCCTGAAAGTGTTTGTTTACAAAGTTTGGTGAAATGCAGCGATGTGGTTACAGATGATCGGGACAGTGGAGGCAGCCACATAGCCAATCACTGTTGGCCAGAACATCATTTCTGTTTACTAAAAATCCTGGGAAATCTTTCACGTCCACCTGAGTAAGCCAAATGGTTGTAGGATTACGAAAAGCCGAAATTCCTTTCCCTGTGATTTTCACATACAGCAAGCAAAGAGCAGCGCCACATTCAGCCAGTACATCAGGGAGATTCTCAGTAACACAAGTTATTGTTTCAGTTGATAAGAGCATGATAGTTAACCTATGAAGCCAGTGAATTGTCACTAAAATAGGAAAGCCGTCCGTGTAATATTTTAGAAATTCTTATTTGGGCTTACAGTTTCAATAAATGTGTCATTTTTCTAGCCAAAAGGTGGTGTATATAACTGTTGACCACTTCCAACATTTTGTAATAATAAATGACTTACAGACCAATGGGGTTCAATTCTATTAAAGCTACAACTTTCATTAAAATAGACCTGGGAGGATTTGTCATCTGTACCTCAGTGTTTGGAGCGCGCACCTTGCAAGCAAGAGCCCTGGATTCCCAGCAGGGCAAATCCTTGGGCAAGTTTCCTTAGTCCACACTCTCGATAAGAAAAAAGAAGAATAATAAATTGGCCACTTTAATCCATGACTGTTTGTGGGACACTCCTGTGCGCAATTGGCTACCACCGTTTGCCTACAAATATACAGTCAATTCACTTTACAGTATATTCTGTGAATCGCATGGTGATATCTTGAGACATGAAAAACACTATATCAAATGCAAAGATTATCATTATTATTAATCTATAAATCCTGTAATTGGAGTCTTGCAACTCAGTGGTTAGAGTACTCGCTTTCCATGCGAGAAATCTTCATTCGATTCCTCTCAGGACAAAAGTTTCCTTACTCCACATGCCTTTGTTCAACCAGCAATATGTGGAAACTCATGCAATTGGCAGATCGCTTTTCTGGGGGCAATAAAACCTTCAAATGAAATGATGCTTATAATTTGGTCATATCAACACACAAATATTTGTGAGTCATGTTCAGCTCTTCTGCAATGTTTCGCTACACAATATGCAGTCAATTCACTTTGCAGTATATCCTTTGAAGAGCTTTGAAGCATCTCGAAGATGTGATGAGGCACAATATTAACTGCAAAGATTATTATCATCATCATTAAACTCTGATCATTCGATGGTCCTAACATTACTGAGCTCACCTTTTACATTTTGTTTCTTCGGGGGCAGTAAGGAATGTATTCATTTGTTCAAAGCGATCAAGGTGCACATTGAAGATACCTCCTAGAACGATGTCTCCATCTTTGGATATTTCAGAGAGATTGAACTTCCCTTGGAGCCTGCAATCCTTTCCCTGTGATCCCCATGAACACCAAGCAATGAGCAGCACCACATGTAGGCTGAATCTCACAGAGCTTCTTGGTAACCACTGCTGATGCCTTGTCATTGTGACACTGAGCTGTATATTGTGTGTCTGTCTGCACCTGTGTGTATATATAGTGCATCAAACCAGTAACTGCTTGTGGGATATGCTCCTTTTCTGATTCCAAATATAAAGTGTAAGTACATCATGAGAATCCCAGGGGAAATAATTGACCTGAGTGTTGAAACAGTAACAAATCCCTCAGCTCCTGTAGCCATGATTGGGGCTTTTGAACATGTTCCATCTGCGCTCTTCTTCCTTGAATATGATGAAATTGCTAATGTGTGGCTATTGTCTTGTGTGACACCATCTAACAGCACAAAGCTGCACTTTACAGTAAAATGGAATAAACAACAACAGCAGCAAAAAAATTGCACTCATAGAGCATCTTTCACATCGGGAGGACGTCTCCAAACTGCTTCCATTGTCCTCCTGATGTGAAAGGGGTTATATCAAGTGTAAGATTGAGATCTTATCACTTTGGATTATTTGGTCAAATTGTTTCAGAGTTTTTCCTAAACAGAGGAAAACACGGCCCATCCTTTCTCCAGTCTCCTCTCAAGCCTAGCCTGATATAAGATCCTTTCCTCTCTCTATTTTTTCCCTTTGCTCAAAATATTTTATTTTCAATTACAAGTTCCACCTCACTGAGATCCCTCCTTACTCTGCTGGGCTCTCTGCTCAAGGTCAAGTTCTCGCGAGTCTTCCCCTTCATATAAGACTCAAACAAAAGCACCCAGACCACTGGTCAGCAACTGTATTAATTCCTGAACACCTGGCCTATATTTAGCTGCTTACACATAAGGTTACCTCAAGACAGATTTTCCATTCTCCTGGTGAATGAAAGAGTTCTCTTTTGCACTCTGATATCTCTCTTGCTGAAGAATTCCCACTCTTACTGAATTCTCGAACACAATTCTCATTCTGTTTCACCTAATCAGATCGCTCCCCAATCTGATGGCTTCTCCGCTCAAATGATGCTCCCCCACATTGATTTCATCCATACATATGGAGTCAACTTCTACACATGTGCAGATCACACACAAATCTACTTCTCCAGCTCCAACTCTCTGATGGTCTATCCGCTTGTTTGACAGACATCAGGCTTGGATGAGCACAAATCTTCTGCAAATCTGTCGGCAGAACAGAAGCCACACTCTTTATCTCCCATAAATATCTTCTCTCCTGCAGGTCCGAACTCCTCAACCTCCCTCATATTCTCTGAACCCATTCAAGACTTAGGCATCAGATTCAATCCCCAGCTTTTCTTTCTACCACACATCTGTTCCCTGACCAGGATTGCTATTTTCCACTTACACCACATTGCCTGCTTCTGTCCATAGCTTACAACCAATCTGTTCCCTGACCAGGACAACCAATTCAAGTAACAGGTCCTCCCTCACCTCCCACTCCCGTTAGATTTCTCTCTCTTCTCTCTCTCTTCTCTCTCTCTCTCTCTCTTCTCCACGATGGTTTGTGGGAAACTGCTGTACGCAATTTGGCTGCTGCGTTTTGCCCAGAGATATACAGTCAATTTTCCGACTCTTCTTCATCCTGCCCTGACCTTTCCCCCCCTGCTTTTGACCCAGTACAGCATCTTGGAAATTCCTCTCAACGTGAAAGGCACTATGTAAATGTATGCATTGATTGATTGATTGATTGATTGATCGGTTGGTTGGTTGGTTGGTTGGCTCATTGGCTTATCGGCTCATCGATTGCAATTTTCCGCTTCCGCCACATTGACTGTTTCCATCCATACCTCACAACTAATGCAGCTGAAACCCTCACCCACGATTTCACCAATGCCCTGCTCACTGGTCTCCCCAACTCTACCATAAACAAAATCTATTTAGTTTAAAACTGTGTCACCCAGATGCTCACCTGAATGAATCTGCAGATCCCCATCACAACAGTCTGCATCAGGCTCAACTGGCTACCTATCACACACACACTGAGCTCTAGACCCCCATCAGACTATTCCTCGCCAAGCTCTACTGGCTCCCAATCAGCAGATACATTTCAAATCCCTTCATGGCCTTGCATCTCCATACCTATCTGACCTCCTCAGTCAGCCCACCGCACCACCCACTCACAACACACACTCAACCATCCGCTGCCTTCGCTCAGCTAGATATGGCTACCTGCTTGTCCATTATGCCCTCTGGTCACCATCGGTGGCCGTACATTCAGCCAATATGCCCCAACACTCTGGATGTCTCTCCATCAATCCCTCCACATTGCACCCTCCAACCTGACCTTCACATCCTGCTATTTTGATCATGCTTACAGTCAACACATCCCTCCCTCTCCCCTCCCCATTTCTCCCGGCTCATTATCCGACACCGCCACTGTCAAGCCCTCAGAGTCGCTATCCCACGTGAAGGGTGCCATATCAATGCAACTTGTTGTTGATGATCATGTTGAAATCACCCCACAGAGTTTGGCCTTGCAATAGTCAACAAAACAGCAAAATGTGCAAAAGTATTAAACAACTACAGGTTTGTCCGTAAGTGAACACCAAATTCGCTGTAAAACACAGCAACAACTCTGGATTGAAATATATTACTTTTAGCTTACAGGCACATTTATTGTGACATAATAAGGATCCTATTGATAATTACGTGAAAATGCCACCCAGCATAATCCCACTATGCTTGTCAAATATTAAATACTGTTTATGAGATATTTAACCTAGTTTTTTATTGCATTTAATGAAGACATGAAGCGTTTACATTATTTGGCCCATTATCATACACCTGAAATGGACAGGGCTTATTTATTTACAGGAACTTTTCCCATCAAGTGTTTTTTAGTATTCATTTCAGGTTTAATCAAAATAATGTAACATTTAGGAACAAAAATACAGAACAGTAACCCAAAACTCGACGCTAAAATAGCAAAGACTTCAACTGCAACAGTGTATTTACCAGGAGAGCTGACGTAAACTGGTATAAATGTGATCCAAACAGCACAAAAGATGAGCATGCTAAAGGTTATACATTGAGCCTCATTAAACTTATCAGGTAATTTGCGAGCTAGAAACGCCAACACAAAGCTTACTCCGGCCAGGAAAGCAATATATCCCGCCATAGAATAAAAGGCGGTCACAGAGCCCAGGTCACATTCCAGAATGATAATCTCTCTGTAATATTCTGCGTTTCTCATGGGAAATGGGTGTGATATAGTTAACCAGAGAGTACATATCAGACACTGAACAGAGGTAAGGAGGAATACACTCAAACGCTGCTGAGCAGCCCCAAACAATTTGGCCATGTTGTTGTTTGGAAGAGTTGCCTTAAACGCCAGAAGCACAAGGATTGTTTTAATCAAAATACAGGAAATAGAGAGAACGAAAGCGATAGCGAATGCTGTGTGGCGCAACATGCAAGCCCACACTGAGGGCTCGCCAATGAAAGTCACTGAGCACAGAAAACACAGCGTTAATGCAAACAGAAGCAGATAGCTGAGCTCAGAATTGTTGGCTTTAACAATAGGAGTGTCTCTGTGTGTGAAGAAGACAGTGGCAATGCTTATTGTGGTGCTGACTCCCACCAGGGCCAATGTCAGCAATACACTTCCCAGCATTTCGGTAAAGGAGAGAAACTCTATTTCCTTTGGTAGGCAACGATCTCTCTGTTGATTGGGCCAATATTGTTCAGGGCATTTAATGCAGTCGGTGGAATCTAGGGAAAGGTGTGATAATTAAGTAATTTTTTTCAGGAACATTTCTATAGAGTCTTGTTCAAACAGTGTAGGCAGGTATGAACACACCTGTGATGTTGCTGATTTCTCCCTCAGCACATTCTGTACAGTCAAAACAACACACGGGTTGTCCTTTCCTGGCCACTTTTCTTGTTCCAGGAATACAGCTCTCACTGCAAACCGCACGTGGAACCTCAAAATACATCAATAAATGATGGAATGAGCAATGTGTTTAGTCACTGCATGTTTGTCAAAACAACAAACATGAGCTACAATAATTAATTACAACTATGTATTGATCCAAAACTATCGAGCTGGCCAGCTTTGGCGAGCTGGCCAAACACACCATGTCCGAAGTGCCAGGGCCATCACCGAGTCCCCGGGTTCACCGACTGAGGAGCCGGTCGGTTTTGGGGCCTGACACCACACTGGGCCCTTTTTTTCCCGCCATCTCAGGGATCATCCAGGCGGGCGGCGAGGACAAGGAGTGGTTGCTGGACGATTGTTGGTTGTTGTTTGTTGCTGTTTTTGTTGTTAATATTATTGCTTTTGTTGTTTATTATTGTTGTTTGAATCCCCCCAACCCTGCCCCCATCTTCTTCTTCCCTCACTCCCTTTCCCCACTTTCTCTCCTCCCTTTTCCCCTTCCCTCCCTCTTCCCTCTTCCTGATCTTGCCCCCACCCATCTTTCCCTCCCTCTCTTCCTTACCCCCCTTTCTCCCCCCTCTTGCTCCCTAACCCTAACCCATCCCACCTTTCCCTCCCTCTCCCCCCTTACCCTCTTTTCCCCCTTTCTCCCCTGGCCCCATTTTCGCGATTGTTTGTGGGGACACGGCTGTGCGCAATTTGGCTGCCGCGATTCGCCCACGAATATACAGTCGACTTTCCTGCTTTTCTTCCCCCTGCCTCGACCCCTCCCCTTTTGCTTCTTTACCCCCTTTTGCCCATAGTCCCACTTCCATGACTGATTGTGGGACACTGCTGTGCGCAATTTGGCTGCCACGTTTCGCCCACTAATATACAGTTACTTTTCCTACTATTCTTCATCCTGTCCTGATCCTTCCCACCCTGCTCTTGTCCTACCTGACTGTACAGCGCCTTGGGACGTCCTCTCGACGTGAAAGGCGCTATATAAATGTAAGTTTTGTTTGTTTGTTTGTTTGTATCTACTTCCATCCATAAACTTTGAAACTCTCCCTCCATACCTGAATATCACTCTTTCTCGGCATCCACACACTGAATCAAGCAACCTAGCTCGCCGATAGTCACCTCCCCTCTCCCTCTTTCTCCCAACTCAGCCCCTCTACTGTATCGCACTCTACGTCGCTATGGTTTGTGAAGTGTGCCATATCAACGCAATTTGCTTTTGTGTTTTATAATCATAAAATAATAATCCTTGCATTTGATATGGTAACTTTTCAGTGGTTGACACACTCGCCTTACAAACGAGAGACCCGGGTTCAATTTCGGACAGTGTGAAACCTTCAGCAAGATATGTTACTCCACATGCCTCCTAATAATCACAAAAAAAAATTTTTAGAATCGGTCATTTCAATCCCCAAATGTTTCTTGGACTCCGCTGTGCAAAATTGGCTGCCAACTTTAACCCATATACAGTATATACAATCAATTTACTTACAGTATGTTCTTTGAAGCTCTTTGCGATATCATGAAACATGAAAAGCACTCTGTCAAGTCCAAGGATGATTATTATTATTATTATTATTATTATTTTCATTATAATAACCTACCACAGTTTGACCATTGCTCCACACAATAGCCTCCTCATTCACCATAAGCTCCTGGCCTGGAGATCTGGAACCATCATAGAAGCCAATTACACGGGTTTCAGCAGCACCTTTCGAATTCTTTTGCCAGTTTATCAAGTCATACTTAGCCACAGGATCACCGTATTCATCAAAATAAATTCTGTCACCAGATTTAGATGTAAAATTTACTGACTTTAGGTAGTGGAGAACCTGTACAACAATATCAAGGAATATTATTAAATATAAGACAGCATTGAGAAATCATAACTTACCATTAGATGAACAATAATAATTATTATATGAGATGCTTAGTAAATTAACAATCATCAGTAGCTTCAAATATTTAAGAAAACACACAATGCATCAGTTACCAATACAGATGTGGCTAAAATACAAAAGATACCTTACCTGCCAAGGTTTAAAATTTGACGTGCTTGCACAGGTGTTGTTCATAAATGGTCCTTTTCCTCCCTCACACAAAAGCAGATTGTGAAGTGCATGAGCTAAAGCATACACTGCTTTGTATACATTGTAGGAAATCCCATCCATCATCCCATCAGAATATTCATTGTGTATTTCTGCTACATCTTCTTTGCCGGTGCATTGCTGCAATGTGGATGTTGTGTTTCCTGACTCGAAAGTACATTGGAATGCTATTTCCCAAAACTCCTTTACTAAACTGTTTCCAGGAAACTTAGATGGATGAATTTTTAGAAGGAATTCCTGCAATCCCTTTACTTCCAACGAAGGAATCGCAGGACCAATTGCTCCAATAAGAAATCTTGCACTTTCATTTGGGGAAATAATTTGGGATGTTATCCAGGCTTCAGTTCCCACCCACTGTATTCCAGTGACATTTTGTTCTATAACTTCTTGGAGTAATATCTGCATTTCGGCACGGTTAGCAAAAGCCACCACAACTTTTATGGTCGATAATTTAATTATACTTACAATTTTTCTTATCTTTTCAAGTGAATCTTTTATAAAAAACGATTCAGAAAAGGCAATGCAAATGCCAAGTTCCTGCGCAATTTCTACAAATGCCTGCATTCCAAAGTTACCATAGTCATCGTTGCTTCTCATAGTTCCAATCCACGTCCATCCAAACTTCTTAATGATTTGAGCTAAAGCCTTGGACTGATGGTAGTCACTGGGTATGGTTCTGAAAAACGTGGGAAATTCGTTTCTGTCACTGAGACAGACACATGTGGAAAAGTGACTGACCTGCGGTTGATTCGAGATATAGAAAGGAAACAGTCAGGATCTAAACAAAAACACTTTGTTTCACATACATTTGATGAATACAATTGTTTCCAATCTCAGCCATTCAAGAATAGTTCACCAACAACTAAATCTTTCTACAGACGCTGTCAATTTGGGGGCTACTGGGGGATGGGGTACATACCCAATAATGTATAAGTAAACTGAGAAGAAATAGAACAATTTCCATTTATTGCCGCAATAAAAAAGAGAAAACAGACATGAATACTGTACTTAACTTATATATTCACAATATGTGATTTGCTTCTAGATTGAAATGTTTGTAAAATTTTGGTAACTGTTAAATATTTATTTTCTTTTGAGAGGGAAGCTAACTTTGCACCAATATTAAAATGATAATGTACCATTGGAACTCCAAATGGTCCAATTGACCTTGCAACTGCTATGGACTGTGAGGATCCTTCATCACCAACAAGACCAGGGATGTTAGGAAGCCCTTCACAGTTATGGTCATCTTCTGTTGCTTCTTGACCATTCACAAGGTTCAGTGCTATTTTCGTGGCAACATTGGAAGAACCGCAGTTATCATAAATCTTATATCCCAGAGTAACATCAGGAAGCAGTGTTGGATTCTGGTTTATTTCCTCTATTGCGAATATCATCGTATTTGCCAGACGGAAGGTTCTAAAATCAAAACTGCAAGAGAAATCCATCTTTAATGCTGCAGATATATCGTTAATTGTTTGTGAGCTTTAATAAATGTGCTTGTTGAATTGACCATTAAAACCACAATCATTGCACTTTCCAATAAATCGTATGGAACTCTTTGAGACATCCTCTTGCGGTTAAAAGCACTTCACTTTTGGCCAGAACATCAATTCTCTTTTCTAAAAATCCTGTTTCACGTCCACCTGAGTAAGCCAAGTGGTGGTAGGATTACAAAAAGCTGAAAATCCTTTCCCTGTGATTCTCACATACAGCAAACAAAGAGCAGCGCCACGTACAGCCAGTACATGACAGAGATTCTCAGTAATGCAAGTTGCTGTTTTAGTTGATAAGAACACGATAATTAACCTATGATGCCAGTGAGTTTTTATTAAAATAGGAAAGCCTTCCATGTAATTACTTGGAAATTCTTATTTGGCTTATTCACTTTAATTTGGCATATTCACAAGTCAATTCACTTTACAGAATATTCTTGAAGCGCTTTGTGATGTCTGGAGAAACACTATATCAAATGCAAGGATTATAATTATTATTAATCCTATAAATCTGTCATTGGAATCTTGCAGCTCAGTGGTTAGAGCACTCGTCTTGCACGTGAGAAACTTTAGTTTGATTCCTCTCAGGACAAAAGTTTTCTCACTCCATATGCCCCTGTTCACCTAGCAGTAAGTGGGAACCAGGTTATCATTGAATTACCAGATTGCTTTTCTGGGTATAATAATACCTTCGAAACAAAATAATGATAATAATTTGGTCACTTCAATGCACAAATATTTGTGGGTCATGTGCAGCTCTTCTGCTATATCTCACCCACAGAATATACAGTCAATTAACTTTACAGTACATACTGTGAAGAGCTTTGAGACGTCTCGGAGATGTGATAAGGTACTATATCAAATGCAAAGATTATTATCATCATCATTAAATTCTGATCATACGATGGTCCTAACATTACTGAGCTCACCTTTTACATTTTGTTTCTGCCGGGGCAGTAAGGAATGTATTCATTTGTTCAATGCGATCAACGTGTACACTGAAGATACCTCCTAGAACGATGTCTCCATCTTTGGATATTTCAGAGAGATTGAACTTCCCTTGGAGCCTGCAATCCTTTGCCTGTGATTCCCACACACACCAAGCAATGAGCAGCACCACATATGGACTGAACCTCATAGAGCTTGTTGGTAACCGCTGCTGATGCTTTGTCATTGTGACACTGAGCTGTATATTGTGTGTGTGTCTGCACCTGTGTGTATATATAGTGCATCAAACCAGTAACTGCTTGTGGGATATGCTCCCTTTCTCATTCCAAATATAAAGTGTAAGTACATCATGAGAATCCCAGGGGCAATAATGGACCTGAGTGTGGAAACAGTAACAAATCCCTCAGCTCCTGTAGCCATGATTGGGGCTTTTGAACATGTTCCATCTGCGCTCTTCTTCCTTGAATATGATGAAATTGCTAATGTGTGGCTATTGTCTTGTGCGGCACCATCTAACAGCACAAAGCTGCACTTTACAGTAAAATGGCATAAACAACAACAACAGCATCAAAATTATATTAATAGAACATCTTTCACATCGGGACGACGTCTCCAAACTGCTTCTATTGTCCGCCTGATGTGAAAGGGGTTATATCAAGTGCAAGAATGAGCTCTTATCACTAGGATCATCAGGTCACGTTGCACTAACTGTTCAATTCCGCATGCAGAAGATCAAATCAAAACTGATACAGTTCGGAACACACCATCTACTTGTGACTGCCAGGGTGGTGGAAGGCACTCTGGGTGGACCTTAATCTCCTTTCATCTAGCAATTCAAGTGTTTCACCAGGTTATTTTCTTTTAGCCTTTAATGTAATAATAACAAATGTTTACATTATTGTTCCCACGAATGAACATCTGAAATGGACAATGATTATTCTTTTACAGCTACTTTGCCCATCAAGTGTTTTTTCGTATTCATTTCAGGTTTAATCAAAATAATGTAACATTTAGGAACAAAAATACAGAACAGTAACCCAAAACTCGACGCTAAAATAGCAAAGACTTCAACTGCAACAGTGTATTTCCCAGGAGAGCTGACGTAAACTGGTATAAAAGTGATCCAAACAGCACAAAAGATGAGCATGCTAAAGGTTATACATTGAGCCTCATTAAACTTATCAGGTAATTTCCGAGCTAGAAACGCCAACACAAAGCTTACTCCGGCCAGGAAAGCAATATATCCCGCCATAGAATAAAAGGCGATCACTGAGCCCAGGTCACATTCCAGAATGATAATCTCTCTGTAATATTCTGTGTTTCTCATGGGAAATGGGTGTGATATAGTTAACCAGAGAGTACATATCAGGCACTGAACAGAGGTAAGGAGGAATACACTCAAACGCTGCTGAGCAGCCCCAAACAATTTGGCCATGTTGTTGTTTGGAAGAGTTGCCTTAAACGCCAGAAGCACAAGGATTGTTTTAATCAAAATACAGGAAATAGAGAGAACGAAAGCGATAGCGAATGCTGTGTGGCGCAACATGCAAGCCCAGACTGAGGGTTCGCCAATGAAAGTCACTGAGCACAGAAAACACAGCGTTAATGCAAAGAGAAGCAGATAGCTGAGCTCAGAATTGTTGGCTTTAACAATAGGAGTGTCTCTGTGTGTGAAGAAGACAGTGGCAATGCTTATTGTGGTGCTGACTCCCACCAGGGCCAATGTCAGCAATACACTTCCCAGCATTTCGGTAAAGGAGAGAAACTCTATTTCCTTTGGTAGGCAACGATCTCTCTGTTGATTGGGCCAATATTGTTCAGGGCATTTAATGCAGTCGGTGGAATCTAGGGAAAGGTGTGATAATTAAGTAATTTCTGTGAAGAACATTTCTATAGAGTCTTGTTCAATCAGTGAAGGCAGGTATGAACACACCTGTGATGTTGCTGATTTCTCCCTCAGCACATTCTGTACAGTCAAAGCAACACATGGGTTGTCCTTTTCTGGCCACTTTTCTTGTTCCAGGAATACAGCTCTCACTGCAAACCGCACGTGGAATCTTGGGTTCAAAAATAAAACATGTGAAATAATTTTACGCATTTTAAATAACCAGTAATGGATTCAGTCACTGCACATTTGCCAAAACAACACAAGTGAATTAAATATAAAAATGTATTGTTCAAACGCTACTTAATTCTACTTCTGAACTCTGAAACTCTCTCCCTTGATACTTCATTGTCACCCTCTCTCTCTGTCTTCAACTTGAATCTCGCAATCTACCACACTGACAGTCACCTCCACTCCAACCCCCACTTTCTTCCTCATTTCCCCTTAACTCAGATCTTCCACTGTAAAGAACTCTACATCGCTATGGTATGTGAAGAGCATGATATAAATGCAGTTTACATTAATGTTTTGTAATCATAAAATAATAATCCTTGCATTTGATACAATCCTTTTCAAGACTTTTTGAAATGCTTCACAGAACATGCTGTAAATTTAATTGCCCGTATATACTGTGGGCAAAACGCAGCAGCCAATTGCACACTGCAGTGTCCTGCAAACAGTCAAGGGTTGAGTGACCAAATTATAACTATTAGTATTTTGAAGGAACGATTACTGCCAGAAAATCATCCACCAATCGACTAAACTGGGTTCCTACATAAGTATTCTTTGATATTGTCCATTGAATTTCAAGTTCTTTTCGAAAGCAAATAGATCACCTACCACAGTTTGACCATTGCTCCACACAATAGCCTCCTCATTCACCATAAGCTCCTGGCCTGGAGATGTGGAACCATCGTAGAAGCCAATTACACGGGTTTCAGCAGCACCTTTCAAATTCTTTTGCCAGTTTATCAAGTCATACTTGGCCACAGGATCACCGTATTCATCAAAATAAATTCTGTCACCGGAGTTAGATGTAAAATTTACTGTCTGTAGGTAGTGGAGAACCTGTACAACAATATCAAAAAATATTATCAAATATAAGGCAGCATTTAGAAATCATAACTTCATATTATTTAATACGATAATATTTAATATGAAATGGTTAGTAACTTAACAATGATCAGTAGGTTCACGTATTTAAGAAAACACACAATGCATCGGTTACCAATACAGATGTGGTTTAAATTCTGATGTTACCTTACCTGCCAGGGTTTAAAATTTGATGTGCTAGCACAGGAGTTGTTCATAAATGGTCCTTTTCCTCTCTCACACAAAAGCAGATTGTGAAGTGCATGAGCTAAAGCGTACACTGCTTTGTATACATTGTAGGAAAATCCATCCATCGTTACATCAAAATATTCATTGTGTATTTCTGCTACATCTTCTTTGCCGGTGCAGTGTTGCAATGTGGATGTTGTGTTTGATTGTCGTGTGTTTCCTGACTGGAAAGTACATTGGAACACTGTTTCCCAAAACTCCTTTACTAGACTATTTCCAGGATACTTAGATGGATGAATTTTAAAAAGGAATTCCTGCAATCCCTTTACTTCCATCAAAGGAATCGCAGGGCCAATTGCTCCAATAAGAAATCTTGCACTTTCATTTGGGGAAATAAGTTGGGATGTTGTCCAGGCTTCAGTTCCCACCCACTGTATTCCAGTGACGTTTTGTCGTATAACTTCTTGGAGTAATAACTGCATTTCCCTAGTGGCTGCAAACGCCACCACAACTTTTGTGGTCGATAATTTTATTATATTTACAATTTTTCTTACCTTTTCTTGAGAATCAGTTCTGGAAAGGGATTCGGAGAATGCAATACAAATGCCAAGCTCCTGTGTAATTTCTACAAATGCCTGCATTCCAAAACTACCATAATCATCGTTGCTATTTACAGTTCCAATCCACGTCCATCCAAATCTCTTTACGATTTGAGCTAAAGCCTTGGACTGATGGTAGTCACTGGGTATTGTTCTGTAAAATGTGGGATATTTGCTCCTGTCACTGAGACAGACGCAGGTGGAAAAATAACTGACCTGAGGTTAATTAGAAATTTAGAAGGAAAACAGTCAGGGTCAGATTAAAACAATTAGTTTTTACTTACATTTGATAAATTACATTTTTTCCAATCTGAATCATTGCACTATAGTTAATACTCACCTGAGGCTTACTTAAATAAAAAATCATCGTTCGGGGTTTGGATACCAAACAATGTCTGTGTAAATTAAGAAGTAGAGAACTAGTTACATTACCACAGATAAAAAAAGTGAATAATTAATTGATACATTTAATCCGCAATATTCTTATTGTTACTTTAAACTGTCAGATAAATATAAAATATTTATTCTCTTTCAGGAGAATAACTAACATTGCACCAATATTTCCCAAACTGAACACTGCATCCCCATCACACCAGTTCCAGCCAAGCTCCACTGGCTCCCTGTCACTAAAACAGATTGAGTTCAAGATACTCAGAATTGCTTGTGAATCCCTTCATGCCCTAGAATCTCCCTTACATCTTCAACCTGCTTACACCCCAATAGACCCCAATACACCACAGTACCTGGTGCCTCTGCTCGACCGGCTGCGGGCTAATACATGCCACTTGTGCCCCCCATTGCACCATCGGAGGCTACACTTGCAGCCACTTTGCCCTAAAACTCTGAAACACTCTTCCTCTATCCATCCACTTTTGCTCTTTCCATCTGCATCTTCAGAACGCACTTGAGGACCTTCCTCTTTGACCATTCCTACATTGCCCCTTCTCTACGCTAGGAGTCAGACTCTGCCATTGTCAAGCACTACTTGACGGGCGCTGTATAAATACAAGTTGTTGTTGTTGTACTATCATGATAACGTACCATTGGGATTCCAAATGGACCAATTGACCTTGCAACAGCTATGGACTCCGGGGATCCGTCACCACCAACAAGAGCAGGGACATTTGGAGGCCCTTCACAGTTATGGTCATCCTCTGTTGCTCCTTGACCGTTCACAAGGCTCAGTGCGACTTTAGCGGCAACAGTGGATGAACCGCAGTCATCATAAATCTTATATCCCAGAGTAACATCAGGAAGCAGCGTCGGGTTCTGGTTTATTTCCTCTATTGCAAATATCATCGTGTTGACCAGACGGAATTCAGTAAAATCGAAACTGCACAAGAAATCCATCATTAATGTTGGTAATGTTTTTAATGATATATCAGAGTTCCATGAATGATATGTTAATAAGGCGCTTTATGAATAAAATGGGCCTTTAATTCCTCAATCACTGCACTTTTCAGTAAATCCTATGGAGCACTTTGAAGGATCCGCATGTGTTAAAAGGCGTTGTTTTAAATTTAAATATTACTACATCCAAACAAAACAACAAAATTACACTTGGATAGTGCCTTTCGCATCAGGAGGACATCCAAAGGCGCTGGGACATTTAATTGGACCATATTCAAATAATGATAACAATAATAAACCTAGTATTTGACACAGCATCTGTCACACAAAGATCGTCTGAAAGCGTTTGTTTACAAAGTTTGGTGATGTGCAGTGAATGTGATTACAGATGATCAGGACAGTTGAGGCAGCCCCAAAGCCAATCCCTGTTGGCCAGAACATCAGGATAATCATGATTCCCATTTCCAAAATAACCCGGGAAACATATCATATCCACCTGAGCCAACAGAGAGGGTTTAGGTTTAACAACATATCACTTTTGCAAGGGGGTCAAACTAACGATTCTTAATAGGTTAAAGATACTACCGTGCTTGAAGGACATTCTCTCGTTCCAAGATTTTGCTGTTTTAGTTGATTAGAACATGACGATATAATACCAGTGCAGTTTAACTAAAATAAGAAACGAAAATGCATCCACATAATTATTTGATGATTCCTATTTGGGTTGCTGTTAAAAATGCGGCAAATTTCTAGTGTATGTAATACATCTCAATATATTATAATGGTATATCAATCATTCACATGTGTGTGTTCAGTTCAATGTTATAAAGTATATATAGTAACTTTCATTCAAATAGACCTGGAAGTAATATCACCTGCACTTACATTAAACTCTGATCATACGATGGTCCTAACATCACTGAGCTCACCTTTTACATTTTGTTTCTTCCGGGGCAGTAAGGAATGTATTCATTTGTTCAAAGCGATCAAGGTGCACATCAAAGATACCTCCTAGAATTATATCTCCATCTTTGGATATTTCAGAGAGATTGAACTTCCCTCGGAGCCTGCAATCCTTTCCCTGTGATCCCCACACACACCAAGCAATCAGCAGCACCACATATAGGCTGAACCTCATAGAGCTTCTTGATAACCGCTGCTGATGCCTTGTCATTGTGACACTGAGCTGCATGTTGTGTGTGTGTGTCTGCACCTGTGTGTATATATAGTGCATCAAATCAGTAACCGCTTGTGGGAAATGCTCCCTTTCTGATTCCAAATATAAAGTGTACGAACATCATGAGAATCCCAGGGGCAATAATGGACCTGAGTGTGGAAACAGTAACAAATCCCTCAGCTCCTGTAGCCATGGAGTGCTCTTCTTCCTTTAATACCTGCATGATGAAATTGCTAATGGGTGGCTATTGTCTTCTGCGGCACCATCTAACAGCACAGTTAGATAGTTATAATAAACAATACTCTTGCTTAAATAATCCGTGACATATTGATAGGCTGTGGCACCACAAAAGAAAGTCTTAAGTGCCTGTACGCAGACAAGGAAAAACAAGGCAGGAGGTTACCTGCATCATGTATGAGGAGGCGATGGATTTAAAGGAAGTGGCCCTCCAGAACCAAAGGGAGGAGATCCTGACCCCGTACAAGATCAGGACAGTGATCCAAGAGCGACAGAGGCAGGAGAGGAAAGCCCTTGTTAGCATGAGTGATCCTCAAGTGCCGGAATCCGACATACAAATATTTTTGGAAAGGCACTGTGAAGAGGTTCTCAACATCAGAGACATAAGAGAGGCAGGAGTCTGGACATCTGAGTGGGAGATATGACTAAACCTGTACAGGAGAGGCGAGGGAGCATTGTGCATGTTCCCTCACGGTTTACCATTGGAAGCTTCAGGGGCACAATATACTCCGGACAACCCCGATCATGGCTGAGATATGGAGGTGGGACACTGTGACACCCTGCACACAAATTGTCTCTGTTGTTGGTCACCTCTACACCAGTCGTTTAAGGAGGCAATTTTAATTTTATGTTAGAGAGAAATGGGAGATCAAATAGATCTGATGGGAAAATAGACCCCTCTTCCAGGCTGCTCCATAGAGTGGCAATGAATGCACAGATGTGTGACATTTTCAAGTCTCCAGCTGATGGGGCCCCCAAACTTTTCTAGACCAGATGGGTCGGTTTTTACAGGAATAGATTTCCTATTCAATTCGAGTGGTCTAGAGGTGAATACTGATGTTCTTCACTGTCCATGGCCTCCTGCTGACTAATCTGCCAATCTGGGAAAGCAGGAGGATGGGTCAGGGGACATGGAACATGAAACTAACAACCCGGGGAAATGTTGATGCGTGTGTAAATATATGTTTTTATCAATAAATATATATTTGTTTTAAAAAAGGGTGTAAAGTTTGAATTAAAGGACTACATTGTATTTTGAGGATTAAATAACATTACAATCCTGAAGCAAAATACCTTTGTAGCAATATTGCTGCCTGTGCAGCATTATTTCTCATGTTGTCTCCAGAACACACCTATTCCACTGGTAAGGGAGTCAAAATACAATGCCAAAGTCACATCTTTGCCTGTCTACTCTTCCACTGTTGTGCCCCCAATGACAATTGCATTCACACCCTCCAATGTGTACCCCTGTGCATCCCTTTGCTTTTGACTCCTCTCTCTACAGGTGTTATCACTCTAATATACATTCAGTACAGAGAACCAGTTTGTAAGTGCTACACACTCAGGAGATTCCTGCACTGTCCTCTCTTCCTACATTGACAAGTGGTCTCTCTCCTTCTGAACCCATTGTAACTGGAGGGTGACCGCTTCCTAAAATGTTTGATCCATGTAATGACTTATACTATGTAATGATTCCAGTCTGTCATCAAGCTCAGAAACCCTGAGCTGAAGCTCAAGCAGCCGGAGAGACTTCCTATACACTTGCTTGTCCTGGGCACACAAAGCATCCTGGAGTTCCTTCATGGCTTACATTGTGCATGCAACAGGTCTCAGTTGATATGCCCAGACAAGCTTTAAATTTCTTTGCTTTTGAATAGTATGATCAGATCGTCAAAAGGATCCTGAAAGGGTAGACTCGTCAAATACCCTGCCCTTTACAGCAGTAACTCAAAATTGGAATGCAAAGTACTTTATTTCCTTTAGTTCAAAGCAACATTTAGAGTGTGATATTCAAGCTGCCGTTACGAGACTACATGAAAATGCTGCTAAGCACCAATACTATTTTGCATATCAATCCCATTACACATATGATGCATTGTATATGACAATGTTTATATGCTCATTTTAATATTGAGTTTAATGAAACCATAAAACGCGTTTACATTTTTGTTCCTCCCAAAGTAAACATGCAATGAGCAGTGGTTATTCATTCACATGAGTTTTGCCCATCAAGTGTTTCACAGGGTTATTTTCTTTTAGCCTTTAATGTAATAATAACAAATGTTTACATTATTCTTCCCACGAATGAACATCTGAAATGGACAGTGATTATTCTTTTACAGCTACTTTGCCCATCAAGTGTTTTTTAGTATTCATTTCAGGTTTTATCAAAATAATGTAACATTTAGGAACAAAAATACAGAACAGTAACCCCAAACTGGACGCTAAAATAGCAAAGACTTCAACAGCAACAGTGTATTTCCCAGGAGAGCTGACGTAAACTGGTATAAAAGTGATCCAAACAGCACAAAAGATGAGCATGCTAAAGGTTATACATTGAGCCTCATTAAACTTATCAGGTAATTTCCGAGCGAGAAACGCCAACACAAAGCTTAATCCGGCCAGGAAAGCAATATATCCCGCCATAGAATAAAAGGCGATCACTGAGCCCAGGTCACATTCCAGAATGATAATCTCTCTGTAATATTCTGTGTTTCTCATGGGAAATGGGTGTGATATAGTTAACCAGAGAGTACATATCAGGCACTGAACAGAGGTAAGGAGGAATACACTCAAACGCTGCTGAGCAGCCCCAAACAATTTGGCCATGTTGTTGTTTGGAAGAGTTGCCTTAAACGCCAGAAGCACAAGGATTGTTTTAATCAAAATACAGGAAATAGAGAGAACGAAAGCGATAGCGAATGCTGTGTGGCGCAACATGCAAGCCCAGACTGAGGGCTCGCCAATGAAAGTCACTGAGCACAGAAAACACAGCGTTAATGCAAAGAGAAGCAGATAGCTGAGCTCAGAATTGTTGGCTTTAACAATAGGAGTGTCTCTGTGTGTGAAGAAGACAGTGGCAATGCTTATTGTGGTGCTGACTCCCACCAGGGCCAATGTCAGCAATACACTTCCCAGCATTTCGGTAAAGGAGAGAAACTCTATTTCCTTTGGTAGGCAACGATCTCTCTGTTGATTGGGCCAATATTGTTCAGGGCATTTAATGCAGTCGGTGGAATCTAGGGAAAGGTGTGATAATTAAGTAATTTTTTTCAGGAACATTTCTATAGAGTCTTGTTCAATCAGTGAAGGCAGGTATGAACACACCTGTGGTGTTGCTGATTTCTCCCTCAGCACATTCTGTACAGTCAAAGCAACACACGGGTTGTCCTTTTCTGGCCACTTTTCTTGTTCCAGGAATACAGCTCTCACTGCAAACCGCACGTGGAACCTCAAAATACATCAATAAATGATGGAATGAGCAATGTGTTTACTCACTGCATGTTTGTCAAAACAACAAACATGAACTACAATAATTAATTACAACTATGTATTGATCCAAAACTATCTGCTTCCACCCATAAACTTTGAAACTCTCCCTCCATACCTCAATTTCACTCTTTCTCGCCATCCTCACACTGAATCAAGCAACCTAGCTCGCCGATAGTCACCTCCCCTCTCCCTCTTTCCCCTAACTCAGCCCCTCTACTGTATCGCATTCTACGTCGCTATGGTTTGTGAAGTGTGCCATATCAACGCAATTTGCTTTTGTGTTTTATAATCATAAAATAATAATCCTTGCATTTGATATAGAAACTTTTCAGTGCTTGACACACTCGCCTTACAATCAGCAAGATAACTTACTCCACATGTCTCATAATAATCACAAAAAAAAATTTTTTAGAATTGATCATTTCAATCCCCAAATGTTTCTTAGACTCCGCTGTGCAAACTTGGCTGCCAACTTTCACTCATATACAGTATATACAATCTATTTACTTACAGTATGTTCTTTGAAGCTCTTTGAGATATCATGAAACATGAAAAGCATTATGTCAAGTGCAAGGATCATTATTATTATTATTATTATTATTTTCATTATAATAACCTACCACAGTTTGACCATTGCTCCACACAACACCCTCCTCATTCACCATAAGCTCCTGGCCTGGAGATCTGGAACCATCATAGAAGCCAATTACACGGGTTTCAGCAGCACCTTTCGAATTCTTTTGCCAGTTTATCAAGTCATACTTAGCCACAGGATCACCGTGTTCATCAAAATAAATTCTGTCACCAGATTTAGATGTAAAATTTACTGACTTTAGGTAGTGGAGAACCTGTACAACAATATCAAGGAATATTATCAAATACAAGATAGCATTGAGGAATCATAACTTACCATTAGATGAACAATAATAATTATTAGATGAGATGCTTAGTAAATTAACAATCATCAGTAGCTTCAAATATTTAAGAAAACACACAATGCATCAGTTACCAATACAGATGTGGCTAAAATACAAAAGTTACCTTACCTGCCAGGGTTTAAAATTTGATGTGCTTGCACAGGTGTTGTTCATAAATGGTCCTTTTCCTCCCTCACACAAAAGCAGATTGTGAAGTGCATGAGCTAAAGCGTACACTGCTTTGTATACATTGTAGGAAATCCCATCCATCATCCCATCAGAATATTCATTGTGTATTTCTGCTACATCTTCTTTGCCGGTGCATTGCTGCAATGTGGATGTTGTGTTTCCTGACTCGAAAGTACATTGGAATGCTATTTCCCAAAACTCCTTTACTAATCTGTTTCCAGGAAACTTAGATGGATGAATTTTTAGAAGGAATTTCTGCAATCCCTTTACTTCCAATGAAGGAATCGCAGGACCAATTGCTCCAATAAGAAATCTTGCACTTTCATTTGGGGAAATCATTTGGGCTGTTATCCAGGCTTCAGTTCCCACCCACTGTATTCCAGTGACATTTTGTTCGATAACTTCTTGGAGTAATATCTGCATTTCGGCACGGGTAGCAAAAGCCACCACAACTTTTGTGGTCGATAATTTAATTATACTTACAATTTTTCTTATCTTTTCAAGTGCATCTTTTCTAAAAAACGATTCAGAAAAGGCAATGCAAATGCCAAGTTCCTGCGCAATTTCTACAAATGCCTGCATTCCAAAGTTACCATAGTCATTGTTGCTTCTTATAGTTCCAATCCACGTCCATCCAAACTTCTTAATGATTTGAGCTAAAGCCTTGGACTGATGGTAGTCACTGGGTATGGTTCTGAAAAACGTGGGAAATTCGTTTCTGTCACTGAGACAGACACATGTGGAAAAGTGACTGACCTGCGGTTGATTCGAGATATAGAAAGGAAACAGTCAAGATCTAAACAAAAACACTTTCTTTCACATACATTTAATGAATATAATTGTTTCCAATCTCAGCCATTCAAGAATAGTTAACCAACAACTAAAACTTCCTACAGACACTGTCAATTTGTCGGCATCTGGGGGATGGGGTACATACCCAATAATATAAAGTAAACTGAGAAGAAATAGAACAATTTCCATTTATTGCCGCAATAAAAAAGAGAAAACAGACATGAATACTGTACTTAACTTATATATTGGCAATATGTGTTTTGCTTCTAGATTGAAATGTTTGTAAAATTTTGGTAACTGTTAAATATTTATTTTATTTTGAGAGTGAAGCTAACTTTGCACCAATATTAACGTGATAACATACCATTGGAACTCCAAATGGTCCAATTGACCTTGCAACTGCTATGGACTCTGAGGATCCTTCATCACCAACAAGACCAGGGATGTTAGGAAGCCCTTCACAGTTATGGTCATCTTCTGTTGCTTCTTGACCGTTCACAAGGCTCAGTGCTATTTTCGTGGCAACATTGGAAGAACCGCAGTTATCATAAATCTTATATCCCAGAGTAACATCAGGAAGCAGTGTTGGATTCTGGTTTATTTCCTCTATTGCGAATATCATCGTATTGGCCAGACGAAAGTTTCTAAAAGAAAAACTGCAAGAGAAATCCATCATTAATGCTGCAGATATATCATTAATTGTTTGGCAGCTTTAATAAATGTGCTTGTTGAATTGACCATTAAAACCACAATCACTGCACTTTCCAATAAATCGGGTGGAGCTCTGTGAGATATCCTCTTGCGGTTAAAAGCACTTCACTTTTGGCCAGAACATCAATTCTCTTTTCTAAAAATCCTGTTTCACGTCCACCTGAGTAAGCCAAGTGGTGGTAGGATTACAAAAAGCTGAAAATCCTTTCCCTGTGATTCTCACATACAGCAAACAAAGAGCAGCGCCACATACAGCCAGTATATGACAGAGATTCTCAGTAATGCAAGTTGCTGTTTTAGTTGATAAGAACACGATAATTAACCTATGAGGCCAGTGAGTTTTTATTAAAATAGGAAAGCCTTCCATGTAATTACTTGGAAATTCTTATTTGGCTTACAGTTTAAATACATTTGTCATCTTTCTAACCAAAAGATGGTGTGTGTACTACTTCCAATATTTTGTAATAATAAATGACTTACAGATGAATGGGGTTGAATTCTATTAAAGCTACAACTTTCAATAAAATTGACCTGAGAGGATTTGTCACCTGAATCTCAGTGTTTACAGTAGGCACCTTGCAACCAAGATTCCTTACTCCAAACTCTTGATAAGAAAAAAGGACAAAATAAATTGGCCACTTTAATCCATGACTGTTTGTGGGACACTGCTGTGCGCAATTGTCTGCCACCATTTGCCAACTAATTACCAGTCAATTCACTTTACAGTATACTCTTGAAACGCTTTGTGATGTCTGGAGGAACACTATATCAAATGCAAGGATTATAATTATTATTAATCCTATATTATCTGTCATTGGAGTCTTGCAGCTCAGTGGTTAGAGCACTCGTCTTGCAAGTGAGAAACTTTAGTTTGATTCCTCTCAGGACAAACGTTTTCTCACTTCATATGCCTCTGTTCACCTAGCAGTACGTGGGAACCAGGTTATCATTGAATTGCCAGATTGCTTTTCTGGGAAAAATAATACCTTCGAAACAAAATAATGATAATAATTTGGTCACTTCAATGCACAAATATTTGTGGGTCATGTGCAGCTCTTCTGCTATGTCTCACCAACAGAATATAGTCAATTAACTTTACAGTATATCCTGTGAAGAGCTTTGAGACGTCTCGAAGATGTGATAAGGTACTATATCAATCATCATCATTAAATTCTGATCATATGATGGTCCTAACATTACTGACCTCACCTTTTACATTTTGTTTCTGCCGGGGCAGTAAGGAATGTATTCATTTGTTCAATACGATCAACGTGTACACTGAAGATACCTCCTAGAACGATGTCTCCATCTTTCGATATTTCAAAGAGATTGAACTTCCCTTGGAGCCTGCAATTCTTCCCCTGTGATCCCCATAAACACCAAGCAATGAGCAGCACCACATGTAGGCTGAACTTCATAGAGCTTCTTGGTAACCACTGCTGATGCTTTGTCATTCTGACACTGAGCTGTATATTGTGTGTGTGTGTGTGTCTGCACCTGTGTGTCTATATATAGTGCATCAAACCAGTAACCGCTTGTGGGATATGCTCCGTTTTTGATTCCAAATATAAAGTGTAAGTACATCATGAGAATCCCAGGGGCAATAATGGACCTGAGTGTGGAAACAGTAACAAATCCCTCAGCTCCTGTAGCCATGATTGGGACTTTTCAATATGTTCCATCTGCGCTCTTCTGCCTTGAATATGATGAAATTGCTAATGTGTGGCTATTGTCTTGTGTGGCACCATCCAACAGCACAAAGCTGCACTTTACAGTAAAATGGCATAAATAACAACAACAGCAAAAAATATTATATTTATAGAACATCTTTTACATCGGGAGGACGTCCCAAACTGCTTCCAATGTCCTCCTGATGTGAAAGGGGTTATATCAAGTGCAAGAATGAGATCTTATCACTAGGATCATTTGGTCACATTGCACTAACTGTTCAATTCTGCATACAGAAGATCAAATCAAAACCGATACAGTTCGGAATGCACCATGTACTTGTGACTGCCAGGGTGGTGGAAGGCCCTCTGGCGAGACTTTAATTTCCTTTCATCTAGTAATTCAAGTGTTTCACAAGGTTATTTTCTTTTAGCCTTTAATGTAATAATAACAAATGTTTACATTATTGTTCCCACGAATGAACATCTGAAATGGACAATGATTATTCTTTTACAGCTACTTTGCCCATCAAGTGTTTTTTCGTATTCAATTCAGGTTTAATCAAAATAATGTAACATTTAGGAACAAAAATACAGAACAGTAACCCAAAACTGGACGCTAAAATAGCAAAGACTTCAACAGCAACAGTGTATTTACCAGGAGAGCTGACGTAAACTGGTATAAAAGTGATCCAAACAGCACAAAAGATGAGCATGCTAAAAGTTATACATTGAGCCTCATTAAACTTATCAGGTAATTTCCGAGCTAGAAACGCCAACACAAAGCTTACTCCGGCCAGGAAAGCAATATATCCCGCCATAGAATAAAAGGCGGTCACAGAGCCCAGGTCACATTCCAGAATGATAATCTCTCTGTAATATTCTGTGTTTCTCATGGGAAATGGGTGTGATATAGTTAACCAGAGAGTACATATCAGGCACTGAACAGAGGTAAGGAGGAATACACTCAAACGCTGCTGAGCAGGCCCAAACAATTTGGCCATGTTGTTGTTTGGAAGAGTTGCCTTAAACGCCAGAAGCACAAGGATTGTTTTAATCAAAATACAGGAAATAGAGAGAACGAAAGCGATAGCGAATGCTGTGTGGCGCAACATGCAAGCCCAGACTGAGGGCTCGCCAATGAAAGTCACTGAGCACAGAAAACACAGCGTTAATGCAAAGAGAAGCAGATAGCTGAGCTCAGAATTGTTGGCTTTAACAATAGGAGTGTCTCTGTGTGTGAAGAAGACAGTGGCAATGCTTATTGTGGTGCTGACTCCCACCAGGGCCAATGTCAGCAATACACTTCCCAGCATTTCGGTAAAGGAGAGAAACTCTATTTCCTTTGGTAGGCAACGATCTCTCTGTTGATTGGGCCAATATTGTTCAGGGCATTTAATGCAGTCGGTGGAATCTAGGTAAAGGTGTGAAAATTAAGTAATTTTTTTCAGGAACATTTCTATAGAGTCTTGTTCAATCAGTGAAGGCAGGTATGAACACACCTGTGGTGTTGCTGATTTCTCCCTCAGCACATTCTGTACAGTCAAAGCAACACACGGGTTGTCCTTTCCTGGCCACTTTTCTTGTTCCAGGAATACAGCTCTCACTGCAAACCGCACGTGGAACCTCAAAATACATCAATAAATGATGGAATGAGCAATGTGTTTACTCACTGCATGTTTGTCAAAACAACAAACATGAACTACAATAATTAATTACAACTATGTATTGATCCAAAACTATCTGCTTCCACCCATAAACTTTGAAACTCTCCCTCCATACCTCAATTTCACTCTTTCACGCCATCCTCACACTGAATCAAGCAACCTAGCTCGCCGATAGTCACCTCCCCTCTCCCTCTTTCCCCCAACTCAGACCCTCTACTGTATCGCACTCTACGTCGCTATGGTTTGTGAAGTGTGCCATATCAACGCAATTTGCTTTTGTGTTTTATAATCATAAAATAATAATCCTTGCATTTGATATAGTAACTTTTCAGTGCTTGACACATTCGCCTTACAAACGAGAGACCCGGGTTCAATTTCGGACAGTGTGCAACCTTCAGCAAGATACGTTACTCCACGTGCCTCATATTAATCACAAAAAAAATATTTTAGAATTCGTCATTTCAATCCCCAAATGTTTCTTGGACTCCGCTGTGCAAAATTGGCTGCCAACTTTCACCGATATACGGCATATACAACCAATTTACTTACAGTATGTTCTTTGAAGCTCTTTGAGATATCATGAAACATGAAAAGCACTATGTCAAGTGCAAGGATCATTATTATTATTTTCATTATAATAACCTACCACAGTTTGACCATTGCTCCACACAACACCCTCCTCATTCACCATAAGCTCCTGGCCTGGAGATCTGGAACCATCATAGAAGCCAATTACGCGGGTTTCAGCAGCACCTTTCGAATTCTTTTGCCAGTTTATCAAGTCATACTTGGCCAGAGGATCACCGTATTCATCAAAATGAATTCTGTCACCGGATTTAGATGTAAAATTTACTGACTTTAGGTAGTGGAGAACCTGTACAACAATATCAAGGAATATTATCAAATATAAGACAGCATTGAGGAATCATAACTTACCATTAGATGAACAATAATAATTATTATATGAGATGCTTAGTAAATTAACAATCATCAGTAGCTTCAAATATTTAAGAAAACACACAATGCATCAGTTACCAATACAGATACGGCTAAAATACAAAAGTTACATTACCTGCCAGGGTTTAAAATTTGACGTGCTTGCACAGGTGTTGTTCATAAATGGTCCTTTTCCTCCCTCACACAAAAGCAGATTGTGAAGTGCATGAGCTAAAGCATACACTGCTTTGTATACATTGTATGAAATCCCATCCATCATCCCATCAGAATATTCATTGTGTATTTCTGCTACATCTTCTTTGCCGGTGCATTGCTGCAATGTGGATGTTGTGTTTCCTGACTCGAAAGTACATTGGAATGCTATTTCCCAAAACTCTTTTACTAAACTGTTTCCAGGAAACTTCGATGGATGAATTTTTAGAAGGAATTCCTGCAATCCCTTTACTTCCAACGAAGGAATCGCAGGACCAATTGCTCCAATAAGAAATCTTGCACTTTCATTTGGGGAAATCATTTGGGCTGTTATCCAGGCTTCAGTTCCCACCCACTGTATTCCAGTGACATTTTGTTCTATAACTTCTTGGAGTAATATCTGCATTTCGGCACGGTTAGCAAAAGCCACCACAACTTTTGTGGTCGATAATTTAATTATACTTACAATTTTTCTTATCTTTTCAAGTGAATCTTTTATAAAAAACGATTCAGAAAAGGCAATGCAAATGCCAAGTTCCTGCGCAATTTCTACAAATGCCTGCATTCCAAAGTTACCATAGTCATCGTTGCTTCTTATAGTTCCAATCCACGTCCATCCAAACTTCTTAATGATTTGAGCTAAAGCCTTGGACTGATGGTAGTCACTGGGTATGGTTCTGAAAAATGTGGGAAATTCGTTTCTGTCACTGAGACAGACACATGTGGAAAAGTGACTGACCTGCGGTTGATTCGAGATATAGAAAGGAAACAGTCAGGATCTAAACAAAAACACTTTGTTTCACATACATTTGATGAATATAATTGTTTCCAATCTCAGCCATTCAAGAATAGTTAACCAACAACTAAATCTTCCTACAGAAGCTGTCAAATTGGGGGCTACTGGGGGATGGGGTACATACCCAATAATGTATAAGTAAACTGAGAAGAAATAGAACAATTTAATTTATTGCCGCAATAAAAAAGAGAAAACAGACATGAATACTTAACTTATATATTCACAATATGTGTTTTGCTTCTAGATTGAAATGTTTGTAAAATTTTGGTAACTGTTAAATATTTATTTTCTTTTGAGAGGGAAGCTAACTTTGCACCAATATTAAAATTATTATGTACCATTGGAACTCCAAATGGTCCAATTGACCTTGCAACTGCTATGGACTGTGAGGATCCTTCATCACCAACAAGACCAGGGATGTTAGGAAGCCCTTCACAGTTATGGTCATCTTCTGTTGCTTCTTGACCGTTCACAAGGCTCAGTGCTATTTTCGTGGCAACATTGGAAGAACCGCAGTTATCATAAATCTTATATCCCAGAGTAACATCAGGAAGCAGTGTTGGATTCTGGTTTATTTCCTCTATTGCGAATATCATCGTATTGGCCAGACGAAAGTTTCTAAAAGCAAAACTGCAAGAGAAATCCATCATTAATGCTGCAGATATATCATTAATTGTTTGGCAGCTTTAATAAATGTGCTTGTTGAATTGACCATTAAAACCACAATCACTGCACTTTCCAATAAATCGTGTGGAGCGCTTTGAGATATCCTCTTGCGGTTAAAAGCACTTCACTTTTGGCCAGAACATCAATTCTCTTTTCTAAAAATCCTGTTTCACGTCCACCTGAGTAAGCCAAGTGGTGGTAGGATTACAAAAAGCTGAAAATCCTTTCCCTATGATTCTCACATACAGCAAACAAAGAGCAGCGCCACATACAGCCAGTATATGACAGAGATTCTCAGTAATGCAAGTTGCTGTTTTAGTTGATAAGAACACGATAATTAACCTATGAGGCCAGTGAGTTTTTATTATAATAGGAAAGCCTTCCATGTAATTACTTGGAAATACTTATTTGGCTTACAGTTTAAATACATTTGTCATCTTTCCAACCAAAAGATGGTGTGTGTAATTGTTGACTACTTCCAATATTTTGTAATAATAAATGACTTACAGATGAATGGGTTTGAATTCTATTAAAGCTACAACTTTCAATAAAATTGACCTGAGAGGATTTGTCACCTGAATCTCAGTGTTTAGAGTAGGCGCCTTGCAACCAAGATTCCTTACTCCAAACTCTTGATAAGAAAAATGAACAAAATAAATTGGCCACTTTAATCCATGACTGTTTGTGGGACACCGCTGTGCACAATTGTCTGCCACCATTTGCCAACCAATATGTAGTCAATTCACTTTACAGAATATTCTTGAAGCGCTTTATGATGTCTGGAGAAACATCAAATGCAAGGATTATAATTATTATTGATCCAATAAATCTGTCATTGGAGTCTTGCAGCTCAGTGGTTAGAGCACTCGTCTTGCAAGTAAGAAACTTTAGTTTGATTCCTCTCAGGACAAACGTTTTCTCACTCCATATGCCTCTGCTCACCTAGCAGTACGTGGGAACCAGGTTATCATTGAATTGCCAGATTGCTTTTCTGGGTATAATAATACCTTCGAAACAAAATAATGATAATAATTTGGTCACTTCAATGCACAAATATGTGTGGGTCATGTGCAGCTCTTCTGCTATGTCTCACCCACAGAATATACAGTCAATTAACTTTACAGTATATCCTGTGAAGAGCTTTGAGACGTCTCGAAGATGTGATAAGGTACTATATCAAATGCAAAGATTATTATCATCATTATTAAATTCTGATCATACGATGGTCCTAACATTACTGAGCTCACCTTTTACATTTTGTTTCTGCCGGGGCAGTAAGGAATGTATTCATTTGTTCAATGCGATCAACGTGTACACTGAAGATACCTCCTAGAACGATGTCTCCATCTTTGGATATTTCAGAGAGATTGAACTTCCCTTGGAGCCTGCAATCTTTTCCCTGTGATCTCCACACACACCAAGCAATCAGCAGAACAACATATAGGCTGAACCTCATAGAGCTTGTTGGTAACTGCTGCTGATGCTTTGTCATTGTGACACTGAGCTGTATATTGTGTGTGTGTCTGCACCTGTGTGTCTAAATATACTGCATCAAACCAGCAACCGCTTGTGGGATATGCTCCCTTTCTGATTCCAAATATAAAGTGTAAGTACATCAAGAGAATCCCAGGAGCAATAATGGACCTGAGTGTGGAAACAGTAATAAATCCCTCAGCTCCTGTAGCCATGATTGGGGCATTTGAATATGTTCCATCTGCGCTCTTCTGCCTTGAATATGATGAAATTGCTAATGTGTGGCTATTGTCTTGTGTGGCACCATCTAACAGCACAAAGCTGCACCTTACAGTAAAATGGCATGAACAACAACAACAGCATCAAAATTACATTTATGGAGTATCTTTCACATCTGGAGGACATCTCCAAACTGCTTCCATTGTCCTCCTGATGTGAAAGGGGTTATATCAAGTGCAAGAATGAGATCTTATCACTAGGATCATTAGGTCACATTGCACTAACTGTTCAATTCTGCATACAGAAGATCAAATCAAAACTGATACAGTTCGGAACACACCATCTACTTGTGACTGCCAGGCTGGTGGAAGGCACTCTGGGTGGACCCTAATCTCCTTTCATCCAGCAATTCAAGTGTTTCACAAGGTTATTTTCTTTTAGCCTTTAATGTAATAATAACAAATGTTTACATTATTGTTCCCACAAATGAACATCTGAAATGGACAGTGATTATTCTTTTACAGCTACTTTTCCCATCAAGTGTTTTTTCGTATTCATTTCAGGTTTAATCAAAATAATGTAACATTTAGGAACAAAAATACAGAACAGTAACCCAAAACTGGACGCTAAAATAGCAAAGACTTCAACAGCAACAGTGTATTTCCCAGGAGAGCTGACGTAAACTGGTATAAAAGTGATCCAAACAGCACAAAAGATGAGCATGCTAAAGGTTATACATTGAGCCTCATTAAACTTATCAGGTAATTTCCGAGCTAGAAACGCCAACACAAAGCTTACTCCGGCCAGGAAAGCAATATATCCCGCCATAGAATAAAAGGCGGTCACTGAGCCCAGGTCACATTCCAGAATGATAATCTCTCTGTAATATTCTGTGTTTCTCATGGGAAATGGGTGTGATATAGTTAACCAGAGAGTACATATCAGGCACTGAACAGAGGTAAGGAGGAATACACTCAAACGCTGCTGAGCAGCCCCAAACAATTTGGCCATGTTGTTGTTTGGAAGAGTTGCCTTAAACGCCAGAAGCACAAGGATTGTTTTAATCAAAATACAGGAAATAGAGAGAACAAAAGCGATAGCGAATGCTGTGTGGCGCAACATGCAAGCCCAGACTGAGGGCTCGCCAATGAAAGTCACTGAGCACAGAAAACACAGCGTTAATGCAAAGAGAAGCAGATAGCTGAGCTCAGAATTGTTGGCTTTAACAATAGGAGTGTCTCTGTGTGTGAAGAAGACAGTGGCAATGCTTATTGTGGTGCTGACTCCCACCAGGGCCAATGTCAGCAATACACTTCCCAGCATTTCGGTAAAGGAGAGAAACTCTATTTCCTTTGGTAGGCAACGATCTCTCTGTTGATTGGGCCAATATTGTTCAGGGCATTTAATGCAGTCGGTGGAATCTAGGGAAAGGTGTGATAATTAAGTTTGTATGGCGTAAATGTGACTGCAGGAAGTTTTTGACAGAGTAGCAATAAACAGGAAGAGGAATTATAGACACACCTGTGGTGTTGCTGATTTCTCCTTCAGCACATTAGTGCTGAAGGAGAATCTAGGGAAAGGTTTGATAATTAAGCAATTTTTTAAAGCAACATTTCTATAGAGTCTTCTTCAATCAGTGTAGGCAGGTATGAACACACCTGTAGTGTTGCTGATTTCTCCCTCAGCACATTCTGCACAGTCAAAGCAACACATGGGTTGTCCTTTTCTGGCCACTTTTCTTGTTCCAGGAATACAGCTCTCACTGCAAACCGCACGTGGAACCTCGAAATACAATTAAAACGTGTGAAATAAAATGATGCAGATGAAGTAATCAGTAATGCGTTTAGTCACTGCGTGCTTGTCAAAACAACAAACATGATCTACAGTAATTACAAATATATATTGATCCACAACTATCTACTTCTACCCATCAACTTAGAAACTCTCTCCAAACCTCAATATCACCCTTTCGCCATCCTCACACTGAATCAAGCAACCAGCACACCGATAGTCACCTCACCTCTCCCTCATTCCCCCAACTCAGCTCCTCCACTGTAAAGCACTCTACGTCGCTATGGTTTGTGAAGTGTTCTATATCACTGCAATTTTCTTTTGTGTTTTATAATCAACGAATAATAATCCTTGCATTTGATATAGTAACATTTCAGTGGTTAGCGCACTCGCCTTACAAACGAGAGACCCTGGTTCAATTCCGTACAATGTGAAACCTTCAGCAAGATAGCTTACTCCACATGCCTAATATTAATAACTAAATAAATTTTTTAAAATTGTTCTTTTCAATCCTCAAATCTTTGTGGGACTATTGCCACCTCTCACCCATCTACAGTATCTACAATCAATTCACTTACAGTATGTTCTGTGAAGCGCTTTGAAATATCATGAAATATGAAAAGCACCATATCAAATGCAAGGATTATTATTATTATTATTTTCATTGTACTAACCTACCTCAGTTTGACCATTGCTCCACACAACACCCTCCTTATTCACCATAAGCTCCTGGCCTGGAGGTATGGAACCATCGTAGAAGCCAATTACACGGGTTTCAGCATCACCTTTTGAATTATTTTGCCAGTTTATCAAGTCATACTTGGCCACAGGATCACCGTATTCATCAAAATAAATTCTGTCACCAGATTTAGATGTAAAATTTACTGACTTTAGGTAGTGGAGAACCTGTACAACAATATCATGGAGGAATCATAACTTACCATTACATGAATAATAATAGTTATAATATCAGATCTTTAGTAACTAGTTATCATATGAGATCCTTAGTATAGATGTAGCTTAAATACCAAAAATTACCTTACCTGCCAGGGTTTAAAATTTGATATGCTAGCACAGGTATTGTTCATAAATGGTCCTTTTCCTCTCTCACACAAAAGCAGATTGTGAAGTGCATGAGCTAAAGCGTACACTGCTTTGTATACATTGTAGGAAATCCCATCCATCATTCCATCAGAATATTCATTGTGTATTTCGGCTATATCTTCTTTGCCAGTGCATTGTTGCAATGTGGATGTTGTGTTTGTTTGTCTTGTGTTTCCTGAATGGAAAGTACATTGGAACGTTGTTTCCCAAAACTCCTTTACTAGACTATTTCCTGGATACTTAGATGGATGAATTTTTAGAAGGAATTCCTGCAATCCCTTTACTTCCAACGAAGGAATCGCAGGACCAATTGCTCCAATAAGAAATCTTGCACTTTCATTTGGGGGAATAATTTGGGCTGTTATCCAGGCTTCAGTTCCCACCCACTGTATTCCAGTGACGTTTTGTTCTATAACTTCTTTGAGTAATAACTGCATTTTGGAACGAGTAGTAAAAGCCACCACAACTTTTGTGGTCGATAATTTAATTATACTTACAATTTTTCTTATATTTTCAAGTGAATCTTTTCTATAAAACGATTCAGAGAAGGCAATGCAAATGCCAAGTTCCTGCGCAATTTCTACAAATGCCTGCATTCCAAAGTTACCGTAGTCATCGTTGCTTCTTATAGTTCCAATCCACGTCCATCCAAACTTCTTAACGATTTGAGCTAAAGCCTTGGACTGATGGTAGTCACTGGGTATCGTTCTGAAAAACGTGGGAAATTCATTTCTGTCACTGAGACAGACACATGTGGAAAAGTGACTGACCTGCGGTTGATTCGAGATATAGAAAGGAAATAGTCAGGATCTGAATAAAAACACTTTGTTTTACATACATTGGATGAATAGATTAGTTTCCAATCTCAGCCATTCAAGAATAGTTAACCAACAACTGAGGCTTCCTATAGAAACTGTCAATTTAGGGGCTAGTGTTGGATGGGGTACATACCCAATAATGTATAAGTAAATTGAGAAGAAATAGAACAATTTCCATTTATTGCCACAATAAAAAGGAGAAAAGAGGCATGAATACTTAACTTATATATTCATAATATGAGTTTTACATCTAGATTGAAATGTTTGTAAAATTTTGATAAATGTTAAATATTTCATTTCTTTTGAGAGGGAAGCTAACTTTGCACCAATATTAAAATGATAATGTACCATTGGAACTCCAAATGGTCCAATTGACCTTGCAACAGCTATGGACTGTGAGGATCCTTCATCACCAACAAGACCAGGGATGTTAGGAAGCCCTTCACAGTTATGGTCATCTTCTGTTGCTTCTTGACCGTTCACAAGGCTCAATGCTATTTTCGTTGCAACATTGGAAGAAACACAGTCATCATAAATCTTATATCCCAGAGTAACATCAGGAAGCAGCGTTGGGTTCTGGTTTATTTCCTCTATTGCAAATATCATCGTATTAGCTAGACGGAAGTTTCTGAAATCAAAACTGCAAGAGAAATCCATCATTAATGCTGCAGATATATCATTAATTGTTTGTCAGCTTTAATAATGTGCTTGTTGAATTGACCATTAAAACCACAATCACTGCACTTTCCAATAAATCGTGTGGATCTCTTTAAGACATCCTCTTGCGGTTAAAAGCACTTCACTTTTGGCCAGAACATCACTTCCCTTTTGGAAACATCCTGGGAAATCTTTCACGTCCACCTGAGTAAGCCAAGTGCTTGTTGAATTATGTAAAGCCATAAATCCTTTCCGTGTGATTCTCACATTCAGCAAGCAAAGAGCAGCGTCACATACAGCCAGTACAACACAGAGATTCTCAATAATGCAAGTTGTTGTTTTAGTTGATAAGAACATGATAATAAACCTATGAGGCCAGTGAATTTTTATTAAAATATGAAAGCCTTCCATGTAATTATTTGGAAATTCTTATTTGGGCTTACATTTTCAATATATTTGTCATCTTTCTAGCTAAAGGTAGTGCATATAATTGTTGACTACTTCCAATATATTGTAATAATAAATGACGTACAGACGAATGGGCTTCATTTCTTTAAAAGCTACAACGTTCACTAAAATAGACCTGGGAGGATTTGTCACCTGAATCTCAGTGTTTAGAGTAGGCGCCTTGCAAGTAAGAGCTCTGGATTCCCAGCAGGGCAAAACCTTGGGCAAGTTTCCTTTTTCCACACTCGTGATAAGAAAAAAGAAAATAATAAATTGGCCACTTTAATCCATGACTGTGTGTGGGAGGGGGAAAGAGACCGCTGGGGGGAGGGGGGAGAGACGGCTGGGGGGGGGGAGAGAGACGGCTGGGGGGGGGAGGAGAGCGGGAGAGAGACGGCTGGGTGGAGGGGGAGAGAGCCCGCTGGGGGGGGGAGAGAGACGGCTGGGGGGGGAGAGAGACGGATGGGGGGGGAGAGAGACGGGGTGGATGTGATAATATACAGATAGATAGAGATGGGGGGGATGTGAGAGAGGAGAGAGGGAGAGAGACACAGAGACACACAGACAGAAAAACACAGAGATGGAGAGAGTGAGAGACACAGAGAGAGAAAGATATTTACCTCCTGAGAAGATAGGCCCCGAATGCGTGCGCACCCGGGATGCGCGCAAACTCCAAATGCACGCGCATTCCGAATGCGCTCGCCGCGCGTGCATGCGCAGTACGAAAAAACAAAAAAAATCGATATTTCGGTATATCTCGATATCAGACCATCGATATATTTAATCGGAAAATTTCCATATCGACGGACCCTACTTTACAGTATATTCTTGAAGCGCTTTGTGATGTCTGGAGAAACACTATATCAAATGCAAGGATTATAATTATTACTAATCTCATAAATCTGTCATTGGAGTCTTGCAGCTCAGTGGTTAGAGCACTCATTTTGCAAGTGAGAAATTTTAGTTTCATTCCTCTCAGGACAAACGTTTTCTCACTCCATATGCCTCTGCTCACCTAGCAGTACGTGGGATCCAGGTTATCATTGAATTGGCAGATCGCTTTTCTGGGGATAATAATACCTTCAAAACAAAATAATGATAATAATTTGGTCACTTCAACGCACAAATATTTGTGGATCACGTGCAGCTTTTCTGCTATGTCTCGCCCACAGAATATACATTCAATTAACTTTGCAGTATATCCTGTGAAGAGCTTTGAGACGTCTCGAAGATGTGATAAGGTACTATATCAATCATCATCATTAAAGTCTGATCATACGATGGTCCTAACATTACTGAGCTCACCTTTTACATTTTGTTTCTGCCGGGGCAGTAAGGAATGTATTCATTTGTTCAATGCGATCAACGTGTACACTGAAGATACCTCCCAGAACGATGTCTCCATCTTTGGATATTTCAGAGAGATTGAACTTCCCTTGGAGCCTGCAATCCTTTCCCTGTGATCCCCACACACACCAAGCAATGAGCAGCACCACATATGGGTTGAACCTCACAGAGCTTCTTGGTAACTGCTGCTGGTCCCTTGTCATTGTGACGCAGAGCTGTATATTGTGTGTGTGTGTCTGCACCTGTGTCTATATATAGTGCATCAAACCAGTAACCGCTTGTGGGATATGCTCCCTTTCTGATTCCAAATCTAAAGTGTAAGTACATCATGAGAATCCCAGGGGCAATAATGGACCTGAGTGTGGAAACAGTAACAAATCCCTCAGCTCCTGTAGCCATGATTAGGGCTTTTGAACATGTTCCATCTGCGCTCTTCTTCCTTGAATATGATGAAATTGCTAATGTGTGGCTATTGTCTTGTGTGGCACCATCTAACAGCACAAAGCTGCACTTTACAGTAAAATGGCATAAACAACAACAGCATCAAAATTGCACTCATAGAGCATCTTTCACATCGGGAGGACGTCTCCAAACTGCTTCCATTGTCCTCCTGATGTGAAAGGGGTTATATCAAATGCAAGAATGAGATCTTATCACTTTGGATTATTTGGTCAAATTGTTTCCGAGTTTTTCCTAAACAGAGGAAAACACGGCCCATCCTTTCTCCAGTCTCCTCTCAAGCCTAGCCTGATATAAGATCCTTTCCTCTCTCTATTTTTTCCCTTTGCTCAAAATATTTTATTTTCAATTACAAGTTCCACCTCACTGAGATCCCTGCTCACTCTGCTGGGCTCTCTGCTCAAGGTCAAGTTCTCGCGAGTCTTCCCCTTCATATAAGACTCAAACAAAAGCACCCAGACCACTGGTCAGCAACTGTATTAATTCCTGAACACCTGGCCTATATTTAGCTGCTTACACATAAGGTTACCTCAAGACAGATTTTCCATTCTCCTGGTGAATGAAAGAGTTCTCTTTTGCACTCTGATATCTCTCTTGCTGAAGAATTCCCACTCTTACTGAATTCTCGAACACAATTCTCATTCTGTTTCACCTAATCAGATCGCTCCCCAATCTGATGGCTTCTCCGCTCAAATGATGCTCCCTCACATTGATGTCATCCATACATATGGAGTCAACTTCTACACATGTGCAGATCACACACAAATCTACTTCTCCAGCTGCAACTCTCTGATGGTCTATCCGCTTGTTTGACAGACATCAGGCTTGGATGAGCACAAATCTTCTGCAGCTGAATGTCGGCAGGACAGAAGCCACACACTTTATGTCCCATAAATATCTTCTCTCCTGCAGGTCCAAACTCCTCAACCTCCCTCATATTCTCTGAACCCATTCAAGACTTAGGCATCAGATTCAATCCCCAGCTATTCTTTCCACCACACATCTGTTCCCTGACCAGGATTGCTATTTTCCACTTGCACCACATTGCCTGCTTCTGTCCATAGCTTACAACCAATCTGTTCCCTGACCAGGACAACCAATTCAAGTAACAGGTCCTCCCTCACCTCCCACTCCCGTTAGATTTCTCTCTCTTCTCTCTCTCTTCTCTCTCTCTCTCTCTTCTCCACGATGGTTTGTGGGACACTGCTGTACGCAATTTGGCTGATGCGTTTTGCCCAGAGATATACAGTCAATTTTCCGACTCTTCTTCATCCTGCCCTGACCTTTCCCCCCCTGCTTTTGACCCAGTACAGCATCTTGGAAATTCCTCTCAACGTGAAAGGCACTATGTAAATGTATGCATTGATTGATTGATTGATTGATTGATTGATTGATTGATTGATTGATTGATTGATTGATTGATTGATGGGTTGGTTGGTTGGTTGGTTGGCTCATTGGCTCATTGGCTCATCGATTGCAATTTTCCACTTCCACCACATTGACTGTTTCCATCCATACCTCACAACCAATGCAGCTGAAACCCTCACCCACGATTTCACCAATGCCCTGCTCACTGGTCTCCCCAACTCTACCATAAACAAAATCTATTTAGTTTAAAACTGTGTCACCCAGATGCTCACCTGAATGAATCTGCAGATCCCCATCACAACAGTCTGCATCAGGCTCAACTGGCTACCTATCACACACACACTGAGCTCTAGACCCCCATCAGACCATTCCTCGCCAAGCTCTACTGGCTCCCAATCAGCAGATACATTTCAAATCCCTTCATGGCCTTGCATCTCCATACCTATCCGACCTCCTCAGTCAGCCCACCGCACCTCCCACTCACAACACACACTCCACCATCCGCTGCCTTCGCTCAGCTAGATATGGCCACCTGCTTGTCCATTATGCCCTCTGGTCACCATCGGTGGCCGTACATTCAGCCAATATGCCCCAACACTCTGGATGTCTCTCCATCAATCCCTCCACATTGCCCCCTCCAACCTGACCTTCACATCCTGCTATTTTGATCATGCTTACAGTCAACACATCCCTCCCTCTCCCCTCCCCATTTCTCCCGTCTCATTATCAGACACCGCCACTGTCAAGCCCTCAGAGTCGCTATCCCACGTGAAGGGTGCCATATCAATGCAACTTGTTGTTGATGATCATGTTGAAATCACCCTACAGAGTTTCGCCTTGCAATAGTCAACAAAACAGCAAAATGTCCAAAAGTATTAAACAACTACAGGTTTGTCCGTAAGTGAACACCAAATTCGCTGTAAAACACACCAACAACTCTGGATTGAAATATATTACTTTTAGCTTAAACGCACATTTATTGTGACATAATAAGGATCCTATTGATAATTACGTGAAAATGCCACCCAGCATAATCCCACTATGCTTGTCAAATATTAAATACTGTTTATGAGACATTTAACCTAGTTTTTTTATTGCATTTAATGAAGACATGAAGTGTTTACATTATTTGGCCCATCATCATATACCTGAAATGGACAGGGCTTATTTATTTACAGGAACTTTTCCCATCAAGTGTTTTTTAGTATTCATTTCAGGTTTAATCAAAATAATGTAACATTTAGGAACAAAAATACAGAACAGTAACCCAAAACTCGACGCTAAAATAGCAAAGACTTCAACTGCAACAGTGTATTTCCCAGGAGAGCTGACGTAAACTGGTATAAAAGTAATCCAAACAGCACAAAAGATGAGCATGCTAAAGGTTATACATTGAGCCTCATTAAACTTATCAGGTAATTTGCGAGCTAGAAACGCCAACACAAAGCTTACTCCTGCCAGGAAAGCAATATATCCCGCCATAGAATAAAAGGCGGTCACAGAGCCCAGGTCACATTCCAGAATGATAATCTCTCTGTAATATTCTGTGTTTCTCATGGGAAATGCGTGTGATATAGTTAACCAGAGAGTACATATCAGGCACTGAACAGAGGTAAGGAGGAATACACTCAAACGCTGCTGAGCAGCCCCAAACAATTTGGCCATGTTGTTGTTTGGAAGAGTTGCCTTAAACGCCAGAAGCACAAGGATTGTTTTAATCAAAATACAGGAAATAGAGAGAACGAAAGCGATAGCGAATGCTGTGTGGCGCAACATGCAAGCCCAGACTGAGGGCTCGCCAATGAAAGTCACTGAGCACAGAAAACACAGCGTTAATGCAAAGAGAAGCAGATAGCTGAGCTCAGAATTGTTGGCTTTAACAATAGGAGTGTCTCTGTGTGTGAAGAAGACAGTGGCAATGCTTATTGTGGTGCTGACTCCCACCAGGGCCAATGTCAGCAATACACTTCCCAGCATTTCGGTAAAGGAGAGAAACTCTATTTCCTTTGGTAGGCAACGATCTCTCTGTTGATTGGACCAATATTGTTCAGGGCATTTAATGCAGTCGGTGGAATCTAGGTAAAGATGTGATAATTAAGTAAATTTTTTTCAGGAACATTTCTATAGAGTCTTGTTCAAACAGTGTAGGCAGGTATGAACACACCTGTAGTGTTGCTGATTTCTCCCTCAGCACATTCTGTACAGTCAAAGCAACACACGGGTTGTCCTTTCCTGGCCACTTTTCTTGTTCCAGGAATACAGCTCTCACTGCAAACCGCACGTGGAACCTCAAAATACATCAATAAATGATGGAATGAGCAATGTGTTTAGTCACTGCATGTTTGTCAAAACAACAAACATGAGCTACAATAATTAATTACAACTATATATTGATCCCAAACTATCTGCTTCCACCCATAAACTTTGAAACTCTCCCTGCATACCTCAATTTCACTCTTTCTCGCCATCCACACACTGAATCAAGCAACCTAGCTCGCCGATAATCACCTCCCCTCTCCCTCTTTCCCCCAACTCAGACCCTCTACTGTATCGCACTCTACGTCGCTATGGTTTGTGAAGTGTGCCATATCAACGCAATTTGCTTTTGTGTTTTATAATCATAAAATAATAATCCTTGCATTTGATATAGTAACTTTTCAGTGCTTGACACACTCGCCTTACAAACGAGAGACCCGGGTTCAATTTCGGACAGTGTGAAACCTTCAGCAAGATACGTTACGTTGCCTCATAATGATCACAAAAAAAAACATTTTAGAATTGGTCATTTCAATCCCCAAATGTTTCTTGGACTCCGCTGTGCAAAATTGGCTGCCAACCTTCACCCGTATACAGTATATACAATCAATTTACTTACAGTATGTACTTTGAAGCTCTTTGAGATATCATGAAACATGAAAAGCACTATGTCAAGTGCAAGGATCATTATTATTATTATTATGATTATTTTCATTATAATAACCTACCACAGTTTGACCATTGCTCCACACAATAGCCTCCTCATTCACCATAAGCTCCTGGCCTGGAGATCTGGAACCATCATAGAAGCCAATTACATGGGTTTCAGCAGCACCTTTCGAATTCTTTTGCCAATTTATCAAGTCATACTTAGCCACAGGATCACCGTATTCATCAAAATAAATTCTGTCAGCGGATTCAGATGTAAAATTTACTGACTTTAGGTAGTGGAGAACCTGTACAACAATATCAAGGAATATTATCAAATATAAGACAGCATTGAGGAATCATAACTTACCATTAGATGAACAATAATCATTATTTTATGAGATGCTTAGTAAATTAACAATCATCAGTAGCTTCAATTATTTAAGAAAACACACAATGCATCAGTTACCAATACAGATGTGGCTAAAATACAAAAGTTACCTTACCTGCCAGGGCTTAAAATTTGATGTGCTTGCACAGGTATTGTTCATAAATGGTCCTTTTCCTCCCTCACACAAAAGCAGATTGTGAAGTGCATGAGCTAAAGCGTACACTGCTTTGTATACATTGTAGGAAATCCCATCCATCATCCCATCAGAATATTCATTGTGTATTTCTGCTACATCTTCTTTGCCGGTGCATTGCTGCAATGTGGATGTTGTGTTTCCTGACTCGAAAGTACATTGGAATGCTATTTCCCAAAACTCCTTTACTAAACTGTTTCCAGGAAACTTCGATGGATGAATTTTTAGAAGGAATTCCTGCAATCCCTTTACTTCCAACGAAGGAATCGCAGGACCAATTGCTCCAATAAGAAATCTTGCACTTTCATTTGGGGAAATCATTTGGGCTGTTATCCAGGCTTCAGTTCCCACCCACTGTATTCCAGTGACATTTTGTTCTACAATTTCTTGGAGTAATATCTGCATTTCGGCACGGGTAGCAAAAGCCACCACAACTTTTGTGGTCGATAATTTAATTATACTTACAATTTTTCTTATCTTTTCAAGTGAATCTTTTCTAATAAACGATTCAGAAAAGGCAATGCAAATGCCAAGTTCCTGCGCAATTTCTACAAATGCCTGCATTCCAAAGTTACCATAGTCATCGTTGCTTCTTATAGTTCCAATCCACGTCCATCCAAACTTCTTAATGATTTGAGCTAAAGCCTTGGACTGATGGTAGTCACTGGGTATGGTTCTGAAAAATGTGGGAAATTCGTTTCTGTCACTGAGACAGACACATGTGGAAAAGTGACTGACCTGCGGTTGATTCGAGATATAGAAAGGAAACAGTCAGGATCTAAACAAAAAGACTTTGTTTCAAAAAGATTTGATGAATATAATTGTTTCCAATCTCAGCCATTCAAGAATAGTTAACCAACAACTAAAGCTTCCGACAGACACTGTCAATTTGGGGGCTACTGGGGTCTGGGGTACATACCCAATAATGTATAAGTAAACTGAGAAGAAATAGAACAATTTCCATTTATTGCCACAATAAAAAAGAGAAAACAGACATGAATAATGTACTTAACTTATATATTCACAATATGTGTTTTGCTTCTAGATTGAAATGTTTGTAAAATTTTGGTAACTGTTAAATATTTATTTTCTTTTGAGAGGGAAGCTAACTTTGCACCAATATTAAAATGATAATGTACCATTGGAACTCCAAATGGTCCAATTGACCTTGCAACAGCTATGGACTGTGAGGATCCTTCATCACCAACAAGACCAGGGATGTTAGGAAGCCCTTCACAGTTATGGTCATCTTCTGTTGCTTCTTGACCATTCACAAGGCTCAGTGCTATTTTAGTGGCAACATTGGAGGAACCGCAGTCATCATAAATCTTATATCCCAGAGTAACTTCAGGAAGCAGTGTTGGATTCTGGTTTATTTCCTCTATTGCGAATATCATCGTATTGGCCAGACGAAAGTTTCTAAAAACAAAGCTGCAAGAGAAATCCATCACTAATGCTGCAGATATATCATTAATTGTTTGTGAGCTTGAATAAATGTGCTTGTTGAATTAACCATTAAAACCACAATCACTGCACTTTCCAATAAATCGTGTGGAGCTCTTTGAGATATCCTCTTGCGGTTAAAAGCACTTCACTTTTGGCCAGAACATCATTTCTCTTTTCTAAAAATCCTGTTTCACGTCCACCTGAGTAAGCCAAGTGGTGGTAGGATTACAAAACGCTGAAAATCCTTTCCCTGTGATTCTCACATACAGCAAAGAAAGAGCAGCGCCACATACAGCCAGTATATGACAGAGATTCTCAGTAATGCAAGGTGCTGTTTTAGTTGATAAGAACACGATAATTAACCTATGAGGCCAGTGAGCTTTTATTATAATAGGAAAGCCTTCCATGTAATTACTTGGAAATACTTATTTGGCTTACAGTTTAAATACATTTGTCATCTTTCTAACCAAAAGATGGTGTGTGTAATTGTTGACTACTTCCAATATTTTGTAATAATAAATGACTTACAGATGAATGGGTTTGAATTCTATTAAAGCTACAACTTTCAATAAAATTGACCTGAGAGGATTTGTCACCTGAATCTCAGTGTTTAGAGTAGGCGCCTTGCAACCAAGATTCCTTACTCCAAACGTTTGATAAGAAAAAAGAACAAAATAAATTGGCCACTTTAATCCATGACTGTTTGTGGGACACTGCTGTGCGCAATTGTCTGCCACCATTTGCCAACCAATATGTAGTCAATTCACGTTACAGAATATTCTTGAAGCGCTTTGTGATGTCTGGAGAAACACTATATCAAATGCAAGGATTATAATTATTACTATTCTCATAAATCTGTCATTGGAGTCTTGCAGCTCAGTGGTTAGAGCACTCATTTTGCAAGTGAGAAATTTTAGTTTGATTCCTCTCAGGACAAACGTTTTCTCACTCCATATGCCTCTGTTTACCTAACAGTATGTGGGAACCAGGTTATCATTGAATTGCCAGATTGCTTTTCTGGGTATAATAATACCTTCGAAACAAAATAATGATAACAATTTGGTCACTTCAATGCACAAATATTTGTGGATCACGTGCAGCTTTTCTGCTATGTCTCGCCCACAGAATATACATTCAATTAACTTTGCAGTATATCCTGTGAAGAGTTTTGAGACGTCTCGAAGATGTGATAAGGTACTATATCAAATGCAAAGATTATTATCATCATCATTAAATTCTGATCATACGATGGTCCTAACATTACTGAGCTCACCTTTTACATTTTGTTTCTGCCGGGGCAGTAAGGAATGTATTCATTTGTTCAATGCGATCAACGTGTACTCTGAAGATACCTCCTAGAACGATGTCTCCATCTTTGGATATTTCAGAGAGATTGAACTTCCCTTGGAGCCTGCAATCCTTTCCCTGTGATCCCCACACACACCAAGCAATGAGCAGCACCACATATAGGCTGAACCTCATAGAGCTTGTTGGTAACTGCTGCTGATGCTTTGTCATTGTGACACTGAGCTGTATATTGTGTGTGTGTCTGCACCTGTGTGTCTATATATAGTGCATCAAACCAGTAAACGCTTGTGGGATATGCTCCCTTTTTGATTCCAAATATAAAGTGTAAGTACATCATGAGAATCCCAGGGGCAATAATGGACCTGAGTGTGGAAACAGTAACAAATCCCTCAGCTCCTGTAGCCATGATTGGGGCATTTGAATATGTTCCATCTGCGCTCTTCTTCCTTGAATATGATGAAATTGCTAATGTGTGGCTATTTTCTTGTGTGGCACCATCTAACAGCACAAAGCTGCACTTTACAGTAAAATGGAATAAACAACAACAACAGCAAAAAAATTACATTTATAGAGCATCTTTCACATCGGGAGGACATCTCCAAACTGCTTCCATTGTCCTCCTGATGTGAAAGGGGTTATATCAAGTGCAAGAATGAGCTCTTATCACTTGGATCATTAGGCCACATTGCACTAACTGTTCAATTCTGCATACAGAAGATCAAATCAAAACTGATACAGTTTGGAACACACCATGTACTTGTGACTGCCAGGGTGGTGGAAGGCACTCTGGGTGGACCTTGATCTCCTTTCATCTAGCAATACTTATGTGCTTATAATAAGTGTATTATGAGAAACTATTTCCACTAGCGAGTGGGTCAATAACCTGAGGACACAGACTTAAAATAGTTGTTAAAAGAAACAGTAGGGGGAGTGAAGCAAACTTTTTAAACACAGCCAGTTGTTGGTATCTGGAAATGCATTGCCTGAAAAGGGTGGTGGAAGCCAATTCAATAACAACTTTTAAGAGAGAAGTAGATGCTTATTTGGGGAGGACAGGTTTGCAGGACTTTGAGGCTGAGAACGGGGATGTGAGATTGATTTGGACACCTCTTTACAAAGAGTCAGCACAGACACGATGGGGCAAATAGCCTCCTTTCTGCTCTGCGCCCAGCACCTTGGGACGTTCTCTTGACATGAAAGGTGCTATAAAAGTATCATTTTGTTGTTTTGCTTGTTGATGTATGATTGTATGATTGTATTCAGACAAACCATTAAGAGTAATAATAAGTAGAGTCTTCAATTTTATCGACAAATCTTTATCTCTAGGTACCTGGTAGTCACAGAAAACGGGCAGTTACATGAGGCATCCAACCTTCCCCTGGTAATCTTGAACATTGTATACCTTTATGCATATTGCTGATTAACCTTCAGCAGAATGGGATCCTCCCGACATGAAAGGCGATCTACAAATGTAATTTTGTTTTTGCTGTATTTTGTTGTAACTTTAGCCTTGTAACAGAGAATGCACCATTCTCATGGGAGCTCAGAGCAAATCAGATACTGCTCTAAGGAAATGAGTGTCAATTTCTATCAATCTAAATTTAATATAAAAATGAATAGGCTCAGCTGTTTGCCCCCAACCTCTGGAACTCCATCCCGCAGTCCCTCCACCTCGCCGCCTTCCTCGTCTCCTTCAAGTGTTGCCTCAAGACCCTCTTTTTCGATGGTCCCATCAGCAACTTCCAATCCCACCCTGTCCCAGCTCAGGTTTGAAACAGTGAGTGTTCAGTTTCTTGGGATATCCTCCTGACGTGAAAGGCGTTATACAAGTATAATTTTGTTGCTGTTGTTGTTTTGTTGCACTGCAACATCCCATCAAAGCCTTCTTTATGAAGGCCATTCTGTCCATATTATATGGACTTCCCCCTCTCTCTGCTTGCAGCTTCCCTACCATTTTCACTCCTACTATGTCATTCTATATCTGGTGCTTTTACACACTTTATCATCTATTTCTCCTTCTTCCAAACCACTCCTTCAGATTCTCTGAACCCATTGAAGACTTAGGCATCAGATTCAATCCCCAGCTTTTTTTTCTACCACACATCTATTCTCTGACCAGGATTCCTTTTTTCCACTTCCACGAAATTGCCTGCTTCCCTCCATACCTCATAACCAATGCAGCTGAAGCCCTCGCCCAGGCCTTCAACAATACCCTGCTCGCTTGTCTCTCCAACTCTACCATACACAGAATCTAATTACAGTAGTTTAAAACTCTGCCACCTAAATGCTTACCTGAATGAATCTCCAACAACCCATCACACCAGTCTGCACCAGGCTCAACTGGCAACCTATCACACACACACACTAAGCTCTAGACCCCCATCAGACCAGGCCTCACCAGGATCCACTGCCTCCCAATCAGCAGATTGATTTAAACTCCCTTTATGGCCTTGCACCAACCTACCTATTCGACCTGCTCAGTCAGCCCACCCCACCACCTCCTCACAAAACACACTCCACCACCCGCTGCCTTCGATCAGCTGGATATGGACACCTGCTTGTCTATTATGCCCTCTTTTCACCATTGGAGGCCGTGCTTTCAGCCAAGATGCCCCAAAACTCCCGAAGTTTCTCCTTCAATCCCTCTACATTGGCCCCTCCAACCTGACCTTCACATCCTGCTATTTTGATCATGCTTACAGTCAACACATCCCTCCCTCTCCCCTCCCCATTTCTCCCGGCTCATTATCCGACACCGCCACTGTCAAGCCCTCAGAGTCGCTATCCCACGTGAAGGGTGCTATATCAATGCAACTTGTTGTTGATGATCATGTTGAAATGACCACACAAAGTTTGGCCTTGCAATAGTCAACAAAACAGCAAAATGTCCATCAGTATTAAACAACTACGAGTTTGTCTGTAAGTGAACACCAAATTCACTGTAAAACACAGCAGCAACTCTGGATTGAAATATATTACTTTTAGCTTGAAAGCACATTTATTGTGACATAATAAGGATCCTATCAATAATTATGTGAAAATGCCACCCAGCATAATCCCACTATACTTGTCAAATATTAAATACTGTTTATGAGACATTTAACCCAGTTTTTTATTGCATTTAATGAAGACATGAAGCGTTTACATTATTTAGCCCATCATCATATATCTGAAATAGGCAGGGCTTATTTATTTACAGGAACTTTTCCCATCAAGTGTTTTTTAGTATTCATTTCTGGTTTAATCAAAATAATGTAACATTTAGGAACAAAAATACAGAACAGTAACCCAAAACTGGACGCTAAAATAGCAAAGACTTCAACAGCAACAGTGTATTTCCCAGGAGAACTGATGTAAACTGGTATAAAAGTGATCCAAACAGCACAAAAGATGAGCATGCTGAAGGTTATACATTGAGCCTCATTAAACTTATCAGGTAATTTGCGAGCTAGAAACGCCAACACAAAGCTTATTCCGGCCAGGAAAGCAATATATCCCGCCATAGAATAAAAGGCGGTCACAGAGCCCAGGTCACATTCCAGAATGATAATCTCTCTGTAATATTCTGTGTTTCTCATGGGAAATGGGTGTGATATAGTTAACCAGAGAGTACATATCAGGCACTGAACAGAGGTAAGGAGGAATACACTCAAACGCTGCTGAGCAGGCCCAAACAATTTGGCCATGTTGTTGTTCGGAAGAGTTGCCTTAAATGCCAGAAGCACAAGGATTGTTTTAATCAAAATACAGGAAATAGAGAGAACGAAAGCGATAGCGAATGCTGTGTGGCGCAACATGCAAGCCCAGACTGAGGGCTCGCCAATGAAAGTCAGTGAGCACAGAAAACACAGCGTTAATGCAAAGAGAAGCAGATAGCTGAGCTCAGAATTGTTGGCTTTAACAATAGGAGTGTCTCTGTGTGTGAAGAAGACAGTGGCAATGCTTATTGTGGTGCTGACGCCCACCAGGGCCAATGTCAGCAATACACTTCCCAGCATTTCGGTAAAGGAGAGAAACTCTATTTCCTTTGGTAGGCAACGATCTCTCTGTTGATTGGGCCAATATTGTTCAGGGCACTTAATGCAGTCGGTGGAATCTAGGGAAAGGTACTAGAATTTAAAAAAAATTGTGAACTTTTCTATAGAGTCTTGTTCAAAAAGTGATGGCAGGTATGAACACACCTGTAGTGTTGCTGATTTCTCCCTCAGCACATTCTGCGCAGTCAAAGCAACACACGGGTTGTCCTTTTCTGGCCACTTTTCTTGTTCCAGGAATACAGCTCTCACTGCAAACCGCACGTGGAATCTTGGATTGAAAAATAAAACGTGTGAAATAGAATTCCGCATTTGAAATAATCAGTAACGGTTTTAGTAATTGCACATTTGCCAAAACAACACAAATGAATAAAATCTAAGTATGTATTCTTCAAAAACTCTATAATTCTACTTCTAAATTCTAACACTCTTTCCGTCCATACCTCAGGTCACCCTCTCTCTATGTCTTCAACTTGAATCTCGCAATCTACCACACTGAGAGTAACCCCCATCCCTCCCCCCTCACCTTCTCCGTCATTTCCCCTAGCTAAGCTCTTTAAAGCACTCTACAAAGCTATGGTATGAACAGAGTACATAAGTACAATTTACAGTAATGTTTTACAATCATAAAATAATAATCCTTGCATTTGATATAGTGCTTTTCAAGACTTTTTGAAATGCTTCACAGAACATACTGTAAACTTAATTGCCCATATATACTGTGGGCAAATGCGGCAGTCAATTGCCCATAACAGTTTCCCCCAAAAAGTCACGGATTGATTGACCAAATTATTATTATTACTCCACAAAAAAATCATCCACCAATCAACTAACAACTGGGTTCCTACTTAAGTACTCTTTGACATTGTCCATTGAATTTCAAGTTCTTTTCAAAAGCAAATAGATCACCTACCACAGTTTGACCATTGCTCCACACAATAGCTTCCTCATTCACCATAAGCTCCTGGCCTGGAGATGTGGAACCATCGTAGAAGCCAATTACACGGGTTTCAGCAGCACCTTTTGAATTATTTTGCCAACTTACCAAATCATACTTGGCCACAGGATCACCGTATTCATCAAAATAAATTCTGTCACCAGATTTAGATGTAAAATTTACTGACTTTAGGTAGTGGAGAACCTGTACAACAATATCAACGAAATGATCAAATATAAGATAGCATTGAGAAATCATATTACATGCACGATAATATTTAATATATGAAATGATTATTAATTTAACAATCGTCAGTAGGTTCACATATTTAACAAAACACACAATGCATCGGTTGCCAATCAGATGTGCTTTAAATACTAAAGTTACCTTACCTGCCAAGGTTTAAAATTTGATGTGCGAGCACAGGAGTTGTTCATAAATTGTCCATATCCTCTCTCACACAAAAGCAGATTGTGAAGTGCGTGAGCTAAAGCGTACACTGCTTTGTATACATTGTAGGAAATCCCATCCATCGTTACATCAGAATATCCATTGTGTGTTTCTGCTACATCTTCTTTGCCGGTGCAGTGTTGCAATGTGGATGTTGTGTTTGATTGTCTTGTGTTTCCTGACTGGAAAGTACATTGGAATACTGTTTCCCAAAATTCCTTTACTAGACTATTTCCAGGATACTTAGATGGATGAATTTTTAGAAGGAATTCCTGCAATCCTTCGACTTCCAACAAAGGAATCGCAGGACCAATTGCTCCAATAAGAAATCTTGCACTTTCATTTGGGGTAATAAATTGGGCTGTTATCCAGGCTTCAGTTCCCACCCACTGTATTCCAGTTATGTTTTGTCGTATAACTTCTTGGAGTAATAACTGCATTTCCCTAGTGGCAGCAAAAGCCACCACAACTTTTGTGGTCGATAATTTAATTATACTTACAATTTTTCTTACCTTTTCATGAGAATCAGTTCTGGAAAGGGATTCAGAGAATGCAATACAAATGCCAAGCTCCTGTGTAATTTCTACAAATGCCTGCATTCCAAAGTTACCATAATCATCGTTGCTATTTACAGTTCCAATCCACATCCATCCAAATCTCTTCACGATTTGAGCTAAAGCCTTGGACTGATGGTAGTCGCTGGGTATTGTTCTGTAAAATGTGGGATATTTGTTCCTGTCACTAAGACAGACGCAGGTGGAAAAGTAACTGACCTGAGGTTGATTAGAAATTTAGAAGGAAAAGAGTCACGTTATTTCAGATAAAAATAATTTGGATTTTACTTACATTTGATAAATTACATTTTTTCCAATCTGAACCATTCCATGATGTTAATGATGTTCATGATCACCTAAGGCTTCCTTGAATAAAAACCCATCATTGGGGGTTTGGATATTGAACAATGTGTGAGTAAATTAAGAAGTAGAGTACTAGTTATATTACCACATTAAAAAAAAGTGAATACTGAATTGATACTTTTAATCTGCAACAATCTTATTGCTTATTTTGAATTGTCAGATAAATATAAAATATTTATTCTCTTTTAGGAGAATAACTAACATTGCACCAATATTTACCAAACTGAACACTGTATCCCCATCACACCAGTTCCAGCCAAGCTCCACGGGCTCCCTATCACTTTTACAGATTCATTTCAAGATCCTCAGAATCACTTGTGAATCCGTTCATGCTCTAGAACCTGCCTTACCTCTTCAACCTGCTGACACCTCAAGACACTGCCTACTGTCTCTGCTCAACCGGCTCCGGGATCCTACATGCCACTTGTGCCCCCCCATTGCACCATCGGTGACTACACTTTCAGCCACTTTGTCCTGAAACTCTGAAACACTCTTCCCCTATCCGTCCACTTTTGCTCTTTCCATCTGCATCTTCAGAACGCACTTGAGGACCTTCCTCTTTGACCAATCCTACCTTGCCCTTCTCCTGGCTAAGAGTCAGACTCGGCCATTCTCAAGCATTATGGAACTCTATCCTGCTTGATGGGTGCTGTATAAATACAAGTTGTTGTGGTTGTATTATCATGATAACGTACCATTGGGATTCCAAATGGACCAATTGACCTTGCAACAGCTATGGACTCTGAGGATCCATCACCACCAACAAGAGCAGGGACATTAGGAGGCCCTGCACAGTTATGGTCATCCTCTGTTGCTCCTTGACCGTTCACAAGGCTCAGTGCGACTTTAGTGGCCGCAGTGGAAGATCCGCAGGCATCATAAATCTTATATCCCAGAGTAACTTCAGGAAGCAGCGTCGGGTTCTGGTTTATTTCCTCTATTGCAAATATCATCGTGTTGACCAGACGGAAGGCTGTAACATCGAAACTGCACAAGAAATCCATCATTAATGTTGGTAATGTTTGATATGTTTGGTAATGGTATATCAGAGTTCCATGAATTATATGTTAATAAGGCACTTTATGAATAAATGGGCCTTTAAGTCCTCAATCACTGCACCTTTCAGTAAATCCTATGGAGCACTTTGAAGGATCCTCATGTGGTAAAAGGCGTTGTTTTCAATGCAAATATTACTACAACCAACAAAACAACATAATTACACTTGGATAGCGCCTTTCACATCAAGAAGATGTCCCAGGGCTGGGACATTTAATTCGATCAAATACAATGAATGATAACAATAATAAACCTTTTATTCGACAAAGCATCAGTCACACAAAGATGGCCTTAAAGCGTTTGTTTACAAAGTTTGGTGAAGTGCAGTGATTGTGATTATAGATGATCAGGAAAGTTGAGGCAGCCTCAAAGCCAATCCCTGTTGGCCAGAACATCAGGATAATCTCAACTCCAATTATCAAAAAATCCCGGGAAGTCTATCATGTCCACCTGAGTAAACAGAGAGGGTTTAGGTTTAACAACATACCTTTTCTGCATTTGGGTCAAATTAAGCCATTGTTAATAGGTGCTACCCTGCTTGAAGGACATTCTCTTGTTCCAAGATTTTGCTGTTTTGGTTGATTAGAACATGACAATATATTACCAGTGCAGTTTAACTAGACCTGGGAGGATAATCACGAGCGCTTATATTAAACTCTGATCATAAGATAGTTCTAACATCACTTAGCTCACCTTTTACATTTTGCTTCTTCTGGGGCAGTAAGGAATGTATTCATTTGTTCAAAGCGATCAAGGTGAACATCAAAGATACCTCCAAGAACAATATCTCCATCTTTGGATATTTCAGAGAGATTGAACTTCCCTCGGAGCCTGCAATCCTTTCCCTGTGATCCCCACACACACCAAGCAATCAGCAGCACCACTTGCAGGCTGAACCTCACAGAGCTTCTTGATAACCGCTGCTGATGTCTTGTCATTGTGACACTGAGCTGTATATTGTGTGTGTGTGTCTGCACCTGTCTGTATATATAGTGCATCAAACCAGTAACTGCTTGTGCGATATGCTCCCTTTCTGAGTCCAAATATAAAGTGTAAGTGCATCATGACAATCCCAGGGGCAATAATGGACCTGAGAGTGGAAACAGTAACAAATCCCTCAGCTCCTGTAGCCATGATTGGGGCTTTTGAAGATATTCCATCTTCGCTCTTTTTCCTTCAACACCTGCAGGATGAAATTGCTAATGTGTGGCTATTGTCTTGTGTGGCACCGTCTAACAGCACAGTTAGATAGTTATAATAAACAATACTCTTGTTTATATAATCCATGACATAATGACAGAATGTCATACCACAAAAGAAAGTCTTAAGTGCCTGTACGCAGACAAGGAAAAACAAGGTAGGAGGTTACCTGCATCTTATGTGAGGAGGCGATGGATTTAAAGGAAGTCGCCCTCCTGAACCAAGGGGTGCAGATCCTGACCCCGTACGAGATCAGGATAGTGATCCAAGAGCAACAGAGGCAGGAGAGGAAAGCCCTTGTTAGCATGAGTGATCCTCAAGTGCCGGAATCCGACATACAAATGTTTTTGGAAAGGCACTGTGAAGAGGTTCTCAACATCAGAGACATAAGAGAGGCTGGAGTCTGGACATCTGAGTGGGAGATATGGCTAAAACTGTACAGGAGAGGGTGCATTGTGCATGTTCCCTCACGGTTTACCATTGGAAGCTTCAGGGGCACAATATACTCCGGACAAACCCGATCATGGCTGACATATGGAGGTGGGACACTGTGACAGCCTGCACACAAATTGTCTCTGTTGTTGGTTACTTCTACATCAGTCATTTTAGGAGGAGATTTTAATTGTATATTAGAGAGAGATGGGAGATTGAATGTGTTCCGGGCTGCTCCAAAGAGTGGCAACGAATGCGCAGATGCATGACATTTCAAGTCTCCAGCTGATGAGGCTACCAAACGATTTACCTTTTCTAGACCAGATGGGTCGGTTTTTACATGGATAGATTTCCTATTCAGATTGAGTTATCTAGAGGTGAATACTGATGTTCTTCACTGAACATGTCCTCCTGCTGACTAATCTGCCAATGCGGGAAAGCAGGAGGACGGGTCGGGGGACATAGAAGCTCAACATGAAACTAACGACGGGGGAAATGAGGAGTTGCAGAAGGACAACCGAGAGTAGAAATCCTTGAGCAGTTAGGGAGGAATTTGAACAGGTGAGAAGCCAGCAAACTGCACTCCTCACCTCTGAAGCCTCCGAGGTGATTTTGCAGTCCAGAGTGCACACGATAGAGTAAGACGATAAATATTTGGGTTTCTTCTTCCAGAAAGCGAACAGAGGTAACTCTGTGATTTTTGGATTGAAGGATGAGAAAGGCTCAATGTGCACAGAAGGGAAGGCATGCGAAGGATCGCAATATACTTTTACATAGACCTGTACTGTGAGAAGACCACAGAGAACACAGCACATGGGATTTTCAGGAAGTGTTAGATGGGGGGAATCAAGAACATCTAGACCGGCCACACTCTACAGAAGAGTTGACTAGGACAGTCAAATCCTTTCAGACCGGTAAGACCACAGGGAGCGATGACCTCCTGGTGGAGTTCTACTCTGTTATGTAGGATGAGATAGGACCAGACCTTCATGAAGTACACAACATTCTGCTTCTGAAGGAGATTATGGCTGATTCACTGAGGAAAGGCGACATCACCTTGATTTTTAAAAAGAAATGGGAGGAAGAGGAGAGGCAGAACTGAAGGCCAATATCTTTACTTAATGTAGATCATAAGATCCTGGCCAAGGCGGTCTCGGAGAGGATGAAGACTGTAATGGAGCAGGTAATACACACCAATCAGACCTGCGCGGTTCCAGGCCAGAGGATCTCTGACAACTTCACCTTGCTCACAGATACTATTGCCTACATATAGGACAGAGGGTTGGAGACTTGACTCATTAGTTTGGATCAGGAGAAAGCCTTTCACCGGGTATCTCATGACTACATGTTTAAGGTTCTTGCCAAATTGGATTTCGGGCAGAAAATTCTGGATTGGGTCTGCCAGAGAGTGTCCCAAAATGTGTGTGTTTGTTTGGGTGGAGACATATCTCTCCCCATAAAGAGATGGGGAGCAACAGAGTGGGGTTTTGTTTGGCCTTTCATCTGGTAAGTGAAGCATGGCAGAGCTGGAATTAACCCAATTGTAACTGCTCCTTGCAGATAAAGGCAGCAGAGTGGAATATTTTGTTTGTTTTGTTGTGTTTTCCGTTGGGGGGGAAAAGAAAGACGGGGCCGATTTTTAGTTGCGCTCTTTTTACGGTGATGAAAGTTTATCTTTGCATGTGTTCTCATGGGGGATCATTTTTTTTAAATAATTGATGTGAGTGTAAATATATGGTTTTATCAATAAATATATATTTGTTTATAAAAAGGTTTGTAAAGTTTGAATTAAAGGACTGAGTGAATCTACATTGTGTTTTGTGGATTAAATAATATTTACAATCCTGAAGCAAAATACCAATGCAGTAGGGAACGGCAATATATCGGTATATCGGTAAAACCCGATATGATTTTCGTATCGGTATACCGATATAGACATTTTTAAAATACCGATATATCGAAAAACGGTATATCGAGATAAAAATCGGGATGCGAGCACAATCAACTAGAAGACCCAGAATGCTCATCTCTATACACAATGCACAGACCGAGGTGCAAAGCCACCATCTTGTATTCATAGTCCACGAATACATAATACAGGTATGCAAGGGGTGGGGGAAGAGAGACGGCTGTGGGTGGGGGGGGTGAGGTGGAGAGAGACTGCTGGGGGTGGGGGGTAAGGGGGAGAGCGACTGCTGGTGGGGGGGGGTGAGGGGGGAGCGAGACGGCTGGGGGGGGTTGAGGGGGAGAGAGACGGCTGGGGGGAGGGGGAGATAGACAGCTGGGGGGGGGAGAGGGGGAGAGAGCCGGCTGGGGGGGGGGAAAGAGACGGCTGGGGGGAAGGAGAGGGGGAGAGAGACGGCTGGGGGGAGGAGGAGAGGGGGAGAGAGACGGCTGGGTGGAGGGGGAGATAGACGGCTGGGGGGGGAGAGGGGAGAGAGACGGCTGGGGGGGGGTAGAGGGGGAGAGAGACGGCTGGGGGGGAGAGCGGGAGAGAGACGGCTGGGGGGAGGGGGAGAGAGACGGCTGGGGGGGGAGGGAGAGAGAGACGGGGGTGGGGGGGAGGAGAGGGGGAGAGAGACGGCTGGGGGGAGAGAGACAGCTGGGGGGGGAGGGAGAGAGACACGGCGGGGGTGGGGGGTGCGAGAGATGGTCGGCAGGGTGGGGGGGAGGGGCAGAGACGGGGTGGATGTGATAATATACAGATAGATAGAGATGGGGGGGGATGTGAGAGAGGAGAGAGAGAGGGAGAGAGACATAGACAGATAAACACAGAGATGGAGACAGTGAGAGACACAGAGAGAGAAAGATATTTACCTCCTGAGAAGATAGGCCCCGGAATGCGCGCGCACCCGGAATGCGAGCGCACTCCGATGCGCGCGCGCATGCGCAGTACGAAAAACTGAAAATATCGGTATTTCGGTATATCTCGATATGAGCCAACCGATATATCCATATCCGGAAAATTCCCATATCGCCGTTCCCTACTATGCAGCATGTTGCTGCCTATGCAGCATTATTTGTCACGTTGTCTCCAGAACACACCTATTCCACTGGTAAGGGAGTCAAAATATAATGCTAGTCACATATTTGCCTATCTGCTCTTCCACTGTTGTGCCCCCAATGACAATTGCATTGACACCCTCCAATGTGTCCCCCTGTGCATCCCTTTGCTTTTCACTCCTCTCTCTACAGGTGTTATAACTCTTGTAGACATTCAGTACAGAGAACCAGTTTGTGAGTGCTACACACTCAGGACCCCATCCCCCAATAGTCCCCAAATTAACAACTTCTTTAGGAAGCCTTAATTGTTGGTTAACTATTCTTGAATGGCTGAGAATGGAAACAATTACATTCATCAAATGTATGTAAAACATACATTAGATCCTGACTGTTTCCTTTCTATATCTCGAATCAACTACAGGTCAGTTACTTTTCCACATGTGTCTGTCTCAGTGACAGAAATGAATTTCCCACATTTTTCTGAACCATACCCAGTGACTACCATCAGTCCAAGGCTTCAGCTCAAATCATTAAGAAGTTTGGATGAACGTGGATTGGAACACCACCACAGTCAAGCCCTCAGAGTTGCTATCCCACCCGAAGGATGCTATATAAATGCAACTTGGTGTTGATGATCATGTTGAAACCACCCAACACAGTGTTTGGCTTTGCAATAGTCAACAAAACAACAAAATGTCCATCAGCATTAAACAACTTCAGGTTTGTCCGAAAGTGAACATCAAATTCACTGCAAAACACAACAACAACTATGGATTGAAATATATTACTTTTAGCTTGAAGGCACAATTATTGTGACATAATAAGGATCCTATCACTAATTATGTGAAAATGCCACCAAGGATAATCCCACTATACTTGTCAAATATTAAACACTGCTTATGAGACATTTAACCTAGTTTTTTATTGCATTGAATGAAGACATGAAGTGTTTACATTATTTGGCCCATCATCATATATCTGAAATGGACAGGGCTTATTTATTTACAGGAACTTTTCCCATCAAGTGTTTTTTACTATTCATTTCAGGTTTTATCAATATAATGTAACATTTAGGAACAAAAATACAGAACAGTAACCCAAAACTTGAAGCTAAAATAGCAAAGACTTCAACAGCAACAGTGTATTTCCCAGGAGAGCTGACGTAAACTGGTATAAAAGTGATCCAAACAGCACAAAAGATGAGCATGCTAAAGGTTATACATTGAGCCTCATTAAACTTATCAGGTAATTTGCGAGCTAGAAACGCCAACACAAAGCTTACTCCGGCCAGGAAAGCAATATATCCCGCCATAGAATAAAAGGCGGTCACAGAGCCCAGGTCACATTCCAGAATGATAATCTCTCTGTAATATTCTGCGTTTCTCGTGGGAAATGGGTGTGATATAGTTAACCAGAGAGTACATATCAGGCACTGAACAGAGGTAAGGAGGAATACACTCAAACGCTGCTGAGCAGCCCCAAACAATTTGGCCATGTTGTTGTTTGGAAGAGTTGCCTTAAACGCCAGAAGCACAAGGATTGTTTTAATCAAAATACAGGAAATAGAGAGAACGAAAGCGATAGCGAATGCTGTGTGGCGCAACATGCAAGCCCAGACTGAGGGCTCGCCAATGAAAGTCACTGAGCACAGAAAACACAGCGTTAATGCAAAGAGAAGCAGATAGCTGAGCTCAGAATTGTTGGCTTTAACAATAGGAGTGTCTCTGTGTGTGAAGAAGACAGTGGCAATGCTTATTGTGGTGCTGACTCCCACCAGGGCCAATGTCAGCAATACACTTCCCAGCATTTCGGTAAAGGAGAGAAACTCTATTTCCTTTGGTAGGCAACGATCTCTCTGTTGATTGGGCCAATATTGTTCAGGGCATTTAATGCAGTCGGTGGAATCTAGGGAAAGGTGTGATAATTAAGTAATTTTTTTCAGGAACATTTGTATAGAGTCTTGTTCAATCAGTGAAGGCAGGTATGAACACACCTGTAGTGTTGCTGATTTCTCCCTCAGCACATTCTGTACAGTCAAAGCAACACACGGGTTGTCCTTTTCTGGCCACTTTTCTTGTTCCAGGAATACAGCTCTCACTGCAAACTGCACGTGGAACCTCAAAATATAAATAAAACGTGTGAAATAAAATTATGCAGATGAAGTAATAAGTAATGGTTTTAGTCACTGCATGTTTGTCAAAACAATAAACATGAACTACAGAAATTAGAAATATATATTGATCCACAGCAATCTACGTCTTCCAATAAACTTTGAAACTCTCCCTCCGTACCTCAATATCACCCTTTCTCTTCATCTTCACACTGAATCAAGCAACCAGCACACCGATAGTCACCTCCCCTCTCCCTCATTCCCCCAACTCAGCTCCTCCACTGTATCGCACTCTACGTTGCTATGGTTTGTGAAGTGTGCCATATCAACACAATTTGCTTCTGTATTTTATAATCATAAAATAATAATCCTTGCATTTGATATAGTAACTTTTCAGTGGTTAGCGCACTCAATTTACAAACGAGAAACACGGATTGAATTCCGGACAGCGTGAAACCTTCAGCAAGATACCTTCCTCCACATGCCTAATTTTAATCGCTAAAAAACAAATTTAAAATTGGTCATGTCAATCCACAAATGTTTGTGGGACTCAGCTGTGCATAAGTGGCTGCCACCCTTCACCCATGTACAGTATATACAATTAAGTCACTAACAGTATGCTCTGTGAAGCGCTTTGAGATCATGAAACATGAAAAGCACTATATCAAGTGCAAGGATTATTATTATTTTCATTATAATAACCTACCTCAGTTTGACCATTGCTCCACACAACATCCTCCTCATTCACCATAAGCTCCTGGCCTGGAGATGTGGAACCATCGTAGAAGCCAATTACACGGGTTTCAACAGCACCTTTCGAATTCTTTTGCCAGTTTATCAAGTCATACTTGGCCACAGGATCACCGTATTCATCAAAATAAATTCTGTCACCGGATTTGGATGTAAAATTTACTGACTTTAGGTAGTGGAGAACCTGTACAACAATATCAAGGAATATTATCAAATATAAGACAGCATTGAGGAATCATAACTTACCATTACATGAACAATAATAGTTATTATATGAGATGCTTAGTAATTTAACAATCATCAGTAGCTTCACATATTTAAGAAAACACACAATGCAACGGTTACCAATACAGATGTGTTTTTAAATACTAAAGTTACCTTACCTGCCAGGGTTTAAAATTTGATGTGCTTGCACAGGTATTGTTCATAAATGGTCCTTTTTCTCGCTCACACAAAAGCAGATTGTGAAGTGCATGAGCTAAAGCGTACACTGCTTTGTATACATTGTAGGAAATCCCATCCATCGTTACATCAGAATATCCATTGTGTATTTCTGCTACATCTTCTTTGCCGGTGCAGTGTTGCAATGTGGATGTTGTGTTTGATTGTCTTGTGTTTCCTGACACTAAAGTACATTGGAACACTGTTTCCCAAAACTCCTTTACTAGACTATTTCCGGGAAACTGAGTTGGATGAATGTTTAGAAGGAATTCCTGCAATCCCTTTACTTCCAACGAAGGAATCGCAGGACCAATTGCTCCAATAAGAAATCTTGCACTTTCACTTGGGGAAATAAGTTGGGATGTTATCCAGGCTTCAGTTTCCACCCACTGTATTCCAGTGACGTTTTGTCGTATAACTTCTTGGAGTAATAACTGCATTTCCCTTGTGGCAGCAAAAGCCACCACAACTTTTGTGGTCGATAATTTAATTATACTTACAATTTTTCTTATCTTTTCAAGTGAATCTTTTCTAAAAAACGATTCAGAAAAGGCAATGCAAATGCCAAGTTCCTGCGCAATTTCTACAAATGCCTGCATTCCAAAGTTACCATAGTCATTGTTGCTTCTTATAGTTCCAATCCATGTCCATCCAAACTTCTTGATGATTTGAGCTAAAGCCTTGGACTGATGGTAGTCACTGGGTATGGTTCTGAAAAACGTGGGAAATTCATTTCTGTCACTGAGACAGACACATGTGGAAAAGTGACTGACCTGCGGTTGATTCGAGATATAGAAAGGAAACAGTCAGGAACTAAATAAAAACACTTTGTTTTACATACGTTTGATGAATATGATTGTTTCCAATCTCAGCCATTCAAGAATAGTTAACCAACAACTAAGGCTTCCTAAAAAGCTGTCCTTTTGGGGGCTATTGGGGGATAGGGTACATACCCAATAATGTATAAGTAAATTGAGAAGAAATAGAACAATTTCCATTGATTGCCGCAATAAAAAAGAGAAAACAGACACGTATACTTAAATTAAATATTCACTATATCCATTTTGCTTCTTGATTGAAACGTTTGTAAAACTTTGGTAAATATTAAATATCGCTTTTCTTTTGCGAGGGAAGCTAACTTTGCACCAATATTTACGTGATAATGTACCATTGGAACTCCAAATGGTCCAATTGACCTTGCAATAGCTATGGACTCTGAGGATCCTTCATCACCAATAAGACCAGAAATGTTAGGAGGCCCTTCACAGTTATGGTCATCTTCTGTTGCTTCTTGACCATTCACAAGGCTCAGTGCTATTTTAGTGGCAACATTGGAAGAACCGCAGTCATCATAAATCTTATATCCCAGAGTAACATCAGAAAGCAGCGTTGGGTTCTTGTTTATTTCCTCTATTGCAAATATCATCGTATTTGCCAGACGGAAGGCTCTAAAATCAAAACTGCAAGAGAAATCCATCATTAATGCTGCAGATAGATCATGAATTATTTGTCAGATTGTTGAATTGACCATTAAAACCACAATCACTGCACTTTCCAATAAATCCTGTGGAGCTCTTTGAGACATCCTGTTGCGTTTAAAAGCGCTTTTTTAAACGTGAATAATATTATTTTTCATTGGGCCAAATGCATTCAATAGTATTCAAACAGAAAAGAATGCCTGAAAGTGTTTGTTTGCAAAGTTTGGTGACATGCAGCGATGTGGTTACAGATGATCAGGACAGTGGAGGCAGCCACATAGCCAATCACTGTTGGCCAGAACATAATTTCTCTTTTCTAAAAATCCTGGGAAATCTTTCACGTCCACCTGAGTAAGCCAAGTAGTTGTAGGATTACGAAAAGCCGAAAATCCTTTCCCTGTGATTCTCACATAGAGCAAGCAAAGAGCAGAGGCACATACAGCCAGTACATCACAGAGATTCTCAGTTATGCAAGTTCTTGTTTCAGTTGATAAGAACATGATAATTAACCCATGACTAACAGTTTAAATAAATGTGTCATCTATCTAGCCAAAAGGTGGTGTATATAACTGTTGACTACTTTCAACATTTTGTAATAATAAATGACTTACAAACCAATGGGGTTCAATTCTATTAAAGCTACAACATTCATTAAAATAGACCTAGGAGGATTTGTCATCTGTACCTCAGTGTTTGGAGCGCGCACCTTGCAAGCAAGAGCCCTGGATTCCCAGCAGGGCAAATCCTTGGGCAAGTTTCCTTAGTCCACACTCTTGATAAGAAAAAAGAACACTAATAAATTGGCCACTTTAATCCATGACTGTTTGTGGGATGACTGTTTGTGGGATACCTAGCAGTATATTTGTGCGCAATTGGTTGCCACCGTTTGCCAACTAATATACAGTCAAATCACTTTACAGTATATTCTGTGAAGCGTATGGTGATGTCTCGAGACATGAAAAACAGTAGATCAAATGCAAGGATTATCATTATTATTTATCCTATGAATCCTGTAATTGGAGTCTTCCAACTCAGTGGTTAGAGTACTCGCTTTCCATGCGAAATACCTTAGTTCGATTCCTCTCAGGACAAAAGTTACCTTATTCCACATGCCTTTGTTCACCTAGCAATATGTGGAAACTTATGCAATTGGCAGATCGCTTTTCTGGGGGCAATAAAACCTTCAAATGAAATAATGCTAATAATTTGGTCATATCAACAAAAAAGTATTTGTGAGTCATGTTCAGCTCTTCTGCAATGTTTCGCCCACAGAATATGCAGTCAATTCACTTTGCAGTATATCCTTTGAAGAGCTTTGAAGCGTCTCGAAGATGTGATGAGGCACAATATTAACTGCAAAGATTATTATCATCGTCATTAAACTCTGATCATTCGATGGTCCTAACATTACTGAGCTCACCTTTTACATTTTGTTTCTTCCGGGGCAGTAAGGAATGTATTCATTTGTTCAAAGCGATCAACGTGTACATTGAAGATACCTCCTAGAACGATGTCTCCATCTTTGGATATTTCAGAGAGATTGAACTTCCCTTGGAGCCTGCAATCCTTTCCCTGTGATCCCCACACACACCAAGCAATGAGCAGCACCACATGTAGGCTGAACCTCACAGAGCTTCTTGGTAACCGCTGCTGATTCCTTGTCATTGTGACACTGAGCTGTATATTGTATGGGTGTGTCTGCACCTGTGTGTATATATAGTGCATCAAACCAGTAACCGCTTGTGGGATATTCTCCTTTTCTGATTCTAAATATAAAGTGTAAGTACATCATGAGAATCCCAGGGGCAATAATGGACCTGAGTGTTGAAACAGTAACAAATCCCTCAGCTCCTGTAGCCATGATTGGGGCTTTTGAACATGTTCCATCTGCGCTCTTCTTCCTTGAATATGATGAAATTGATAATGTGTGGCAATTGTCTTGTGTGGCACCATCTAACAGCAGAAAGCCGCACTTTACAGTAAAATGGCATAAACAACAACAACAGCAAAAAAATTACATTTATAGAACATCTTTCACATCGGGAGGCCGTCTCCAAACTGCTTCCATTGTCCTCCTGATGTGAAAGGGTATCAAATTCAAGCATGAGCTCTTATCACTAGGATTATTAAGTCATGTTGCACTAACTGTTCACGGTGTGCAAACCTTCAATTCCGCTTATAGATGATTGAAATCAAAACTGTTACAGTTTGGAACATGTTATGCACTCATGACTGCCAGGGTGGTGAAAAGCAATCTGGATGTACCTTGATCTCCTTTCATCTAGCAATACTTATGTGCTTATAATAAGTGTATTATGAGAAACTATTTCCACCAGCGAGTGCGTCAATAACCCGAGAACACAGACTTAAAATAGTTGTTAAAAGAAACAGTGGGTGCATGAGGCAAATATTTTTTCACACAGCCAGTTGTTGGGATCCGAAATGCATTGCCTGAAAAGGGTGGTGGAAGCCAATTCAATAACAACTTTTAGGAGAGAAGTAGACAGTTATTTGAGGAGGATAGGTTTGCAGGTCTTTGAGGATGAGAGTGGGGATGTGGGATTCATTTAGACACCTCTTTACTAAGAGTCAGCACAGACATGATGGGGCGAATGTCGTCCTTTGTGCGCTGTGCCCAGTATGTTGGGACATTCTCCTGACATGAAGGAATTTTGTTGTTTTGTTGTTGTTGTATGATTCTATGATTGTATTCAGAGAGACCATTAAGAGCAATAATAAGTGGATTCTTCAATTTTATCGACAATGCTTTATCTCTATGTCACTGGTAGTCACAGATGACACGTAGTTACATGAGGCAACCAACCTTCCCCTGGTAACCTTGAACATTGTATACCTTTATGCGTATTGGTGATTAACCTTCAGCACATTGGGACATCCTCCTGAAATGAAAGGTGATCTACAAATTTTATTTTGTTTTTGCTGTATTGTGTTGTAACTTCAACCTTGTAACAGTGAATGTGCATCATTGTTGGAGTTCAGAGCAAAACAGATTCTGCTCTAAGGAAGTCAATGTCAATTTCTATCAATTGAAATTTAATATAAAAATGAACAGAATCAGCTGTCACATCTTTCAATTTGATGGAAACGTTTCCCTCAAACTCATTAACCATTGGCGGGCGAGCCTTTAGCCACTCCGCCCCCACCCTCTGCAACTCCATCACACAGTACCTCCACCTCGCCACCTCCCTGGTCTCCTTCAAGTCGCGCCTAAAGACCATCCCCTCCCTCTCCGTCCCTGAATCCCAGCTCAGGTTTGAAACAGTGACTGTCCAGCAGCTTGGGACGTCCTCCTGACGTGATAGGTGTTATACAAGTGTAATTTTATTGCTGTTGTTGTTTTGTTGCACTTCAACATCTCATCAAACCCTTCCTTATGAACACCATTCTGTACGTATTATATGGCACATCTTCCCCCTCTCTCTGCTTACAGCTTCCCAAGCATTTTCACTCCTACTTCTCGTTCTATATCCACTGGTGCTTTTACACACTTTATCATCTATTTCTCCTTCTTCCAAACTACTCGCCATCTTCTCTCTCCTCTCCTTCACCTTCGTACTCCTATTCTTTTTCCCCATAACTCGGCAAAAATTGTTCCCCAGTTTTTCCTAAACAGAGGAAAACACAGCCCATCCTTTCTCCAGTCTCCTCTCAAGCCTAGCCTGATATAAGATCCTTTCCTCTCTCTATTATTTCCCTTTGCTCAAAATATTTTATATTTCATATAAGACTCAAACAAAAGCACCCAGACCACTGGTCAGCAACTGTATTAATTCCTGAACACCTGGCCTATATTTAGCTCCTTACACATAAGGTTACCTCAAGACAGATTTTCCATTCTCCTGGTGAATGAAAGAGTTCTCTTTTGCACTCTGATATCTCTTTTGCTGAAGAATTCCTACTCTTACTGAATTCTCGATCACAATTCTCATTCTGTTTCACCTACTCAGATCGCTCCCCAATCTGATGGCTTCTCCGCTCAAATGATGCTCCCTCACATTGATGTCATCCGTACATATGGAGTCAACTTCTACACATGTACAGATCACACACAAATCTACTTCTCCAGCTGCAACTCTCTGATGGCCTATCCGCTTGTTTGACAGACATCAGCCATTTCCTCTGAATTCTCCTCTTTACTTTCGTCTTTCAACTTCTCCCTTCACATTAACACTGCCACTCACAACCACGGCCATCCGCTCGATCTGGTGATCACCCGAGGCCTCAACGTCTCCGACCATTTTTTCATTTCCTGCAACACCTCTATCCCTCCCCCCTCCACCTCCAAACACACCACCATCTTCTACCGGCCCTGGAAGAATATTCCACCTCAAACTTTCACCTCTGCCCTAGAAACCTCCGACCTCCTCCCACAATGGCACTCTTTTTGCACCGACCCATCCTCCGCCTCCACCACCCTCCACAACACACTCTCCACTACCCTCGACACCCTGGCCCCCCCTCACCTCCAAAACCGTCTCCCATTCCCGATCATCACCGTGGTACACACCTCACCTCCGCTCCCTCAAAAGCCAAGTGAGAGCAGTTGAACGCACCTGGCTCAAATCTGGCCTCACGGTCCACCGGCAAATCTGGCTGGACTGCATCAAATTTTACCGCTCCGCCCTAGCCACTGCCAAATCAGCCTTCTACTCCAGGATAATCCTGGAAGCGAAGGACAACCACCGCCTCCTCTTCGCCACCATCAACCAGCTCCTCTGCCCCCCCCCCCCCCCTCCCGCCACCCTCCTCTTCGCCACCATCAACCAGCTCCTCCGCCCCCCCCCGCCCCCCCACCTCACTTCGCAGATCCTCTCCTCTAACGATCGTTGTGAGGAGATGCTGGACTTCCTCGAGTCCAAAATAGAGAGAATCCGCTCTGCGGTTTCCTCCCCCAACCACTCCTCCACCTCCGCGCCCTCATCAGTTACCTCAACCCCTACTCACCCCCCCATTTCACACTTTCAACCCCACCACCCCGTTTTCAGTCACAAAAATAATTACCTCCATGAAACCCACCACATGCTCATTGGACCCCATCCCCACCCCCCTCCTCCACACCCAGCTCTATTTTTTGGTCACGCTCATTTCTGACACCATCAAACTTTCCCTCTCCTCAGGCACCATCCCTACCTCCCTTAAAACAGCCACCATCACCCCTATCCTGAAGAAACCCTCCCTTGATGCGTCGCAACCATCAAGCTATCGACTCATCTCCAATCTCCCGTTTTTATCCAAGGTCCTTGAAAGAGTGGTTGCCTCCCAGCTCCGCTCTTTCCTTTCAACTCACTCACTCCTTGAACTCCTCCAATCAGGTTTCCGCCCCATTCACAGCACAGAAACTGCCCTGGTCAAGGTTACAAATGACATCCTAACCGCCTGTGACCAGGGCTCCCTCTGCCTCCTCGTCCTCCTTGACCTGTCTGCTGCGTTTGACACAGTCGATCACACCATCCTCCTCCAACGTCTTTCCTCCCACCTCAACCTTCAAGGCACAGTCCTTGACTGGTTCCATTCCTACCTGACCCACCGTTTATACTTTGTTTCTTCCAATGGTTTTTCCTCAAACCCCCGCACAGTTTCTCATGGCGTCCCTCAGGGCTCTGTCCTAGGCCCCCTCCTTTTCACCCTTTACACGCTCCCTCTGGGCGATGTCATCCGCAAACATGGGGTAAATTTCCACATGTATGCGGACGACACCCAGCTATACCTTTCTGCCCCATCCCTCAACCCCCAGACCATCGATGTTCTGACAGCATGTCTGTCCGACATCGAGTCCTGGACGAGGGACAACTTCCTGCAATTGAACATGAGTAAGACCGAGGCCCTCCTGATCGGCTCAAGTCAGCGCCTCTGCACATCGGGCGCTGCCAGCCTCAACATCCAAGGCTGTACTCTCCACCTCACAAAGCCAATCAGGAACCTCGGCATCATGTTCGATCAAAAACTCTCCTTCCTCCCCCACATTCGTGCCTTGACCGGCACCGTTTATTTCCGCCTGCGCAATATTGCCAGGCTCCGCAACTATTTTACACCCCGCGCTGCCGAAACACTCGTGCACGCGTACATCACCTCGAGGCTGGACTACGGAAACTCTCTCCTCGTCGGCCTCCCCAGTTCCTCCATTCACAGGCTGCAGGTGATCCAAAACTCTGCAGCCCGTGTATTATCCCGCACCCGCCTCCGCGACCATATAACCCCCACCCTCACCCGTCTCCATTGGCTCCCCATTCTCCAGAGGATCGAGTTCAAGATCCTCGTCCTCACCTTCAAGGCCTTACACGGCCTTGCCCCGCCCTATCTAACCAATCTACTTTCACCCTACAATCCCACCCGGACCCTCCGTTCAACAGGACTTGGCCTGCTCCAAGCCCCCCGCCCGAACCGCCCCACCATCGGAGGCCAGGCCTTCAGTTTCTCTGCTCCCACCCTATGGAATATCATCCCCCAATCCCTCCGTCTCGTTTCTTCCCTTTTCTCTTTCAAGGCCGGTTTGAAGACTTTCCTCTTCGACCGTGCCTTTTGTTCCACCCCAAATTTTTCGACCTCCCCTTCGTGTTTCACCCCTTCCCCAACACTCCCCTCCCAGTTCGGGTCACACGCCTCCTGTGCAGCGCCTTGGGACATCCTCCCGACGTGAAATGCGCTCTATAAATGTAATTTGTTGTTGTTGTTGTTGGATGAGCACAAATCTTCTGCAGCTGAATGTCGGCAGGACAGAAGCCATAAATATGTCCCATAAATATCTTCTCTCCTGCGGGTCCGAACTCCTCAACCTCCCTCAGATTCTCTGAACCCATTCAAGAGTTAGGCATCAGATTCAATCCCCAGCTTTTACCTGACCAGGATTGCTATTTTCCACTTACACCACATTGCCTGCTTCTGTCCATAGCTTACAACCAATCTGTTCCCTGACCAGGACAACCAATTCAAGTAACAGGTCCTCCCTCACCTCCCACTCCCGTTAGATTTCTCTCTCTTCTCTCTCTCTCTTCTCTCACTCTCTCTTCTCCACGATGGTTTGTGGGACACTGCTGTACGCAATTAGGCTGTCGCGTTTTGCCCACAAATATACAGTCGGCTTTCACTGCTCTCCTTCCCCCTATCCCCCTAACGTCCTGTCCTGAACCCTCCCATTGCCATCTTTCCCCCTTTTTCCCCGAATCCCACTTCCATTAGTATTTGTGGGACACTGCTGTGCGCAATTTGGCAGCTGCATTTCGCCCACAGATATACAGTCAATTTTCCGACTCTTCTTCATCCTGCCCTGACCTTCCCCCCCCTGCTTTTGACCCAGTACAGCATCTTGGGACGTCCTCTCTACATGAAAGGCACTATGTAAATGTAAGCTTTGATTGATTGATTGATTGATTGGTTGGTTGACTCATTGACTCATTGGCTCATTGACTCATTGACTCATTTATTCATTGATTCATTGATTGCAATTTTCCACTTCCGCCACATTGCCTTTTTCCATCCATACCTCACAACCAATGCAGCTGAAACCCTAGCCCACGACTTCACCAATGCCGTGCTCGCTGGTCTCCCCAACTCTACCATAAACAAAATCTATTTAGTTTAAAACTGTGCCACCCAGATGCTCACCTGAATGAATCTGCAGATCCCCATCACAACAGTCTGCATCAGGCTCAACTGGCTACCTATCACACACACAATGAGCTCTAGACCGCCATCAGACCATTCCTCGCCAAGCTCTACTGGCTCCCAATCAGCAGATACATTACAAATCCCTTCATGGCCTTGCATCTCCATACCTATCCGACCTGCTCAGTCAGCCTACCCCACCACCCACTCACAACACACACTCCACCATCCGCTGCCTTCGCTCAGCTAGATATGGCCACCTGCTTGTCCATTATGCCCTCTGGTCACCATCGGTGGCCGTACATTCAACCAATATGCCCCAACACTCTGGATGTCTCTCCATCAATCCCTCCACATTGCACCCTCCAACCTGACATTCACATCCTGCTATTTTGATCATGCTTACAGTCAATACATCCCTCCCTCTCCCCTCCCCATTTCTCCCGGCTCATTATCAGACAACGCCACTGTCAAGCCCTCAGAGTCGCTATCCCACGTGAAGGGTGCCATATCAATGCAACTTGTTGTTGATGATCATGTTGAAATCACCCAACACAGTGTTTGGCCTTGCAATAGTCAACAAAACAGCAGAATGTCCAAAAGTATTAAAAAACTGCAGGTTTGTCCGTAAGTTAACACCAAATTCTCTGTAAAACACAGCAACAACTCTGGATTTAAATATATTACGTTTAGCTTAAAAGCACATTTATTGTGACATAATAAGGATCCTATTAATAATTAGGTGAAAATGCCACCCAGCATAATCCCACTATAATTGTCAAATATTAAATACTGTTTATGAGACATTTAACCTAGCTTTTTATTGCATTTAATGAAGACATGAAGTGTTTACATTATTTGGCCCATCATCATATACCTGAAATGGACAGGGCTTATTTATTTACAGGAACCTTTCCCATCAAGTGTTTTTTAGTATTCATTTCAGGTTTAATCAAAATAATGTAACATTTAGGAACAAAAATACAGAACAGTAACCCAAAACTGGACGCTAAAATAGCAAAGACTTCAACAGCAACAGTGTATTTCCCAGGAGAGCTGACGTAAACTGGTATAAAAGTGATCCAAACAGCACAAAAGATGAGCATGCTGAAGGTTATACATTGAGCCTCATTAAACTTATCAGGTAATTTGCGAGCTAGAAACGCCAACACAAAGCTTATTCCGGCCAGGAAAGCAATATATCCCGCCATAGAATAAAAGGCGGTCACAGAGCCCAGGTCACATTCCAGAATGATAATCTCTCTGTAATATTCTGTGTTTCTCATGGGAAATGGGTGTGATATGGATAACCAGAGAGTACATATCAGGCACTGAACAGAGGTAAGGAGGAATACACTCAAACGCTGCTGAGCAGGCCCAAACAATTTGGCCATGTTGTTGTTTGGAAGAGTTGCCTTAAATGCCAGAAGCACAAGGATTGTTTTAATCAAAATACAGGAAATAGAGAGAACGAAAGCGATAGCGAATGCTGTGTGGCGCAACATGCAAGCCCAGACTGAGGGCTCGCCAATGAAAGTCACTGAGCACAGAAAACACAGCGTTAATGCAAAGAGAAGCAGATAGCTGAGCTCAGAATTGTTGGCTTTAACAATAGGAGTGTCTCTGTGTGTGAAGAAGACAGTGGCAATGCTTATTGTGGTGCTGACTCCCACCAGGGCCAATGTCAGCAATACACTTCCCAGCATTTCGGTAAAGGAGAGAAACTCTATTTCCTTTGGTAGGCAACGATCTCTCTGTTGATTGGGCCAATATTGTTCAGGGCATTTAATGCAGTCGGTGGAATCTAGGGAAAGGTACCAGAATTAAATATTTTTTTGTGAACTTTTCAATAGAGTCTTGTTCAAACAGTGTAGGCAGGTATGAACACACCTGTGATGTTGCTGATTTCTCCCTCAGCACATTCTGTACAGTCAAAGCAACACACGGGTTGTCCTTTTCTGGCCACTTTTCTTGTTCCAGGAATACAGCTCTCACTGCAAACCGCACGTGGAATCTTGGGTTGAAAAATAAAACGTGTGAAATAAAATTCGGCATTTGAAATAATCAGTAATGGTTTTAGTAATTGCACATTTGCCAAAACAACACAAATGAATAAAATCTAAGTATGTATTCTTCAAAAACTCTAAAATTCTACTTCTAAATTCTAACACTCTTTCCCTCCATACATCAGGTTACCCTCTCTCTATGTCTTCAACTTGAATCTCGCAATCTACCACACTGACAATAACCCCCATCCCTCCCCCCTCACCTTCTCCCTCATTTCCCCTAACTTAGCTCTTTAAAGTACTCTACAAAGCTATGGTATGAAGGTCGTGCATAAGTACAATTTACAATAATGTTTTACAATCATAAAATAATAATCCTTGCATTTGATATAGTGCTTTTCAAGACAATATCAAAGAAAATGATCAAATATAAGATAGCATTGAGAAATCATATCTTCATATTACATGCACGATAATATTTAATATATGAAATGGTTATTAATTTAACAATCGTCAGTAGGTTCACGTATTTAACAAAACACACAATGCATCAGTTGCCAATCAGATGTGCTTTAAATACTAAAGTTACCTTACCTGCCAGGGTTTAAAATTTGATGTGCTTGCACAGGAGTTGTTGATAAATTGTCCAATTCCTCTCTCACACAAAAGCAGATTGTGAAGTGCATGAGCTAAAGCGTACACTGCTTTGTATACATTGTAGGAAATCCCATCCATCGTTACATCAGAATATTCATTGTGTATTTCTGCTACATCTTCTTTGCCGGTGCATTGTTGCAATGTGGATGTTGTGTTTGTTTGTCTTGTGTTTCCCGACTGGAAAGTACATTGGAACCCTGTTTCCCAAAACTCCTTTACCAGACTATTTCCGGGAAACTGAGACGGATTAATTTTAAGAAGGAATTCCTGCAATCCCTTTACTTCCAACGAAGGAATCGCAGGACCAATTGCTCCAATAAGAAATCTTGCACTTTCACTTGGGGAAAGAAGTTGGGCTGTTATCCAGGCTTCAGTTCCCACCCACTGTATTCCAGTGACGTTTTGTCGTATAACTTCTTGGAGTAATAAATGCATTTCCCTAGTGGCAGCAAAAGCCACCACAACTTTTGTGCTCGATAATTTAATTATACTTACAATATTTCTTACCTTTTCATGAGAATCAGTTCTGGAAAGGGATTCAGAGAATGCAATACAAATGCCAAGCTCCTGTGTAATTTCTACAAATGCCTGCATTCCAAAGTTACCATAATCATCGTTGCTATTTACAGTTCCAATCCACATCCATCCAAATCTCTTCACGATTTGAGCTAAAGCCTTGGACTGATGGTAGTCGCTGGGTATTGTTCTGTAAAATGTGGGATATTTGTTCCTGTCACTAAGACAGACGCAGGTGGAAAAGTAACTGACCTGAGGTTGATTAGAAATTTAGAAGGAAAAGAGTCACGTTATTTCAGATAAAAATAATTTGGATTTTACTTACATTTGATAAATTACATTTTTTCCAATCTGAACCATTCCATGATGTTAATGATGTTCATGATCACCTAAGGCTTCCTTGAATAAAAACCCATCATTGGGGGTTTGGATATTGAACAATGTGTGAGTAAATTAAGAAGTAGAATATTAGTTATATTACCACATTAAAAAAAGTGAATAATGAATTGATATGTTTAATCCGCAACAATCTTATTGCTTATTTTGAATTGTCAGATAAATATAAAATATTTATTAACTTTTAGGAGAATAACTAACATTGCACCAATATTTACCAAACTGAACACTGTATCCCCATCACACCAGTTCCAGCCATGCTCCACTGGCCTCCTATTACTAAAACAGATTCATTTCAAGATCCTCTCAATCACTTGTGAATCCCTTCATGCTCTAGAACCTGCCTTACCTCTTCAACCTGCTGACACCTCAAGACACTGCCTACTGTCTCTGCTCAACCGGCTCCGGGATCCTACATGCCACTTGTGCCCCCACATTGCACCATCGGTGACTACACTTTCAGTATTATCATGATAACGTACCATTGGGATTCCAAATGGACCAATTGACCTTGCAACAGCTATGGACTCTGAGGATCCGTCACCACCAACAAGAGCAGGGACATTAGTTGGCCCTTCACAGTTATGATCATCCTCTGTTGCTCCTTGACCGTTCACAAGGCTCAGTGCGACTTTAGTGGCCGCAGTGGAAGATCCGCAGGCATCAAAAATCTTATATCCCAGAGTAACTTCAGGAAGCAGCGTCGGGTTCTGGTTTATTTCCTCTATTGCAAATATCATCGTGTTGACCAGACGGAAGACTGTAAAATCGAAACTGCACAAGAAATCCACCATTAATGTTGGTAATGTTTGTAATGGTATATCAGAGTTCCATGAATTATATGTTAATAAGGCGCTTTATGAATAAATGGGCCTTTATTTTTTGATGAGGTAACGGAATGGGTGGATAATGGTAGCGCAGTTGATGTAGTTTACATGGACTTTCAAAAGGCATTTGACAAAGTGCCACATGAGAGACTTATTATGAAATTAAAGGCCCATGGCGTAAAAGGGACAGTGGCAGCGTGGATCCACAACTGGCTGCGAGACAGAAAGCAGAGAGTTGTAGTGAGCGGCTGTTTTTCAGATTGGAGGGAAGTGAGCAGTTGTGTGCCACAGGGATCAGTTTTGGGACCATTGCTGTTTGTAATCTACATCAATGATCTGGACTTGGGTGTACGGAGTACAGTTTCCAAGTTTGCAGATGACACTAAGTTAGGGAGAATAGTAAACAGTGAGGAGGATAGTAGCCATCTGCAAGAGGATATAGACAAATTGGTAAAGTGGGCAGACACATGGCAGATGAAGTTTAATGCAGAGAAGTGTGAGGTGATGCATTTTGGGAGAAGAAATGAAGGGAGGCAATATAGGCTAGATAGTACAATTTTAAATGGTGTAAAGGAACAGAGAGACCTGGGGATTTGTGTTAGTGACTCGTTGAAGGTGGCAGGACAGGTAGACAAGGCTGTTAAGAAGGCATATGGGATACTAGGCTTTATAAATAGGGGTATAGAGTACAAAAGTCAGGAAGTGCTGACTAACCTCTATAGGACTTTGGTGAGGCCTCAGCTGGAATACTGTGTTCAATTCTGGTCACCACACTACAGAAAGGATGTGAAGGCATTAGAAAGGGTACAACGAAGATTTACTAGGATGGTGCCAGGATTGAGGGACTTCAGCTATGAGGAGAGGCTAGATAGGCTAGGGTTATTCTCTCTGGAGCAGAGAAGATTGAGGGGAGACCTAATAGAGGTTTATAAGATCATGAGGGGTTTCGACAGGGCAAATAGAGAAAAACTATTTCCACTCGTGGGTGAATCTGTGACTCGTGGTCACAGATTTAAAATAGTTTCAAGGCGCAGTAGAGGGGAGCTGAGGAGAATTTTTTTCACTCAGCGAGTTGTTCGAATCTGGAATGCATTGCCTGAAAAGGTGGTGGAGGCTGATTCGATAACAACTTTTAAAAGGGAATTAGATCTTTATTTAAGGAGAATGGGTCTATTAGGCTATGGGGAGCGGGCAGGGCAGTGGGATTGAATCGCTCTTTTCAAAGAGCCGGCACAGACTAGATGGGCCGAATGACATCCTTTTGTGCCGTAAAATTCTATGATTCTATGATTCTATGAATAAGTCCTCAATCACTGCACTTTTCAGTAAATCCAATGGAGCACTTTGAAGGATCCTCATGTGGTAAAAGGTGTTGTTTTCAATGCAAATATTACTACAACCAACAATACAACATAATTACTCTTGGATAGCGCCTTTCACATCAAGAAGATGTCCCAGGGCTGGGACAATTAATTCGACCAAATACAATGAATGATAACAATAATAAACCTTTTATTCGTCAAAGAATCAGTCACGCAAAGATCGCCTTAAAGCGTTTGTTTACAAAGTTTGGTGAAGTGAAGTGATTGTGATTATAGATGATCAGGAAAGTTGAGGCAGCCTCAAAGCCAATCCCTGTTGGCCAGAACAATCTCAATTCCAATTATCAAAAAATCCCGGGAAGTCTATCATGTCCACCTGAGCAAACAGAGAGGGTTTAGGTTTAACAACATATCTTTTCTGCATTTGGGTCAAATTAAGCCATTCTTAATAGGTTCAAGATGCTACCCTGCTTGAAGGACATTCTCTTGTTCCAAGATTTTGCTGTTTTGGTTGATTAGAACATGACAATATATTACCAATGCAGTTTAACTAGACCTGGGAGCACGAGCGCTTACATTAAACTCTGATCATACGATAGTTCTAAAATTACTGAGCTCACCTTTTACATTTTGTTTCTTCCGGGGCAGTAAGGAATGTATTCATTTGTTCAAAGCGATCAAGGTGAACATCAAAGATACCTCCGAGAACAATATCTCCATCTTTGGATATTTCAGAGAGATTGAACTTCCCTCGGAGCCTGCAATCCTTTCCCTGTGATCCCCACACACACCAAGCAATGAGCAGCACCACATGGAGGCTGAACCTCATAGAGCTTCTTGATAACCGCTGCTGATGCCTTGTCATTCTGACACTGAGCTGTATATTGTGTGTCTGTCTGCACCTGTCTGTATATATAGTGCATCAAACCAGTAACTGCTTGTGCGATATGCTCCCTTTCTGATTCCAAATATAAAGTATAAGTGCATCATGACAATCCCAGGGGCAATAATGGACCAGAGTGTGGAAACAGTAACAAATCCCACAGCTCCTGTAGCCATGATTGGGGCTTTTGAAGATATTCCACCTTCGCTCTTTTTCCTTCAACACCTGCATGATGAAATTGCTAATGTGTGGCTATTGTCTTGTGTGGCACCATCAAACAGCACAGTTAGATAGTTATAATAAACAATACTCTTGTTTAAATAATCCGTGACATAATGACAGACTGTGGTACCACAAAAGAAAGTCTTAAGTGCCTGTACGCAGACAAGGAAAAACAAGGTACGAGGTTACCTGCATCTTATATGAGGAGGCGATGGATTTAAAGGAAGTCGCCCTCCAGAACCAAGGGGAGGAGATCCTGACCACGTACGAGATCAGAACAGTGATCCAAGAGCAACAGAGGCAGGAGAGGAAAGCCCTTGTTAGCATGAGTGATCCTCAAGTGCCGGAATCCGACATACAAATGTTTTTGGAAAGGCACGGTGAAGAGGTTCTCAATATCAGAGACATAAGAGAGGCAGGAGTCTGGACATCTGAGTGGGAGATATGACTAAACCTGTACAGGAGAGGCGAGGGAGCATTGTGCATGTTCCCTCACGGTTTACCATTGGAAGCTTCAGGGGCACAATATACTCCGGACAAACCCGAATGTGACTGAGATATGGAGGTGGGACACTGTGACACCCTGCACACAAATTGTCTCTGTTGTTGGTTACTTCTACACCAGTCATTTTAGGAGGAGATTTTAATTGTATATTAGAGAGAGATGGGAGATTGAATGTGTTCCAGGCTGCTCCAAAGAGTGGCAACGAATGCGCAGATGTGTGACATTTCAAGTCTCCAGCTGATGAGGCTACCAAACGATTTACCTTTTCTAGACCAGATGGGTCGGTTTTTACATGGATAGATTTCCTATTCAGATTGAGTTATCTAGAGGTGAATACTGATGTTCTTCACTGAACATGTCCTCCTGCTGACTAATCTGCCAATGCGGGAAAGCAGGAGGACAGGTCGGGGGACATAGAAGCTCAACATGAAACTAACGACGGGGGAAATGAGGAGTTGCAGAAGGACAACCGAGAGTAGAAATCCTTGAGCAGTTAGGGAGGAATTTGAACAGGTGAGAAGCCAGCAAACTGCACTCCTCACCACTGAAGCCTCCGAGGTGATTTTCCACTCCAGAGTGCACACGATAGAGTAAGACGAGAAATGTTTGAGTTTCTTCTTCCAGAAAGCAAACAGAGGTAACTCTGTGATTTCTGTATTGAAGGATGAGAAAGGCTCAATGTGCACAGAACGGAAGGCATGCGAAGGATCGCAATATACTTTTACATAGATCTGTACTGTGAGAAGGCCACAGAGAACACAGCACATGGGATTTTCAGGAAGTGTTAGATGGGGGGAATCAAGAACATCTAGACCGGCCACACTCTACAGAAGAGTTGACTAGGACAGTCAAATCCTTTCAGACCGGTAAGACCACAGGGAGCGATGACCTCCTGGTGGAGTTCTACTCTGTTATGTAGGATGAGATAGGACCGGACCTTCATGAAGTACACAACATTCTGCTTCTGAAGGAGATTATGGCTGATTCACTGAGGAAAGGCGACATCACCTTGATTTTTAAAAAGAAAGGGGAGGAAGAGGAGAGGCAGAACTGAAGGCCAATATCTTTACTTAATGTAGAACATAAGATCCTGGCCAAGGCGGTCTCGGAGAGGATGAAGACTGTAATGGAGCAGGTAATACACACCAATCAGACCTGCGCGGTTCTAGGCCAGAGGATCTCTGACAACTTCACCTTGCTCACAGATACTATCGCCTACGTATAGGACAGAGGGTTGGAGACTTGACTCATTAGTTTGGATCAGGAGAAAGACTTTCACCGGGTATCTCATGACTACCTGTTTAAGGTTCTTGCCAAATTGGATTTCGGGCAGAAAATTCTGGATTGGGTCTGCCAGAGAGTGTCCCAAAATGTGTGTGTTTGTTTGGGTGGAGACACATCTCTCCCCATAAAGAGATGGGGAGCAACAGAGTGGGGTTTTGTTTGGCCTTTCATCTGGTAAGTGAAGCATGGCAGAGCTGGGATTAACCCAATTGTGACTGCTCCCTGCAGATAAAGGCAGCAGAGTGGAATATTTTGTTTGTTTTGTTGTGTTTTCCGTTGGGGGGAAAAGAAAGATGGGGCCGATTTTCAGTTTCACTCTTGTTACGGTGATGAAAGTTTATCTTTGCGTGTGTTCTCATGGGGGTTCAATTTTTTTTAAATGACTGATGTGAGTGTAAATATATGGTTTTATCAATAAATATATATTTGTTTAAAAAAAGGTTTGTAAAGTTTGAATTAAAGGACTGAGTGAATCTACATTGTGTTTTGTGGATTAAATAATATTTACAATCCTGAAGCAAAATACCTATGCAGCATGTTGCTGCCTATGCAGCATTATTTGTCATGTTTTCTCCAGAACACACCTATTCCACTGGTAAGGGAGTCAAAATACCATGCCAGTCACATATTTGCCTGTCTGCCCTTCCACTGTTGTGCCCCCAATGACGATTGCAGTGACAACCTCCAATGTGTCCCCCTGTGCATCCCTTTGCTTTTGACTACTCTCTCTACAGGTGTAATCACTCTTGTAGATATTCAGTACAGAGAACCAGTTTGTGAGTGCTACACACTCAGGACCCCATCCCCCAATAGTCCCCAAATTAACAGCTTCTTTAGGAAGCCTTAGTTGTTGGTTAACTATTCTTGAATGGCTGAGAATGGAAACAATTACATTCATCAAATGTATGTAAAACATACATTAGATCCTGACTGTTTCCTTTCTATATCTCGAATCAACTGCAGGTCAGTTACTTTACCACATGTGTCTGTCTCAGTGACAGAAAGTAATTTCCCACATTTTTCTGAACCATACCCAGTGACTACCATCAGTCCAAGGCTTCAGCTCAAATCATCAAGAAGTTTGGATGGACGTGGATTGGAACACCACCACAGTCAAGCCCTCAGAGTTGCTATCCCACCCGAAGGATGCTATATAAATGCAACTTGGTGTTGATGATCATGTTGAAATCATCCCACAGAGTTTGGCTTTGCAATAGTCAACAAAACAACAAAATGTCCATCAGCATTAAACAACTTCAGGTTTGTCCGAAAGTGAACACCAAATTCACTGTAAAACACAGCAACAACTATGGATTGAAATATATTACTTTTAGCTTGAAGGCACAATTATTCTGACATAATAAGGATCCTATCACTAATGATGTGAAAATGCCACCAAGCATAATCCCAATATACTTGTCAAATATTAAACACTGCTTATGAGACATTTAACCTAGTTTTTTATTGCATTGAATGAAGACATGAAGTGTTCACGTTATTTGGCCCATCATCATATACCTGAAATGGACAGGGCTTATTTAATTACAGGAACTTTTCCCATCAAGTGTTTTTTAGTATTCATTTCAGGTTTTATCAATATAATATAACATTTAGGAACAAAAATACAGAACAGTAACCCAAAACTGGACGCTAAAATAGCAAAGACTTCAACAGCAACAGTGTATTTCCCAGGAGAGCTGACGTAAACTGGTATAAAAGTGATCCAAACAGCACAAAAGATGAGCATGCTGAAGGTTATACATTGAGCCTCATTAAACTTATCAGGTAATTTCCGAGCTAGAAACGCCAACACAAAGCTTACTCCGGCCAGGAAAGCAATATATCCCGCCATAGAATAAAAGGCGGTCACAGAGCCCAGGTCACATTCCAGAATGATAATCTCTCTGTAATATTCTGTGTTTCTCATGGGAAATGGGTGTGATATAGTTAACCAGAGAGTACATATCAGGCACTGAACAGAGGTAAGGAGGAATACACTCAAACGCTGCTGAGCAGCCCCAAACAATTTGACCATGTTGTTATTTGGAAGAGTTGCCTTAAACGCCAGAAGCACAAGGATTGTTTTAATCAAAACACAGGAAATAGAGAGAACGAAAGCGATAGCGAATGCTGTGTGGCGCAACATGCAAGCCCAGACTGAGGGCTCGCCAATGAAAGTCACTGAGCACAGAAAACACAGCGTTAATGCAAAGAGAAGCAGATAGCTGAGCTCAGAATTGTTGGCTTTAACAATAGGAGTGTCTCTGTGTGTGAAGAAGACAGTGGCAATGCTTATTGTGGTGCTGACTCCCACCAGGGCCAATGTCAGCAATACACTTCCCAGCATTTCGGTAAAGGAGAGAAACTCTATTTCCTTTGGTAGGCAACGATCTCTCTGTTGATTGGGCCAATATTGTTCAGGGCATTTAATGCAGTCGGTGGAATCTAGGGAAAGGTGTCATAATTAAGTATGTATGGCGTAAATGTGACTGCAGGATGTTTTTGACAGAGTAGCAATAAACAGGAAGAGGAATTATAGACACACCTGTGGTGTTGCTGATTTCTCCTTCAGCACATTCTGTACAGTCAAAGCAACACAAGGGTTGTCCTTTTCGGGCAACTTTTCTTGTTCCAGGAAGACAGCTCTCACTGCAAACCGCACGTGGAACCTTAGCATGGAAATGAACATTGTAGAATATTGAAACACACAGATAATAAGGTGTTAATACATATGGATGGACAGTTAAATGGTGCCCCACCTTGTTATATTTCCAATTCTGTGTTTCAAATTGACTGATGCTTAATGATGGTCATTCATAAATATTCAGAACATATGCTTGCCATGAAGCAGCTTCTGTTTCCAGGGACCTTTCTTAAGGTAACTGTAGATTTGTGTGTGTCTGTGCGCACACTGGGGAGGATTAGTAGTGTGTGGTGATTGAGATATTGAGGGGTTTTACAACATGTCAATCTTATTAATCAGTCCCGGACCTCGGTTAGTAACATGGAAAAAATTCCCATTTCTTTTCATGCCCACAAACTCCAACATGTAATAGAGAACTCTGAACACATTATCTACACAAGAATTCAGATGTTGTTGTCATTGAAGAGATACCAGCAGAAGGAGCAGAGTCTGTGTTATCAAGTGTATAATATTTAAAATTTCTATCATATTTGTTTACTGTATGGGTTCGGAAATGAAGGACAATAATTTAATAAATGCATTAGATCTACTATAAGAATGGTAGTCATTTTCACCTCTGGCATGTGGAATGGGTGCCTTTCATAAGTTGGTAGATTTTTACCAGAATTACTCTAAACTAACAGAAACATTATACCGTTTTTTGACGACTGCTCCACACAACAGCCTCATCATCCAGTGTGAGTTCATGACCAGGAGAAGCAGAGCCATCGTAGAAGCCAATAACACGAATTTCAGAAGCTCCTCTCGAATCAATTCCCCAGTTTAACAAGTCATACGTGGCCACAGGACCTCCATTTTCATCAAAATAAACCCTGTGTCCGGAGGTTGTTGTGAAATTCACAGACTGTAGGTAATGAAGTAACTGTACAAAAATATAAAACACATGGTTTATTGATTACAATGTCAATCTCATCAGACTTGTGAAGACCTCTCTTCAAGGCATATTTCTGAGTGATAGATTCAGATAGGCGAAGTTCATATTAAATGGTGTGTCAAACATGAAAACAATTTATCTGTTTGAATAATGTGGCAATTTGATTGAAAACTAGATCTGTTGACGTCCTCCCGAAATGCTGTTGACTTATTAAACATTTCCTTACCTGCCACGGTTGAAAATTTGATACATGTGCACAAGTGTTGTTTATAAATGGTTCTTTTCCTTTCTCACATGAGAGCATATTGTGAAGAGCATAAGCCACAGCGTATACTGCTTTATATACATTGTAGGAACTTCCATCCATTGATACATCAGAATATATATTGTTCAGTGCTGATACTTGTTCTTGGCCACTGCATTGCTGCATTGTAGATGTTGGAGTTATTTGGCTTGTGTTTTCTGACTGGAAAGTACATTGGAACGCAATTTCCCAAAACTCCTTCACTAAACTATTTCCGGGAAACGTAGAAGGATGAATATCAAGCAGAAATTCTCGCAATCCTTTTACTTCTAATAAAGGAATTGAAGGGCCAATTGTCCCGGTGAGAAATCTTAAGGTCTCATCTGGAGAAGTAAATTGTGCTGTTAACCAGGCCTCCGTTCCTATCCACTGAATTCCAGTAACATTCTGACGAACAATTTCTTTGAGTAATACTCGCATTTCTCCCGTGTTTGCAAAAGCTACAATTATAATAGTTGTAGATGACTTAATTATCTTTACAATGTTTCTGATCTTCTCAATTGGATCTGTTCTATAAAATGATTCAGAGAAGGCAATGCAAATGTCAAGTGTCTGTGCAATTTGAATAAATGCCTGCATTCCAAAGTTACCATAGTCATTGTTGCTTCTTACAGTTCCAATCCACGTCCATCCAAACTTCTTAATGATTTGAGCTAAAGCCTTGGACTGATGGTAGTCACTGGGTATGGTTCTGTAAAAGGTGGGAAATTCATTTCTGTCACTGAGACAAGCACAGGTAGAAAAGTAGCTGACCTGCGGTTGATTAGAGATTTGGACAGAAAATAATCAGAATAGAAACATTTTGTATTTTACATACATTTGATGAATAGTTTCCAATCTGAACCATTCTAGTATACTTTAGAAGCCGCTATTTTCGGGTGGGCGAGGGGTGTTGGGTGGGGGTTGGGTGTGGAGTAGGTGCAGGTACAACAATGTAAGTAAATTAGGAAGGATAGAACATATTGCATTAATTGCTTAAAAAAAGTAAACATGAATACTTAATTGATATATTTAAACTAAATTAGTTGTATTGTTTATTGGGTTAAATATTTGGGTAAATGGTATTTATTTTCTTTTACGAGGGTAATTTTGCACCAATATTAACATGATAACGTACCATTGGGATTCCAAATGGACCAATTGACCTTGCAACAGCTATGGACTCCGAGGATCCGTCACCACCAACAAGAGCAGGGACATTAGGAGGCCCTTCACAGTTATGATCATCCTCTCTTGATCCTTGACCATTCACAAGGCTAAGTGCGACTTTAGTGGCAATATTGGAAGAGCCACAGTCATCATAAATCTCATATCCCAGAGTAACATCAGGAAGCAGCGTCAGGTTCTGGTTTATTTCCTCTATTGCAAATATCATCGTGTTGACCAGACGGAAGGCTCTAAAATCGAAACTGCACAAGAAATCCATCATTAATGCCGCAGGTATATCAGAGTTCCATAAATTGTATGTCAGCTTTAATAATGAGCTTTATGAATAGAATGGACCTTTAAGACCACAATCACTGCACGTTTCAGTAAATCCTTTGAAGTACTTTCGAGCATCCTCATGTGGTGAAAGGCATTGTTTAAATGTAAAACTGCTACCTCTGATTGGGCCAAATGCAATCAAAGATAACCATAATAAACTTTGTATTTGACATAGCGCCTGTGACATAAAAAACGCCTGAAAGCATTTGTTTACAAACTTTGGTGATGTGCTGCAATGTGGTTACAGATGATCAGGACAGTTGAGGCAGCCCCCAAAGCCAATCACTGTTGGCCAGAACATCATTTCTCTATTCTACAAATCCTGGGAAATCTTTCACCTCCACTTGAGTAAAACAACAGATTGTAGGATTAACATCTTATGTCCCCAGCAACGGAGTGGGTTACACAAAGTCATTGTTAGGCACTTCAAGACTCTAACTCACTCAGCTTGGAGCTTCAAATCCTTTCCCTGTGATTCTCACATACAGTGATGCAAGTTATTGGGTTAATTGATATGAACATGATAATAAACCTATGAGGCCAATGAATGTTTACTAAACTAGTAAGATGCCTATGTAATTATTTGTAAAATCTTATTTTGGCTTACAGTTTCAATACATTTGTCATCTTTCTAGCCAAAAAATTGGTATTTGTAACTATTGATTACTTCCAGTAATTTGTAATACAGTACTGATTGACTCTAGATGAATGTGGTTCAATTTTATTCAATATAGAACTCTCATTAAAACAGACCTGGGAGGATTTGTCACCTGTACCTCAATGCTTAGAGCACTCACCTTGAAAGCAAAAGACCTGGGTTCAATTCCTGACACGGTAAAATGTTTGGCAAATTTCCTTACTCCGCACATTTCTTTTATCTAACACTAGGTAGGGACTCGGTTGTTAGTCAAATGGCAGATCTCTTTTTCGAGGATCATAATTCCTTCCAAACAATAATAATAATATTCCTTGCAAAATAATAAAGGTAATAATTTGGTCACTTCAATCCATGACTGTTTGTGGTTCAGGGATTGCTGTGCTGCTGCAATTCGCCAACAAAATATAGTCAACTCACTTTATACTACGTATAAACGTGGAGCTCCTGTGGCTCAGTGGTTAGAGCACTTGTCTTGCAAGCTGGGGAGACCAAGCTGGGGAGACCTGTGTTCGAATCCAGGCAGGTCAGGGCGAAACCTTGGGCAAGTTTCCTTACTCCACACGCCTAATAATAATCCCTCAAAAAAAAAAAGAAAAAACCACAATAATAAAATTGGTAATTTCAATCCACGACTGTGTGTGGGTCACTGCTGTGCCCATATGGCTGCCGTGATTCGCCCACAAATATATACAGTCAATTCACTTTACAGTATATTCTGTGAAGCGCTTTGGGACGTTGATAAGATGTGGAAAGCGCTATATCAAATGCAAGGATTATGATTATTATTATTATTACTATATCCTGCAAAGAGTTTTGAGATGCTTTGAAGGTGTGATAAGGCATTCTATCAAATGCAAATATTATTATCATTATTAAACTCTGATCATATGATGGTCCTAACATTACTGAGCTCACCTTTTACATTTTGTTTCTTCCGGGGCAGTAAGGAACGTATTCATTTGTTCAAAGCGATCAACGTGTACATTGAAGATGCCTCCTAGAACGATATCTCCATCTTTGGATATTTCAGAGAGATTGAACTTCCCTCGGAGCCTGCAATCCTTTCCCTGTGATCCGCACACACACCAAGCAATGAGCAGCACCACATAGAAGCTGAACCTCACAGAGCTTCTTGGTAACCACTGCTGATCCCTTGTCATTGTGATACTGAGCTGTATATTGTGTGTCTATCTGCACCTGTGTGTATATATAGTGCATCAAACCAGTAACTGCTTGTGGGATATGCTCCCTTTACTATATAAAGAGTAAGTACATCATGAGAATCCCAGGGGCAATAATGGACCTGAGTGTGGAAACAGTAACAAATCCCTCAGCTCCTGTAGCCATGATTGGGGCTTTTGAATATATTGCATCTGCACTCTTCTTGCTTTAATACCTGCATGATGAAATTGCTAATGTGTGGCTATTGTCTTGTATGGCACCATCTAACATCACAGTTAGACAGTTATAATAATCAATACCCTTGCTTAAATAATCTGTGACATAAGAAACCAATTACTTAATATGAATGACATCTCTCTATGCCTTACGCATTAGCATCATCAAAATGTGAAATGGTTTAAAGTTCATAGACAAAGTTTAGTTTATTTTACACATGGATTAGTAGAATACACAATCGTATCATGATAAACATATGTTTCCACAAAATACTCCCAGATATGAGACATTCACTACAAAATACACGGAGCTGTACTTTATAGGAAAATGGCGTGAAGCGCTTTGCATGTCTTCTTGATCCGACAAGAGTAATATAGAATTATACAGCAGAGCAGGAGGCCCTTTGGCACATCGAGTTTGTGCCAGGTCTTTTAATAGAGCTGTCCAAATTAATCCCACCTGACCAGTCACTCCCCATTGCCCTCAAACCTGTCCTCCACAAATTATCTACATTTCTCAGAAAAAATCCTAAATTGGTCACTCCAATCCATGACTTTGGGGACACTGCTGTGGGCAATTGGCTGTCGTGGTTTGCCCACAAATACACCGACAATTCACTTTACAGTGGATTCTGTGAAGCGCTTTGAGATGTCTAGAAGACGTGAAAAGCTCTATATCAAATTATTCTTAATCATTATTATTATTATTATGAAAATCTTACGTCAATGGCACCCAAAAATATTCCACAAACAGACAAGAAGTCAGTTACCAATTACCTACGAGGGATTATTGGCAATGATATGAGAGGTAGTTTATTTTCTATTTGAATGTTGGACAGTGAAATGGCTTCCATCTACAGTAATAAACCAAGATTAGAAAACATATTATGTTTAGCTCAGAAACATCATTAAATGTGAGATATCCATTTATAGATAAGGTGAAAATGCTACCAAGCACCAATACTATTGTACATATCAAACATCTTAACAATCCCATGACACATATGACACATTCTACATGACACAGCTGATATGATTGTTTTACTTTTGCATTTAATGAAGCCAGAACAAGTGTTTACATTAATGTTTCCCTGAATGTACACCTGAAATGGGCAGTGGTTAGTTATTTACAGCTACTTTTCCCAACAAGTGTTTTTTAGTATTCATTTCAGGTTTTATCAAAATAATGTAACATTTAGGAACAAAAATACAGAACAGTAACCCAAAACTCGAAGCTAAAATAGCAAAGACTTCAACAGCAACAGTGTATTTCCCAGGAGAGCTGACGTAAACTGGTATAAAGGTGATCCAAACAGCACAAAAGATGAGCATGCTAAAGGTTATACATTGGGCCTCATTAAACTTATCAGGTAATTTGCGAGCTAGAAACGCCAACACAAAGCTTACTCCGGCCAGGAAAGCAATATATCCCGCCATAGAATAAAAGGCGGTCACAGAGCCCAGGTCACATTCCAGAATGATAATCTCTCTGTAATATTCTGTGTTTCGCATGGGTAACGGGTGTGATATAGTTAACCAGAGAGTACATATCAGGCACTGAACAGAGGTAAGGAGGAATACACTCAAACGCTGCTGAGCAGCCCCAAACAATTTGGCCATGTTGTTGTTTGGAAGAGTTGCCTTAAACGCCAGAAGCACAAGGATTGTTTTAATCAAAATACAGGAAATAGAGAGAACAAAAGCGATAGCGAATGCTGTGTGGCGCAACATGCAAGCCCAGACTGAGGGCTCGCCAATGAAAGTCACTGAGCACAGAAAACACAGCGTTAATGCAAAGAGAAGCAGATAGCTGAGCTCAGAATTGTTGGCTTTAACAATAGGAGTGTCTCTGTGTGTGAAGAAGACAGTGGCAATGCTTATTGTGGTGCTGACTCCCACCAGGGCCAATGTCAGCAATACACTTCCCAGCATTTCGGTAAAGGAGAGAAACTCTATTTCCTTTGGTAGGCAACGATCTCTCTGTTGATTGGGCCAATATTGTTCAGGGCATTTAATGCAGTCGGTGGAATCTAGAGAAAGGTACCAGAATTTTTTTTAAATTGTGAACTTTTCTATAGAATCTTGTTGAAACAGTGTAGGCAGGTATGAACGCACCTGTGATGTTGCTGATTTCTCCCTCAGCACATTCTGTACAGTCAAAGCAACACACGGGTTGTCCTTTTCTGGCCACTTTTCTTGTTCCAGGAATACAGCTCTCACTGCAAACTGCACGTGGAACCTCAAAATACAAATAAATCGTGTGAAATACAATTATGCAGATGAAGTAATCAATAATGCTTTTAGTTGCTGCATGTTTGTCAAAACAACAAAAATCAACTAATTGGAAGTGTATATTTTCCCAAAGCTTTTTAATTCTATCCCTAAACACTGAAAATCTCTGCATACCTCTATCTCACCGTTCTCTATCTCTTCATGTTCATATTGAATCTGACATGCTACCACACTGACAGTCACCTCATTCCCCCAACTCAGCTCCTCCATTGTAAAGCATTTGCTATGATATGTGAAGGGCGCGATGGAAATGTGATTTTTAAAAATGTTTCATAATCATAAAATAATAATCCTTGATTTTCATCTACAGTAACAATGACAAAGTTACATTTGTAGAGCAGCTTTCATAGTATGAGTATGAGACTAATCATAATGCCTGATTACATGTTCGCGACATCTCAAAGTGCTTTGTAGAATTTTCGGTAAAGTGAATTAACTGTCTATCTTTTGTGTGAAACAAGGCTATTTGGACTCAGTATTGTGCACCAAACTGTCGTGGATTGAGTGGCCAAAGTTCTTTTTAAGGAATTATTACCCCCCCGGAAGTGTGATGCACCAATCAGCTCACACCTGGCTTATTATTAAAATACTGTTTGACATTGTCCTCGATGGCAATTGAGTTTCAAGTATTTTTCTATAGAAAATAGATCACCTACCTCAGTTTGACCATTGCTCCACACAACACCCTCTTCATTCACCATAAGCTCCTGGCCTGGAGATGTGGAACCATCGTAGAAGCCAATTACATGGGTTTCAGCAGCACCTTTTGAATTCTTTTGCCAGTTTATCAAGTCATACTTGGCCACAGGATCACCGTATTCATCAAAATAAATTCTGTCACCAGATTTAGATGTAAAATTTACTGACTTTAGGTAGTGGAGAACCTGTACAACAATATCAAGGAATATTAGCAAAAGTAAGACAACATTAAAGGAATCGTAACTTCTCGTTACCTGAACAATAATGTTTAGTATATGTAATGGTTAGTAACTTAACAAATGTCAGTAGATTGACTTATATCCAAAAACATATCGGTTACCAATACAGATGTGGTTTAAATACTAAAGTTACCTTACCTGCCAGGGTTTAAAATTTGATGTGCGAGCACAGGTGTTGTTCATAAATGGTCCTTTTCCTCTCTCACACCAAAGCAGATTGTGAAGTGCATGAGCTAAAGCGTACACTGCTTTGTATACATTGTAGGAAATCCCATCCATCGTTACATCAGAATATCCATTGTGTATTTCTGCTACATCTTCTTTGCCGGTGCATTGTTGCAATGTGGATGTTGTGTTTGATTGTCTTGTGTTTCCTGACTGGAAATTACATTGGAACTCTGTTTCCCAAAACTCCTTTACTAGACTATTTCCAGGAAACTTAGATGGATGAATTTTAAGAAGGAATTCCTGCAATCCCTTTACTTCCAATGAAGGAATCGCAGGACCAATTGCTCCAATAAGAAATCTTGCACTTTCATTTGGGGAAATAAGTTGGGCTGTTATCCAGGCTTCAGTTCCCACCCACTGTATTCCAGTGACGTTTTGTCGTATAACTTCTTTGAGTAATAACTGCATTTCCCTAGGGGCAGCAAAAGCCACCACAACTTTTGTGGTCGATAATTTAATTACACTTACAATATTTTTAATCTTTTCATGAGAATCAGTTCTGGAAAGGGATTCAGAGAATGCAATACAAATGCCAAGTTCCTGCGCAATTTCTATAAATGCCTGCATTCCAAAGTTACCATAGTCATTGTTGCTTCTTACAGTTCCAATCCACGTCCATCCAAACTTCTTAATGATTTGAGCTAAAGCCTTGGACTGATGGTAGTCACTGGGTATAGTTCTGTAAAATGTCGGGTATTGTTTCCTGTCACTAAGACAGACACAGGTGGAAAAGTAGCTGATCTGCGGTTGATTAGAGAGTTAGACAGAACACAGTCAGCATCAGAGTAAACAAATTTTACACTTTATTTTCATTTGATGAATATAATACTTTACTATATCAACAATTCTTGAAGAGCTCACAATCACTTAAGGCTAAATAAGGAGCCTTCAGTTTGTTATGCTTGGAGCCCAAACAATATTATTATTATAATAGAACAATTGTGATCTCTTACAACAAAAAATAATTCTTAACAGTATGTTTTTAACCGGGAATATTTTTATTGTTTGGGGATTTAAATGTTTGGGTAAATGTTCATTTTTGAGGATGGTAACTAACCATACACCAATATCAATGTAATGATGTACCATTGGGATTCTGAATGGACCAATTGATCTTGCAACAGCTATAGAAACCGAGGATCCATCACCACCAACAAGAGCAGGGACATTGGGAGGCCCTTCACAGTTATGGTGATCCTCTGTTGCTCCTCGACCGTCCATAAGGCTCAATGCGACTTTAGTGGCAATATGGGAAGATCCGCAGGCATCATAAATCTTATATCCCAGAGTAACATCAGGAAGCAGCGTTGGGTTCTGGTTTATTTCTTCTGTTGCAAATATCATCGTATTAAGGAAACGGAACGCTCTAAAATCAAAACTGGACAATAAATCCATTATTTATGTAGAAAACAAATATATTTCAGAGTCCCTTATCTTCTTTGACCATTTTAACAATGTGTGCTCTAAAACAATAATGGGCCAACAAATTTTGCAGGCAATGCAGTGAGACGCTTTGAGCTGTTGCTATCAAGGTGAAAGGACACTGTCTCAGATGTAAGCATGTAATATTATTTCTATCGGGCCAAAATCATTCAATAACAGTAACAAATTATTGGGTACCACGGCTCTTGGCAAAATGCATTACTTACCCACAGCACTTTACTTGACATTTAGTCAAGGCTGTAAGATCCAAATCCTCAAATAGAGAAGTTATGCAGCTTTCTGCAACTTGGGCGCTCAAATGCTGCCAATTCAGCCAGACTACCTACCCGGTTACAATTTACATTGTAACAAAATTCAGCTGAGTGAGAAAATGTATAATAATGAATTTTCTGTAAATTATGTAAAGACAGATGAAGGCATCAGGCTTTCTGAAAGATGGCTACATATCTTGCTATCTAGATTTATTGCCCTTAACAACATCTATAAAATACTGTGTTTGATAAATATGGCACATAAATTAATAGAAACTAAAGACACAGTTTATTCTTATGGTATCTGTGAGATCTCTGTTAGACTGATTCGTGTTATCCCAGTTCATATTTACTGTTAATTCCACTTTCCAGGTATATTCCAATATGTATTGTTTTACTAAAGTGATTATCTAGTTCGGATGAGACAATGAACCAAGGTCCTATTTATTGTTCACAGATTCCATGGCATTATTCAAGAAGAAGAGGGAGATTCTCTCTCTCCTGGTGTCCTGGCCAACAATTCCCCCAATAAAATTGGTCACTGACTTCATGACTGTTTGTGGTACACTGCTGTGCACAATTGGGTACTGCAATATCACCTACAAAATGACAGTACAGTGAAGCACTTTGACACATCTTAACAACTAAATAGCACCTAAAATAGCATCTAAAATAGGTGCTATTTATTATTATTACTAATACATTGGATGATTCCAGTTTGAAGGGTGCTATATAAATATAATTGTTACTGTTATCATTATTATTGTACAGTTCTCTTCTTCCAGTCTCAAAAGTTACTCCTGCCAATCAATTCCAACATAATATATTTAAATTATTTCCAATCTGTTCCCTTTATTTTAAACAACCCTAAGACTTTCCCATTCTTACCAATTCCGCTAACTGAAGGAAATAATTTTTCGCCTATCTCCATCTCTTCACATTTCTATCATCCCATATTCTGTATTATTCCAGTGAATGGCATTTCATGCTCTCCATCTCTGATAAGTGTATGCGTAACAACTTCCACTGAAATATATTTCTAGCCAACAAATGGCACGTAAAATTGTTCAAAACATCTCAAAATGTTGTAATGATAAACCACTCACAAACATGAATTTAATTGAATTTTAATAAATATACAATTTTCATTAGAAAGCTTTGGCACTTCTGGATCCATTAAAGTTTGTATATACAAAGGTCCCTTACATTACTGAGCTCACCTTTTACAATTTGTTTCTTCCGGGGCAGCACGAAATGTATTAATTTGTTTAAAGCGATCAACGTGTACATCAAAGATACCTCCTAGAACGATGTCTCCATCTTTGGATATTTCAGAGAGATTGAACTTCCCTTGGAGCCTGCAATCCTTTCCCTGTGATCCCCACACACAACAAGCAATGAGCAGCACCACATATGGGCTGAATGTCACAGAGCTTCTCTGTTGATTGCTTGTCATTGTGAATGTGTGCTGCATATTGTACGTGTGTCTGTACATCTGCATGTATATATAGTGCATCAAACCAATAAACACTTGTGGGACATGCCCACTTTCAGTGTTATAATATGAAGTGTAAATAAAGCATAAGAATCCCAAGGGCAATCATCTACTTGCTTACAGAAATATAAATGAATGCATCAGCTCTTACGTGCCATCATTGCATTTTGTTGCATAACCACGCACAAATATTCCACCTGAACTGGTATGGCTTTAATATGACAAATCCCTAATGTGTGGCTATCCACTTCTCTGCTACAAAGTTATTTTTAAGATAGTTTTGACAGTTATAAGAAGCAATATTCTGCTTAAAATATTCAGTGACGTGAACAAATGAAATAATTGATATGAATTATCTCTGGGTTACTATTATAGTCTAAGAGCACCCTGATGCAGTAATGGGAGATTGCCGCCTTGGGTGGTGATGCATTTCACTCTGAAGTACAATAACTATACATTTATAAGGAAATGTGACAGGCAAATCGCACACAGCACCAAATAGACATGACGTGAGTTACCAATTTTGTTTGAGGAAGGTTGGCCACGTTATGGAACATTTGGGGAGATACCCTTTCCTCTTTTGGAATGGTGTGTTAACATCCTTCGGAAAGGGTGGATTGATCTTCGGTTTAATGTCCCGAGAACAACAGAGACAGGCTGATAACTTGAAAGACTTTTAACTTGAAAGCATCATTCAATGTGACATATCAAGGTTCATTACTTTTCATAGAATTATACATCCTGTCTGGGCCAGCTGTTTGAAAAGAACTATCCAAATTAATCCCACTCCCCCCCGCTGTATCCCCATAGTCCTGCAGACCTGCCTTTCCCAAATAAGTATCTACTTCCCTCTCAAAAGTTGTTATTGGATCGACTTCCACCACCTTTTCAGTCAATAACTTAATGGAACATGTTTTATTGTGCTTCATTACATTTGAGCAGAGAGCCCAGCAGAGCGAGGAGGAAATTGAGTGAGATGGAACACAATGTGAGAATTCTGTTAGGGAATTCGGTGAGAGTGGGAATTTGGTGCAGAGGGGGAAAGAGGTGCATAATTATAAAATATATAATAGTTTATTAAAATAATATAAATCATGTCTGAGAATATGACAGGGCAGTTGAGACCTGTTGCACAAGGTGTACCATGTGGGAACTCCAGGATGCTTTATGTGCACTGGACAACAACACTAACAAAATTATATTCTTAAAGTGCCTTTTACGTCAGGAGGATAATAATAATAATAATAATGCTTGCATTTGATATAGCGCTTTCCACATCTTATCAACGTCCCAAAGCGCTTCACAGAATATACTGTAAGGTGAATTGACTGTATATATTTGTGGGCGAATCGCGGCAGCCAATTGCGCACAGCAGTGTCCCACACACAGTCGTGGATTGAAATGACCAATTTTATTATTGTGTTTTTTTGGAGGGATTATTATTAGGCGTGTGGAGTAAGGAAACTTGCCCAAGGTTTCGCCCTGACCTGCCTGGATTCGAACACAGGTCTCCCCAGCTTGGTTTCCCCAGCTTGCAAGACAAGTGCTATAACCACTGAGCCACAGGAGCTCCACAAGACACAGGATGTCCCAAGGCGCTGACAAACACATGTGTAGGAAGTGCGTCTGGCTGCTTTAGCTCAGGGATTCTGAGCTTGAGGAGAGACTACACTGCACAGTGTATGGGAGGCTGAGGAGTTCATGGATCATTTCAGGAGGTGGTCACCCCACAGTGGGTTCAAAAGAAGAGTGAGTGGGTGACCACCTGGCATGTAGGAAGTGGGGATGGGTGGGGGGGGGGGGAGCACTGCAAAAATCCCCTGAGAGTTTGGCACTCACTAACCGGCTCTCTGTACTGAGTACAATTGAGGGATGATGATACCTCTGGGGAGGGATGACAAAAGCAAATGGATGCAAATGGGGACACAGGGAAGAGCATCGGGGTAATTGTCATTGGGGACTCAATGGTGAAGGGAGTAGACAGGAGTTTCTGCAACCAAAGCAATGACTGTGACATGGTGTTATTATCTCCCTCGTGCCAGGATTGAAGACATCACAGAACGGGTGTGAAACATTCTACAGCAGGAAGGCAACCATACAGAAGTCGTGGTCCATGTTGGAAAACCTAGGCTGAGATTCTACAGGGAGGGTAGCAGAGGCTGAGGAAAAAGCTAAAGTGCAGGACCTCAAAGGTGGTAATCTCTAAATGACTCCCAGGGCCTCATGCAAGTGAGTAACAACAACAACAACAACAATAATACAACAAAATTACATTTATAGAGCGCCCTTCACATTGGGAGGATGTCTCAAGGCACTGAACAGTCAGGTCAGGACCAGAGTAATGGGGAGGAGAGGGAGAGAGTTGGGAGAGAGCATGATCAAAGAAAAGAGTCTTGAGACCAGCTTTGAAGGAGGCAAGGGAGGAAGTGAGGCGAAGTGTGGGGTGGAATTCCAGAGTGTCAGGGCAGAGAGGCTGAAAGCCTGTCGACCGATGGTAGGGCGGGACAGGGTGGGACATGGAGCAGACCAGAGCCCATTGGTCTGCTCCATGGACTTGAAAGTGAAGGCGAGGATATTGAATTAGATCCTCTGCGGAATAAACAGCCGGATCAAACACCTGAATATATAACTGGAGAAATGGAGCAAAAAGGAGAGCTTCAAGTTCCTGAATTACTGGAACCAGTTCTGGGGCAGGCAGGACCCGCAAAACGTGGATAGGTTACACCTGAACAGGGTTGAGACCAATGTCCTCACAGGGAGATTAACTAGAGCTGTTAGGAAGGGTTTAATCCAATTTTAATGGCGAAAGGAATCACGATGCAGCATCAGAGAGAAAAAACAAGTTACATAGAGGGCTGCCCCTATGTGTGTTAAGACAAACAGCAATGAAATAAGGAGTAGTCCAGAAAAAGGAGGGATTAGATGGGGAAGAAATGCAGTGCAGACTCAGTCGGTCTTGGAGTGTATGAGTGTAAATGCATGCAGCTCCTTCTCTGCTGAATAATTCTCTTATTCTAAGATTCTAAGATTTGGCTCAATTGCAATTTACTGTCACAGATTAAAACACCATTATTTTATTATGTGATTTTACATGGTTATTTCCTCTGTGCCTTTAATGAAGACGTAACGTAAGATATAAGTGTGTACATTATTGTGTCCCCAAATCTACACCTGAAATGGGCAGGGCTTATTTAATTATAGGAACCTTTCCCATCAAGTGTTTTTTAGTATTCATTTCAGGTTTTATCAAAATAATGTAACATTTAGGAACAAAAATACAGAACAGTAACCCAAAACTTGATGCTAAAATAGCAAAGACTTCAACAGCAACAGTGTATTTCCCAGGAGAGCTGACGTAAACGGGTATAAAAGTGATCCAAACAGCACAAAAGATGAGCATGCTAAAGGTTATACATTGAGCCTCATTAAACTTATCAGGTAATTTCCGAGCTAGAAAAGCGAACACAAAGCTTACTCCTGCCAGGAAAGCAATATATCCCGCCATAGAATAAAAGGCGGTCACAGAGCCCAAGTCACATTCCAGAATGATAATCTCTCTGTAATATTCTGTGTTTCTCATGGGAAATGGGTGTGATATAGTTAACCAGAGAGTACATATCAGGCACTGAACAGAGGTAAGGAGGAATACACTCAAACGCTGCTGAGCAGGCCCAAACAATTTGGCCATGTTGTTGTTTGGAAGAGTTGCCTTAAATGCCAGAAGCACAAGGATTGTTTTAATCAAAATACAGGAAATAGAGAGAACGAAAGCGATAGCGAATGCTGTGTGGCGCAACATGCAAGCCCAGACTGAGGGCTCGCCAATGAAAGTCACTGAGCACAGAAAACACAGCGTTAATGCAAAGAGAAGCAGATAGCTGAGCTCAGAATTGTTGGCTTTAACAATAGGAGTGTCTCTGTGTGTGAAGAAGACAGTGGCAATGCTTATTGTGGTGCTGACTCCCACCAGGGCCAATGTCAGCAATACACTTCCCAGCATTTCGGTAAAGGAGAGAAACTCTATTTCCTTTGGTAGGCAACGATCTCTCTGTTGATTGGGCCAATATTGTTCAGGGCATTTAATGCAGTCAGTGGAATCTAGGGAAAGGTGTGATAATTAAGTAATTTTTTTCAGGAACATTTCTATAGAGTCTTGTTCAATCAGTGAAGGCAGGTATGAACACACCTGTGATGTTGCTGATTTCTCCCTCAGCACATTCTGTACAGTCAAAGCAACAAACGGGTTGTCCTTTTCTGGCCACTTTTCTTGTTCCAGGAATACAGCTCTCACTGCAAACCGCACGTGGAACCTCAGATTAAAAATTAAATGCATCATTAATTTTATAGCTGTTTGTGGGATATTGTTTTCGGCAAAGTCTTCCACACTGTGCCTGCAAAATGGCAGCCTTTACACTTCACACTAAATCCAATGGATTTAGATGTTGCGGTCAGACGTTGTTGTGAAATGCAATGATTACTGTTTTATTTATTCTTATTGGTGTTTACAAGTTCTATTTGTAATTTCTCTTGAATATTAGTTAATTTGTAACTCATTAATAACTTAATTTCATCTTAGCGCAATACATGCTGGTAAAATACTGTACCTGATTCTGACCACTGTTCCATACAATAGCCTCTTCATCCAGCAGTAACTCATTACCCAGAGATGCCGAACCATCATAGAAGCCAACACTGCCAATTTCAGCAGCACCTTCCGAGTTGATTCGCCAGTTTACCAGGTCGTAGGTTGCCACCGAGTCTCCATTTTCATCAAAATAAACTGTATCGCCTGATTTAGTTGTGAAAGTTACGGACTGTAGGTAATGAAGAAGCTTTGCAAGAATAAAAACCAACAGCATTATAATTTTTTCAAAGCATGTTAATTTCATCCAAATTAAGTCACACAAATATTAGAATTTCATGCAATCAATATTCTCTAACCTGCCATGGTTGAAAGTTTGACACACTTGCACAGGTGTTATTTATAAATGGTCCTTTTCCTCTCTCACATGAAAACAAATTGTGAAGTGCATGAGCTAAAGCGTACACTGCTTTGTACACATTGTAGGAACTACCATCCACAGTTACATCAGAATATGCATTGTTTATTTCTGTTACATTTTCATTGCCGGTGCATTGTTGCAATGCCAATGGTGCAGTTATTTGTCCTATGTTTTCTGACCAGAAAGTACAGTTGAACGCAGTTTCCCAAAACTCCTTTACTAAACTGTTTCCAGGAAATCCAGAAGGATGGATTTTAAGCAGAAATTCTCCCAATCCTTTTACTTCTAACGAGGGAATTGAAGGGCCAATTGCCCCAGTGAGAAATCGAGCACCTTCAGCTGTAGAAATAAGCTGTGCTGTTATCCAGGATTCAGTTCCTACCCACTGAATTCCAGTAACATTTTGAAGTATAATTTCTTTGAGTAATATGCGCATTTCTCTTTTGGCAGTGAATGCCACGATGACTTTTGTGGTTGATATTTTAATTCTATTTACAATTTTTCTTATCCTTTCAGATGGATCTGTTCTGTAGAACGATTCAGAGAAGGCAATGCAAATGCCGAGTTCCTGTGCAATTTCTATAAATGCCTGCATTCCAAAGTTACCATAGTCATTGTTGCTTCTTATAGTTCCAATCCACGTCCATCCAAACTTCTTAACTATTTGAGCTAAAGCCTTGGACTGATGGTAGTCACTGGGTATGGTTCTGTAAAATGAGGGGTAATCTTTCCTATTGCTGAGACACGCACATGTAGAAAAGTAGCTGACCTGCAGTTTATAAAATGAGTTTAGTTATTACATTATACAATACAAAAATACATTTGTACAGTGCATTTGAGGACCAACTGGGATATTTGAATAACAATAAATAATCTGTGCATTTGATATAGAACTTTTCATGTCTTCCAGACATCTCAAAACGCTTCATAGAATATATTTTAAAGTGAATGGACTGTATATTTTGTGGACAAGACATGATAATTTTGTTGTTGTTGTTTGAAATTACCAATTTTCTTTTCTTGAGGGATTATTATCAGGCGTGTGGAGTAAGGAAACTTGCCCAAGGTTTCACCCTACCTGGAATCGAACCCAGCTTGCACGGCAAGTGCTCCAACCACTGAGCTGCAGGACTCCACAGGACTTGAATAAGGATATTGTATATTGTGAATATGTTTGATGAATGAAAATATATGTAGAAATTCAAACATTCACTACGATTAATTGAGTCACACACCCATAACCTAAAATATTAAGTTTATCAGGTTTAAGGTATTCAATGTGCTTTCTCAATGTTCTAGATTTCTCAACGTGAATTGGCCTTGAATATGTAATTTTCTTCTATATTCCTATCATGTTTTGATTTTGTTTCTTTGGGTATAGTAAGCTTAATCTATACCAATAAAAAAAAGTCTGTCTGTGTGTCAGTGTACTCGACCCTCACACAGTAACCGATCCACAAAACATAAAATACTATGGATGCTGGGCACAAGCCCCAGTTCTGACGAAGGATTGTAGGCCTGAAACGTTGACTCTTTTTCCTTTCTCCATGGATGCTGCATGATTGCTGAGTTTCCCCAGCAACTTTTGTTTTGTAACTCATTCACGTTTGATTGACATTTGATTGACTTTATTTTGTTTGATTGACATTTGATTGATTTTTTTTGTTTGATTGACATTTGATTGACGTTTGATTGACATGATGATACCATGTCAGAAAGGTCTTGCTCTGGCAGTGTCATGGGCATATTTTATTTTGGGGGGAAATCTATCATTGATGAGCTATGTTCAAAATTAAAGCCCCAAAATGTGCAATGTGAAGTCTGCTAACAAGTCTATATGTCAATTGATTGTTTCACCATACCCATTGTGACTTCATGTCCATTGTGATATATAGTATATAATGACTTGGAGAGAGACTGAGAAAGAGGAAGGCAGAGAGAGACTAAGAGAGTGAGAGACTGAGAGAGGCAGAGACTGAGAGAGAGAGAGTGACAGAGAGAGGGACTACGAGACTTAGAGACAGAGAGAGAAAAAGAGACTCTAAGAGAATGCGTAAGAGATAATATATCAGAGGAGTCCTCCCACTGAGAATGTGAGAGAATGTGAGAGGATTATGTGACCCTAGTAAGAGGCTGACAGGAGCTTCAGCAAAGCTGCAACCAGTGCAGCCATTATAATATATTTGGGTACTAATATTTTTCTGGAAGGGGAAAGTACCATAATTTAACTTACCATTGGGACTCTGAATGGACCTATGGACCTTGCTATAGCTATAGATTCTGATGATCCGTCACCACCCACAAGAGCAGGGACAGGCGGAGGCCCTTCACACTGAAGATCGCCCTCTTCTTCCTCTTGGCCATTGACAAGACCGAGGGCGACTTTGGTGGCAATACTAGCAGAAGCGCAGTCATCATAAATCTCATATCCCAGAGTAACATTTGCGAGTAACATCCGGTTCCGGTTTATTTCCTCGATTGCAAATATCATGGCGTTTACCAGGCGAAACTCTCTGAAATCAAAACTGATCCACAAATTCAGATCATTTATGTTAATAAAAATATTATTACCACGCGCTTGTATTTTACTGCCACTTGTCATAGCATCCATTCAATAGGTTTGTTTCGCTAGAAACGTTTGGAATGATATCCCACAGTTAACACAGTAAACACGCTACAATTTACCTTTTGCATCTTTCAAGTATAATGTAGTGCATTTCAACGGCAGCAATAACTTGCATCTATATAGCACCCTTCACGCAGGCTGGACTTAAACATACTGTACGATGCGTGAGCTAAAGTGGCAATTTTACTGTTGTTAATATACAGTTAATCACAACCCACTCCAGATGACTGTCACTTAGTAATATCTGACCTCAAATAAAAGGTGAATGAAGGAAACTTTTCCAAAAGGAACACAGCCAAATGTTTTCCAAACATTAATTGTGGAAATGTTTATGACTTTAACCTTTCTTTAAAAAGAGCAAACAATCAAGATTCATGTATCTCAGAACCATAGACATTTAGGGCACAGAAGAAGGCCATTGTGCCAATGGGCATAATTTACTGGCTCAAGAACAATCCTTTCACAAAATCATAGAATTGTACAGTAGGCCATTCGTGGCTGTGCCAGCACTTTGAAAGAGCTACTAACTTGGTACCACGCCCCCAATTATTACCCTATAATCCTGCATGTTTTTCTTTTTTAAGTATCTAACTCAATTCCCATTATGTCATTATGACACCTGCTTCCAATTCCCTTTCTGGCAGTGCATTCCAGACCATAACAACTCTGGGTAAAAACATTTCTCCTCGTCTTGCCTCGTCCCGGGATCCGCTATTGTGAAGCGCTCTGAGACGCCGTCCGGCGTGGAGGGCACTATATAAATCAAAGTTGTGGTTGTTGTTGGTGGTGGTGGTGGTGGTGGTCCTTTTGCCAATTATCTTAAATCTGTGTCCCCTTGTTACTGCCAGAGGAAACTGTTTTTCCCTCTCTACTCTACTAAAACCCCTCATAATTTTGAACACCATTATTGAAGCTTTCATTACCCCACACCCCTAGAGCTGACTATTTTTATGGTGTTTGTCTAGTTGCTTCTTGAAGGCCGATATTCCTGTGAAGAATCCTTCTTATTTTCAATTTTCTGTTAAAATTAATGTGAATTAAACATTCTGGATAAGAAACTGTGAAATATTTAAACATATCAGAATGCCTAATTCCACTGGTGAGTGGGTCGGTAACAACAACAACAAAATAGAGCGACTTTCATGTCGGGAGGACATCCCAAGGCTTTGGAGATACCGATTTGAAATACTTTAGTTGTTAAACGAAACAGAAATATTTTCATGAGGCAAGTTGTTCGGAACTAGAATGCATTGCCTGAAAGGGTGGTGGAACCCGATTTGGTAACAACTTTTAAGAGAGAAGTACTTCGTTATTTGGGGAGGACAGATTTGCAAGCCTATGGGGAGAGAGTGTAGGAGTAGGATTGATTCGGACAGCTCTTTTCAAAGAGTCGGCATAGACACGATGGATCAAATGGTCTCCTTAATTCTATGATTCCATGACTTAGAGGTTCCAAATGTTTCCTAAAATTTTAAATCCAAATTTATTAAATAATTATTACTAAGTATTAAACATCTAACCATATAGCACTGGAAGCCTATTAATCACATCCCCCATCAGGAGACAGTCACAACGTTAAGGATCATTTGTAGCGTTATTCAGCTCACCTTTTGCATGTTATTACTTCTGGCGCATTCAGAAACAAATTGATTTGCTCAAAGCGATCAGCGTGTACATTAAAGATTCCTCCCAGAACGATATCTCCAGCTCTAGATATTCCAGGCAGATTAAAATTTCCTCGAAGTTTGCAGCCGTCTTCATTTGATTTCTGCAATGAACCAGCAAGTAGTAATCCAAAGAATAAATAATACATCACAGTGATTTTCAGTTGCCAGTGTCTATTCAGTCTCAACATGAATAAATTGAATTAATTATATGTGTGTAGATATATATAGTGCATCCAACCACTACCATTGCTTTGGATAATTCCCCTAGAAATAGATGTTATGCGCAAGGTTTCATACAGTGAAAAGCCCAGTGGAAAACAATCCACTGCAACACAACTTCCGGAAACACACCGACTCCAGAAAACAAAATAGTTCCCTCAGAACATATTGAAATATTCACATGAGAAGTAGCAAGTTTTTCAATCTGACCTGAATGTGTCTGTTTTCAACATTGTTTTCAACATTTCCCTAATATAAGCCCTGTCTGTGTTTGCCAATAAAATGCATTATTTGCAATGTCATAAGAAACACAAATTTGCGTCTCAATCCTTTTTATTCTTTTGTAAATCGGAAATCTATTTCTTCATCAGATTCATCTGCAAACTCATCACCACACTTAAGAGTCTCCATACAGCAAACTATTAATCACCTCCCCAAAGACTAAGAGTTCCATATATGTATGTCACCTGTACATGGACATTTTCCGATCTCTGGAATGCAATGCGCACTCTCTCTCCCAGGATGAAGGTTGAATTAATTCTGGAGAGTATCCCTTGTTAGGGATAGTGGTGGCTGAAGAGATCCCCTTGATTTTTGATTTGAGGAAGTCCAGCATCTCCTCGCAGTTGGAGTTGGAGGATAGGTTGGGTGAGGAGTGGGAGGGTGGATGGAGGAGATGGTTAATGGCGGAGAAAAGGAGTCTGGGGTTGTCCTTCGCCTCCAAGATTAATTTCAAGTAATAGGAGGCCTTGGTGGAGGCAAAAGTGGAGCAGTAGATCTAATCAAATTTGCCAATGGACCGTTAATTTTGATTTGGTCCAGACTCATTCAGCAGCTCGCATTTGCGCCTTAAGAGTTCGGAGGTGACTGGTGTACCAGGTGGATTTACGGGAATAAGAGGCGGTTTGGGACATGAGAAGAGCAAGGGAATCAAGAATGGAGTGGAAGAAGGATAGAGAGAAGGGTAGGTCATTTAGTGAGGACCAGAGGGATACGAGTTCGGAAAACTCAAGGGCGGCAGAGAGGGAGAGTGGGGAGATATTTTTCAATGGGCAATACATGATAGTAGAGGATTGAGTAGGGGGAAGGAGTATGGAGCTATTAAGGGAGATGAAGTGTTAATCCGAGATGGCTTTGCCGGTGATGGTGATTACCGAAGTGGTGAGGCCCCGGGTGATCACTAGGTCAAGAGGGTGGTCGTGGGTGGCAGAGTGGATATGGAGGGAGAGATTAAGGGAGGTAAGGAGGGAGGAGAAGACACTGGAAGTAGAGCAGTAGAGGGTGAAAAGGAGGTTGAAATCGCCTAGGATGAGGAGGCATTCAGTGCAAAGGGAGAGAGAAGACAGGAGGGTGGAAATATCCTAGTGGAAAGTGGGCTTGGGGAGATGATAGACAAGGAGGATTTTGAGGGAGAGACTGGAGAGTAGGGTCCGTCGATATGGAAATTTTCCGATTAAATATATCGATGGGCTCATATCGAGATATACCGAAATATCGATATTTACTTTTTTTCGTACTGCGCATGCGCGCATATTCGGAGTGCGCACGCGTTCTGATGCGCGCGCATTCCGGGTGCGCGCATTTGGGGCCTATCTCCTCAGGAGGTAAATATCTTTCTCTCTCTGTGTCTCTCACTCTCTCCATCTCTGTGTTTTTCTGTCTGTGTGTCTCTGTGTCTCTCTCCCTCTCTCCTCTCTCACATTCCTCTCTATCTATCTGTATATTATTACATCTACCCCGTCTCTCTCCCACACCCCCGCCGTCCCTCTCTCGCACCCCCCACCCACGTCGTCTCTCTCCCCCACCACCCCCACAGCCGTCTCTTTCTCCCTTCCCCCCCCCGCCGTCTCTCTCTCCCTCCCCCACCCAGCCGTCCCTCTCCCCGCCCCCAGCCGTCTCTCTCCCCCTCCCCCGAGCCGTCTCTCCCCCTCCCCCCAGCCGTCTCTCTCCCCCTCCCCCCAGCCATCTCTCTCCCCCTCTCACACCCCCCAGCTGTCTCTCTCCTCTCTCCTCCCCCCCCCAGCCGTCTCTCTCCCCCCCCCCCCAGCCGTCTCTCTCCCCCTCTCACCCCCCCCCAGCCGTCTCTCTCCCCCTCTCCCCCACCCCCCAGCCATCTCTCTCCCCCTCTCGCCCCCCCCAGCCGTCTCTCTCCCCCTCACCGCCCCCCCCCCCCCAGCCATCTCTCCCCCCCACCCCACCACCCCTGGCATACCTGTATATTGTATTCGAGGACTATGAATACAATATGGCGGCTTTGCACCTCGGTCTGTGCATTGTGTATAGAGATGAGCATTCTGGGTCTTGTAGTTCAGTGTGCTCACATCCCGATTTTTTACCTCGACATATAGATTTTTCAATATATCGATATTTTTAAAATGTCTATATCGGCATATCGATATGAAAATTATATCGGGTTTTAGCGATATATCGATATATCGCCGGACCCTACTGGAGAGGTGGTAGAGATTAAGGTGATTAAAGGAAGGGAAGGTTCTGGAGGAAAAAGGGGAAAGGCCAAGGGTGGACCAGGAGATGAGAGCCACACTGTCACCACACTCGAGGCGCCGAGTCCTGGCCGCGCTTCAGGCTTTTCAGACACCCGCTCGTGAGAAGGTTTCTGGATTCCGGATTCCAGGCTCTACCAAGGAAGGGAGGCCTCAAAGCCAAGGGCTCAGGATGCCTCTACTCTATTCTAGTCATCTGGGATGGATCTAGGTTGGTCCCAGGCATTTAGGCGAAGAACTGTGTTTTCTGTGATCAAGCTTCAGGAGAAGAGGAGACCAGCCATTCGTTAGCTGCCATCTTAAGCATCAAAAGTTGGTATTACACATACCAAAGATTCTCCAATAAATGTAGTCCATGTTTTGATATAGTATAATATGTAATTATAATCCTTGCATTTGATATAGTACCTTATCACATCTTCGAGATGTCTCAAAGTACTTCACAGAATATACTGGATATGGATTGAAGTGACCAGTTTTATTATTTTTTTAAAACAATTATTAACCCCAGAAAAGTGATCTGCCGATCGACTAACAACCAGGTTCCTACTTACTCCTAGGTAAACAGGAGTGTGTGAAATAAGATAACTTGCCCAACATTTTGCCCTGCCGGGAATCAAACCCAGATCTCTCACTTGAGAGACGAGTGCTCTCACCACTGAGCTACAGGACTCCACAAAAATAGAACATTACTAGTTTCATATATTAAACCTTTCATTGCTTTATTGATGTACATAATATAGTAATCGATTCCCTAAATATATGCCAGAAATACTACACCATAATAGAGTAATATATACCATAAACAACTGACATTCTTTCAATTGCTTATTGAAAATAAGCAAGGCATTCATATTTGATTGATACAAATTTGGGGTCTGCCCCGCAATACATTGCAACTACATACAGAAGGAATTTTCAGAAAGTTTTTGCATTTTATTTCTTCATTAAATATTTCTTTGTATTCTTTTCAGGTTTAAGAATGATAATGTAACATTTGGGAGCAAAAATACAGACCAATAGACCAAAACTAGATGCCAAAATAGCAAATACTTCCACAGCTACTGTGTATTTTCCAGGAGAGCTGACATACGCTGGGATGAAAGTGATCCAAACTGCACAAAAGATGAGCATGCTAAAGGTTATAAATGTGGCTTCATTGAAATTATTTGGTAGTTTTCTAGCTAAAAATGCAAGTATAAAACACACGCATGACAAAATACCAATGTAGCCAAACACACAGCAAAAGTACACCAAAGAACCCACATTACATTCTAGAATGATTATAGCCTTGTAGTAGGATGTGTTTTTCACGGGAAAAGGAGGGGACGTGGTAAGCCAGAGGACACATAGTAAAGTCTGGATGAACGTAAGGATGAAAACATTTATTCTTTGACGTATGGGACTAAACCACTTGATCTTCTTCTTGTTGTTGGGCATTGTCGTCTTGAATGCCATCAGCACAACAATTGTCTTTCCCAGGATACAAGAGAGACCAAGAACAAAACTAATACTGAAGATTGTGTGTCGTAACATGCAGGACCACCGCGATGGTTCATCGATGAATGTAAGCGAGCACAGAAAGCACAGGATTAATGCAAAAAGTAGGAGGAAGCTTAGATCAGAATTGTTGGCTTTAACCAGGGGAGTGTTCCTAAATTTAAAAAATATTCCAGCAATGGCTAATGTTAACCCCGCTCCAACCAATGCCAAACTAAGCAGCGATTTCCCCATTTCATCATCAAAGGAGAGAAACTCGATTTCCTTGGGCACACAGTGATTGTTGTACTGATTGGACCAGTATTCCGAAGAGCATTTTAGGCAGGATAATGCATCTGTGGGAAAGCAATAGCGTAAATCATAAGTATTTCTAGAGAAATGCCACTGAAGAAAAGAATCAAATCATTTGAGATTTTTAGCCTCATTTTAGCCGTAGCAAAAATTCTGAAACTAACTAGAATTTCAGACCCTTGAAGGGTAATTTGTGAATTAGCTACGTGAATAAGTGGGGTCTCCTTGGAGCTGAAGGTAACATGCTTTACAGCGCCTTGGGACGTCCTCTCGATATGAAAGGCGCTATATAAATGTAACTTTGGATTGATTGGCAACGGAATGTCAGAATCAAGCCCACCCTCTGTGACGGTCTGGCCACAGTGTTCCAGGGCATTGCAGCCCAGCTTGGATCATCGGCAGGACCTGAAATAGCAGACCAGTCACTGAGGCCAGGGAATCCTCCCACTCAGTTCCTTTTAACCCCGCAAGTCAAAGCCCTAATGAGTAGAGTGGTCATAACTGGGCAAACAGCGGGAAAAGTTGCCAGACAGTAATATCAATGGCCAGCTAAGCCATTTAGAATGTAGCGGTTTACCCCAACGCACATAAGCTTTGCCAACTTGCAGCTGATGCTGGTGTCTCCCTTTCTCAGGTCCCAACCTGACTGTTAAGCTCCTTGGGACGTCTTCCCGACGTGAAAGGCGCTCCATAAATGTAATTTTGTTGTTTCTGGAATTAGGTAAGCAGGATGTGTCCATCCAGGGAGAGAATGTGCATTCCATTCCAACAATCTATCTCTGGTATCTACATGCCTAGGTGGGATGCATGCAATTCTCAGTTTGGTTTGGAGACTGCTAAGCAATGGTGATGGATTTCTGTGTGTGTCAGACATCCGGCTGAGCAAAAAACAAAAACGAAATACCTGTTACGTTGCTGATTTCGCCATCCGCACATTGCACACAGGTAAAACAACACACAGGCTTCTCCTTTTTCACTGTTTTCCATGTACCAGGATGGCAGCTGTCAGAACACACTCCTCGAGGGGCCTGAGTTACATAGAGGTGTAAAGTGAAGGTTAAAATATTACTTACATTCGATCCAGCACCTGACATGTCAAATTAAAAAACCCTAAACCTCAGCTATTTGAAATGAATGTTGTTATGTGGGAAAACATAGCGCATTATCTGTACTAGCAACACCTCACACAGAGCAATGAGATGAATTACCATATCATGAGTAATTGGATAAAGTAGGAATATTGGCCAGAACACAGGAGAACTCCATGCTTTTCTGTCTCATACAATTGAGAGTTTAATATCCACCTGAACTAGTTTATCAGTTATCATGACGTGAAGCACCAAGAAAGGACTGTTACCACGTTGCATACGAGTGCACAAGCCGACTACTGTTTACAACACAAACGGATCAGGATTTCTTGATTTGTATCTGATTGGCAGCCACAATTGGCTGCCTTGTTTCACCCCCCACAAAAAATACAGTCAATTCAGTTTACAGTGTACTCTGTGAAACACTTTGAGACATCTCAAAGACATGCAGAAGGGCTATATCAAATGCAAGGAACAACTCAAATAAGTATTTGGTTGTAACTGCTTGTTGTTAGCTTTGAATAAAAAAATTTTAATACTGTATAATAATAATACGTGACGTAGCACCTTATCGTACAAGTGAACTTACCTCCTTCCCCCCACCTATCCAGACAATATCGTCTCTGTTGATAAACAGCCTTTTATTGGGTTGTACAAGTCCATCATAATGCCCCACTGTCACAACATGTGCAAAGCCTTCTGAGTTCATTTGCCAATTTACCAATTCGTACAGTGGGACTGTATCCAAATTTTCATCAAAGTAGATATTCTCTCCATTCCTAGAAGTGAAATTTATTGCGTACATGTGATGTAATAACTGGGAAAGGGGGAGACAGAGAGAGAAAAATTAATCCAATTGTACTTTTTTGACCTTTGAGATCTTTATGCTATCATTTGGAACATCTGCATATAAAATATTAAAATGATCTCTGGATAAATCACTTAACCATTGAATTGTGTAAAAGCTTCATCAAATAATCTACTATCCATTTTTTGCTAAAACAATTTCACCTGCAAAATACAGTAAATTTATTTCATAGTACATTCTGTGATGCTCTTTGAGATGCCTGGAAGATATATCAATTGCAACGATTATTATTAGTAATTATTTTTGAACCAATCACATTCTCTAAGCATTGCCAACTTCACTTTCTTCAATAAACAGTCCAAATCGCAAAAATACAATTTCTAAAAATGCACTCATTTTAATTTACTATTAAAACTCTACATTCTACCGACCTTCCATAGGTTAAGAGTAGTGAAGGTATCGTTTTGTTTGGCAAGCATTTCGTGGAGTGAATGAGCTACAGCGTACACCGCTTTGTACACATTGTAGGCTATCCTCAGTTGTGAGGTGTCAGTGTATTGATTAGCTTGATCTTCCAAACGTTCTTGACCAGTACATTGTTTGAGTTGTGATTTGGGGTCGAGTTGTTTTAGATTTTCAGGTTTTCTCAAGGTGCAATCGAATATTTTTTCCCAACATTCATTAACAAATTCATTGTCAGGATATTTCGATGGGTGAAGCTGCAGAAGAAATTCTTTCAATCCTGGTAATATTGCTTTGGGCACAGCGAATCCCAATGTCCCCACAAGAAATCTTGCATCCTTTTTCGGAGAGAGATTGGGCATTGTTATCCAAGATTCGCTGCCAATCCATTGAATACCGGTTATGTTATTACGAACGATTTCTTGTAGTAAAACTGCAATATCCGCCTGAGCAACAAAGGCAACAATAATCTTTGTGGTTGCCTGTTTTATAACGTTGATAACGTTGATCAGTTTCTCTCTCGAGTCTGTTTTGTGAACCACTTCTGAGAAGGCAACACAGATGTCGAGTTTCTGAACTCCTTGTATAATCTCGTCCATGGCCAGGACGCCATAGGTGGAATTACTGCTGATTGTACCAATCCAGTTCCAGCCAAAGTATTTGATAATCTGAGCCAAAGCCTCCACCTGATGGTAATCATTGGGAATGGTTCGGAAAAATGTAGGGAATTCATACATATTGTTGAGATAGTCATATGCAGCGGAATAGCTGACCTGTTGTGGTTTGGAAACAAACACTAATATCAATCAATCAATCAATCAAAACTTACATTTATATAGCCCCTTCCACATCGAATGGTCGTCCCAAGGCATTGTACGGTCAGGTGGGGACAAGAGCGGGGGGGGGGGGGGGGTAGGGATCAGGGCAGGATGAGTAGAAAAATTGACCGTGTATTTGTGGGCGAAACGCAGCAGCCAAATTGCACACAGAAATGTCCCACAAACAGCCTAGAAGTGGGAGTAGAGGGAAAATATAGTTAGAAGTCGATTTATAAATGCAAAACAAAAACAATAATAATACTCTGGTCACTCAATCCACAACTGCTTGTGAGACACTGCTGTGTGCAATTGGCTGCCGCATCCAGCAAACAAAATATACAGTCAATTCACTTTACATATAATCTGTGAAGCGCTTTGAGGTGTCGTAAAATGTGATAAGGTGTTGTATCAAATGCAATGATTTTTATCGTTACAAACTGAATATATGTTTAGTAAATATGTGAATTGCATCTTATGAAATGAAATCTGTCAGAATTCAAATAAATCATATTTAATGTTATCAAGTGGGTGATCGAGTCTTCTTAATTTACTATTGCCATTATTTTCAAGTTTGGTTTCTAACATTATTTGAATCGAGTCCCAAACACAAACAGAATGATGCAGCAAGTTGGTTTACCATTGAAATATTGAAGGGAGTAATGACCCTAGCGACTGCTACAGATTGCATCGACTCAGCATCTGCTATCAGAGCAGGGACCTCAGAGATTGTATTACACTTTGTTTCAGCCAGTGTCTCTTCCCGCCCAGTGATAAGCATGGTGGTCACCTTGGTAGTCATAGCTGGATCACCACAACTATCGTGGATCTTGTAGCCCAGTTTAATATTCGGAAGTAAAGTCTGGTTATTATTTATTTCCTCGATGGTGTAGATCATGGTCTGAGCAAACTGGAATTGTGTCAGATCAAAACTGGGGGAATGAAAAGACAAGTTTAGCTCCACCAAAGCGCTTATTATTTCAAAATAACATTGCAAAATAGACAACGGTTTGAGGTGACTTCAGCGGAGGCCTAAAATTGCACAGTCAACTAATATATTTTCAAATTGAACATACAACATTTGGGAAAGGAGTGTCAGAATTGAGCCAGCGTTCTGTGGCGATCTGGTTCCTGAGCCGTGCAGTATTTCCAGGACCTGACTCACTGCAGGACTTGGAAGTGCAGACCGACCGGTCACTGAGGGCAGAGACTCTTCCCATTCACCTGTTAACCCTGTAAAACAAACACCCTAACGGGTGAGGTGGTCCTAGCTGGACAAGCAGCAGGGAAGCTCATGCCAGCAGTTTTTTCTAATAGGTTTACTGCAATGCACTGAATGAGCAGAGTGTATCCTGTTGGTACAATGATGGATTTTGAATACGAGAATCATCGGAGTGAAGCCCTGACTATTTACATGACAGAGATGATCACAAAATGCACAGCCCGTGAAAGTGTTTTTTCTTCTCTCCCCAAAGCTCGAAAATAAAATCCCCAAACCATTATTTCACCCACTGTAAAGTAAAGTTGACTTAGAACCACAAGCTCAAAATGTGGCTTTACTCAAGCGTCTCCAGCTACAAGGACTGACTAACCTTTTACACACTGGCTCTGCTGGCTGAGTTGTAAAATTCAGAACCTGCTCCACTCTATAGTAGTGAATATTAAAGATTCCACCCAGAACAAAGTCGCCGTCCTTTGATAATCCAGGTAAATTAAAGTGCCCTCGCCTTCTACAAAGAGAATCATTATTCCCCAACGTAGGGATAAATACGAGTTGCACCATCAATAGGGCATAATACATTGCAGTATTTATTGTGACTTAGCCAGTGGCAAATGCTGATCTAACAGCGAGCGATTGCATTTTATATACCGTACCCCACAAGGGTCCATGAATTTTGGCTAGGACTACAGTGAATGGATTCGAGCACAGAACAATTGGAACAATTCCAAAGAAAACAGATTCGAATCATATTCCCCCCTCCAGAGAATGGAACCTTACACAAGATAGACCACATCTATCCATATTCTTCTGTGAGTAAAAAAAAACTGTCAATTTGTTGGTCATCATTGTAAAAGGTTGCAGAAGATTCTGTAGGCAAAGATTCCACATCTGGTATTTTTGGTCAATGTGACTTCATTGGATAGTATTATGTATGTATTGGCAGCTGGAGAAATTATTATGAAATAAATTATCCCATTTGCCTCTGGGTGTTAAGTAATGTTAACACCAAACATATTACAACGTGTAACTGGAGATTACATACTCAATTAATAGCCTTAACTACTCTCAGAAAGCATTGAAGGATGGCAATAAAATTATTTTGCTGAATTTTAGAGTACCAGATTATTGCTTCCTTTATTTCATACTCAGCCTTGACATTTCCTTGATACCATGATCATTATCATGTCCAGCTTTCATAATTATTCCAATATATAGGATCCAGAGTCCCCTTATTCATCAAAAGAATCCCCAATCCTGCCATTGTAAGAACCTCCAGCCCTTTCTCGACATGAAAGACGCTATTTCAAACGTAATCTTGTTTGAATCTATTAAAACGCCAAGTGTGAAAATTGGAAGCAAAAGTTTGCAGCCTATTTGATCTAATCCTTCCAGAATACCTACTCATCACAGCTACAAGCTATATTATAAGGATACTTATTAAATATATAATAAATATTTAAGGCCTATTAAATACTTAAGGCCTATAGTTCTGGCCTTAACTAGCTATTCCGCTAATCCTTTATATTTCTTCAGTAATATATAGAGAAACCCTTCCTGATATTGGTACTGTACTAAAATTTTGCTTCACAATCTGCATCTTATTATAATAATAATAATCCTTGCATTTGATATAGCACTTATCACGTCTTCTAGACGTCTCAAAGCGTTTCACAGAATATGCTATAGAGTGAATTGACTGTATATATATGTGGGCAAAACACAGCAGCCAATTGCACACAGCAGTATCTCACAAACAGTCATGGATTGAAATGACCAATCTATTTTTTTTCTGGAAGGATTATTATCAGGCGTGTGGAGTAAGGAAACTTGCCCAATTTTGACATTGGATATCATAGTGAGAGAGAGCACTGTATCCCAGTTCCAAATGTACTTCCTTAATATATTGTTCTGGATTTATTTTCTCTATCCCATTGTCATCTTACACATCTGCGGAAGGAAGGCCCATTTCTTTAAAGATCAACAGTGATCAGAGGCCAAAACACATTGATGCGTCTTGATAAGGCACTATATCAAACGCAAGGATTATTTTTATTATTGTTGTTGGAGGTGATGTCCTTCGGATGAAATACTGAACTGAGATTCTGGAAAAAAATGAGTTTTCCCCACATCGCATCATTCAGCTAAACACAAACTGAATGTTCATTCATCTCAATTCTGGTTTTGTTGGTGTAATTAGCTACCACACTTGCAGACACAAGCAAATCTACAGTAACTCACTCGATGGAGTGTTTGACATATTTCAATACAAAACAATACTATAAAATAGAAATGATTTGTCTTTTTCATTATTTTAAAGTCTAACAATGAAATAACTTGCAATGTGCCAGCCCTTCATGCAAATTACCCTGAGAATATGTTGGAAATTAAATCAGAACAGTGTTTTAATTAAAGCTTAGAGCTGGAGGAAAGAATAAATGATGTTCTGTCGGAGCAGCTGTGAGTTTCAATCTTTCAAAACATTAATCAACGAGGATGAAAAAGGGAAGAGGAAACTTAGTAAACAGTTCAATAATACATTAAGGGAACCTCCCTCAGGTATGATGGTGTAATTGATTTGAAGGAGGCCTTCCCTCTCTGCCTTTTCTAATTGAATGTGTTTGCTTGGCTGAGCATGTGATTGCAATCTGATGTGCGGTTTGTAACAACAAGATTATGTCAGCAAAGCAGTGTCCAGCACATCTTTATCCTCACATTAAAAAACACGAGAGAGAAATTCACAGCATTTTACAACAAATTGCGATGCAATCTCCTATTGAGCCTATTGTGAAAAGTCACAGAATTTGACTCCACGTTTTGAAAGCTACGAGAGTGGGAGCAATAGCAAAGTGACTTTGCCTTAGCTAAGAAGATGCTGAAATCTTAGCATCACGTCTCAAATGGCAGCACAGAATATGCTGCAAAGCGATTTTGTGAAACGCACCAGCCAATTGCTGAAAATGAGGTGAAATAGGCCAAAGGGCCTTCTTTCCTCCGGATCTCTCTTATAGTCCTGTTGTCTTAATTGCTTAGCACTTGTATAAATGCAGCATTTGTCCACTAATGCTCCTTCATTTTACTTCACTAGAGAGTTCCACAGTGCAGGGGGTCAGCGAACTAGTCTCCCAAGCAATAGGACCCAGGTTCAACATCCGGTCAGAGTGAAACTTTAGGCAAGTTGGCAAGCTTTGCTCCTTACTCCACATGCCTCTGTTTGCCCAGCAGTAAGTAGGAAACTGTTTGATGGTCAATTGGCAGACCGTTAATAAACCCCCACAAAAAAAAATTGATCAATGAATGTAAATTTAGATTGTATTAAAACACTGTAAATACCTCCTGATGTAATCTGATCACAGTGTGAAGATGCTTAATTGTCACTTTTTTCTAAATGCACCGGTAATATTTGCATTCATTTTATTTTAAAATCACAGCAAAATGTTATAAATTAAAAAAAATTCTGTCAGGATAAAAAGCTGATTCCTGTTTGAAATAGCTGATCTGCGCCATCTATTGGCAACACAGCAAATTGTACAGAAAAGCAAAACAATTTTAAAGTACCATATAAAAAGCAATTGTTCAATAATGATCGTCTTTGCATTTGATGTAACTCATTATTACATCTTTAGAGAAGCGACCCACCAAATAACTAACAACCGGGTTCCTATTTACTGCTTGGTACACAGAGGTGTGTGGAGAAAGTAAATTTGCCCAATATTTCACCCAGGTTACTTTATGAGGCGATGGCTCTTACACTGAGCTACAAGACTCCACATATCCAATAATATAATATTTGACTAAATAATTAGGTTCATTGCGTGATAAATTGGATGAAACATTACTAGCACAGTATACATTAATTGTGAATGCAAGATCATTTCAAATTAATTTGCTTTTTATTACTTTTAACTCTTCCTATTCAATTCATAATTTAATTCTTAAATTAAACTTGCATTTGATATAATAATGTTCTGTATAATATATTATACTGTACCATAATAATATAATAATAATCCTTGCATTTTATATAGCCCTTTTCACGTCTTCTAGACGTCTCAAAGCACTTCACAGACTATATTGTAAAGTGAAGTGAAAATGTGGGAGAAACACGGCAGCCAATTGCACACAGCAATGTCTCACAAACAGTCGTGGATTGAAATGACCAATTTTTTTTTTTTTCAGGGATTATTATTAGGTGTGCGGAGTAAGGAAACTTGCCCAAGGTTTTACTCAGCCTGGAAATGAAACCAGGTCTCACGCCTGTAAGGCGAGTGCTCCAAACGGAGCATTTCATTTCAGGAAAATATTTCAAAGTCTTTCACATGACTGACTGTAACCGATAATGAAACATTTTTCTAAATGCATCCTATATTATTTGTTTGCATTTAGTTTTAAAATTACAGAAAAATTTTATAACCTAAAAATGTATTGGATTTTCAGTGAGGATAAAAAGATGATTTCTGTTTGAATTAGCTGATTATCGCCATCTACTGGTAACAGAGCAAATTGTACAGAAAAGCAAACATTTTTTAATGTACAGTACAATACTGTATAAATTGTTTAATAACTTGTATTTTACATAATGCATTATCATGTCTTCTGGATGTCTCAAAGTGCTTCACAGAGTTTACTTTAAATGTTATACTTTAAATGTATTACTGTAAATCTGCATGTTTTGTGGGCGAAACACTGCAGCCAATTAAATCTCAGCGCACATTCTTCTTATTATTTAATTAATAATTGAATTCTTAAATTAAACTTGCATTTGATATGGCACATTTCTTGTCCGGTTTTAAAGTGTTTCACATGATTTACTGGAAAGTGTAGTGACTATATATTTTGTAGGTAAACAAGGCAGTTAATTTACTCACAGAAATAATCAGACATGAAGTATTTCATCTGAATTCAGTAATTATCTTCAAAAAGACTTGCATTTGCAGTGCCTTATCACTTTGAAGCATTTAAAAATAACAACAACTTGGATTTATAAAGCACCTTCCAGCATCTCAGAGCGCTTCCCAACAACGGATCCCAGGGCCGAGCCAGGGGAGGGGGAAGAAGGTGACCAAAAGCGCGTTCAAAAAGAAAAGTTTTTATCTATCACAGTCAGAGCTCAGCACTCAGCCTGAGAATTTAAGATGGGCCTAGGAAGGGTAGGTAAGGCCAGGACTGCAGGACCTATTTAAGATATGGTTATAATCCCTGAATTTGGTATAGTGCTTTATCACGTCTTCAAAACGTCTGAAAGTGCTGCACAGAATATACTATACAGTTAAGTAATTTTATGTTTTGTAGGCGAAATGTGGCAGATAATTGCACACAGCAGTGTCTCACAAACAGTCGTGGATTGACCAAATTATGACCGAATTGTTATTACTGTGTTACTTTTTAATTTATTTTTGTAAAGGGATTACTACCAACAAAAAAGCATTCCACCAATCGACTAACAACAAGGTTCCTACTTTTCCTACTTACTACTAGGTAACTAGAGGAGTGTGGGGTAAGGAAATTTGTCCAACATTTTACCCTGTCCAGAAATCAAACCCAAGTCCTCTCGTTTGTAAGACGAGTGCTCTAACCACTAAGCTACAGGACTCCACAGTATGATGCTATCATGGGAGATGGTAAGATAGATCAAATTAGATCAAATAGATTAAGGGCTTTCTTCATCCTAACTCTTGCAATCTATTCTAATATAATTATTCTGTGTATCTTACAAAATATTAACACAACACTACAGTTTTTTGGTGGTATTCGGCATAAAATACAACATATTTTGAAGAAAGAAACAGAATATAGCCAATGATATTTTGTATAATTAACCTTCAAACAATAATGAACTCAAAGCATAAACACAATTTAATTATTGGAGTTATTTTCCTAAACCATTGATTATTTCTTGTTGTCACAGCTGTTCCCTCCACATGGAGTTCATTCTCTCGATTAAAAAAAATTCTCCAACATAAGATGAGATCAGAGTCTTGAGAGTTTAATGTCTAAAATAGCAAATAAGCTGCCTGCAGGTCAACATGACAATCTTTGGTTTGGTTAACATTGTTCCATCTTATTTAATCTTTTCTGCTCAGTGGGGCATGTAATTAGATACTGAGTCACCACTTAGTGTTTGATTAGATTTCCAGAAGTTCAGTTGATGAAATATCCAGGTAAATTAAAAAGTAAATGCAACACTGGTCCCTTTGTATTTAAATAAAAGCAACCCTTGAGGAATTTGAGTAATTGCAGTGAAACTTCCAGAGCTACTCATGAAATAATCAGATATTTCAATTCATTAGTTTGTCTATTTGGTCATCTGGATAAGAGATGGTTTTGAATATTTTACTATTTCAGAAAACCAGTATCCAGTTGGCCAAGTACTGTATCCTGTTTCCATACTGTACAGTCTAAGTGTTTGCAGCATCAATCACTCTTGGGTTAATGATCCACTTGCAGAGTAATGCTCCCTCCACACTGGCCCATCAATATGTTTTGTCCACAATATTAAAGCACATGAACACTCTGAATATCTGCGACCAGGGCTCTCTCTGCCTTCTTATCCTCCTCGACCTCTCTGCTGCCTTCAAAACTGTTGACCACTCCATCCTCCTACACCGCCTCTCCTCCCAGCTCAAACTTTGCAGACCTGCCCTCGCCTGGTTTGACTCTTACCTCTCCCACTGTCTACACTTTTTCGCCACTAATGGCTTCTCCTCCAGCCCCCGCACTGTCACCTGTGGCATCCCCCAGGGCTCTGTCCTTGGTCCCCTACTTTTCAACATCTATATGCTCAACTTGTAACTGATATAAGATATAAATTGGTGACATCATCCGCAGACATGGGATCAACTTCCATATATGCGGATGACACCCAACTCTTTCTCTCTGCCTCCACCATTGCTTCCAGGACCACTGCTGTCCTGATAGACTGTCTGCCAGACATCAAGTCCTGGATGCCAGATAACATCATTTGGCAGGTAAAACGGCTAACAAGCAGTGGGCAGTCTTCAAGGAAGAGATAATTCGGGCACAGGTTAGAAACATTCCAATAAAGGTAAAATGTAGGGCATCCAAACCTCCCTGGATGACTAGGGCAATTGGGGTGAAAATAAAGCAAAAAAAAGAGACTCATGATAAGTGTCAGGCCCAGAATACAGAATTCAACGAATCGGAATATAGGAAGTGCAGGAGAGAACTAAAAAAGGAAGTTAGAGGGAGAAAAAGATTGCATGAGAAACAAATAGCAGGTAACATTAAAGGGAATCCTAAGGTATTTTACAAACATAAGGGTAAAAGATTGGTCAAGAGTAGGGTGGGCCAATAAGGGACCAAGGAGGAAATCTTATTGTGGAGGCAGAGGGCATGGCTGATGTACTGAATGAGTATTTTGCCTCTGTCTTCACAAGAAGATGCAGCCAATGTCACAGTATTGGAGGAGAGTGTAGTAGAAATGGATAAGATAAGCATAACCAGAGAGGAAGTACTGAAAAGGTTGACGTCGCTCAAGATAGATAAGTCGCCCGGTCCGGATGGGATGCATCCTAGGTTACTAAGGGAAGTACGGGAGCAAATAGCAGCGACTCTGTTTCAACCTGATGAAGGTGCTATCAGATGCAAGTTCAAAATATACATATGCTCAATATACTTTACAGTATATTCTGCGAAGCGCTTTGAGATGTCTCGAAGACATGATAAATCGCTATATCACACACATGAAATTTTATTATTTTAAGCTAAACACTGTTAATTCCAGACATTCATTAGATGATTCAAACAAAAACAACAACATTACATGTATAGAGCGCCTTTCACATCGGGAGGACTTCCCAACATTTTGGACATTTTGTCGTTTACATTTTTTTAATGTCAATATATGTTTTACATTTAAAAAAATGTAAATTTAAAAAGCTTCTAATCAACAGCTGCTTTATTTATTGGTTTGAGCATATTCCTCAGACATTTTAGCGAATTGAATAAAACACAACTGAATTCCCTCTCTTTGTGTTGAGTGTAATGGTGTACTGGAAACTGTGTGATGGTCGCCATCTTGTGAAAGCTGTGAAAATCACAGTGTGCCAACACCACAAGGACATGAAGGCAATGAATCAACATTCAATAAAAATTAGTTTAGATGGTTTAGGGATCTCCCTAGTTTTATGAAACCATTACACCATTTATCTTTGCATTGCTATACTTTGTTTCCATATCAGTTCACTGTGGCCATGGCAATTATGATGGGGAAAAGGTTGTTACTCCACTAGCAAACTCGGAATACAAAACCAATATAATGTACGATAATTAGACCTCCATACTAACTCAGGCCAAATCATATTTATCAGATAGCAAGAATATTGCTCCAACATCTCTTATTAAAAAGAAATGAAGAAAGATTTAGAAAATATATGAACATGGGGAAAGATTAGAGTGGGAGATCTTCTTTAGAGCGCAGACACAAACGTGATGAGCTATAAAATTCTAGCATTGTATTAGCAGAATAAGAAATGTTCTTTAATAAGCGGAGACAAGCAAGGCCACTACTAAAACAACACACAGGTGAATTGCCCCTCCTGACGCTTAACTCTGGGAACTCTTGAAGTTCTTGATTTTTTGTTTTGGCAGGTGAAATTTCCACGGATCTCTGCATTGTAAAAAGAAATTTCTGTGACCACAGCCATGGACCCGGATACATAGCCATTTATTTTAAATATAGCAGAGTATCAGTTGAACTAGTTTACAGAGATGCAATGTAAAACAATCAAATTTTAAAAGCCTTTCAATATGATGCACTTCAGTTTTCTTAATTAGAGTAAGATGACACGTGGATAGGAATGTTCTCACGTTTAAACGTTCAGTGCTTGTTGCCCAAGGATTCCCGACCCATAAGGTGCTTCTTTGTGTTTCTTTCTGGTTTCAGCAAAACAATGTAACACTTAGTGGCAAATATACAAATCAGTAGCCCAAAGCTAGATGACAGAATAGCAAAGATTTCGACAGCAACAGTGTACTTTCCTGGAGAGCTGACGTAAGCTGGTATGAATGTTATCCAAACCACAAAGAAGATCAGCATGCTGAAGGTTATATATTTTGCTTCGTTGAAGTTGTCGGGAAGCTTTCTTGCCAAGAATGCCAAAATAAAGCACATGGCGGATAGGAACCCAATGTAGCCAAATACACAGCAGAAGGCAACCACAGAGCCAACGTCGCATTCCAAAATAATCTTGGCGCTTGACACCTGCGTGTTTTTCGAAGGGAATGGTGGGGATGACAGCAACCATATCAAGCAAATCAAGACTTGCACAGAGGCAGAGATGAAGATGCCAGCTCTTTGCTGGATGGGACCAAACCATTTCAATGCATTATTGCTCGGCAGTGTGGCTTTAAATGCCATCAGCACCACTACCGTTTTTGCAAGAACGCAGGATATACAGAGCGTAAAACTGATGGCAAATGCCGTGTGTCTTATCATGCACGACCAGTGGGTTGGCTTTCCGATGAAGGACACAGAGCACAGGAAACACAGAGTTAAGGAAAAGAGAAGATAGAAGCTCAGTTCGGAATTATTAGCCCGAACAATGACAGATTTCCTGAAACAGAAGAAAATGGCGGCGACCGTCTTGGTGACGCAGGCTCCACATAAGGCAATCACTGCTAACATAATGCCCATTGTTTCTTCGTAAGAAAGGAACTCGATTTCCTTTGGAATGCACTGGGTTCTTTCATGATTGGACCAGAAATCCAATGGGCACTTTAAGCATTTAATGGAATCTGGAAAAGAAACAAAAAATGCATGTTTTCTGCTAAAATGATCATAATAATACAATATTTGATGTGTGCTATATAAAAAATAACAAAACTTCCAATTGATACAGTAGCTTATCAAGTCTTAAAAGTGGCTCAAAGCACTTCAAAGAATATATTGTAACTTGAATTGACTGTGTATTTTGTGGGTGAACTGCGGCAGCCAATTGTGCACAACAGAGTGCCACAAACAGTCGGGGATTGAGTGACCAATTTGTTTTGGGGGGGCGGTTGGTAGAGGGTGGAGGGGTTTGGAGGGATTATTACCCTCCACAGGAATTGATCCACCGATCAAATAACAAGCGGGCCGGGTACCTATTTACTGCTAGGTGAATTGAGTTGTGTGGGGTACGGAAAAATTCCTAAGGAATCAGGGTCTTCTTGCTTACGAGGCCAGCGTGCTAACCACTACACCACAGGACTCCACATAACAATGCATTATCTGCACAAACCAGTTTGGTTACTGATTTCCCCATCATCACATGGGAGGCAGTCAAAGCAGCAAATAGGCTCGCCCTCTCGGACCCCTTTTCTGGTGCCTGGTGGGCAGCTTGCCGTACACACTGATTGCGGCACCTGGAAAATAGACAGTAGAAAATTAGTCCCGCAGGATCTTAATAATAATCCTTGCATTTGATATAGCACTTTCACAGCTTCTTGACATCTCAAAGCGCTTCACAGAATATATCGTAAAGTGAATTTGCTGTATATATGTGGGTGACACGTGGCAGCCAATTGCGCACAGCAGTGTCCCACAAACAGTCGTGGATTGAAATGACCAATTTATAATTTTTTTTTAGGGATTTTTATTCGATGTCTAGAGTAAGGAAACTTGCCCAAGGTTCTGCCCCATCTTGAATTGAACTCCTGTGGCTTAGTGGTTAGAGCACTTGTCTTGCAAGCTGGGAAGACTAAGCTGGGGAGACCTGTGTTCAAATCCAGGCAAGTCAGGGTGAAACCTTGGGCAAGTTTCCTTACTCCACACGCCTAATAATCCGTCCAAAAAAAACACAATAATAAAATTGGTCATTTCAACCCACGACTGTTTGTGGGACATTGCTGTGCGCAATTGGCTGCCGTGATTTGCCCACAAATATACAACAACAAAATTGCACTTATATAGTGCCTTTCACGTCGGGAGGACATCCCAAAACACTGAACGGTCTGGTCAGGACCTGAGGCGGTGGGGGGATAGGTGGAGCGGGGGTGGAGGGTTGAAGTAGGGGGAAGGGGAAGGAGAGTGGGAGAGGGGGAAGAGTTAGTGGGGCAGCCGAAGGCACGGTCAATCAAGAAGGTCTTGAGACCAGCCTTGAAGGAGGAAAGGGAAGAAGCAAGGCGGAGGGGCTGCGGGATGGGGTTCCACAATGTGTCAATTCAATTAATTCACTTTACAGTATAATCTGTGAAGCGCTTTGGGACATAGATAAGATGTGAAAAGCGCTGTATTAAATGCAAGGATTATTATTATATTATTTTAATCGAACCCAGGTGTCTCGCCGGTAAAGCGAGTGCTCTAACCTCTGAGCTACAGGACTCTAAAATGTAAGGTAAGCATGAGGGGAAAAAAATGTCATTCACCATCAAGTTATTGTGAAAAACAATTTTAGAATAGATACCAGGAAGTGTTTGTTTGCACAAGTGGAGAATCAGTAACTGGAGCCTGTTTTCAGGAACAGTGAGTGAAGACAAAACATTGGAAGGCATCACACATGTTGAAGAGAAAGTCTGTTGTCATCACCAGGTTACAAGAGGTTCAGATGAAGAAGGCCTTTAGACCTGCTCTATCTCAACTTTCCAGAACATCCGCACTACTGGTTTCCCATTGTTGCACGTTTTGTATCTGAGTTTGACAGAACAATACCATAATACTGACCTTATTCTGACCTCCGTTCCAAATAATATCCTCTTCCCGCAGCACAAGTTCATGTCCTGAACCTTCAGAAGCATCAAAGTGGCCCACGTTCACAAACTGAATTGACCCATCATCATCTTGTTTCCAATTTATAATGTCATAGGAGGCAATGGGGTCTCCATTCTCATCAAAATCCACAACTTCTCCCAGACTGTCAGTAAATGACGCTTCCTGCAGATAGTACTGGAGCTTTGAACATGGTGGAAAATGCATTAATTTAGTGTCATTGGTTTTCTGTACAAGAACAACAACAACTTGTATTTATATCACACCCTTCGGGCAGGGTAGCGCCCCAGAACCTTTGACAGGGGCAGAGTCTGACCCTGAGCCAGTGGGAGAGGGAGAGTGGGAGGTGACCATAAGCGCAATCAAAAAGGAAGTTTTCTGTAAGTTTCAAATAAAAAATCCAATGAACTTGCATTGCAAAAGTCCTTAGATTTCATTCAACAAGGATCCTGTCCCTCCCTCGCAAGCAAAGGATTATTTATTTCTCAAGTCATCTACTTTGTCCTCCCAACGTGAAAGGCGCTCTGTAAATGTAATTTTGTTGTTGTTGTTGTTGTTGTACTTACCTGCCATGGTTTGAGGTGTGAAATGTTTCCACACGTTTTATTTTCAAATGGTCCAGCCCCATTTTCACAGAGAGTCAAACTGTGCAGAGAATGAGCTATAGCATAGACAGCCTTGTATACATTGTGAGAAATTCTGAGCTGTGTGACATCTGAATACATGTTATAAACTGTGTCTATGTTCTCCAGTCCTGAACACTGGGGCTGTGTTACATTGGCCGGTTGTGGAATGTTACCTATCAAGTCAAATGAACAACTGAATAATGTTTCCCAAAACTCTTTTACCAACGCATTGCCAGGGAATAAAGAAGGATGAAGCATAAGTAAGAACTCTTTCAGCGCTGGAATATCTACTCTCCGAATAGCAAATCCTATTGTGCCACCTAATGTGTTATAGAACAGACTGGAGGACAACAGAGGAGTTGTTATCCAGGCTTCACTTGCTATCCATTGAACACCTGTTATATTCTGTTTGACAATTTCCTGCATTAAGGGAAATATCTCTCCATCGCCAGAGAAGGCAACAATAACCTTCGCAGATGACATCTTGATTTGTTCTACAATATGAAGAATCCTGTCATGGGAATAAACTTTAGGAATCATTTCATAAAAGTCCATGCACACGCCCAGTTTCTCAAGTTCTTCAGTGAGCGCTTGAATACCAAATCTTCCATAGTCATCATCCTCAGAAACTGCGGCAACCCAAGTCCAACCAAAGTGCTTCACCAGTTGGACTATCGCCTTGACTTGATAATCATCATTGGGAATAGTTCGGAAGAATGTAGGGAACTCATGCCTGTTACTGAGACATGAACAGGTCGAAAAGTAACTCACCTGAAAGGTAAACATAAAAAAAAATTATTCCTCCACTCTTCCTAATCCTGTCTTCCATTCCTCTCTAAACCCTTTCCCCCACATATAAACTTCCCATTTACTAATAGAATTACAGAACCAGAAAATGGACAGCCATTCTGCACATCAAGTCTCTACTGGTGCTAGTTGGAGTCTTACACTATTCCCGGTTCCCTGCTGTATCCCAGGACCAATCATTTGTTCTCTATGTACTGTATTAGCTTTTTACTATAACATACATTTCATGTTCTCGTCTGCTGACTTTATTTTGAAGGTATTTGTAAAGACTAAAATTCATTAATAACTTACCAGAGGGATTCTGAAAGGTGCGATTGTTCTTGCTACCACTATGGATTGTGACGATCCAGAATCTCCAATAATTGCTGGCATAGATACATCTTTAGGGCATTTCTCATCTGATTGGATCATTTCTGGTCCACTTAGGATGGTAAGAGTTGATCTCAGAGCCTGGACATGTGTTGCACAGGAATCGTAAATCTTGTAACCTAATGTTATGTTTGGAAGCAGGCTGAAGTCTTTGTTTATTTCTTTTATGGCAAAAATCATAGTTTGCGCCCAACGAAATCCTCTAAAGTCAAAACTGTCAAACACATCATTAGTTCATTGATTTCAAAACATTTAGAATATATGTACTGTATATATATATATATATATCATTTACATCTATAACTGTATTCTATAAACCCCAGTTATTTAAATCTATTTTTCATACTCCAGAAAACAGTTTCAACTCTGCATTTTCTAAAGTTATTCTAGTGTATAAAATACATTGTGCACTTTTACCTAAGTGTCAGTTTTCATGTTACTTTCAATCTATCCATGTATGGTTTTAATCCTAATTAATATAATAAACCTTTTGATATAGCCTTTTGACACCTCAAAAAGCAGAATATACTCTAAAGTGCATTGGCTGTATATTTTGTGAGCAAAAATGACAGCCAATTGCACACAGCAATGTCTCACAAACAATCGTGACCAGGTTATTTTTTTTTTTCTTGAGGGATTATTATCAGGCGTGAGGAGTAAAGAATCTTGCCCAATATTTCTCCCTGCCAGGAATTAAATCCAGTTCTCTCGTTTGCAAGGCGAATGCTCTAATCACTGAGCTACAGGACTCCTACATATGTGACTCACGTACCCAATGCCAATAAAATAGCTATCTACATATATGTTTCAGATAACACACAGAGTCCTGTGGCTCAGAGGTTAGAGCACTTGTCTTGCAAGCAGAGGACCTAGGGTCGATTCCCGGCAGAGCAAAATGTTAGACAGGTTTCCTTAATCCAAACGCCTCTGTAATAGCAGTAAGTAGAAATCAAGTTGTTAGTCTATTGGTGGATTGCTTTTCTGGCAGTAATAATCCCTTTAAAATAAATAATTATTGAAATAATAATATTATCAATTCACGACTGTTTGTGTGTGTAGAGTAAGGAAACTTGCCAAACGTTTAGCTGGGAATCAAGCCAGGAGCTCTTGCTTATAAGGCGTGTGTTCTAACCATTACGTTACATTACAGGGTTCCATACTGGTGCCACACTGGTTAAGAAAGATTGTAAGAAAAATAGTCAAATAATTTGCCAAGGCTTTTTGAGATGGCAGAAGCACTTGGAGTTAGGTTTACCTCACTTGAGAATTGGCATTTTTACAGGAAACAGAACAGTGCTGACAAATGAACAAAGTTCTATAAACACTGGGGGATTTGGGGCAGAATTATTTACCCAGTATTGTGATCACTCTCTAACTTTGAATGTTTACATATTGTGTGTATAGTATTCCCGCTAGTCAAGCAGTTAATGGCACTAACTAATGAAAACTAACGCACACAAAGTAGACAGTTCTGGTTTTGAATGCTGGTACTCAGCCAGCGTGGACAGCTTTGGTTTTAACATTTACTGAGGATCATCTTAATCACTAAAAAGCAGTGGAACGGAACAACCATGTGGTAAACACAGAAATGAATGCCAGTTTCGCAAATTATAATTTCTCAGTTGATAAAGCTGAGAAATCCCAATTCTTATCACAATAAACTTACCTTTGACATGTAGGTACAATAGGTTCGTGTTGGTAAGCAAGGTCACTTACACCTGCTCTATAGTGCATAGGGAACAAGCCACCAATGTTAACATCTCCATCCTGAAGTAAACCAGGCAGGTTAAAGTTATCTCGTAGAGTGCAGGTTGCCTCGTCCTTGCCTAGTGCTGATGTTATCAATAGCAAACATGTCCAAAACAAAGCAGAATTCATGACGAAAGCTCTGCTTATGGTATGGAATTTCACCTGACAGCATCAAACACTGCTTATATATGGACACTGAGAATTACTCAGTGGGACTAACTTACCAATATAATTAACACATAATTAACATATTAATGAGTGCGATCCCTAAAGAAATAGTTTTATTTATCTTGAGCTCAAACCTGGAGGCATTTTTGCTTTGGAACTTTGGAACGTTAGTTACTATATGAGCAAAATGTATTCACTCTGCACCTTGCAGCGATAATCTCCTCACAGGTAACATTGTTTTCAGAATGATGGCTGTTTGTATGTTGTTAAATTGCCGCGTCTAGCACATGGGAAATGGAAATATTCACAGCCAACAGCAACAATTAAATATTGTTGCATTAAAGAAGAGATTAATATTCTAATCTAGGTTCATAAACAGTATTGTATGTCTCAAGGACTGTGGATTGCATTTTTTTATCACACCTCAACCTTCTAAACTCAAGGGAATCCAATCCAAGTTTACGCAGCCTTTCCTTGTAACTTAGGCTTGGTAACATCCTGGTAAACCTGTGCTGCACCCCCTCCGGGGCCAATAGGTCGTTCTTGAGGTGTGGTACCCAAACCTAAACAGGTGGGGTTTGACAAACACTCTATACATCTGAAGCATCATTTCTTCCCCTTTGTATTCCAGGTCTCTCAAAATGAAGGCCAACATTCCATTTGCCTTTTTGATTATGCTTTGCACCTGGGAACTAGTTTTTAGTGATTTGTGGATATAGACAAATGTTAGAAAAATGTCCAAAACAACCTAACTCCAGTTTATACATTAAATCTTATGGGACAGATGGGTTCGCTTAATATGGTTTTGCTTCAAGTCGCACTTTTTAAGAACACAAGTATGACGTTAAGCGAGGAGTAATTGTATTTGGCAAATAGCTGAGGTCCCAGTACCGACCCCTGGGGGACACCACTTGTCACATCCTGCCAATCAGAGAACATTCCCTTTATCCCTACTCGCTATTTCGTGCCTCCCAACCAATTGCCAGGCCACGTCATCATCAACAACAACTACTTTGATTTATACAGCGCCCTCCACACTGGACGGTGTCTCAGAGCGCTTCAAAGCTTACCATCCCAAGGTTACCTCCAATTCCATGCACCTCTATTTCCGTTGGCAATTTTGGGATGTCTCAAAAAGACATGATAAGACATCTAAGACTATATCATGATGGAAGGATTATTGAATCATATCAAAAGGAAGGATTATTATTTGATTGTTATTATTTTAAAGTGCATCAATAAAAAAATTACATTAATGATAATAATCCTTGCATTTGATATAGCACTTTTCAAGTCTTCTAGATGTCTCAAAGTGCTTCACAGAATATACTGTAAAGTGAATTGACTGTATATTTGTGGGAGAAATGCAGCAACCAATTGCACACAGCAGTGTCCCACAAACAGTGAACAACAACAACTTTGATTTATATAGTGTCCTCCAAGCCAGACAGCATCTCAAATTCGAGAATTGAGTGGCCAAATAATTATTTTTTAAAGCGATTATTGTTAGGCGTGTGGAGTAAGGAAACTTGCCCAAGGTTTCGCCGTGCCAGGAATCGAACCCAGGTCTCCCGCTTGCAAGGCAAGTACCTGAATAGGTACGGTTCAATAATAATAATCCTTGCATTTGATATAGCGCCTTATCACGTCTTTGAGATGTCTCGAAGAGCTTCACAGAATATATTGTAACGTGGATTGAATGTATCTTTTGTGGGTGAAACATGGCAGCCAATTGCACATAGCAATGTCCCATAAACAGTCATGGATTGAGTCACCAAATTTATGCTTATTTTGAAGGAATTGTTACTTCCAGAAAGCAATCTGCCAATTGACTAACAACCAAGTTCCAAGTTACTGTTAGTAAACAGAGGCATGTGGAGTAAAGAGACTAGCCTAAGGTTTGGCCCTACCAGGGAATCCAACTTGAGTATGCTCGCTTCCTAGGTGAATGCTATAACCACTACACTACAGGATCTACACTCGTTGCTGTAAAATACTATTTTGTCATGTCTACAGTTATATTAGGCATGAACTAAACAATGCAAGTGGGTCAATCATTATGGATGTGTAATGATGGCTGGGGACATATACTGTTACACACAGCAGGAATACACTGCCTTCACAATTGTCTGTCATGTCAATTAATTGTCCGCATATATATTGAACAAAATTAATGATTGTATTTTTAAGACTTTGTATTTATTTGAGTTGATTATAGCATCTGCAATCTGTCAAACATGTAAATTGTGTAAAATGTAGCTCCGGAGCTGCCTTAAGCAGTTACACAATGAATGGTCCCATGTAATTTATTTTGAAAACTGCTCAGTACATTATCCTAGTTAATCAAACATATTTGTGTTTTACTTCTATTTAATAAATGTAACTACATATTTACTGATTAATGTAGTAAAACGTTGTCATTATTAGCATATTTTACAGAACAATGGCTATTTTATTCCAAATAAATTGTACAATATAGCCCAAATGAACTCTAAACAATTGATCCAAATTGTTTACATTGAATTCATATAATAATTTCAAATATAAATTATCCTCTGATTAATAATAATGATAATCCTTGAATTTAATATAGCTCTTTTCACATCTTCTGGATGTCTCAAAGGGCTTCACAGAATATACTGTGAAGTGATTTGACTGTATATTTTGTGGGCAAAACGCGGCAGCTAATTAACTATATTAAACAAGTATAATGTTAAATTAAGATTTAGTATTTGTGGGAAAGACATTTTAAGGTTTCCTTGATTTTCTGGATATTAAACCTGATTTCAGCACATATATCCAGAAATGTATCCAGAAATCTTGTACTAAAACACCAAAAGGAATCATTTACAATTTCCCTTATATTACATAGAGCTCCTGCTTGGGAGCTCCTGTAGCTCAGTGGTTAGAGCACTCGCCTTACAAGCGTGAGACCTGTGTTCGAATCCAGGCAGATCAGGGTGAAACCTTCGGCAAGTTTCCTTACTCCACAGGCCTAATAATAATCCATTAAAAAAACACAATAATAGAAATTGGTCATTTCAATCCACGACTGTTTGTGGGACACTGCTGTGCATTTCGCCCACAAATATACAGTCAATTCATTTTACAATATATTCTGTGAAGCGCATGGAGAAATTGATAAGATGTGAAAAGCACTATATCAAATGAAAGGATTATTAACTTGATTATGAGATCAATATCAATCTGGATGATGAGTTCCTATACATTAGTTTTCTCTTAAGCCAGTAATCAAGAAACTGCATGCCTACAGCATGGAAAATCAAGTCTGTCTGAACAGTTAGTAACCTCCACCCTGAGTTCTTGCTGAGCAAGTACCTGGGGGAGCAATAACACTCTTTATTGGAGTCAAAGGATTTAATGAATGATTAATTATAATGAAAATGATTTGCCTTCGGCAGTGGGTGGAGGGGGGTGGGGGCAGGTTTACATGTGCATATATTTGTGTGTTGGGTGAAGTCCATCTTCACTTTCCTTGAGTAGCTGGCATTTCCGAAGGTTCACTATGTTTTGTTCATTCAACTTCCACCTCGCCTTCCTTTTGGTCAGTTTTATTCTTGCCAAACCTGACAAGGTCTGTGAGCTTCTGGGGAAGTTTAACCTCCCCAAACTGGTTGCTGACGGTGATATAACCATTGGCGGACTGTTCCCCATTCACTTCAGGGTGATTGAACCCAATCTTTCATTTCAAGTTGCCCCTGAATCATCACGTTGTGAAGGGTGAGTTTGATTTGTCAGTTTGCCAGTTGACAGCCTTTTCTGTGGATGGTATGGAAAGGTATAGAATCGTGGAATTGTTATAAACAAATATTCTATAAACAAAATGTGTGTCAATTACCCAAGACTGCATAACATGGGATTAAACTCTATTTTGGCGATTAGACGTTTATAATAATGAAAGCTTTACAACATAATTTGTGAAGTGGGGTTTTCCTTTAAACATGATCAATTACGCAATGAGTTGCAGCAAGAAAAGATATGTAAACTTTTTGGCATTGTTGTGTTCCTCCATTCACAGGCTGCAGGTCATCCAAAACTCTGTAGCCCGTGTACTATCCCGCACCCGCCTCCGCGACCACATAACCCCCACCCTCGCCCGTCTCCACTGGCTCCCCATCCTCCAGAGGATCGAGTACAAGATCTTCGTCCTCACCTACAAGGCCTTAAACGGCCTTGCCCCGCCCTATTTAACTGATCTACTCTCCCCCTACAAGCCCATCCGGACCCTCCGTTCAACAGGACTTGGCCTGCTCCAAGCCCCCCGCCCGAACCGCCCCACCATCGGAGGCCGGGCCTTCAGTTTCGCCGCTCCCACCCTATGGAATGCCATCCCTCAATCCCTCCGTTTTGTTTCTTCCCTTTCCTCTTTCAAGGCCGGTTTGAAGACTTTCCTCTTCGATCGTGCCTTTTGCTCCACCCCGAACTCTTTTACCTCCCCTTCGTGTTTCACCCCTTCCCAAGCACTCCCCTCTCAGCTCGGGTCACACGCCTCCTGTGCAGCGCCTTGGGACGTCCTCCCGACGTGAAAGGCGCTCTATAAATGTAATTTGTTGTTGTTGTTGTTGCTTGTTTCCAATAGCAGTAGAAAACCTTCCTCCAAATTATGAATGAATTTTGGACCAGGTATGATTTTCTAGTCATAAGCTAAATGGCTACATATTAAAATGGGTTTATTGATTATTCTCTTTCATAATGTAAGTCACTATTACAGTATAGTAACTATTAACCCTTGATGTGCGGCATTACGGATTTGCGATGATCTAAGTACTGAAGTGAAACAGTTTTCAATAGTTTCAATTTCAGAGCCTTCCGTTGGGTGCAAACCATGATGTTTACGATAGATGAAATAAACAGAGACCCTCGTCTTCTGCCAAACATCACGCTGGGTTATAGGATCTTCGACTCTTGCGACACGCACTTCCAGGCTCTGCGAGCTGCCCTAACCATCAGCAACGGTGAGGAAGCCTTGGTAACTGACTATGACTGTGCTCCTTCAATGCATGCAGTCATTGGTGACTCGGGATCTACCCAGTCCATTGTGGTGGCAAGGCTGCTCGGGCTATTCAGCATCCCGCTGGTACAGTATCTATTCATTATTTCAGAGCAACATTTTTCTCCTATTTACGTTATAATGATAATAATCCTTGCATTTGATCCAGTGCCTTCTCATGTCTTCTAGACATCTCAAAGTGCTTCACAGGATAGACTATCAAGTGAATTGACTGTCAGTTTTGTGGGCGGAACGTGGCAGCCAGTTGCACACAGCAGCAAACATTTATAAACAGTCGTGGATTAAGTGACCAGTAATAAGTCATCAAAAATTATAATTTTTTGAAGGAATTAGTTTCCCCAGAAAAGGATCACTGAAAATGCATTCAGAACTCAATATGATATCTGATTTCAAGGTCAGTCATGGTCAGATTGACCATCATGTTCACAGGCACTTACTAAAGCAGTAGAATAGATCAAAGATGGCTGAAAATCAAGTTTTAGACTGGAAACAAACAAACAACAAACAAAACTTACATTTATATAGCGCCTTTCACGTCGAGAGGACATCCCATTTTCTGTGAGGAACAGCTGCTCACTATTTTGCCTGTCTAATCCCTTTATAATTTGATACACCTCGATCAGATTCCCTAACCACCCCCACCTCCCCCTCCCAACACCCCCCCCCCCCCCCCCCCCGGCCCCCCCACCCCCCACCCCCCCGTACCCAAATCCCCTGAATTTAAGAGAATAAAATCAAAGTTTTCCCATCTTTTCATTATAATTTAAGCCCTTGCATCAGGAAGCATTCTAGTGACCAATCCTGCACTCTCTGTAGCCAATATATCCTTCCTAAAGTTCTGGGCACAAAACTGCATACAGTACTCCAAATTGGAGTGTAACCAGCATTTCATACAACTGTCACAGCACCGCTTAACTCTTGTGATAAATGCGATACAGGTATAAAATGTACATTATTCTTGCTAAACCATGGAATTCTAATTCATGAATAGAGATAAACTGTCTGCTTCAACGTTTCAACTATTCATCATAACGTATTCATCAATGCAAACGTCCTTGGGAAAGTTTACAAAGTTATGGTTTGGTTTCTCTGCAGGTTAGTTATTTTTCTACATGTGCGTGTTTGAGTGACAAACAAGAATATCCAGCATTCCTTCGAACAGTGCCAAGTGACTATTATCAAGTCAGAGCTTTGGCTGAACTTGTGAAGTATTTTGGATGGACTTGGGTTGGAACGATTGCGGGTGACGATGACTATGGACATTATGGTATCCAAATGTTCAGCGAACAAGTTAGGACGTTCGGAGTATGTATTGCGTTCTCTGAAATTATTCCAAAAGTAAATTCCAAGAAAAAGGTGGTTGAGATAGTCGAGACAATTCAAAAATCTAGAGCAAAGGTTATTCTTGTCTTCGCCGTTGAACAGGACATGGAAGTCATTGTCAAAGAAGCAATGTGGCAAAATATTACTGGAGTCCAGTGGATAGCAAGTGAAGCATGGGTGACATCTGCTCTGCTTTCAAGTCAGGACAATACTATTTTGATAGGTACCCTGGGATTTGCACTTCGCAGGGCAGAAATATCAGGGCTTCAAGAATTTCTTCTTAAGGTTCACCCTTACAAAGCCCCTCAGAATCCTATTGTGACCGAGTTTTGGGAGACTTTATTTCACTGCTCTTTAGGAAATGACACATCACAAAGCAAACTACCATGTACAGGATTAGAAGATTTAAAAACACATGAAAATATATATTCTGATGTATCGCAACTCAGAGTGTCATACAGTGTGTACAAAGGAGTGTATGCTGTAGCTCATGCCATTCATCATCTCTTTGCATGTCAACCTGACCAAGAACTCAATGGGAATGAGTTTTGTCCAAACACTGCAAATATTGAACCATGGCAGGTAAGGAACCATTCACTGGATAACAACCTATTTGTGAAATTAAAGATAGTGAATAAACAGATGCTTATTTCAATAGTATTTATATAAAAACATGTGTTAAACCGAGATAGAAATAGAAAACAATTTCATACCTTTTTAACATCTGATTTTGATTGTCTTCCCAAAGCTTTTGCATCAACTCAAGCACATTAAATTTACCGATTCATTTGGAAATGAAATACTTTTTGATGCAAATGGAGATCCCATTCCATCTTATGACTTATTGAACTGGCAAAGGAAGGAGGACGGTTCTACTCAATATGTAACAGCAGGTCTATATGGGAGTGCCATGGGGTCAAATCACGAACTGCAAATATATGAACAAAGTATTGTTTGGAATAGTGGTATGAAAAAGGTAATTTGATTCAGCTAAAAATATATATTTTTTAATTAATTTGGTTAATAATATAATAATCCTTACATTCGATATAACACTTTTCACATATTCTAGATGCCTCAAAGCACTCCATGGGATATACTGTAACGTGAATTGACTATATTAGTGGGTGAAATGGGGCAGCCAATCACACACAGCAGTGTCCCACAAACAGTCATGGTTTGTATGACCAAGGCCAGGACAAGACTAGGCAACCTCATTATTCAGCTGATGTGTAAAACATCAAACTCTTGCAAACGTGTTACAGAACAACTTCCTAGTTTAGAATCCTAACCAAACTGTCCATAATTTAGAAACATTTGGTACTTAAAAGATGGCTGGTGGTTGAAATTAGATTTTACACTAGTGTGGCCAAAGGAAGTCTTACTCAGTAACTTTTTTTGAGCAATGAAATAAGGCTTCATTGTCTACTATATTATTTTGCCGAAATAGGAGCCCAATGACTGACAGAAAAGGCAAATAGTAGAAAATGCTGTTTATTGTTCCCAACAGAATATTGTTCTGATGAAGAGTAATATCTATTTTGCAAAACTTTTTTGTTATTTTCCATTTAACAGGTTCCACAGTCCATGTGTAGTGTGAATTGTCTATCAGGGACAAGGAAAGCCGGTAGGGAAGGTCAGCCAATTTGCTGCTATGACTGTATTCCATGTGCAGATGGGGAGATCAGTAACACAACAGGTAATGAAATAAATCCAATTATCAGTTGATACAATCACTAAAAGTGTTATTTCTGAATTAAATTGAGATGTTGGCCAAAGCTTTACTAAATCCTAACTCCATCACACTCCCTGAATACGTTCTTACATCTGAAAAATGATAAATAATAAAATTTACACTTGTAATCTCAAGATAAATCATGTTTAGCAATCAAACAGACATTGTCTGATTTATAGTGCCAATAATGCATCAGTTTGTTCACTATGTCACCACCAATGGCTTCTCTTCCATCACCCGAACTGTCACCTGTGGCGTCCCCCAGGACTCTGTTCTTGGCTCCTTACTTTTCAACATCTCGATTGGCTCCCCATCATCCAGAGGATCCAATTTAAGATCCTGGTCCTCACATTTAAAGCCCTCCACAACCTCGCCCCATCCTACATCCGTGACCTCCTAATCCCTTACCACCCTGCCCGCTCCCTCCGCTCAGCAGGCTCTGGCCTGTTCCACATCCCCATGTTGTTGTTGTCATTAAACAAGAATATTAATTCTTGAATTTGATTGGTAAGATATCTCAAAAGCACTTCACACTATACAATGTATTTTGTGGGAAAAACACAGTGTCCCACAAACAGACATGGAAATTGGGCCATGGAATGTTTAATGTCCATCTGAGCAGGCAGACAAGGTCTCAGTTCAATGAAGAATAACACGTCCGACAATGCAACACCCCCCAGAATTGCATTGAAGTGTCAGAGTCTTTGATTCCAAGTTCTAACATGGGCTTGAACCTATAAACCTCTGGCTCTGAGGTAACAATGCTACCTACTGAGCCAGGCTGATACACTGGATACTGTGAATTTCAATTTACTGTGAATGCTAATATATTATATTGCTCTAGAGATGTTTAACATGAGAAGAAAGATTATTTATCTCACAATTAAAAAATTTTAAGTAAATCTTCACTGACTTTATGACTGAAGGTTGGCATCAACAATATTTATTAATATTTATTAATAACCAAAGGTCAAATGTAGTTCCACTCACATATTTATAATAATCTTTGCATTTAATATAACACCTTATCATGTCGTTGAGACATCTCAAAGTGCTTTACAAGGTATACCGTACAGTAGATGGACTGTGTGTATTGTGGATGAAATGTAATTAGAATGTTCAATTTGTGCTTTGTTTCTCAATTTCAGATGCAATTCAATGTATTAAATGTGACCTAGACTACTGGTCTAATTCACAGAACAACCAATGCATATTGAAGGAAATAGAGTTCCTTTCATTTGAAGATGCGATAGGAATCTCATTAGCAACGATTGCGTTATTGGGAACAGGACTCACAATCACTATTGCAGCAGTTTTCACTTATTACAGAAAAACTCCAGTTGTAAGGGCAAATAATTCAGAATTGAGCTTTCTTATTTTGTTTTCACTGGCTTTGTGTTTTATGTGTTCACTTATTTTTATTGGTCGGCCTTCAGTCTGGTCCTGTAGGTTACGTAACACGCTTTCCGGCATTAGTTTTGTTCTCTGTGTTTCCTGTATTCTGGCAAAAACCATTGTGGTGCTAATGGCGTTCAAAGCAACGAGTCCAAACGCAAATACCATGAAATGGTTCGGGCCAATGCAGCAAAGAGCAGTTATATTACTCTGCACGTGTACGCAGATTGCAATATGTGTGTCATGGTTAATTACATCACCACCTTTACCAGTAAAAAATATAACATATCAAAGTGGAAAGATTATTCTGGAATGTAGTGTTGGATCAGTGAAGGCCTTTGCAGTTGTATTAGGTTATGTGGGTGTCTTATCTTCTTTGTGTTTGGTGCTGGCCTATTTTGCTCGCAAGTTACCTGATAATTTTAATGAAGCTAAGTTTATAACATTCAGTATGCTTATTTTCTTTGCAGTTTGGTTAACATTCATCCCGGCTTATGTGAGCACCCCTGGAAAATATACAGTAGCGGTGGAAATATTTGCTATTTTGTCTTCAAGTTTGGGGCTTCTACTTTGCATTTTTGCTCCTAAATGTTACATTATTTTACTTAAACCGGAGCAAAATACTAAAAAGCACCTAATGGGTAGAATGATCCCTGTTAAAACAACTTAGAAACTCCTTCTATATGTACTTTAAGTCTATCTTAAAATACATTACAAAGAATTTCAAAGTGTGTACCAACAGAAACAGGGCACTCAGCCCATCCAGTTGGTGTCTATGTTTATACTCAACATGAATCTTCAGTACATTGGTTTGAGTGCTGATTGATATTGAACTCCTTCAACATCGATATCACTTGCAATAATCCCCCAGATAAAATTGATGTTTGTTTTATGATTGCGTGTGGGACATTGCTTTGTGCATTGTGCCTGCAAACACACAAGCAATCCACTTTACAGTGAATCCTGTGAAGCATTTTGAGACGTAGTTCCGACATGATAAGGCACTACATCAAATGTAAGAATTATTATTACATATGTACTCTATTGATGCATTGTTTTATTGTATCAAAATGTGTATGACTTCAAGGTTTAAAAAAGTTGCGCAGTTTAAACGTACGATTTCTATGATTCTTAAGGCTGGAAGGGAAACACAAAAATATTGTTTACGTGGCACATGGACATTTCTCAAATGGGGCATCTGGCCCTCAGCAGCCAAGAGAATTGACCACCCAGATCTTGACTAGACGGCTTCACTATGTTTCCTATCAAAGTGAAATACTTTACAATTTTCTACATTACAGCAAGATCAAAATTGCATTTGTTTAGCGCCTTTCGGAAGGACATCCCAAGACACTAGACAGTCAATGTTTCGAACTCGAGCTGGGGTCGGGATCGGTGAGGGTACTCCGACGTGAAAGCCGCTCTATAAATGTAATTTTGTTGTTGTTGTTGCTCATTATGAAGACATGAATGAGAGTTTCAGCGGTCTGTGGGGTGAGGTAGTGGCGGAGTCGGGCAATGTGGCAGAGATGAGGTAAGGCTGAGCCAGTCATGGCATGGATACATTAAACTTAATTTGCCCATTCTGTTAACCTGCTTATGTCTTTCTGCATCCTTCTGCAATCCCCTGCACTGTTTACCAAACCCTTTTGCGTCATCTACGAATGTTGACACCACACTTTCTACAGTTTTGGTGAACAATAGCAGTCCTAACTGGGACCCCGAGAACATCACTTCCTACCTCTCCTCGTGTCCTTGCCAACAATCCCTCAAATAAAATTGGTCATTCACACCATGGCTGTTTGTAGTGCACTACAATTGGATGCCGGGTTTCGCTCACACAATATAGTCTAAAAACCCTTTACAATGTATTCTGTGAAGCCCTTTGAGACATCTCCATGATGTGATAAGGTGCTATATCAAATGTATAGAATATTATTATTATTACAATTGGCTACAACATTCATGTTACGGGGTGAAAATGTACGCAAAGCTTGACAATTCAGAGGGAGAAGGAAAAATAATAAGAAAAGGCATTTTTCAAATACAAAGTTATGACAACAAAGGGATTAAATTTTGAGTGAAATATAATTCACTGCGGTAATAGATTCAATGCAAGACCAGTGATATGTGACATTTATAAGTTCAATTTTAATGTATAGATAAGACAACATTGAACAGCGTCAAAGATTTCAAGGTTTCCATTTCCCAACCGTTGTGTTTCTCCGCTCACTGCAAAGAACATCTTCAATGTTTTTACTAGTGTTGGAAGATAACATCACAAAACACTGATAGCAACATTTAAGTGTTATAAAACTTTTGTAAGCATAATCAGTTTTCCATCTTCCCATATAAAAGCATGACTTTTCCAATCAACTTCTGTTTATTACTATTTACCCATCAGATGTTTCCTGGTGTTGTGCTCTGGCTTTAACAAGATAATGTAGCATTTTGGAGCAAAGATACAGAAAAGGAGACCAAAGCTTGAAGCCGATATGGCAAATATCTCCACAGCCACTGTGTATTTCCCAGGAGTGCTGACATACGCTGGGATAAACGTTACCCACACTGTAAAAAAGATCAGGATGCTGAAGGTTATATATTTAGCCTCATTGAACTGATCTGGTAACTTTCGAGCCAAGAAAGCTAACATAAAGCAGGTGCCGGCTAATAGCCCAATGTAACCCAACACACACCAGAAAGCCACAGTAGAGCCCACATCACATTCAAGGATAATCTTTGCTTTGTGGTACTCAAGGTTTTTGGCTGGGAATGGGGGTGATGTGGTCAACCATATTACACAGATAATCATTTGAATCAATGTAGTCATGAAGACAATTGACCTTTGCTGTGTGGCTCCAAACCATTTCATTACGTTACTCCCCGGAAGCGTTGCTCTGAACGCCATCAGCACCACTAGCGTTTTACCAAGAATGCAGGAAATGCACAGCACAAAACTGACCCCAAACACAGTGTGACGCATCATACATGACCACACTGTGGGCTGGCCAATGAAGGCAACGGAGCACAGAAAGCACAGGGTTAATGATGTCAGCAGGAGGAAACTGAGTTCACAATTGTTGGCCTTTACAATGGGAGTCTTTATGAAATAAATGAAAATACATGCGACCGTTACTGTGATACATGCCCCAGACAGTGAAATGACTGTGAGAGTTATCCCCATATTCTCTTGAAAGGAGAGATATTCTGTGTCTTTTAGAATGCACTCTGTTCTGTTATCATTCGACCAATAATGTAATGAGCATCTCAAGCATTTGACAGAATCTAAAAATGAAAAAGAAATGAATCATGTTTTTATATAAATTTTTACTGCAATATTAGTCACAGCATTGGCCATTGTTGGTACGGCAATGGTAATTCTGATTCATTCAGTTTTCTATCCTCCCATTCTCAGTTTTCATTGTGGCTTGCAACAAACTAATCCTCAAAACTTTGGGACTCCCTCCCTCAACCTTTTTGTCTCACATCCTCCTTTCCCATCTTCAGGCCACGTCTTTCTCTTCAACCGTGGTTACAGTCACCTTGTCCCTCCAGCCTTGGACCCCGACATTTTGAAAGGTTGTGAGACCCACCCAACGCAGAGAGCACTATATAAATGTAAATTGTTGTGTTGTTGTCTATATAAATTGAATCTTAACTAACCTGTTTGGTTACTGATCTCCCCATCAGCACAGATTATACAATCAAAGCAACAGATTGGCTGCTCTTTTCGGGCTGCTTTTCTGCTTCCTGGAGGACAGCTTAAGCTACACACTGAGATTGGCACCTGTGGGTAGAGTAAAGATACATGTCATGCTTACTCGAGCCTAAAACCGCATTGTAGATGTCGAAAATAAAGATTTTTGCACATTGTAAAATACTTAATTTTCCATCTCCTGAATAAAATTATTTTACAAAAAAGGGAAATGTAGTCTCTTTAAATAAGAATTTAGTACAGTGAAATGCCACAAATATATGATTAGATGAAAGATTTCTCTCCGATGGTTGAGAAGTTATTCATAACACAGGTTTCAATAACATCAACAAAAGTTCTCAGAGTTTTCTACAATTATTTAAAGCACACAATGATGAAAACAGTAAGAAAAGTTTACAGTACCACATCAACAATAAAAACAAAATTGCATTTGTATAGCTCCTTTCATGTCGGGAGGATGTGCCAAGGTTCTGGACAGTCAGTGTTTTGAATATATATAAATACTTCCATAATTTAGACACGAAAGACAAGGTGAAATACTTTGGTGTTTCATTTGGACAACAATGGGAGTCAATTTTATTTCACATATCTTTTAGACAAGAGCAATTTTAGAACTAGTCTTACATTATTTCGTCTTCCATTCCAATGGATGGTGCTTTCATCCAATACCAGTTCTTCTCCTGGAAACAATGCTGCATCATAATAACCAACTTTAACAAAGTCCACAGCACCATTGGCTGTCCTTTGCCAGTTGATGAGATCATAAGAAGCAATGGGATCTCCATATTCATCAAAGGCGATGTCTTCTCCAAACCCATTGGTAAACCTCACCTCCTTTAGGTAGTGCAGAAGCTTCAGAAAAATACAACATAATGAATTGGGAAATCCCTCCACCCTCCCTGTCCCCAGCTCAGATCTGAAACTATGACTGTCCTGTGCCTTGGCACATCCTCCTGACGTGAAAGGATCTATCCAAGTGCAATTTTGTGGTGTTGTTGTTGTTGGGACTAAACTTGCCTTTTTATTTCAGAAATACATTCATTGGCAATTCAAGGTGTAATGTTTGGATTATATTATGTGTTAGGTTCATATCAATCAAATGGTAAAGATCAAATGCTTCTTACCTGCCACGGTAAAATAGTGGATTTTTGGCCACATGTGTTGTTGGCAAATGGACCTTGTCCAAGGTCACACGACAGCAAATTGTGAAGTGCATAGGCTGCCGCATAGACAGCTTTATACACATTATATGAAACTCTTAACTGGGAGACATCAGTGTATGTGTTCTCAATTGTCTCCAAGTCTTCCAGCCCGGTACATGGACCATACGGAGATAAGGATGTACTCTGTTCCAACGATCCAGCCCTTGTTTCCAATTCACACCCAAATACTTGTTGCCACAGTTCCTCCACAAACGGATTGTCTAGCGCTGTGGAAGGGTGGAGTTTGACAAGGAATTCTCTCAATCCGGGAATCTCTGCTTTGTGAATTCCAAAACCTATTGTTCCGGATAATAACTCCTGAGTTTCCTCTGTCCATAACAAAGATGACGTTACCCAGGCCTCGCTTGCTATTAGCTGTATACCAGTGATGTTCTGCTCTTTCAGTCCCTCAATCAAGACCAGAGTGTCGCTCTCCCCACAGAACAACACCATGACTCTGGCCGAGGATGTCCCAATAGTATTTACTATCTGCTGGATCATATCTTTGGTCCGAATAGGAGGAATAAATTCAATGTAGGCGATGCAGACATTGGAGTTTGTAACTCCCTCAATAAAAGATTGCATCCCAAATCGCCCATAGTCACTGTCAGCAGCCACAACCCCCACCCAAGTCCATTGGAAATGCTGAATTAGACTAAGCAGAGCTTTGACCTGAACAGCATCGCTGGGAACCGTCCTGAGAAACGTGGGGAACTCTCCCTTGTCACTAAGGCACGCACAGGATGCAAAGTAACTCACCTGTAACAAATGGACAGACCATGTTTGTCATAAAAGAAATGGCAAAATGCATTATTCTGTCGCCCAGATTTAAGAGTAAGGTGTGGCTGATTTGTAATCCTTGCAGGTTAATAATAACAACAACAACAAAATACAAATTAATATTTATATACTGTAGCACCTTTCACGTCGAGAGGACTATCTTGCATTTGATATAGCACCTTGTCACTTTGTTGAGACATCTCAAAGAACTTCACAGTATACACTGTAAAGTGAATTGACTGTTTATTTTATGGGTGAAACTCAGCAGCCAATTGCGCACAGCAGTGTCCCACAAACAATTTTTTTTTGAGTTGATTATAACCAATACAGTACAGGACTCCAGTTGAACCTCTCCACTCAAACACACACCAAGTGTATGGTAGCAGTGTCCAGCCTGGTGGCTTTACAGAATAAACTGCACAACTAAATGCCTCCATCATACAAACAGATTGTGTTACTGAGGCAGCAATTCCAAGGCATCAGGGCCAGGAGATTTTGGTTCACATTTCAGACATGGTCATTGCCCACTGGTGAATTATTTGTTTAGTTGTCAATTTGTCCTTTAAGTATCTTCCAACAAATGTAAATTAAATTAACCTTAATTAAAATTTAATAATAATAATTGTTGCATTTGATACAGCGTCTTATCTCGCCTTCAAAACTTCTCAAAGCCCTTCACAGAATAATCATAATCATAATCCTTGCATTTGATATTGTGCCTTATCACATCTTCTAGACGTTTCAAAGCACTTCACAGAATATACTGTAAAACAAATTGACTGAATATTTTCTGGGCAAATTGCATAATTAAATTTTCAGAATAAACATGTACAGTTTATTCAAATAATCACAGCAACTTCATTAATTTGCTCTTACCAAGGGAATCCTAAAAAGGCCCACGATTCGGGAAACAGCAGCAGAGCGAGATGACCCAGCATCCCCGACGATGAGAGGCACAGACGGGGATCCATCACACCGGTGACCTGAGGGGAGGTTCTCCTCATCTCGGTTAAGGAATTGAAGAGCGCATTTCAGCGCCTCTGATGATGTGTCACAGCTGTCCATAATCCTGTAACCCAAGGTTGTGTTGGGAAGCAGAGACGGGTTCCTGTTTATTTCCTCTATTGTAAAGATCATTGTCTGGACCCAGCGGAGTCCTCTCAGGTTGAACCTGGCATAGACACACATACACATATTTGTTGTAGGATTTACTATATACTGTATCAGACATTCCTCTGGTTAAACTAAATCCCAGTTATCCCACAACGCTGGTTTTGCTCCCTGTTACTGTTCAGGATGCTCGGATATTAAATCTTAAGTGAAACTGTAAGAACAGAATTAGGCGCAGTGTGGAATTGTGGAATCCCCTATTGCCTCAGTCACTATTACACATTAATACACATTGCAAAACCTCTGCTTGCTAGGCTTACCTGCAGCTCAATCAGTGGAACTCAAAATGAGTCACACATAGACACACCCTCCAAACTAAACTCAGACAAGGAAGCAATAGGAGGTCTCATCAGCCCCGGACTATTGAGAAAATCAGGCAGGATTTGTTCGACAGCACTGAGTGAAGTGTATGTGGGTTTTGGGGGTGAGGAACTCTTTCCCTTCCCCCATCATCTCTATTGTCAGTGGGGCCTCATGTCTAAGATCAGACATGACAAATAACAATTATCCTCGCATTTGATATAGCTCTATAGCTATCACATGGATGGCATGTTTCAAAGTGCTTCACAGAATTTTTCCTGATGACCACTTCAGCCAGATCCTGTGGGTTTCCAGAGTTTGGGAAACCCAAGCCCACGTGAGGTAATGCCAGAGGAGAGAGGCATTGTAAATCAGCTGCTTTTAATGTAGTAATGTTGCTGTGTTATTACTCACTCTTGGCAATGCGTCTCTTTAGGTTTAGATTGTGACGAGGTGTTCAGCTGAGCTGTTCTGAAATGCACAATAAATAACCCGCCTAGAATTACATCTCCAGACTTCAGCAAACCATGGGTGTTAAACTTGTCCTGAAGTTTACAAGATACATCCCCTCCAGCTACCCTGGAAACATTGTGGATCAGAAGCCAAACCCACAGGATCCCACCAAGCGGCATATTAATGTGTGCCGGGAGTGATGGGGGTGATCACTCCCGGGGAGTGATGCTGTAACGCTCTCTCACCCTTTGTGTTTGTGATATATAAATATAGCCAAATGCACGTGGGAAATTAGCATAAGAATCTATTTTAAGAATGACAACCCAACGGGCGCAATGAACCAGTTGAACTGCACATGAGCAATGTAATAATTGGAGAGGGGAAATCTCACCTATCTCAAGCCTGTTATTTTTCACAACTGAAGTTGTGATGTTATGTTGTTATTCTTGATCTCAACCTGATTAAGTTTAATCTCCAAAAGGAAACCCATCAATAATGTGCGAACAATTCTCCTGAATATTGTTATTAATAAACTGTAAAGATCAACATTTTAAGGGAAAAAAGATGTTTAATATATTTGCTTCTATTTCCAATATGAGTGGACAATTTTAAGTGACATGTGATAATGAACTTACAATGAAGTAACTTCAATACGTTTCAAGAGAAAGTACAGTGTCAGCATTATTATCACCATTGGAAATATTTGCTAATAATAATCTTTCTATCCAAATAAATAATTAGTCCGACTGCATTTTGTTGAAGTAATGGAGAGAGTGAATGAAAATAGTGCAGTTGATGTAGTTTATATGGACTTTCAAAAGGTATTTGATAAAGTGCCACATAAGAGACTTGTAAGGAAAATAGAAGCCCACAGTATTAAAGGGACAGTAGCAGCATAGATCCAGAATTGGCTGGGAGACAGAAAGCAGAGTTGCGGTGAACAGTTGTTTTTCTGACTAAAGCAAAGTGTACAGTGGCATTCCCCGGGGATCTTTTTAATATATGTATAAATGATCTGGACTTGGTTATAGGGAGTACAATTTCCAAGTTTGGAGATTACACCAAGTTATGAAAAGTAGTAAATAGTGAGGAGGATAGTAGCTGACTGCAAGAGGACATAGACAGAATGCTAAAATGGGCAGACACATGGCAGATGAAGTTCAATGTGAAGAAATGCGAAGTGATACATTTTGGGAGGAAGAATGAGGAGAGGCAGTATTGGCTGATAGTACAATCTTAAGGGGGGGGTTGAACAGAGAGACCTGGAGGTTCATGTAAATAAATCTTTGAAGGTGGCTGGACAGGTAGATAAGGCTGCTAAAAAGGCATATGGGATACTAGGCTTTATAAATAGGGGCACAGAGTACAAAAGTCAGAAAGTTATGATTAACCTGTACAACACGCTGGTTAAGCCTCAGCTAGAGTATTGTGTTCAATTCCAGCTGGGCACCACACTTTACGAAGGATGTTAAGGCTTTGGAAAGGGTGCAAAGGAGATTTACCAGGATGGTACCAGGAATGAGGGACTTTCGATATGAGGAAAGGCTAGAGAGGCTAGGATTATTCTCATTGGAGCAGAGAAGGTTATGAGGAAACCTAATAGAGATTTTCAAAATCATGAGGGGATTTGATAGGGTAAACAGGGAAAAACTGTTTCCACTAGTGGGTGTGTCAGTGACTCCAGGTCACAGATTTAAAATTCTGTAGTTTCTAAAAGAAGCAGAAGGATGGTGAGGAGAAATTTTTTCACACAGCGAGTTGTTCGAATCTGGAATGCATTGCCTAAAAGGATGGTGGAGACCGATTCGATAACAACTTTTAAAAGAGAGGTGGGTGGTTATTTGGGGAGGACTGGTTTGCGGGGATATAGGGGGAGAGCCGGGGAGTGGGATTGACTTTGAATAGCTCTTTTCAAAGAGCCGGTGCAAACTCAATGGACCGAATGGCTTCCTTTTGCGCATAAGTGTTTTTGCTTATGATTCTAACTAGTAATTTGTTGACAGTTAGGATTCTGTCTTCAAACATAATACCAATCACCACTCTATAGAAAAATTAAGGATAAACACTTGAAAATTATGAATTGTATTTATATTGTTCAACAGAAGAACCTCTGGAGCCCTAAACAGTTTTGAAAACAAAAGTAGTTCAAGGTAAATAATGTTGCTAAAATGACACAGCGGCTTCTAATTTAACAACAAATAAAAATCAAATAGAAACCTACAGAAAAATAACATTCTGTCATCAAAAATATGCTTTGTAAAATAGAGGCCAGCTAAACACACACTCTCCACAGAGTAATGAAAAGCCAAGTAGTTAACGTTCAATAAAGTAGAGAAAGATGCCACAACCAATGAGATTATATATGTGATTTATCAATGTAGTTTGGAAATGATCCAGCCCTATAATCCTGAAATAAATTGCTTCAATAGTGGAAGATGACCCCTTTGTGGAATAAAAGAAAAAAAATCCTTCTACTAGATAACGAACAGTTAACTGTTCGTCATATATATTTGATTTTAGTTAATTCAGTCTGCAACTATTTACCCATCAGATGTTTCCTGGTGTTGTGCTCTGGCTTTAACAAGATAATGTAACATTTTGGAGCAAAGATACAGAAAAGGAGGCCAAAGCTTGAAGCCAATATGGCAAATATCTCCACAGCCACTGTGTATTTCCCAGGAGTACTGACATACGCTGGGATAAACGTTACCCACACTGTAAAAAAGATCAGGATGCTGAAGGTTATATATTTAGCCTCATTGAACTGATCTGGTAATTTTCGAGCCAAGAAAGCTAACATAAAGCAGGTGCCGGCTAATAGCCCAATGTAACCCAACACACACCAGAAAGCCACAGTGGAGCCCACATCACATTCAAGGATAATCTTTGCTTTGTGGTACTCAAGGTTTTTGGCTGGGAATGGAGGCGATGTGGTCAACCATATTACACAGATAATCATTTGAATCAATGTAGTCATGAAGACAATTGACCTTTGCTGTGTGGCTCCAAACCATTTCATTACGTTACTCCCCGGCAGCGTTGCTCTGAACGCCATCAGCACCACTAGCGTTTTACCAAGAATGCAGGAAATGCACAGAACAAAACTGACTCCAAACACAGTGTGACGCACCATACATGACCACACTGTGGGCTGGCCAATGAAGGCAATGGAGCACAGAAAGCACAGGGTTAATGAAGTCAGCAGGAGGAAACTGAGTTCACAATTGTTGGCCTTTACAATGGGAGTCTTTATGAAATAAATGAAAATAAATCCCACAGCCATTGTGACACAAGCTCCAGACAGTGAAGTGACTGTGAGTGTAATCCCCATGCTGTCTTGGAAGGAGAGGAACTCCACTTCTTTTGGTACACAATGATCTTTTTGTCCATTAGACCAGGAATCCACAGGACATTTGTTGCATTCTGTAGCATCTGTAAAAGAAATAGAAGGGAAGAAATTATTTGCTAGATTTGTACATATATCCATAAATACGGAACACAATTCTCCCGCTTACAGTATCGCAGAAGAATTCTTCCAGTATTCATCCTGCGATCTCAGCATCTGTTGCTTTTGATCTCAGTATTGATCAAAAGCAACCAAACACACATACCTGTTTGGTTACTGATCTCCCCATCAGAACACGGTAAACAATCGAAACAGCAGATTGGCTGACCTTGTTGAATGGCTTTCCTGGTACCAGGCACACAGCTCTGGCTACACACTGACACTGGCACCTGCAGAGAGAGACATTTGCATTTCATTTCTGAATTCCATTTGAATAATATAAAGAATAACTCTTGGATTTCACATAGACCATTTCATTTCGAGAGGATGCCTCCAAGTGCGTCACAGAATTTACTGTAATGTGCAGTGATTGTGGATCTTGTAGATGAATAATTGGCATTGTCTATGACAGGAGGCATTTGTTTGAATAGGTTTACAAAATTGAGAATAATTGTGAGAGTGTTGCACACTTTGTTTCTGGTGAAATCCTTTCCTCAGTGCACTTCAGGGCAACATATTTGCATTGTAAATCGATCATTTTTCTGCCATGCAATGCAGTTGAGATCCCCTGTGAATCCACAGTTCAAACGGAGTATGAAATACATGAACTCTCTGTCCACAAAATTAGAATACTGTATTTGTGTGTTTGAAGTATGTTGCTTTGTACTGATTAAAATAAGTTTCAGAATATGCAAAATTCACTTCTGTTTTATCCAAACTTAGCCAACTATAAATCTACTTCAATGTGCTTTCATTCCTTATATTACAAAGACGAGACACATACCAGTTCTGAAATAGGGCTGATAAACTCCTGAAAATAAAAGTTATACAGTAATTTGGATATACAATAGGCTACAACTGGGTCAGGTCATTGTCACTTTTCTCAATATGGGAAGACAGAGTAGATATAATCATGTGATATGGGGCTCACCCTGTTTCCTGTCCCATGCCATGTGACTCTTCCTTCATCCAACACTAGTTCTTCTCCAGGTGGCAACTTGGCATCATAATAACCCACTTTCACCAGGTGAAGGAAGCCATCCTCACTTCTCCGCCAATTGATGAGATCATACGAGGCAATGGGATCTCCATATTCATCAAAGGCTATGTCTTCTCCAAACTGATTGGTAAAGCTGACTTCCTTTAGGTAGTGTAGCAACTGGAAAAGATTGAAATGGAATGAATTAAACAAAATAGGTACTTGAAACTGAAAGATTTGCGGGGATATGGGGAAAGAGTGGAGGAGTAGAATTGGTTGTTAGCACTTTCAAAGAGCCAGCATAGGCACGATGGCCCGAATGTTATAAAACATGCATGATCATTACATTTATGTCCAAATCACTCATTTCAGTAAATTAAGAAAAAATATTTGCTCGATTTGCTTTTGACAAGGAGAATAAGGATGAACACGATCCGTCACCTTACCTGCCATGGCTCAATGTGTGACTTTCGGCCACAAATTCCTTTGACAAATGGGCCTTTCCCATCTTCACACAACAGCAAGTTATGAAGAGCATGAGCGATAGCGTACACAGCTTTGTAAACGTTATTTGAGACTCGTAACTGCGACACATCAGTGTATATAGTCTCAGTGTTCTTCAAACTCTCTGACCCTGTGCACTGGTTGTATGAAGACATTGATTCATTTTGACCTGGGCTGACAGCTGAGATGTTTACATTGCAGCCAAACACTTCCTGCCAGAGTTCTTCCACAAAAGGGTTGTCTAGTGCTGTAGAAGGATGGAGTTTGACAAGGAATTCTCTCAGCCCTGAAATTTCTGCTTTGCGAATCCCAAAACCTAATGTTCCAGTTAATATCTCCTCAGTTTCTTCTGTCCATAAGTGAAACGATGTGACCCAAGCCTCGCTGGCAATCAGCTGGATATCATTGATATTCTGCCGTCTGAGTTCTTTCACTAAAAGTGGTGTCTCAATCTCGCCACAGAAAATTATGACCACTTTGGCAGTGGATGTCTTAATGATGTTTACTACCCTTAGAATTTCATCCTCAGTGCGAGTGGCGGAGATGAATTCAATGAAAGAAATGCAGATGTCAGAGTGAGCCACCTCTTGAATGAAGGACATCATGCCAAAGCGACCATAATCGTTATCTTCGGCCACAGCTCCCACCCACGTCCACCTAAAGTGTTGGAGGAGTCTGACTAAGGCTTTGACTTGCACGGCATCACTAGGGATGGTTCTGAAGAAAGTGGGGAACTCACCCTTATCGCTCAGACATGTGCAAGAAGCATAATAACTGACCTGTAAAACAAAAGGGATGATAACTCATTGGATAATTAGGGACGTCCTCCCAACATGAGAGATGCTATACAAATGTAATTTGTGGTTAATTTTCTGTACCCAAGAGGTATAAGTAATGATGATGCAAATGCATTGATTTTATAATATGGTATTTATATCATTAAACTAAATGAAGCAGATTGAAGCCAATCTTACCAAACCAATGCCAAAAGGTGATACGATTCTAGAAACTGCCACAGACTGTGATGATCCTCCATCTCCCACAATGATCGGTATTGATGGAGACCCAACACAACTACGATTGGAAATGGTATCTTGTTCCGCATTCAGAAGTTTAAAAGCTCCTTTCAGGCCTTCAGAAGCTACATCGCAACTATCCAGGACCTTGTAACCTAGAGTTACATTGGGAAGCAACTCCATGCTGTGGTTTATCTCTTCTATTGCAAAGATCATAGTTTGCATCCAGCGCAGTCCTCTTTGGTTGAACCTGAGTCACATGTGTGGATATAATGAAAACTGTTGACCTTTTATAAAATGTGTGTCACCCCATTTTTACCAGCTGTAAAACAGTCAATGGAGGATAAAATGTTTGGTTTCTGTGACGTGATTTCACACGCTCTTCCCCTGAGGATTCGCATGATATACATCATAATAATCCTTGCATTTGCTATAGCATTTTTCATGTCTTCTAGATATCTCAAAGCGCTTCACAGAATATACTGTAAAGTGAATCAACTAGATATATATATGCGTGGGCAAAACACGACATCAATTGAGCACAGCAGTGTCCCACAAACAGTCGTGGATTTAATTTTTTTTTAGGTATTAATATTAGGTGTGTAGAGTAAGGAAACTTGCCCAGGGTTTCGCCCTGACCTGCCAGGAATTGAACCCAGGTCTCTTGCTAAATAACAACATTCAACTTCCAAACGTTTGGTTTCAGGTGGAATCACTTTCTAGATATTTTGGTTCTTGACACCAATCAATCAATCAATCAATCAATCCTTACATTTATACAGTGCCTTGCACATCGAGAGGCGTCCCAAGACATTGTACAGTCAGGTAGGGACAAAAGCAGGGTGGGGAATGAAGGAGAGTAGGAGAATTGATTGTATATTTGTGGGCAAAACCAAGTCATATAATACAAAACATATATTTATATATAGCATTACACATATACATGCATAAATTATGTGTGTAAATACTTTGTCAGCTACCAAGTGAATAAACAGAACAACATTGTTCACAAAGACTTCTCTTTATTTTAGTTGTGTTGGAGAGGTCCAATTGATAATGTTGCAAAAGCGAGAGAACCTTCTCATTAGCCTGAAGGATTAGCTGAGACTGGAATAACTGGAGTTTGCTGCCCAGAGTTTCAATGATCTTAACAGTGAAGAGATATTCTATGCACATCAATCACGTGATCTATTCAGAGTTGCTCTTGCACTTCAAGATCTGTAATTAGCTCTCCTTCAAATGCTGAGAAAGAACAGGGAAATCTCAAAGCCAGACGTTATGGAAGGGAAATAGCCATTTAATCCCTCAAGTCACAAATGCGAGCTGCCTTACAAGCAAGAGTATCTGGGTTCGATTCCAGGCAGGGTGAAACCTTGGGCAAGCTTCCATACTCTACATGCCTGATAATAATTTCTCGAAAAAACAATAATACATTGGTCATTTCAATCCACGACTGTTCATGGGACATTGCTGTTCACAATTGGCTGCCACGTTTTGCTCCCTGTCCCCGGACCTGTCTTCAGCCACTCTGCCCTTAAACTCTGGAATTCCATCCCGCAGTACTTCCACCTCGCCCCCTCCCTAGCCTCCTTCACGTCTCTCCTCAAGACCCTCCTCTTCGACGGTCCCCTCGGTCACCCCAAATCCCCTCCTTTCCCTCCACCCTTCCTGATCCCGATCCCAGTTTGGGTCTGAAACATTGACTGTTCAGTGCCTTGGGACGTCCTCCCAACGTGAAAGGCGCTATACAAATGTAATTTTGTTGTCATTGTTATATAAAGCAGTCAGTACAACATAAATTAGAAGTTGATTTTTAAACATTTATCAAACGGGATTTTCACTCTATCTGCCTTCCTCCCTCTCCCAGCATTATGTCTATGCCCCCAGCGCTTTCCTCACTAATACCACTCCTTTCACCATCACAAACATTGTCTAGAATTATTTTAACACTGTTTGTAAGGTGCCAAATATACTATTACCATGTGCATTAGACCCCAAAACATACAGTATATTCTCCATGAAGCGCTTTGAGATATCTTGAAGACTTGATAAGTCTCTATATCATATGCAAGGATTTTTATTATTTTTATTATTGATGCTCCATCCTACACCATCTTGTTTCAAACAGCGTTACTTACTGCAGGCATGGAATCCGTTGTGGTTCAGAGTGATATGAATTATGTCCCGGAGCTGTTCTGAGGTGGATTCCAAATAAACCGCCCAGAATCACATCGCCATTCTCAAACACTCCAGGACTGAATTTTCCCCAAAGTTTACAGACAGGATCAGCTGTTGCAGTCACACGCCTGCTGCAGTGCAACAGCAAAGTGGCCCAAATGAACCCGAGTCTCATGGTGAAAATGTGACCACTTTCTCGAGATCACCGTGAAGAATGGACTCTGGTCTTTTTTTAAGGGATTATATATGGTGACAAGCGCATCTCACGAGAAAAGCACAAACCCTTTGCCATTAGACCATTTGTGCTGTGAGGGCGAATGTCAGGTCATAAATCTGTGTCTGACACCTGACACAATGTGATTGCATTGACTTCCCTCGGGCTAATTATCTCAAATAATTAATACAATGTGGAGCAGATTCTGGTCCGTTGCTTGATTTACTTTTGATGGGCTGGGATAGCATGTACAGAACCTTTGTATCTCAGAGGAATTATATTTAGCACACAACATTCACAATTATCAATTTAGAGAATGTGAGTGAAACATTCTGCAGAGTTACGAGCCTTCAAAAGTCAAAATGAAATGAAAGCTAAAAGCCTCATACTGGCTTCTATTTATGTCACCTGTATATATTATCAGCACAATTTCATTGTGTTGGCCAGGATCTCGCTGTGTTTCACTGTGTCTCACTGTCTTACTGTGACCAGAGGCTCACTGTGGGCTACTTACTCTGTTGAAAACTTTCAAGATTATAGTGATTATGTTTGTGCTCTAGGAATAAAATGCATCAGAGGATTGCCACCATCTTCCTGTCCGCTGCTCGGTCACAGGTCCCTTCCCATTGAGCGATGATGGTTCCACCAATTGGAGGTGCTTGAGCTTGAGCAGCAGTTGCTTTTCTCTCTGCCAACCAATCCAGGTGGATTCCAAGTGTTGGATTTACTAAAGATTGTTCATGAATTTGGACTCCAGATAATGCCTTCCAGCAGCTGTCACCTCAGAGTCTCGTATTTAACAAATATACTACTGCCACCAACATAAAACTTGAAAAAGAGTAGAATTACTCAGAGGTACACAGAGGCAGATAGGAAATTAAAGTAGACCAGACTCACATCATGATGCGTTTCAGGTAAATATTCATTTTTAATAGAAAATTTAAGCATTCATCCCTTTCTTTGCCATGTTAGTGATGGTAAACCCATCCAATGAATCTGAAGATCATTTCTGTTGAGGCAGGCCACAGGAAGAGCAGACTTGTAACTAGCTAGCTTAGTGTTTACCCATCAAGCCTTGTCGGGTGTTCCTCTCTGGCTGTAGCAATATGATGTAACACTTTGGAGCAAAGATGCAGAGAAGCAGAGCAAAGCTGGAGGACAGAATAGCAAAGACTTGCACAGCTACTGTGTACTTGCCGGGAGAGCTGAGATACACTGGGATAAACACGATCCAAACCGCAAAGAATATCAACATGCTGAACGTTATGAACTTGGCCTCATTAAACGTGTCTGGCAATTTCCGTGCCAGAAATGCCAACACAAAGCAGATGCACGACAGGAAGCCAATGTACGCCAACACAGTACAGAATGCCACCGTGGAGCCTGTGTGACATTGCAGAATGATCCTGGTGTTTTGGTGGGTTGTGTTTTTAAATGGGAACGGAGGGGAAACCGTTAGCCAGGCTGCACAGATCAGTACCTGAACACATGTGGCGATGAACACGGCAGCTCGCTGTTGAGCTGGGCCGAACCATTGCATGACATTGCTGTGGGGCAGTGTGGCTCTGAACGCCATCAGCACCACCACGGTTTTGGTGAGAACGCAGCAAATGCAGAGCTCAAAGATGACAGCAAACGCCGTGTAGCGCAGTTTACAAGCCCAGTCTGTGGGCTGGCCGATGAATGCGATTGAGCACAGAAAACACAGCACCAATGAAGTCAAGAGAAGGAAGCTGAGCTCCGAGTTGTTGGCCTTGACAACTGGAGTGGTTTTATAATGAAAGAAGATCACCGTCACTGCGACTGTTACACAGGCTCCGAACAATGCGATAGCCAACAAGGCTATGCCTATGGCCTCTTGGAAAGAAAGGTATTCAATTTCCTTCGGGACGCACGCGTTTCTCTCAGGATTTGACCTGTCATCTATCGAGCATTTGGTACACTCCACGGAATCTAGAAAACAGAATATCCAGCTGGTCAGAAAGAAAATGTGAAGTGAACACCTTGTACAGAGGCTCCTGGGAACCAACTCTAGATCCTCAAAATGCCGCTCATTCATGTTTGTCACATATAAGTGTAATTTTGTTGACGTTTGTTGTTGTTGTCACGTAACATGAATCTGGGAAAACTGAGGAATTCAATTTTAAAATATCCAATGGGTACACAAAATATCCAATGGGAAAGCCACATAATGGAGGTGGGAAATGAGGGACTCGCAAACTGTAAATTGCTAATGGAGTCCTGTAGCTTAGTGGTTAGAGTGCTCGCCTCGCAAGCGAGAGTACCCGGGTTTAATTCCGTGGGTGGGCAAAACTTTAAGCAAGTTTCCTTTCTTCACATGTCCATGCTTAGCTAGCAGTAAGAAGGAACTCAGTTGTCAGGCGACTCCCAGATCACTTTTCCTGGGTAATAATCTCTTCAAAATAATAAAGATTTGGTCATTCTGTTTGTGGGACACTGCAGTGCACAATTGGCTGCTGTCTTGTTGCTATAAAATAATAATAATAATCATTGCATTTTGATATAGCACTTTTCACATATTATCGACGTCTCAAAGCACTTCACAGATTATCTTGTAAAGTGAATTAACTGTATATTTGTGGGCAAATTGCAATAAAATGTACAATAAATTCACTTTACTGTGAAGTGCTTTGAGACGTTTTAATTTGATAAGGCATGACATAAAATAAGGATTATTAATATAATTTCCAAGCCCCACCTGTGTCACGGTTAGTGAGTGTTACCTGTTTGATTGCTGATCTCCCCCTCAGCACATGGCACACAGTCAAAGCAACAGAGTGGTTCACCATCACGAGAAGCTTTCCTCATTCCAGAAGGGCAGCTATCACTACACACTGACCGTGCAGGCTGGAAACAAGAACATGAATTAGTCACACATCTGAACCATAGAAAATATACAATGGTTGTGGAAAGGGGACTGATTCTCTGATAGTGAGCTGTCACAGTCTATGGGTCAACGGAGTTCATCCATCCTATAAACTTCAGGACAATGAATGGACGCACAAATCAACAAGGTTCATTCTCCGCTGTGAAGGCAATGTGGCAGGATATCCTATGCTGGTGTCATGTCTTACTGTGGACAACTCAACCTCTGAAGAACAAATTGGACAGATTTTTGTTAGGTAATAATATCTCAGGATACAGTATATAGTTGGGTACAAGCGACTACCAGGAAGGTGGAAGGTGAATTGGATGGATCTTGATCGATTTTTGTCTAGCAAATTCTTATGTTCTTATGAGAGATGACAATTGTTCACCGTTTATATTGTTCAGGCAAAGTGACGGATGCCTTAATGATACTGTCAACTTTGAAATTGTGAAGCACAGTGTAATATGCTGATTGCGCGTCCTGTTTTGAAAGGTTGGTGAGACTGGCTTCAGCTAAGAACTTCCTAAATGATTGACAACACGTTTTTCACTTAAACTATTTTGCACAAACATCCCCCCCCCACCCCCCGAACCACCCCCTCCCCCCCCCCCCCCACCACCCCACACAAGGCCAGTCCGGCCCTTGTATTAGTTACAAATACCAATCAAGCTTGTGGTCACACCTGAGTTTTGCCTCCTGCCCAAACGATCGCTTGTTCATTTAAATCCAGCTGCTTTCCGGGAGCGGCCGAGGCCTCAAAATGACCAACTTCCACAAATGTCACATCTCCGGCAGCTCCGATCTGGCAGTTAATAATGTCGTAAACTGCGATCGCATCCCCGTTTTCATCAAACGCCACTTCTCCTCCAAAATGATCAGTGAATTTCACTTCCTTCAGATAGTGCAGGAGCTTGATAAATAGGGAAAACAATTAATTCTGACGAAGGGTTGTGGACCCAAAAGGTTGACTCACTTTTCCTTTCTCCATACATGCTACCTGATCTGCTAGGTGTTCCCAGCAATTTTTGTTTTTCTTTTAGGGAAAAACAATTATTTGATTCATGTTTGCAGTTCCATTCTTGTGAGACTGTTTTTGCAAATCCTTAACTGTCCAGCACTATGGGACATTACCTGACATCATAGAATTATGAAATTTATTCTCTCTGGGAGGCTATTCCTCTGTAAGGGATGCTAGATCATTGCAAGTTGTTGTTATTGGTAGTGTTATCGGTACTATCAGCTTGCAATTTAATATCTAACTCATAAAACAGAGCATTTCAAGAGTGAGAGGATTTGGGATCATTGTTACACAATTATCTTACCTGCCATGGTTCAAAGCTGTGTACATCTGCACACTCATTGCCCCCAAAAGGCCCTCTGCCACTCTGACACAACTGTAGCTGCCGCAGAGCATGAGCAATGGCATAAACCGCTTTGTATACGTTGTAGGAAACCCTCAGTTGTGACGTATCAAAATAAATGCTTTCAATTTCTTCCAGGCTCTCCAAGCCAGTGCACAATCGGGGCTGGGGTTGAGAGGTGCCATCATCCGACAGGTTAAATTTACAGCCATTCAACTCTTCCCAGAAGACAGTCAGGAAGTTGTCCCTGTCCTGTGGGGAAGGGCGCGCCCGCAAGAGGAATTCTCTGAGCTGGGGGATCTCTGCTTTGCGGAAAGTGAAGCCAATGGTTCCTGCCAGAATTGGTGCCAAGGGTGAAGTGAAGAGGGCAGCCCCAGTGACCCAGGCCTCACTAGCCAACCACTGGATCCCAGTCACCTTAAAAAAAGACAATAAATAAGAATAGTATGATCATTCAATCCACGACTGTTTGTGGGACTCTGCTGTGCTCAATTGGCTGCCACGTTTTGCCCACAAACTATACAGTCAATTCACTTTAAAGTGTATTCTGTGAAGCACTTTGAGACATCTCAAAGATGCGATAAGACACTATATTAGATGCATGGATCATTATTATTACCTGCTGTCTCACCACCTCCTGTATTAGCTCCAGCATTTTCTTCTCAGAGGCAAACACCACAATGACTCTAGCCGTCGACTCTTTGATGACCTTCACGATGCCAGCAAGCATCTCCGCATCATAGATTTGGGGTAGGATGTGTGAAAAGGCCACACATGCCCCCAACTCCGTCACCTTTTCGCTGAACAGTTGGACTCCAGACCTGCCATAATCATCGTCGTTGCCCAGAGCCCCGATCCAAGTCCAGCCAAAGTGCCTGACCAGCTGCGCTAATGCTTGTGTCTGGAAGGAATCGCTCGGCACCGTGCGTAAAAAGGCAGGATAGTTCCTCTTGTTGCTCAAACAGGTACAAGTGGAAAAGTAACTGAGCTGCGAGATGTCAAAGATAAGAATAATAATAATAATAATAATACTTGCATTTGATAGAGCACTTTTCACGTCTTCTAGACGTCCCGAAGAGCTTCACAGAATATATTGTCAAGTGAAGTGACTGTACATATGTGGGCGAAACTTGGCAGCCAACTGCGCAGAGCAGTGTCTGGATTGGCAGATCATTCCTTGCAAAAAATAAACAAATAAACAATTTGGTCACTTAATCCACAACTGTTTGTGGGACACTGCTGTGCACAACTCCCTGCCGGGTTTCACCCACAAAATGTACAGTCAATTTACATCAGAGAACTGTATAGTGCAGCACTTTGAGACATCATCAAAGATACGTTATATCAAAAGCAAGGAGTATTATTATTATTTAACCTGTCACCTTGATGTTAGAGTGAATCGCCAGTACAGTACTTACTATTGGGATCTGGAAAGGTGCGGTGGTGCTGGCCATGATAGTGGACTGAAGAGAACCAGCTTCACCGATCATTGCAGGGACAGAAGCCCCGTCACAGCTGCTGTTTGACACAGTCTCCTCTCCATCGCTGACAAACGCCATCACTGCTCTCAGCGCATATATATCACAGGTATCATACACTTTATAGCCCAGGGTGAGATTAGGTAAAAGTGCCGCCTCCCTGTTTATTTCCTGAATGGCAAATATCATTGTTTGCATCCAGCGAAACGCCCTGAAATCAAACCTGCCAGACAAACACGTTAACTCAATGCAAATGTTATCGTTACTGAGATTCATCTAGATACACTCAGTGTCAATTTCAAAGAAATTATCCACACGCACAACACGACAAATACGTCATCGCTAACAGTGCGACGCACCACTTGTAAATGTCTCACTTTGTTTCGCCCACCAAATGTGCCATTAATTCAGTACATTCTTGAAGTGCTTTGAGATGTTTCGATGCTGTGAAAAGGTGCTATGCCAATGCAAGGATTATTATTATTTGTTTCTATTTCTCTATAACTCTGTGTTTTTGTGTGTGACAAGATCGCAAAAGAGACGTGGATGAAGAAACTATTCAGCTCATTGGAATTTATTCTTCTGCACAATGCTACAGTCTGCTCACTACAATTTCAGTCTGTTTCTTACAGGTCCCCTATCCCCAAGCAACAAGAATCACATTAATGCTGACCCACTTCGTTCTCTAACTGCTGGTGTCCATCTTAAATGTGACCTTAACATATTCTTTCACTGACCCTATATGTTCCTCCTGTATTCTTTATTTCTATCCCAACTTTCAAAACCCAAGTTCCTTCTTTAATGTTAAACATGTTATATACTGTACATAACATCAAAAATTTATACTCAATTTCTTCAGAAGAGAGAATTTAGTTAAATCAATACAAGACACCTCATATTTACTGAACAGACATGAAATGATAATTATCATAGAGCAACCCAATACCTATCACTACAGGAAAACTATGTAATCTCAGTTTTGAGTGAAAAATCAATACTTCAATAAGATTTAGTTCTGATTCTCTAAAAGCTCATGAAATTCCTTCCACTTCTCATTTGCATGTTTAATTTGTTACAATAAGTTTTCCATTTAATATAATATCTTATCACATCGTCTAAATGTCTTCGAAGCATTTTACTGTAAACGTGGAGACTTTCACAAATGGCATTAAATGGAACACAAGATGTGTTTAACTCAATGTCTTTGAGAGGTTTAAATACACACTCACCCTGTGCAGCGAAGCTGATCAGGTTTAGTTGTGTAGGAAAGGTCTGGTATGTTAACATATAGACTGACTGGGAACATTCCTCCAATAACCACATCTCCATCCTTTGCTAATCCGGGTGAGACAAAGTTCTCTCGCATGTTACACCGAGCCGTTGCCCTGACCACCGTGAACAGCGCGATATTGAGAACCACCATCAGTAAACAGCAACACATTGCACTAACTGAGAAAGAAAGCAATATGTTTTCACAATGATTGAAAAGTCTTTATATACCGCTGGTATATCTGGGATTTCTATGGATGAAAGAGCAGAAGTATAACGGTGGGACAATTTCAGACTGTTTAGATAATCCCCAAAGACCTGCTCGATCTCTTGAGACCAAAAATACATTTTTTTTTTCTTCTCATTGTTCCCTTCACATGCAGACTGGATAATAGTCTTAAAATGTGGAGTCCTGTATCTCACAAGCAAGAGACCTGGATTTGATTCCCATCAGGGCATAATGTTGGGCAAGTTTCCCACATACCTCTGTTTTCCTAGCAGTAAGTAGGAACGCAGTTGTTAGTCGAATTACGGATTGCTTTTTGGGGCATAATAATGCCTTCAAAGAAAATAATAATGAATTGGTCACATAATGCAAGATCCAATCCATGCAAGATTGTTTGTGGGACACTACTATGCGCAATTGGCTGCTATATTTTGCCCACAAAATATAGTCAATTTACTTTACATTATATGTAAAGTGAAGTGCTTTGAGACGTCTCGAAGATGTGAAAAGTGCTACATCAAATGCAAGGATTATTATTATTATCAAATCTATCTGAGTCATTTCATTTAAATATAGTAAAACCTGGATAATCCGGCACAGTTATACCTACGCACTTCGGGAGATTTGCCGACATCGGAAAAAATCTAATACTGTATGTATTTTCAAATCTTGCCGTTTTAGGGAGTTGCCAGCTTTCGGAAAGTTGGATTTTCGAAGTTTTGTGTCAGAATATTGTGTTTGGTCAGCAGATGATGTTCTGTGGGATTCTATCCATTGACAAACAACACCATTTGGGATGATCACACGTGAGCTGTTTCACATATGAATGAAACAACCTGTGTGTGACAGGGCTCAAGAGCTCTAGAAGGTTATTTGGGATTATCTAAACAGTTAGAAATCGCCCCACCGTTATATTTCTGCTCTTTCACCCATAGAAATCCCAGCAAACCAACGCTGAGCTGGATGGGTCTGATCTTTCAGAATAATAACATTTATGTCTACAGAGGAATATGTCAGAGCACTTGACAAATGTAACATTGATTTTGACCGAAAGGAACAGTCCAAGAAATATACTTAGATGATGGTTTCAAAGGCAGTTAGTGAAGTTATTTTGAACACTAATATTCTTATTATTTGGAATAAGAAGGCTCATTTTTGTAAATCAATACCTTTTGTATATCAATACCTTGGTGTATAAAATTATTCGGTACAGAAAATGTTGTGAAATGTATAGTTTGAGAATGAGGAACCGGCAATGTGAGCTAAAAATACAACACATTGTCATGAATAGCACATTTTGCTTCATTATGAACAGAAGTACACCCTGATTCCATACCATGTCATCACATGCTGTGTAAACAACAACAACTTACATTTATATAACATAAGTCACATCTGAAGGCGCTGGACAGTAAGGTTATTGAATCTGAACTGTCTGTATAATGCCCCTTTTCTGAGTTCAACTCTAGAGACCTCTGACCACCAAATGGAAATTATGTCCAGTAGCTGTAAATGTAGAATTGAAATATTCAAGAAAGATAGATACTTAGGAAATTTATTAAGAAGTACAGTACAGAGAAAAGGCAAGGGAATATGATTAAAAGACCCATCATAAAGTAATGGAACTGTCTGAATGAATGGCCTTCCATTCCAATGTTGTTAACTAGATTAAGCCATTCTGAATACAAGATTATTATTGTCATGAACCAAAAATATTTCATCATTCTATTCCTTTTTTAACGAATGTTCCTGTTGTACATTCCCATCTATTGTAATGTCTTTTTTCTAACAGGCAGCTTTCCTGAACTCAAAGAGGTGAGGTTCGATTCCTCAAATTCCAAATGATCACATTCCTCTTCCTCTGAAAGAAAATCATGCAGAAGATACCATCACAGGGCCAATTGGCATCAAATCAACAACCGGAGCGGGTTGCCACAAAGGTACTTGAGGAGAGAAACTTGCAACTTATTATTTAAGAAACAGCAGACAATGCTGTAATGGGAACACTGTCTGCATAATGCCCCTTTTCTGAGTTCAACTCTGGAGACCTCTGACCACCAAATGGAAACTATGTCCAGTAGTTTTCAGTTTCCACCATAATTTCTGAATGATTTGGCAGTAAATGGTTTGATCTTTTCTTTCATAATTCTTTGATGGCACTGAGGACCCCTCTTTCACTCTCTGTGTTGGATTCGAGAAAGTTGAGATCAAAAGGCTAAATTGCCGTCTTCATCATCACCTTTGTAACGTAATCAGATCCTTCCTTGCAGTTGTGTTACTTTATCCTTTGGACAACTGATGGAATCCTGTTGTGCTCATAAAAGAAGAACAACAATTGAAACTCGTCCCTCCATAAGTTCATTCAATAATTTTATCAAATATTACAAGACAGAAACCAATCATCATATTGTGCACATTTTCTATACGGTCCCATTGCTTGGACCTCACCCCCACTTCAGGCTTATTGAAACATTTGGACAGAATTGGACATTCGTGAATCGTGAATCTCTGCCAGGACCCGCATTGTTTCCATAGCCTCACAATCCAATAACAATCCAGTAACATAGAGGTTAATTTGAGAGGAAAATCTCCTTGTGGCGCTTAAAACAATAATTGGAAATTGTGCAGCTGAGGCCTTAGGAGGTGGGAACGGTCCAGTTAGTCTTTACACAGTGTTGCAGATAGACTCAGGTGCTCGTCACAGGGATGAACCGACTTGGGAACCGTGGAGGAAATTAATGCTCTCAGTTACAGTAAATAATGAGCCCAATTAACCAAAAGCATCTTGTGAAAACAATAAATTAATCAACCAGTTCAGGAGGTGGATACATCAGAATTCCACAAGGTAATCTGCGCTGGGAATTAGAAAAATTTATGATCTCCCCAAAATACACTTCAAGTGAATTGTTTCTTGCCAAACCTATTAGCCCTGGAGGAGGTGATTGGAATAAATTTGTAATACTATTTTAAATTTTTACAGTAAATGTGAAAACTGTTTACAGAAAGAAATACTTCTACATTACAGAATAAAAAGAGTTGAGTGATGAAGGTTCATTTTCAGTTTCCACCATAATTTCTGAATGGTTTGATCTTTCCTTTCACAACTCTTGGATATATGTTGGATATCAATCATTTGTTGTCTGTCTTGTGCCAAATTTCCCATTGTTGATACAGTGTTTTATACACTGATTGCCTGTACTTCAGTCACACAGTGGCCTCAGAATCCACACCTATCTCAAGCCCAAATTCCTCCCAGTCTCAGCTCAACAAAGCATTTTGTATAAAAATTTAAGAAATTAATTGCTTTTGTTTGATAAAGAACCAGATTTGGAGGTACAGTACAATATTGGGGGATAAGGCAGGGCAGTGGGATTGGGTGAGCAGCTTGCTGGGAGAGAAAATTAGCACAGGTCACCAGCAATGCTTCTCTCAGCCACCACAAGGGGGCAGCATAATAATAATACAGTACATACAATAATTATTGCATTTAATGTATTGTAGTGCCTTTCAGAATATACTGTAAAGTGATTTGACAGTATATGTGTGGGCAAATGCAACAGCCAATTGCGCACAGCAGTGTCATGGATTGAATTGACCAATTTATTAATGATTTGTGGAGTAAGGAAACTTGCCCAAGGTTTTGCCCTGCCTGGAATCGAACTCAGGTTTCTCACTTGTAGGGCGAGTGCTCTAACCATTGAGCTGCAGATCTCCACTCTGTGAACAGCACGGTGGTGAGAAGACTGGCCTCCAATCGGAACCAGTAGGAATGTGCAGCCGTACCTTTTGGGGGGAATCCGCTGCAAACGCCCTTCTCCATTACAAATCTGCTGAACAGTGAACTTTCTGGCCTCACTCCATTTTCCCGACATCACTGTGGTACGGACAGCTCCGGACGGACATGTGCGGTGTGTGTAATGGGCTTCACTTGGAGGCCTCGCTGTTGGAATCATAGAATTATGTAGTACAGAAGGGGTTTCATTCGGCCCACCATGTCCATGTCTGCTCTTTGCAAGAACTCTCCAAATATATCCCAATGCCCCGTTCTCTACCCGTAGCCCTGCAACCTTTTTCCTCCCCAAATAGTGATCTATTTCTCTCTTAAAAGTTCTTATCAAATCAGCTTCCAGCCCCTTTTAGGCAAGACACTCCAGATCCAAACAACTCGTGTATGAAAACATTTTCCCTCCTACAGCCGACACAGTCACACATCTCTCTCCTCAGTCTTTGCTACTCTCCCCCTGAAAACCGCTGTCATCACACCCCTTCTCAAAAACCCACCCTCAATCCCTCTCGTCTCTCACACTACCATCCCATTTCCAACCTACCCTTCCTCGCTAAAGACCTGAAACACATTGTTGTAGGTCAGCTTTGGTCACACCTCTCCCTACGCTCCCTCCTCCAGTCTGGTTTTCACCCTGACTGCACACAGCACAGAGACAGTGTTTGTCAAAGTTACAACCGACATTCTCTCAATCTGTGACCAGGACTCCCTCTTATCTCCTCATCCTCCTGGATCTCTTGACTACATTCAACACAGTCGACCATGCCGTCCTCCTACACCGCCTCTCCTCCCTCATCAACTTTAGTGGGACCTCACTCACATTCAAGTCCACTCAACTAACTGCCTCCATTTCATCTCAGCAAATGGCTTCTCCACCCGCCCCCGCATCATCACCCGAATGATAGCTCCATTCTTGGCCTCTTCTCTTCCTTGACTATCTGCTCCTTCAGGTAATGTCATCCACAGACACGGAGTAAACTTCCAATGTATGCAATGACACACAATTTACTTTGCCTCCAGCAGCAACTCCAGGCCCCCCCAATCGGGGCCTGGATGACTGTAAACTTTCTGCAACTGAACATGGACAAGGCAGAAACCATACTCCTTGACTCACATCAAAGTCTTCATTCCCATGGTTCTAAACTCCCCAACTTCTCTGGTCCACCATCAGAGTTCGCGCCATCAATAACTGTTCCCCGAGACACTGAAACACTCTCCGTCAATCCCTCCTCTTTCCTCCCTCTCTCCCCCTGTTCAAGTTCCGCCTGAAAACCTTCCTCTTTGACCAAGTTTACGGCCTCATCCCCCCCAAACATCCCGGCTGCAAGTCAGGCTCCACCCCTATTAATCGCTCTGAGACACTACCCGGCATAGAGGGTGCTGTATTAGTGCAAGTTGTTGTTGGTTTTGGTGGTGGTTCCAATACCAACCCCTGGGGGATACCACTGCACACTTCAACTTGCACATATATAGTCAACCCTCCATGTTTTCCTTCCCTATCCCTCCTGAATACATTGTAGCCAGGAATATTCACCTCCCATTCCTGCCCTTGTTTGAGCCTAGTCTCCATGATTACCATTATATATCATAACCCCATGTGGCAACTTGAGCCTGCAGCTCACCAACAATATTGGTTTGATTGGTTGGCTAATCAAGCGATTAATACGACCAATACCTTTGGAGAAATCAACATTTAGTGATGGGGTATCAATATCAGAGGTCCATTACATTGGGAACCCTCTGGTGAGCAGTTGCAGTGGAACGCTTCTTGTAACATGGTATAATACCAACAGGTGGTGGTTTGCTACAGTTTCTTAAAACTGTAGCATTAGGCGTAATGTAGTTTGTGGTGTGGTAATTATACAATTATTTGCCACATTTCACCTCGATCTGAATATGTGTTTCTCTGATTGTGATTCTAGTGTCTGTATTTGTCTGTGTTCAGCCCTCACGTGTGATCACTGACATCTGTACTCTCTGCTAGAGATCTGTAACGCCTTTCTCGCTGGCTTAGTTCGAAGGTATCAATATAGTGAGTTGACTGTATGTTTTGTGGGCGAATGCCTGAACAATACAGTACAGCAGCCTGGAGTTGTGTGAGTGAGTGGGCGGCCTGGACATTGTGCAATGCATATCTCCAGTTTGGGAATAAAGGAATTTTCCCAGATCAGCCACGGAGCTTCTGCCAACACAGCGCAGATTCTCTGGTTCTGTTTCCCCACAACAGACACAGTTGCTACGGTGATGTTATTTTAGCTCCATCTCCCTTGTTCACCACACTCATTCTTTGGAGAAGTCACAGCCTAAATCAATTATTTGTTGGTCACTGTGTGTGTGTGTGTGTGTATACATCAATACAGAGCTGGGTCCGTGTGGGCTCCAGTCCTTCTCCAGGTCACAGCTCTCTGGGACGATAGCCTCTGGCGGGTAAAATGAAATACAGGATTCCTAAAGTTGAGATCAAGTTGAAATATCTCATCTTGCTTTACAGGAAATTGTTGTTAGTACAATTGTTGTTACTGTAAACGCAGCAGTCAGTTTGCACGTACTCAATGTCCCACAATTGGCAATGATGATAATACTATAATAAAAGATTGTTGCATTTGATATCGCGCCTTATTACGTTTTTGAGACCTATCAAAGCACCTCGCAGAATATACTGTGAAGTGAATCGATTGTATATTTTGTTGGCGAAACTTGGCAGCCAACTTCACCATGGCAGGGACCCAGAAACAGTCAGGGATTGAACGAATCAACAACAACAACAACAACAACTTGCATTAATACACCCCCCCCTCCCCCCCCCCCCCCCACACACACACACACACACACACACACACGGCGGCATTTCAAAGCACTTTAAAAATGGCTGATCCTGAGGCCCGAGGGGAAGGTGACCACGAGAGTGGTTGAAGATAAATGTCTTCAGGCGCAGATCACAGAGAAATGGCCTTGCACCCCCCTCTCCACCTGCTGTCCCCCTATGAACCCCCCTGCCCCCTCCGATCAGCGGGCTCTGGCCTGCTCCATGTCCCCCCCGCCTGACCCGCGCTACCATCGGCGGACGGGCTTTCAGCTTCTCTGCCCCACCCACTCCAGAACTCCATCCTACAGTCCCGTAGCCTCGCTCCTTCCCTCAACTCCTTCAAGGCTGGTCTCAAGATCTTCCACTTCGACCATGCCTTTTGCTGCCCTCCCAGTTCTCTCCCTCTCATCCTAACTCTCTCTCACCCCTCCCCCCTAACTTGCCCCTCTCCCTTGCTCAGGTACCGATCTGACAGTTCAGTGCCTTGTGACATTGTCCGGACATGAAAGGCACTCTATACATGTAATTTTGTTGTTGTTGAGGAGATTGGAACCGTGAGACAGAAGACATCGATGGGAGCCAAAGAGTATGGCTTCCGTCTTGTCAACGTTTAGCTGCAGGATGTTTGCGCTCATCCAGTTCTTGATGTCGAACAGACAAGCTGACAGAACAACAGGCAACTGGAGATAGAAAAGTAGAGTTGGGTGTCATCCACATACATGTGGAAGTTAATTTGTGTCTATGGATGACATCACCAAGAGATCTCTCGCTTGTGAGGCAAGACTCCACGGTAATCTTTGAGGACAATCACCACAGCTTTTACATATTCAAGAGACGCAATAATTTTTAAATTTATATCATCACACAAAGTTTCCCTTTGTCAAAATATCTTCAGTCACAGATGGCTGTCCTCTCCCTCTCTGGTTCATGGAGTTTCTCATGCAGTGAGTTTCGGTTTCCAAGTCATCCAAGTGTGTGTGGGAGTGTGGTGTGTTTAACGAAACACAGGAAACGAAAGTGAATCTGCTGACAGAAATAAACCAAAAGTACATTAAAAGCAGAAACAAAAGCCCAGGATTTCGCTCTCTCTCTCTCTCTCTTTGTCTCTGTCTCAAGATGGAAGAAGAATTGTCTCTGCTTCCCAGCTCAAGTCAGGGGAGCCACATCACACTGACCTATGTGAGGCACAGAGTTCCCGCATGTTGGTGTGACCTAATCACGATTTCACCAGTAGAATCCCATTAGAAATCTCATCTCTCACAAATCTCATGTGAGAGTAACTCATCAACATGGCGACTCTTACAGATACTGTGACTCTATTCAAAACAAGAAGAGATGTTCGGTCTCCTGGTGCCCTGGCCAACAATCCCCCAAATAAAATGGGTCACTCAACCCCGATGTTTGTGGGAACGCTGCTGTGTGTCACTTGCCTGCCGCGTTTTGCCCACAAATATACAGTCAGTTCACTTTACAGTATATTTCTTGAAGCGCTTTGAGACGTCCAGAAGGCGTGATAAGGCGTTATATCAAATGCAAGGATTATTATTATCATTACCCAATACTGGAAAGTATCAGGCGCGGGTCGGCAAGAGCCTTGGGACGTCCTCCCGACGTGAAAGGCGCTGTACAAATGTAATTTTGCTGTTGTTGTTGTTGGGGGAAACCTAGAGACACTGTCCGGCTTGGAGGGCGCTAGATAAATCAAAGCTTTGTTGCTGTTATTGTAGAGTTGTTAAGTTGAGGCTAACTCCTGGAGTCTCACCAGCTAACTTCGCATAGCTTACCGTTGATTATTATTATTATTGACAAGCTTATCTGACAAGCTTTCTTGTGAAAATACAAAATACTGGCGATGCCTCCGCTCGACATGATAAACAGAAGGTTCAAACTTGAGGGCTCACCTTAATACTTGTTTTTTTTTAATGGTGGGGTGTGGGGTGGGGTGGGGGGGGGGCATGCATGGGGTGGGGGTGGGGGTGGGGTGGGGGGGGGGGGCATGCATGGGGTGGGGGTGGGGGTGGGGGTGGGGGGGGGGGCATGCATGGGGTGGGGGTGGGGGTGGGGTGGGGGGGGGGGTGGGGGGTGGGGGTGGGGGGGGGGTGGGGCATGCATGGGGTGGGGGTGGGGGGGCGTTACCGCTTTAAGATCACTGGTGGACCCGCATTGTTGTTTCCTCTCACTCACTCTCTCTCTCGTTGCCCTTTTAACAAAATGCAGGGAGTGTTTGCATGTTAGGATTGAAGTGGGCGCAGTCTGTCCAACACAGAGAGAGACAGAGGGAGGGAGGGGAGGAGGGAGGGCATTTTACGCACGGGTCTTGCGAATGATTCGCACACGGATCTCTCAGACACAACTGACAGCGGACGGCAGGAGGGACAGAGGGAAAGACAGGGTGGGGAAGGTAAAGTCAACCGTCTGATCCGATCAGAATCTCAGCCGGTTTAATAACAACACTGTACCTACTTGCATTTGACTCAGAGCTTTTCGCGGCTTCCAGACGGCGTCTCAGAGCGCTTCACGGGATACGCTGTAAAGTGAATTGACTGTATATTTGTGGGCGAAACGCGGCAGCAAAATGCGCACAGCGGCGTCCGCCACAGGCAGCCGCGGGTCAGAGTGAAACCAGCGTGTTGTTGTTAACGAGAGTTTTTAGTGAAGTTCGTGTGACCGATGTGGACGGATCTCAGGCGATCTGCGCCGATATACAGAGCGGGAAATGGACACACACTTTACTGTGTCATGGGAAATCCCTCACTCTCAGGCAACCCCTAACCCAGCCCCT